>JALGAY010000009.1:8599283-9822197 GCA_029207805.1 Tribolium confusum | reverse complement strand
ACCTGACCTGACCTGACCTGACCTGACCTGACCTGACCTGACCTGACCTGACCTGACCTGACCTGACCTGACCTGACCTGACCTGACCTGACCTGACCTGACCTGACCTGACCTGACCTGACCTGACCTGACCTGACCTGACCTGACCTGACCTGACCTGACCTGACCTGACCTGACCTGACCTGACCTGACCTGACCTGACCTGACCTGACCAAGTTTATACTGCCGGGTCAGTAGTGTGTAAAAGACGTAGGGATTATTTATCAATTAATTTTTGTATAAAAAAAAAAAAAATTAGTCAATTATAATTTCAACTCACATAAAAAAAAAATAAAAAAAAAATAAAAAAAATAAATTAATTGTTGAAATAATAAGAGTGGGCCCCCTTAACAAGAAGAAAGTAGTTTTTTGGGCTGGCTATCTGGACTATCATTCACTATCTAATATAATAGTAGTAGTAGTACTAATTAATGAATATTGTTGTAATAATTGTCTCTAATTGACTAATGTTATTGAAATAATCTACTATTTCTCTAACTTGTGTGTTTGTGAGGTTAGGTTTCATAACTTTTTTAATAATCGACGGATTCTCATAAATCCAACATATAATCCCAACTACCAACTAACGACTTTGTGGCACTCGAAATATTGCAACCCCTCTTATCGGTGGATCTATATTTTTGGTATCGTTGTCCTAAACTATAACCGTGCCCACCCACCACCCCCCTCCCTCCGCCCCGTGATATTATATCCAGCCGCGTTAGCTAAGGGAATTTTTTTTAAGTCCAATTTTTTTGATCTGCGCAAGCGCAAAAATTTTTAATTGCATTTTATTCAAATTTTACGCATTTTCATTACAAATTAACATTCACAATACATAGAATATACAATTCTTCATGCACTCGGAATGCTCAAACAAGGGGGCTATCACTATTTATTTTTCTAGAGCAAAGAGAAAAAGTCGACCTCCCATGATCCTCTCTTCTAGAATTCTAGATTTCCACTTTTTCATACTGCGCATGCGCGCTTTTCATTTCATTGAATAGGACTTTGCCTTAGGTTTTACAACAAAACACAATTTTTTCACAAAATAATACATAATCCTTTATTTTGTAGCTTTCTTTGTTCTACATTATTTATTATTAAAAAAAAGATTGTTGTTGTTTATTTCGTTTCGTCAATTTGTGGCTTTATCAATTCCAACACTACTTCATTCGAAACAACACTTTGGTAGTTTTTTCACTCAGTATTTTTTATACATACATCAATCAATCATCTACATCAATCATTTATTTTACATGTTCAAGAAGTACCTAAAACAATGATTATTGCAACAAATTTGTCTTTATTTACCATTTATAAGTTGAACTGTCATATGTCATTAAAGTGAGGTTAAGAAACCACCATCTAGTGCTGGGAAATCATTGTTTCTTGTTACTGATTAGGCAACACATTATACACATCTAAAATTTTCTCTAATCATTGTGTCTTTCATAATTTTTCTTTTCATTCTTGCGCAGGGGTCATGCTAACCTTCTCAATTTTTTTCTTTCTTCATTCTTGCGCAGGGATCATGCTAACCTTCTCAATTTTTTTTTCCTTCATTCTTGCGCAGGGGTCATGCTAACCTTCTCAATTTTTTGCTTTCTTCATTCTTGCGCAGGGGTCATGCTAATTTTCTCAAATTATTTTAGTATATGGAAATTTTTAAACAGATTGTGTTTTTCTATTTTTTTCTTCTTTCATTCTTGCGCAGGGGTCATGCTAACCTTCTCAATTTTTTTCTTCCTTTATTCTTGCGCAGGGGTCATGCTAACCGTCTCAATTTTTTTCTTCCTTCATTGCTAACTTTTTCTAATTATTAATTTAGTATATAGAAATTTTTTAAAAACAGATTGTTTCTTTCATTTTCTTTCCTTCATGCTTGGGTCATGCAAATTTTCTCTAATTATTTTAGTATATGAAATTTTTTTAAAAGAACAGATTGTGTCTTTCATTTTCTTTCCTTCATTCTTGCGCAGAGGTCATGCTATTTTTTTGTAGTCATTGTTTTAGTAGGTAATTATATTACCTATATATAGTATAACTATTTTAGGTCTTAAATTGTCACAAATTGTATTCTTATTAAATTATAGAATATAACCATTTTTGTTATAGACACCTATGTATATGGTGATCAGGCTTAAGATTGACAAAAACTACTCATACAATTCTATTAAATTTTGTAGTAGTCAGCCATAAATTGGGAAATTGGAATAATTGTTTAAGAAGCCCTGCTTTAAAAGGAAAATAGAAATTTATGTTTATAAAATTATAATAAATAAATATAAATTTTCTTTATTTTTTTTTTTACCTACAAATAATGCTCATACCTACATCAGAAAGTCACCTTACGCAATTAAAATTTATTAAAATCTATTAGCAATTGAGACATTTTTGATTAAAACGAGGCGTCACTTTAAGAAAGACATTTACAACAAATAATTGGAATACTGCAAAATGAGGGGTGGTTAATTATGGTTTAAGCAGTAGATAGTTTTAACAATGGGCTCTATTTACCTAAAATTCCACTATGCAAATACGATGGGAGACCCTGTATATACATAATGCATTATAATTAATTATTATGATACGAATATATTATACGTATTGTGACACTTCTAAGGCCTGGCCTGTTCAAAAATTAGATTTTTTGAATGATCGTCTAGTATGTTTGTTATTTGGACTCTACGTTGTGTTTTGTATTTATTTGTTCGTTGTTTAAGCACTGTGTATCAAGGAAGAGTAAAACAGCTGAAATTGAATAAAGACATTTATTCAGAATTATTACAAGTGTATATTGTTTGCCTAAGATTAGGCAACCCGTTATACAATTCAAACCTTATTCGTAGTTATACAACCCAGAATACGTTGCATCCCTTGAAGGGTTACAACACCTATTCCGGTGTCAAAACCACTGCAGGCCAGAAAAGGGTTAAACCCTGAGTTAATTGCAGAGCTGATTAAACACCTCCGACTCAGAAAATTAATAGATAAGAGTGCGTAGAAGCCTCCCCAAAGAACCAACTACCGCGTACTCTCTTTCCCTAATATGTCCCATTTTCGGGAGTCTTTTTGTTTGTTAATAATTAGCTAGGCAGTCTTTTTATTGCCAGGTTTTAAGTGTGCCATAGTACTACACCCGGGCTGGCTTAGTCTTTTCCCGTGGTGTGGTAGTGGTCCCTGGCTTGGCCAGGAGAATAGTAAAGAGTTTGCAATTAAAGTGCAAGTAATGAGTCAGATGAGTGTAATCAACTATTAGTTAATTACAGCAAAAGGCCGTTAGTAGTTAGACACGTACAAATGATACGCGGAGCTAACTTAATCAGTAAATAATAAAAATAATAAGTAAATGAAAGAGTTAACAAAATAACAATTAAATGATTTGATCATAACCACCAGGGACTCCCCTGTGATTACAAGTGGTTGAATACAAATATAAAGTGATCAAATTAGTTTTTACCCCTTTTGATACCGACCTGTGGAATTGTGGTCACCCTCGGGACTGGATGGCCGGTCGTCACCCACGAGAGGGTGTTCGGCGGTCTCCTTTGACATCGTGGTCCGCTAATTTGTAAAAAGAAATTAAATTATACGAGTTTATAACCTGGAGAAGGTTTAACTCGTTTGGGGAAGGATCTTCCTCGTTCAAAGAGTTATCCTCGGCGCGCTCAACTCGTTACGGACTGAGAAGCTACACCTTAGACAACAGGTGACCAATTTCTCGTCAACAAGAACGAAAATAATTGGTGTATTGCGTTCAAAGGGTTATCCTCGGCGCGCTCACTCGTTACGGACTGAGAAGCTACACCTTAGACAACAGGTGACCAATTTCTCGTCAACAAGAACGAAAATAATTGGTGTATTGCGTTCCAAGGGTTATCCTCGGCGCGCTCACTCGTTACGGACTGAGAAGCTACACTCTGGACAACCGTTGCGATAAACAGTCTTTTCCAGTAAAGGAAAAAAAATAAGTTTATCAAAAAATTGTTAATAAGGCTCGACTCGTTACGGACTGAGAAGCTCTCATCAACATGGAGAATGGCAAAGCACTCTCTGACGATGGCTTTTCTGGGGGTTCCTTTTATATCCAAATTTTTAATGACGTCGAAGGTGCCTACGTGACTGTTCCCAGGGGTTGCTTGTGCGTCCCCACAGTTTCTTGGAATTTTAATTAATTTTTAGCGATTTCGAACCAAAGAAGGGTTTGTTCTTATGGCCATTCTTCCATTAAAAACTTGATGGTTTTCGCCCCAAAAGAGCGTGTGGAGAAATCTCCCCTAAGCGTAACTAATTCTTTAATGGGTGACCCGGTGACCTGTTTTCCGTCGAACGGCGATTCGTTCTGCCTTCTAAAACCTTCGATTTTCGACTCCAATATTCTTAATTTAGCTAAAATATAAACAATTATTTGGTTCCTGTAATATGTAGATGAATAACAATGTTAATTATTCTGTTTTCATGGAGTTTATCTTAATAGATAACTCGCTACGGGGTGGAATGGCTGAAAAAGAAGCTGTGGAAGAGAAAACAACAATTATAATACTCGGGCCCGAGATAAACAAACAATTTCAATTGTAAATAAATACACAATAATACTGAACATCGTCCACTCAAATGTTCACCTGTTAAAACAATAATTAGTATCATTATTGGGCATAAAATTGCTGTAAATTTAGAAGGCTAAATAAATAGCAGTTATACACATTAAATTTAACTACAACAATTACCAAATAAAAGTGCAAAAAATGTAGCACAACCCTATCTCATTTATATGTGCTATTACCAACCCTTTCCTGTAATAAAACATTAAAATAATGTCGCTGTATTGTTGGTTGCATATATTAAAAGGCTAGCCATACCTGGATGGTCTCAGTATCATACTTTTGTATTATAGAAAACTGAAATCGAAGCTTTCCCACCCTTTAAAATGTTTTATGGTACTATTTGCTACTACCATAATCTGTGTCTTTGGCGTTTTTCAATGGAATGTATCGTATGTCGTGTGGAATTCATACGGCGATAAAGTGACATCTGGACCAAATGCTGTGAACCAAAAAAAAGATTTCTTCATTTTGTTGAATAATTGAAATAATTATAATACATTGTTTATTTTAAATTCTTTAAAGTGTATCTAATTTATAAATACATTGTAACCCTGTACACTTATTTCTGTTATGAAGGTACAGTCCGTTTGTCTAAACAAGCGTCATTTAAAAAACATTAATTATAACAAAAAAACAATATATTTTAGGTAATTTCACAACGCACCTGTCTTTAAAAATGTATTGTACAAAACATATTAAAAAATCAAAGTTGTTATTAAAGCTTTAATTACAAAAAAACGAAAAAAATGAATAAAAATAAATTGGTCTTTAATATAAACAATTTTTTAAAAAAACTAACAACGCACCTGCCTAGACAATTAAAAAAGCTTTCATTTGATGTGTAATTATAGGTGAAACAATTAACTATAAAAGAACTATGCGAAAAAAAAGAAAATGCTCTCCTTTAGAGGACCCTTAAGCATCAGTTGCTCTCTTGCATCAACCGGGCATCCTGGGGGTCTCATCTGGTCTTGCAAGTCTTCTCCACAGCCATCATACAGTCAGTTGCTCTCTTGCATCAACCGGGCATCCTGGGGGTCCCAACTGGTCTTGTGAGCTACTCATACTCTTCTGCACCGTCGGAGAGACCATTTCTTGAATCAACCGGGCATCCGTGGGGTCCCACCTGGTCTTTAAAGCTCTCCTTCGTAACATTCTGCACCAACAGGGCATCCGTGGGGTCCCTATCTGGTCAGATTCTCGGTACATCCGCGTTCGTTCTTAACACCACTGTCTCGACTTGTGTGCGAAATAACATTAACCCGTCTATTGTAAATAAACTGTTTGTAGTGTAATCTTTAATTATTATAAATAAACTATTTTTTGAATAAACCGATTACAAAGTGGCGGCACAAAGAAGTAAATTAAACAGATTACAACATATAATACTTTTTACATTTTAACAAGTTCACAAAAACTACTCAAAAAATTGTATCAAATTTGGTAGTGGTCAGCTATCAATTAGAAAATTTGAAAAATCGTATTTTAAAAACTGTAGCCGCCATATTATTTGCTTTAGTCTCTAAATGTCACAAATTTCATTCTCTTTAAACACAAGTAACAATCTTAGTTATAGACATATATGAGCAGGCTTAAAATTGGCAAAAATTCATAAAATTGCATAGAATTTGGTAGTCAGTTATTAATTGGGAAATTTGAAAAATTGTATTTTAAAAACTGTAGCCGCCATATTATTCGCTTTAGTCTTTAAATAACGAACAAATAAATACAAAACACAACGTAGAGTCCAAATGACAAAAATCCTAGACGATCATTCAAAAATCTAATTTTTTAACAGGCCAAGCCTTAAATTTTTTGCAGCAGGACGAGGTGCAAGATTTTTAATGCGCAGTAGTAAATAGGCGATCTGTATCTGCTTTTATCTGTGAGCGGTCTAAGATTTCACACTTACACGAATTCGAAGATATCGGATTTTGATCCAAATAATGACAACAACATTATTAATTTATATAAAAAAAGGTACAACCATACAACATACTACAAGTTATTATATAATTTATAATAATTATTATAAATACATAAGTATGTATTTATAAAGTTTAGGAACATCTAACAAATTGATGTATAATTATATTTATATTTTTAGAGAAAAACACAAGGATTGCAATGGAAGACACAAATTTTAGTTGTGAAAAAAGACTTAAAGGTTTTAAGTGTTGTTTTTGTAAGTTTAAAACGAATTTGAAATTTATTTTGTACTGCCATATAGAAAATCAACATCTGGACTCATATAACAAGGATGAAACCATTACTGAGAAAATTAAAAAATATTATTGTTTGGAGTGTAACTTTAGTACATTTTCAATATTATGTTTGTCGAAACATAACGTCAGGGAGTTGCATTCCTTTCCATACAAGAAAAATTCTTCATTCCAAGTAGCCCTCGAAGAAATTGAATGGTTTGAATGTGAACAGTGTAATTACAAAACCAAAATAAAATCGTCATTGCAAAGGCACATTAATTTAAAACACACAATTATAGATAAAAACGAATGGTTTCATTGTGATAGATGCAATTATAAAGGAAGTAATAAGAAGAATTTAAAAAGACACAAATTATACAATCACACATTGGAAATTACACAATATCAATGTAGTCAATGTTCGTTTATAACAAAACATAAAGGAGGTTTAAAACGACATGTTATCAGAAGACATACAACCTCTGAAGCAATTAACTGGCACAAATGTACTTATTGCAGCTATCAGGCGAAAATTCTATCAGATCTAAGAAAACACCTAAACTTAAAACACACAACTGAATCCTGGAACAATGAATCTGAAGCAAAAAATGATTTTAAATGTGTTGCCTGTTCATACAAAACTTACGTTCACAGCGATTTGAAAAGGCACCATATCAGGCATCACACTGCACCTGAAGAAATCGACTGGTTTGAATGTGATAAATGCAGTTATAAAGGTAAAACTAAGGTGTCTCTTAAAGAACACCAAAAACTACAACACAGTGATATTGAAATTAAAACATTTTCGTGTAGTCTTTGTTCGTATAGGACAAAAGTTGAAGATTCCTTAAAGAAACATGCTATAGAACAACATACTGTTGATAAACTTGTACACGAGTGTACCCATTGTTTTTTTACTACAAAATATCAGTCTCGTTTAAATCAACATATTATAATGCATCATACTGCGCCTGAAGATATCAAATGGTTCAACTGTAGTAAATGTAGCTTTAAAGCGAAATTGAAACATTCCTTAGAAAAACATGTTACTACTGTGCATGGAAATGAACACTCTAAGTTGTATTCTTGTGATTTTTGTGAATATAAGACACGGAAAAAAGGAAATTTTAAAAGACACATTTATAGTAAACATCATTCTTTGTTGACAAAAGTAGCGCTTTAACTTAGAATATTATGTATAGTTTTTTTTCCAAATAAATATTAATTTGCAGAAAACAATAAATTATTAGTATATTTATAATAATATAATTAAATGTACCCAATTATAAATAAACAAAACAAAACTAATATATTGGCCGATGTTTTGTTATTTAAAGATTTATTTAAAAAAAAACTGATTATATGTATGTGCATATATTATAAGAAATAAGTAATCATTAGATCATTGAGTGAAGGTAAATAAAGTTAAGTTTTTAATTTGTTAGATTTATGTTGAATTAAATTCTGTTTGTTTTTGATAACACAATTTTTTGCAAATGTCAAATAAGAATAGAAATTATTTTGAGTTTTATTTACTTTTATTTAAATTTGTGCAATAATAAGACGTTATTTGAAATCTTTTAATTTATATTTTTTATTTTAAAAAAAGGGCCATCTATTGAAAACTTCCGATACGTTAATCTTGTACATTCCGCCAGTAGATGTCCCTCGCCCCTCTGTTGACATATAACAGCTGTCAAAAGTGTCAAATAAATCGTGTCTGTTTTTGTATCACAAGTGAGTTTTATCTAATTTATTTCTTATCAAAGTTAAATACATCAAGTGAATAAAACCGAAATAAAAATGCGTTTATTTGAATTAAAACACATTGTCATCAGCAAAAACCACTACACATTTTGACAATGTTTTTAAACCGAATTTGTTTAATCCATCATGTTTATTAAACCCCAAGAAGTCCTCCTAGCTAGCCCCTTTTGGTGAGTAATCTCTACTTAAATAACCCACACAACATGTCTGCTTTTTACACAAAGGGAAACGGAAGAAACCTCCATTTATTTCTTATTGCAACACCGAAAAGGTCATGGCAACTCCAAGGGGCTGTCGTCGCTTCTTGTGGGTACCATTGATAGTATTTTTGACACCAAACCAGCACCTTATAGGATTTTGCACCAAACACCTTCTTCAGAGGTTTATTACTGTAATAAATACCAAATACTACATTTATTTCACTTAAATTTAAATTTCTTTAGTGATTGCATGTTCTATGACAAGACAAGAAATCCTGAAGGATTGGGAATGGCTTTTTAATAATGTCTCAGAAACTTTACATTGCTTTGATAATGAAGATGAAATTACTGACTTTGTTACGTGTAAAATTGAATCTGTTATAGCCACAAGACAAGAAGTTGATCTTGAAGGTGAGTTATCTTTGTTTGGTTTTTATATTACAAAATATTTATTTGGTTTTATTTCATAAATTTGATTTTGTTACGTGTTTTGTTATAATATTGTGATTAGATAAACACTTTGTGATGAGTTATTTTTCAATAAAGTTTATCAATTCAATTCAGTTCATTACTATGTTCAAAATTATTTTACATTGTTTCTTTTCGTTAATAATAAACAAAATTTAAAATATTTCATTATTTTCATGTTTTTTTTTTATGACAACATTTGTATAATAAATGCTTATCTTTACAACATTAATGTTGGGTAAATATTTATAGATTAATTGAACTTGAACATTCATTTGTTTTAGTTTTTCCACCTGTTGCGTTTATTATTTATTAAAACATATATATTTAACATTTTTTTGTTTTCTTGATTTACTCAAGTTTTTAACTTAAATTAACAAATATTGCATTTTTTTTAAATAAAAGATAAAATGAATTTAAAGAAGTAATTTAGTGCGGGAGATAAGCGTAATTTTTTTGTGATAATTTTAAAAATTACGTAAAATATAAAAAATGTTTCATAAATAATTATTATTACATCATTTGATAAAGAACACAAAATTCTTAATTTGTATCTGATAAGTCATAAAAAAATTAAATTTTTGAATCTCTCAAAAGTTCTAGAAATCCACAAATTGTTGCAGAATAGCAAAAAATATTTAAAGATTATATGAACTTTGGTATTAAATTATTATCAGAAGAAAAATATTACATTGACACTTGTTGCTCTTATGAAAATAAGAACATCGACCTATTTAATTTATTTAATTCGCTATCAGTTTTTGCTCAAATTGATTTATTTTTGCCTTGAAACTTCGTTAAAAAATAATAAAAATGAAACAAAGACTCGATAAAAAAATTGTCTTTTGAACACTTCCTTTGTTTGTAAAGCAATGTTTCTTATCATTGATAATGCAGTCTGCATGGCAACACAGGACCAAACGAATATTGACTGCATTCATAATCTAATAATAATGCGTTCAGAATGCAATAAAGTGTTGTGATGAAAGATAAATTCAACGTAGTTAAAACTTGGAAAAAAAATTGCAATTCACCTAAACTGCCATAGTTTAAAAAATTATTTGTGTGAAGTAGTTGTAATATACAGTTTTTTTAATAAACAAGTTATAGATGAATTTTTTGTTATATCGCTCTGATTCACATAAACTTGTTACAACTTTCCGGACTACAATCAATAAGACACAATTCGATCTCATAGCCAATAGTCTATTGTTCAAGAGAGAGACGCAATCAGCTGTTTTTAGCTGTAAAAAATAAAAAGTGAAAATTTTCATTAAAAATAGTTGTCATAAGGAGGATTTTTTAATAAAATTTAGGAGCTAGAGGCGACTGAAATGGCTTTGGTCTTCGGCTTGAACATTTCGTAGAAGAAATACGATTTTTTGGCTTACGATAAAGTCAAAAACACAAACTTGAAAAAAGGAATTTATTTAGATTTTTGTTAAAAAATAAATATGGTCTTAAGCTTAATGACATACCAATATTTTTTCATTTGCTTTAGTTATATTATATAAATATTGATGGGAAATATAATTTTTTAAACATTAAAATTATTTAAAAAAAATATTATATAAGTATCATTTTTTGTGATCATATAATATATTAAAAAAAGAAGCAATATTTTATGAGCAATAATGTACTACTTTTTTCATGTTGTTTACCTCTTATTTTTCTTAGATGAGGACTCTAAAACATTCAAAGTTACTTCAGACAAATTTATTCGTCTTTTCGGTTTACCAAAAGATGAAAAACTTGTCAATTACTATTCCTGTAGGTAGGTATTTTTTTTCCTAATGTAACAGATTTATTTTTCTATTTTATTTATTTTTTAAGTTATTGGAAAGGGAAATTACCGAGACAAGGATGGATGTATTTGTCTGTTCACTATTGTTGCTTTTATGCTTTCATCTTGGGTCTAGATACAAAAGTTTGTGTAAGATGGTCAGATGTGATTGAATTAAGTAAAAAAAATAGTATCGTATTTCCTGATTCCATAAAAATAGCAACAAGAGAAAAAGAATATCATTTCAGTATGTTTCTCACAAAAAATGAGACATTCAAACTTATGGAACAACTAGTCGACCTAGCAATGAAAAGGTAAGAAGGTTTTTATAACTTACAATAAACGTTTGAGCACAATACTATGCTATTCTTTGCTGACGAGAGGTAAAAACTTGAAGCTAGCTTTCTGGTGCTGTGTTCGATTTTTTTCAGTTTTCTATTAGATTTGTTTCAAGAACATACTGTTCAAAACGATTCTGAATTGTATTACCCATGCGCAGTAGCGTATTAGTGTTCCAAAATTCATATTCTCAGTATGCTCAGTTTTGTTCAGAAACGTTCTGAACTGATTTTGAAGTGTTGTTGAAACGGACCTATTAATGGTTGTATTATTTAAAGATTGATCGATGATAAAAGAAGCTTTAGCGAAGATAAAGAACTATTGAGCAAGCTTAGGTAATTATCATCAACATTGAAAAACTATAATAATTTACACTTTTAGTAAAAACGTTCCGAAAAAGGCGTCTTTTTTGAAACGCGACCTGGACGCCCGCGCCCAATCCGATGCTTACAAATTAATGTTCCGCCTGCCATCTAGCGAGAAACTTGATGGTTCAATCGACTGCACCTTAATGACTCCCTACAACAAACAACATGTAGCTGGCCGCCTTTTCCTCTCCCAAAACTATATCTGTTTTGAAAGTCGAGTAAAAGCCCAAGTCAGTCTTGTCATACCTTTACGTGACGTCAAAGTGGCCGAAAAAATCGAAAATAACGCCACTTCACAATCCCTAGATAAAGCAATTATTATAACAACTCGTAATGAAATCAATAAAACAAACTTTATTTTTGCTCAAATTCTTGATCGGGATTTCCTCGTCGAGAAAATATCTGAATTATTAGCAAAAACTAATACTCCAAGTGGGGATTTAGGTGCGGGTGATGCCCCATCTACTTCCGGTGCTTGGAAATGTCAACCGGCTTTAATGACAGTTTTTCCTCTAAGTCCTATACCTGAAGTGCACAAAAAGCAGGAATCTAAAGCGAAACACTGGGAGTTGCATTTTAATACTTTTGGAAGAGGGGTTTCAATGTACAGAACAACAGAAGTAGCGAAATTGGTGCTACAGGGAATCCCTGATTATTTAAGAATGGATATTTGGATGTCGTTTTCGGGTGCAGCCAACGAGAAATTAAGCCATCCGGGATACTACCAGGCATTGGTTGATAAAGCTTTGCTTCAGCACTCAACCGCCAATGACGAAATCGAACGTGACTTGCATCGCTCATTACCGGAACACCCGGCGTTTCAAAATCAAGTCGGAATAGATGCCTTAAGACGAGTTTTGTGTGCTTATGCACTACATAATCCTAGTATTGGTTACTGCCAAGCAATGAATATTGTAGCATCCGTCCTTTTGATATATTGCTCAGAGGAAGAGGCGTTTTGGTTGCTGGCAACACTGTGCGAGAATCTACTACCAGATTATTACAATACGCGAGTTGTTGGAGCTGTTGTGGATCAAGGAATCTTAGATGATTTAACTGCGGAACATTTACCGAGTCTACATGATAAATTGAACCAATTAGGAATGACGAATATGATTTCGTTGTCATGGTTTTTAACCATTTATTTGTGTGTTATGCCTTATGAAAGTGCAGTTAATGTGATGGATTGCTTTTTTTATGATGGTGCTAAAGTTATTTTTCAAGTAGCGTTAATGCTGTTGGAGTGGAATCAGGAGAAATTGCTGGCATGTAGAGATGAAGGAGAGGCTATGCAATTACTTGCTGATTATCTGATGGGGGTTTTTAATGATGAGGGCAGGGGGGCTATCAGAAATAAGAATTATGATGAACAAAAAAGGGTTAGTTGTAATTACTATTTTTTGTTATACCTGCATCAAGTAACTTTAATTGTTATAAATCATTAGTTAAATAACTGACCATTACTCGTTGGAGAAATTGTCGTCATTACCAGAACTGCCTTATAAACCAGTCTTTACCTACAAATTTAAAGAAGCAGTTTGGTTTATTTTTCGATTATTTGAAAAATACTTAATCAAAATTTTACATAAAAGTTTAACCAAACAAAATTTTTTTATAACAGTGGCAGTAAAAAGGGAAATTATGAAATCTGTATATACCCTACTAGTGTTCTTAAATATTCTATTCTAGATTTTGAAACATTATTCATTAGAATGCAGGTGTAATAAAAACTAGCATATGATACATGTATGCACTTGTGTCATATGTTATATGGTTTTAGAGCATTTCTGTTCAAACTTTGATTTATGAAGCCTATGTCAAATACGGTTTTTTAACAACTGGTCAAATTGAGCGTTTGCGACTCAAACACCGGCTTAGAGTCGTCCAAGAATTAGAAGATACCTCTGAAAGAAATGTCATAAGATGCGTGATAAGTGACAATTACTTTACCCAACCAGAATTACAAGAATTATTGAGTCTAGTTCGTGAGGAGATTCTAAGTCAAAAGAAACACATTCCAGAAAGACATGACCCTTCTTTACAACCTTATGAAGCGTACAAAATTGATTATGACTATTTCAAAATATTATTCGCTGCACTCTCACCTTGGGGTAAAGGTGAAAATACAGAGTCACTAGCTGCGAGGATTTTTTCTGTGAGTTTTTTAGTGAGTCAGAGGGTTGGTATTATTTTTTTTATATAGTTGTTAGATGCCAATCGTGATGGTTATATTAATTTTCGGGAAGTTGTTGCTGCTATTGGATTAACGGCAAGTGCAGATCCAGCTCAAAGACTAAAGTTACTTTATACAATACATTTACCGCCACTTTTGCTTTTGGCTGATATTGAATCGCCGTCGAAAAATGAACATGGAGCTGAAATTGCATCAGAAGCTACGGATTTTTTTGATAGTGTTGAGCAAAGTGTTAATTTGGATTCGTTGAGTTTGCATTCGGAGGAGGCTTCGACGCCTACGACGTCTTTCACTTGCCAGTGAGTAGAAAACTTAGAGAATATTTAATTGACTTTGACTGGTCTAGCGATAAACGAGGTGGAGTTTCTGAATAGGTGCTTGTCGAATGTGCGAGACACCCTCTTTTTTAAATTCTTTGTTAGTCCAAAGTTATTTCTTAACTTCGGTGTCGGGGGTGGGAGTTTAGTCTTGGTGTAGATGAGTCAACTCGAAATCCAATTACCACCAATCAAATTAAGAAATACCCTTATTTATAAGTGCGTTTTGGGCTTACCCATAAATACGTTTTGTACTTTCGACACGTTAAAAAACTCGTTTTTTTATTGCTAGACAAGTCAGTCATTGAAATGGTCTTGCTGTGATTTTTTTATTTCGGATTTTGGGTTTATAACGTGCCTCGAGACATATTTTTTGTCTGAACGGATGTCCATTTCTTTTTGCAAATAAATAAATTCGAATCTACTGTATACTCAATTTGTTTTTTTTTACCAATTATATAAAACACAGATTCAGCAAAATTTCAGTTCCTTTACGAGTATTTCATATCTTTTTTCATTTTTTAAAATTTTTTACAGTTTATATTTTCTTTCTTTTTACTCTTTACAGTAAACGGTAAAGGTGTTTTTTAAGGTTTCGGTTAAAAAATACTTTGTAAACAATCCCAAACTTGTATTTCCTACTTCTTTTTGTTTTGTACATTTCTTCTTAAACGGTTTAAATTCTTTACTGTTACAATCAGTGCTACATTCCAGGAAAACATACTTCGCGGTGGTTTTAGTTTCTAACTTTCTTGCACTTCGTATTTTATCGTTTTCCTAGGTTTAGGTTTTCAATTAACAAAAGTACATTACATACATTTTTTTTTCTTTGACGATTTTATCAGCTAGTGGTAGAGGACATTCTCATTTTTCTTTCACTTTTCTCCAAAAGTAATAACTTACAAAACCTAACCAGAATATTAATCTTAAGTTCATTTAAATGATTTTAACGGTAAAGCAATTAAAAAACTGGAGCTTTTCGATATGTAATTGTTCAAATTTTTGCAAAGCTCTTCTTCGTTGGTACCCAATCATAGGTGTTTCTTTTTGGCAATTTCTTCACATTGTCCTGGGACGAATGTCCCATTTTTTGATTTTCTGAGCATGGTGTGTAGCCACACTTCCAAGGTAATTTACCTCTAGGTATGTGATGGCTCCTCAAATTAATGTTTACGAATTGATTTATTAAAGTACCTCCAAGTGTCAATTGGTATCATTTAGAAGAGGTATAGGCATATTTTAAAATTTCTAAATTTAAATTTGATTCCACTAATACTCGAATTGAGTTATTTAGCACTACAATTTTGAAAATATGACATTTTGAATAACTGAGACAACTGGATTTATTTACAGAAAGTCATTCGAATCTCAATCTTCAATAGATAATTCTATATCAAGCAACAATGGAACAACAGAAGTTAATTGGGAGATCAAAAGTTTAACAAATTTAAGGAATCTAGTCCAATCAAAAGATAGCAAAATTAATCTAAAAGCCGTACCAAAAATGACCCAACCACATTTTATCACACTTTGGAAAACGGTTTATGATATTTTCCAAACGGAACCAGAAGATCAGGTAACAAACACTTCTAACAAGAAGTGGAGAATACACTTTAGTGCGCATGCTTTTTGGTTCAAGGTCAAAAAAATTTTCTTCTCGAATTAGCATTTTTCTTTAAACTATAAAGATAAATAAAGACTTTTTCTAAATTTTATAATTTTCATATAAAATCGTGATCAGTGGATATTAGAAATATCACTGTTTCGTAATTATTTCATCCAATATTGTTTCAACAATTTTCAACCCAACGATCCATCTTTGAAATTTTCAATTTACATAGAAAAATCGTAATCACTAGTAGTGTTTTTCAACGCTAAAGAGATTTGTTGTGATATACACTTCTGAAGAAAAGGCTCTTTCTGTTAGAATGTTATTTCGGAAAGAGTGAAAGTAGAGCTGAGACCTTGAATTTTGAGTGTGTTCATTAAAGTGAGCCAAAACCGGCACTACCTTATCTATTGTTTATTAAAAACCAGGAAACGTATCACGCAATTGCTAATGTTGGTACTCTACTGCTGGAATTGGGCGATGTTGGAAAGCAATTTTTTATAAATCGAGACGAATCTGATGATAGTCTTGTCTCGGCAGCTGCTGCGTATAATCCAGGGACAACTGAAGGGGTTTGTAAAAATTTGGTATCTACATTGGTAATGCAGAATTTTAGTTGCAGTCACCTGACAAAAATGGAAATCCCTTGACACCCAAAACTGAAATTCAATGGTACATCACAGTTGAACAGTTCTTGGCATCGGTGCTAAATGCTCAACCTTTGGTTGATTTCTTTTCAAAGCGGACGTCAATTTCGGAGGGTATTCAACAATTAAAAAGGAGTAGATATACGAGATATAATTCACTTTATGAGGTACCTGCGATGAAGGTTTAATTTTTTTTGTATTGATGACATATTACTTTTTATTTTTATAGTCTTGTACAGCTTATTGATGTAAATATTTATCTACAATGTCTTATGTTATAAAAAAATATGTATTAAATTAAAAGCTTCTTTTGCGATTACTTTTTATTTCAAAAATAACTTATATTAACGTAAACAACTATGTATGACCAACTCATTTTTATATTACACAATATGTATAAAATACAAAAAAAAAATACAGAATCAAGACATGAGTTAAGACATGACAATTAAAACTGTTTAAAATCAGAAACGATAGAATTCAAGATGTAATGTTTACTATATTATATAATAAAAAAAGAAAGAAAAACAATTAATAAATAAGTTTTAACAATTTATCTAATACTAAGAAGGTACAGTAAAAATGAATCATATAAAAAGTATGCATATTAGTTAAATGTTCAATATATCAAACCGACTTCTCAAATTATCAACAAATTTAAATTTAACTAATGATCAGACTTGGTAAGTTCATACAAAAAATTTAATTCAATATATTTAAATTGTGTATTATTGGTTGTCTATAGTACATCGAAAAATGAGTAGTGGCTCCATCTTATACATTTAACCCGAAGGGATGCTAGGTTTTTGACAGGTTCGTCCGCAAAACGTCAAAAGTGCCGACATCACTGGCCATTCTGGATTCATATTTATATGTACTGTGATCTATCTACTAAAATAAAAGAAAAAATAGTGGCCCTAAATTGGACCCCTAATTATTATGGATCAGGGGAAGTTGATAAGGGGTGTTGGTAAACTAAAATGTTTATTAAAACAATAAACTTGTTGGGATTACTTAAGAAAACTTAAAATAAAAAAAAGAAATAATTAATATTTAACAAAAAAATTATAATTGTTACAATATACATAAATATTTATTTTTACCAAACAGAACAATTCCCAATAAAAATAAAATGTTCCTGAATTTATTTAGTTATCAAATCATAAGATTATATTACTACATACAATGCCTTTCTGATATAAATTAACAATATTGTTGCAATCGCATGATTCTAGTATAAAGAAATCAAAAAATTACATAATAAATGTATCATTGTTGTAATTGTATCTTTTTTTGCTCAATTATATACTTATAATAAAATAAAAAAAACATTTTTATGACGTACCACCGGCACCAGAATCGAATTTAGATAACCATGTTTTAAAATAAAATCAATATTATTGTTTTTATCACTTGCGCAAGATGCTAAATGCTATTTTGTTTTTCAAATTTGTCATTGTAGGGATATGAAAATATATACAATTTCATTAAAAGTTTATAAAGACTATTAATAAAGCTTTTTTCTCAAAAAAATGAACTTTTAAAGAATGATAACAAATTAATTAGCAAAAGCTGAAATTTTTTCTTACGTCAATAAATCTTATGATAGTAAAATTAATACAATTATCTTTGGGGTCGATCAATGTCAGGAGCTAAACATAGTAGCCAGTTAGAAAATTTTGGTTTCTAAGCTAAAATTGCGGAAATACTTCAAGAACATCTTTACCCTGACGATACGTAATTTTTAACAGAATCACAAAATAACAAAACCTTCTCTTATCAAAACCCTGACGTATGTACGTTGTTATCACGATGCATATTAAACCAAGTCTGAAAGTGGTCAGTGTTAGTAGAACTCAAGAGCTAAACGTTCTTCTTTATCTCTACTGTTACTAAAAAAGATAAGTAAATCATTTCGAAAGAATCGACCAAACACCTCTTGTGTAATTATGAATGGAACTTTTACTTGCAAAATTAATGTCAGTGTTTTAACAAGTTTTATCAAATTCTTCCTATTTTATGTTGTTTTATTCTGACATCATTATGAGAGGTAAGTTGTTGAACAATTTTCAAATATTTGAATCATATATTTATCAGATTTAATACGAAATTATAAATCACTGCTAAAACGAAAATCAGATACAGAATCTGAAACTGAATCCCAGCCTTTGATGAGTTCTTCATCATGTCACAGTTTTGGCAGTACCAATGAAAATTGCCTTCTCAAAAATGACTCTGATACTGACACTGAAGCAGATAGAGCTACTAAAAAGCAAATATCTGCAACAATTCCACCGATATTAATTCAAAAACAAAACAGGTTAGTTTACAAAATACAAAATAATCATTTTTGAAAAAAGAATTTCAGACAAATTTTGTATCAATCCAGTTACCAACACCCAGATTTTGAAATTTATTCTCATGACAGCGAAGATTACAAACCTGAAATTTTAACCGGAGAAAAATCTTTGGTTTGTAGTAAAAACACATCTCCAAGAAATTACGACTACCGTGATCCGGAATTACCGGAAACAAATAGTTCTCTAGTCACCATGTGAGTTATCATTAGCAGTGGCGTGCGTTTTACAAAATGATAAACAAAACTGTAATCTTTGAGGGCAAAGTTTTCTACACAAAACTATATTAAAATAACGGGTGATTATTCAAATTTCTCAAAGTTGCAATATGTGAAAACATTTTGCTTCTCGCACCCTTTAAATGTGTATGTAATAAGCCAGAATTCTGATACAAATTGATATTTTTTTAGTTTTGCAATTTGGAACACCACTGTAGGCACTTCCCTCCTCTCTATGGCTTGGGGAATCGAAAAAACTGGACTATTTCCCGCCATTTTTATAAATATTGCAATCGCTGCTATTTGTTTATACACAACTTACACATTACTCAAAGTCAACGAAAAACATGGTGTGATTGGTCAAAATGGTGAAGTTTGTGATTTATGCCGTGCTTTGATTGGTCGATGGGCTGAAATTTTGGCTAAAATTTTCTCACTTGTTGTTCTAATTGGTGCCAATATTGTTTACTGGATATTAATGTCGAATTTTTTCTACAACTCCGTCCAATTTTTTTATGGTAAAGTGCGTACAAATAAAAAAAACTTGTCTAACAATTATGTAATTTAGGAATTGTGTTAAATTTGGATGATTCTTCTTACGTCTCAAATGTCTCACTTGTGTGTCCCAAAAATGAAACAATTGTCCAAATTACAAACTCTACGATAAATCAATCAACCTTTAATAGAATTTGGGACTTGTATTCGACTGTACCTGTGATATTAGGCTTGATTATGTTTCCTATGTTGAATTGGAAGAGTCCTACATTTTTTACCAAATTTAATAGTTTAGGTATTTTATCCATAATTTTTATTTAAGTTGGTGGTAATTTCAATTTTAGGGACTTTTAGTGTTTTGTACTTAATTCTTTTCGTTGCCGCTAAAGCAGCAAAATGGGGGATTAACATGCCAGATTGGGATATTGAATTTTATATGAAACCGACTTTCTGTGCCTTAAGTGGAATGTTATCGTTAAGTTATTTCATTCATAACATTATCATTTCGATTATGAGAAACAACAAACATCAAGAACACAATGTATACATTTCTTTTATTTTTTTTTTATATTTTTAATTTATTATTTTTTAGGGTCGTGATTTAACAATTGCGTTCGGTTTAGTAACTTTTACTTATTTATTTATTGGAGTTGTTTTCTATGTTTGTTTTCCACTGCCAAAATTCTGTATCGAAGATGTAAGTATTACCAACTGAAAGAATTTCAGTTTTACCAATCCTCAATTTCAGAATTTACTCAACAATTTTAACAAGAATGACGTTTTAACAATTATAGCACGTATATTGTTACTATTTCAACTATTTACTGTTTTTCCACTTATTTCATATATGTTACGAAATGATGTATTTGCCAATATTAATATGATTTTCAAGAATTACAGATTTGGCGAATTTACTTATCCCAGAGTTATCTTTTTGAATTTAGTTATTTTAGTAATATGTACTTTATTTGCTTGCTTTCTTCCAAGAATTGGAACTTTAATAAGGTAAGCAATGTTATTTTATTAGAAATATTTTGTAACTATTATTTTCAGATATACAGGGGCTTTGAGTGGTTTAGTATACATCTTTATGTTGCCCAGTCTTTTAAAAATTGCCAGTTTAAAAAAAGAAGGAAAACTTACAAATTCGAAACTAATTTTCCATGGAGCTGTTATGATTATTGGCAGTTTTAATCTACTTTTACAATTCTTTATAAGTGACAAATAAATATTACCTTTTTTTTGTTTTATGACTGATTCTTAATAAAATATTTTTATATCAAAGTCTTTTTTCTTCAACAGAGGGACCTAAAAACGTAGTTTATTATTGAGTATGGCTTTAGAGTTAATACATCATTATTTAAAAAAAATGTAAATTAATTTCTAAAGTTTTCTCTAAAAAGTTTGTTTACAGAAACCTTCCTAATTCCTTTTTTTGCTCTCATATGTGATATCAATGTTTTTTATCCGAATTAAAAAAGATGTTTTAATAAAACAGTGGCGTAGTATTAGAAATGTTCTGGATATTCTTATCAGGAATGTCCTTGTTTTGCTTATCAAACGTGGAAGTAGAAAATCTGATGAAATATTCAACGAAATTAAATCAGCTGGTTTATAGTAAACAAGACTATAAACTTCAAGTGCAACGACTTTTAAAAAATAAAATATTTTTAATTTGATTGATAAGGGAGGCCAAATAAACATTTTGTAAAATCGCATTTGGGAATCCCTTTTGGAATAATCTAGTAAAAAGCAAAATAATTACATCATACAAATTACAAGATTTTCAAAAAATGTCGATGGTAGAAATATTCTCTGTCTGAAGTCTGGACAGGGATTGAAACTTCAATATTGATATAGCAACTGCAACCATTATTTTAAAAATGTCAATAATTATTTACAAAATTTTATTCATGTACAACTGTGTTTTATCGTCTTATTAATAAAAATACAAAATTACAATTGAAGGGTACAGGAATAAAAAGAGGAATGACCAAAAATTCGTTTTCTTGCAGAGGTGAGGTTCCTATCGTTTTTCATTAATACGGCAGATTTTTTTATTCGATATAACTTTTGAGTAGACTTAGGAGTGTTGACAGTCATTGTCTTTAACTGTTTTTTGTCTGTATTGCATTTAATATTGGTGAAAAAACGATGGAAATTCCAGTTCGATAAGAATCCAATTTTTGGACATTCCTCTTTTATTCCTGTATCCTTCAATTACATATTATTGTTTTTTATTTTAATTTTTTGTTATTTTTCTCTTCACATTCGTAGATGTTCATATTAGAAAAGTTAATACTAAAATACCGCAAATAATTTACGGGCTACAACATTGTACAACATACAATGGGTAGTATTTATAAAAACTAGTATTTACTGATTCTTGTATTTTTATTAGTAAATACTTTAGTTTGTATCGTTTTTGTATTCATAAAATTTAAGAAAGTGCTAACTATAATAGTATCAGTAGGTGCTTACAAAAATAGAAGTCTGCTATAGAGCATGCTGATGACTATAGGTTTTGCAATATGTTAGGTGTTCCTAGAGCTCCCAAACATTACAAAACAAGACGCGAATATCCACCTGAAAAAGATTATGTAAAATTATATAGATTTACACCTGAAAGTATCCAATGCGTGGCAGAATATTTTAACAAGCGTAGTGAAGAGACTAGAGGTGGTACGATCTATGCAGAAACAAAAATAAAAATTGTTTTACGTTATCTTGCCGATCAAGGTAAAAGTCATATTTGTAAAAAAAAAAATTATTTCCTGTTGCATTTATGTTTATCTTTTTGTACCGTAGCCTTTAAATTATTAATTTTTTTAATAATTTTTGGGTTTCAATTATTTTTCCAAAATTATCTACAAATTATATGCAATTTATTATTTAAATAAATAGTTTATAATATTTACCTTGATATTCGATTTTTAATTGTTTTAAGGACTCTTATTCCTTTTTTTTAATTCCGCGGGAAGTTTGTTCTTGTTTAGAATAACGGGATACCTTCTCACAAATTCCGCGTCAAAATAATTTCAGAGATTTTTTTATTTGTGCTCTCATCACTACTCACTAGTCTCATTTTCGGAAGACATATTGTTCACAGTTTAAGAGCTTTACAGGTATTAAAATCGTACAAGGACTTTTTAAATTTAAGATAAATGTTGTTTGTTCATAAAAAGCGGCTAACTGATAGAAGCAGTTAGCAGGACTTGATAAAATTGAAAGAATTTCAGTACTTACTTCTGTGACTAAAAGTATGTTCTGACAAGTATCAGCATTATTTTATAAATACAAATTTAAGTATATACTGTTTGCTTTGGCTACTACTAAAAAGTACGTGCTAGTTCGCACAAGTATTTACTTTAAAGTAAATACTGATTTTTATAAATATCACCCAATACTCCCAATTCCCAATAGGTATAGTGGAGCAATACAGGATGAACACAAAATGGTGAAACAGTTCTCCAGTACGTTGTAGTTAACTGTTAATAAATTTTTCCCAAAAAAAAAATTTTTGCTAATTTGGCAACATCGCTGGCCAGGGGTGTAGAATAGGGTCAAGTCCAGTGGGTAGGTAGAGTGTGTGTTTGTAAGAGGTACATGGGCGGGATTGAATATCTGCGCCGAATTTTAGAGGGAGGAGTTTAAACTCTTTGCCAGTGGCGTAACATACGCTCCTCATTGTAGACTAGATTTTTATTTTTAATAATATAAAAAAATAACTGTTTCTTTAGTAAAAGTTTGTGTTTGTAGTGTTTAGTGTTTGTACTTACCAAAATAGACAATATACTAACAGAAAAATAGTAATTTAATTAACACGTGCAAACGGACGCTCTTCGTTAGAAAAGAGAAAGTACCAAGACCAAGGGTTGGAAGTACGCCGCTGATAGCCAGCAACCCCTACGTCAATCATGCGCATTATAAGATTATTGTTAAAAGTACCCATCGCGTCGTTATATTGGTGTGTACCTCTTAGAGATACACTCTCTACTGTGTTGAAAATGCTTTCCTTTTTGTCAGGATTTAACTAATTTTAGCAAATTTCTATTAAATTTTGGTCTCTTATTAAGAATAATAAAAGTTAAAATTGTTGATTGTCAAATAGTTTATTAACATACCGACTACCTACTTATTACATATTTCTTCTCTTGATTAACTGCGATTTTTTTTTTGCTGAACAGTTTATTATTCAAAAAGTTATCTTAAGAGTTTTAGCCTTTACGTTACTTTTGTTCATTCAAGTGTTTCCCGTTTACTTATAATCCTTATAATATTAAATTTAGGACTCCACTTTTTACAAAATGAAAATTGCACTTACTTCTTTAGAAACACAAAACTATATAACATTTTAATCACGAATCGTTTTATTATTATTTATCACTATAATTATTAATTAAATTACCAATACTTTTTAATAAGAAAACCACTAATGCCACCATTTTAACCAGATTTTAACTGTTTTCCTTTATTTCCATTTTATATCGGCTACGATCGCCAAGTTTCGTTAGCCAGTCGATCTTGGATCTCGGCAGATGATCGGGTATTGTCGAATTGAACAGCCAATAACATAACGAGTTAATAAAAATGCAGGGCGCGACTACGATTTTTTTTCTTGTTTTTTTTATTTTGTACCAGAACAGACAAAAAATTGTTTCGAATTTTTTATATGTATTTTTTGTATGAATTTAAATGTTTTATATGTAATAAATAAAAATAATGTGTAAAAATTAATTATTAAAGATAACTATTATCAGTTATTGTAAATTCCGATTCAGAAAATTTCCAAGAATTTTATGGTTTAAAAAACTCTTCCTCCAACAGAAATTCCCATATAATTTTCCACTGTTGTTAATTGAGCCTAAGAAATAAATTTTTCTTTATTTACATATTTAGATTTCTTCTTATTATGTTTTTTTTTTATAGTTAGATTAGAGATTAGAACCACACCAAATTTCAAGGCACCGTGACTAAATTCGAACTTTCGCACACTTTTTCTCTTCCATCCCTATTCGTGCGCAACCCCAAAACTGTCAACATTCATTCCATAAATTACCCACCTGTCAAAATTTGTTTATGACAAATTCCACGTTTAAAATGAGTGTCGTACGAGAAAAACATGAAAGCATACCTCGACCTTTGCCACCTCCAGAAGCATCGAAAGCTGTAACACCTGAAGACGTTCTTCGTTTAACAAAAATAACAGACACGTATTTGTGTGACCCTGACGCTAATATCTACGACATAGACTTCACCAGGTTTAAAATCAGGGATCTGGAGAGCGGTGCCGTCCTCTTCGAGATCGCTAAACCTCTTCCTGAGAATGTTGACGACAATGACAAAAATACAGAGAACGATGAACCCATTGATCCTAATTCTGGAAGATTTGTGCGGTATCAATTCACACCGCAGTTTCTCAAATTGAAAACGGTGGGGGCCACGTAAGTCATAATGCATTAAATTTTTATAAGTTTAAGGATTTTTTTTATATGTGTAGGGTTGAATTTACTGTAGGGGGGAGACCAGTCAACAGGTTTCGGATGATTGAAAGACACTTCTTTAGAGATAAATTGCTGAAAACTTTTGATTTTGAATTTGGGTTTTGTATTCCATATTCGAGGAACACCTGTGAACATATTTATGAATTTCCAGTGTTACCACCTGATTTAGGTAAAAAAAAAATGGTATTACTTATTACTCAAATTGATAACAACTACTCATAATAAAGATTTATTAATTCTGGAACGTACTGTATATATTATTTTTTTTCAGTGAATGAAATGATTGCATCACCTTTTGAGACCCGCTCTGACAGTTTTTATTTCGTTGATGATTTTTTAATAATGCATAATAAAGCTGATTACGCTTACAATGGAGGAGTCTCAACATAGCCTCAGAAACGTTATACAGGGTTGTTACAATAAATTTCAATGTATACAGTTTCAAATTTTTTGTGTTTGCACTGTTCCACGATAGCTTTGAACAGGATATAGCACTGCAGCTTTTTTTACAATATTTTTTTGTAGAAAGTGAAACTTTAAATCAAAGTGAATACGCAATAAATTAGATAAATGTTGCACAAAATTTTTTATGAAACATTGTGCAGAAAAAAATCAGATAATTGATTTTTAGGGATTTCAACACTTGACACTGTGTTTCATTAGGTATGTGATAAATTTAAATGTGTTCTAAATTGTGCATTTATTTATAAAATATACAATTGACTGATTGTTGTTTCTTATTTATTTAAAAAATCTATAGTGTGTTGTAAAAATTCTGTTGGTTTTTCACTATGTAACCAATGACCTGCTCCTTCTATATATTGGAATTCGGCCTTTGGAAACATTTTTAAAATCTGATCATGATCCGTCTTCCTAGAAATTAATAAATCAAATAAAATTAACAAATATTTAAAGCCGTACTGTATATAATCGGATGCTCCACCTCCTATAAATAATACAGGCCCTTCAAATCTGTAGGCATCTATAGGAGGGAAGGTTGCAATTTCTTCAAAACTGGCCATCAATGTGGGAATATTAATTCTCCACATGTAACTAAAAAAAACATTTTTTCAAAATAAAATTAACCAAAATAATTATAATGAATAGTGCCAATTTTTGGTGTATCACATGTAATACAACCTTTCGCACTTGGCTCTTTTCATATTACTTCTATGATTTTTTTACTTCACCTTCCGTCAAGTTTTTGCACCAAATTTGTTAACAAAAAATTCCTCAATCCTTTATCTCCAATAAACCTCGCTAATTGCAAATCCGTCTGAGATCTTGCCACCGACATTGATACGTTTCTTGGCATATTCAAATTTTGCATAACATTAAAAAGACTTGGCATCGTTTTTAAATTAGGACTAGTTGTTACCGGTGATATATCAGCTACAATCAATTTATCTACAAACTCAGGCTACAAGCTTTTTAGTAAAAAAAATTAAAAAAAGCAAAAAATTACATATTTCAATGCGAAATACATGACTGCTCGCCCGCCCATTGAGTGGCCTAAAAGCGCCACTTTACTAAACTTAAGCTGTTTCAAAAGTTCCTTTAAATCAAGCGCTAGATGCTCGTAAGTGTGTTGTGTGGTATGGGGGCTGTCACCATGATTACGTGCATCGACAGCTATCACTTTCCGGTTGGTTTTATTGTGGTACACTTTACATAAACTGTTCCAGTTTGATTTTGAGCCAAAAAGACCGTGATTCACTATAAGGGGAGCCGGATCATGTTCACTGGGAGAATTAGTACTCTCATACGACGCGTAAGCTAATTTCACGGGTTCTACATTAGATAACTGACGGATTTTTATGAATGAAAAGGGCTTTAGAGTAAGAAAAGGCCGGAAAATTTGCATTTTATGACAATTTTAGGTTAGAAAAATTTTGACATATTTTGAATTTCGCAAATGTCACGTGTTACCAACACAACAAAACAGCTGCTAATTTAACTTTTAACTAACGAAATTATTTTTTAACTAACTATTTATAGATACAACGGCAGTTTTGTTAATTTCATTAAAACAAATAAATATTTAGGGTTTTTCTTGTTTAATGGTTGGTAGTAGTTTTAGGGGAAATCCGTTAACGTCATCTGTCACTTTTATTAGATTAAATTCAGTGAATTGCTCGTGTTTTTAATGTTCTCGGTTAGGTGTAATAAAAAATTAATGCCCCCTCGGCCTAGTTGAATTAAAATTCATTGTAAAAAGCAAAAAAATGGCTCGTGACTACGATCACTTATTCAAATTACTAATAATCGGCGACAGCGGTAAGTGTGGGCGGGGTTATGAACGTATTTTCTTAATAATTGACTAAATTATTAATGTTTTAGGTGTGGGTAAGAGTTCCCTGTTGTTGCGTTTCGCCGATAATACATTTTCGGGTAGTTACATAACGACAATCGGTGTGGATTTCAAGATAAAAACTGTCAGTATTGATGGTCAGAAAGTGAAGCTCCAAATATGGGATACTGCAGGCCAGGAACGGTTTCGTACCATCACCAGCACTTATTACAGGGGCACCCACGGAGTCATTGTGGTTTATGATGTGACGAACGGGGAATCGTTTGCAAACGTTAAAAGATGGCTGCATGAAATTGAACAAAATTGTGATGTAGTTAATAGAGTACTAGTGGGTAATAAAAATGATACACCAGATAGAAAAGTGGTTCTAACCGAAGACGCTCAACGGTTCGCCGATACAATGAACATTCAACTGTTTGAAACGTCAGCCAAAGACAATATAAATGTAGAAGAGATGTTTATGGCAATTACAAGATTAGTGCTTAGGTCTAAACAAGAAATGAAAGAACGACAGAATATCACGCAAAATGAAACAGTAAATTTAAGGAAAAGTAACAAACAAGGAAAGAAAAAGTGTTGTTAGTTGTTAGGAAAGGGTGTTCAATGGATGTTTTTTTTTGTTAGTTCCTAAAGGCTTTATTAGGTGCTTCCTTGAATCAATAAAAGCCAAATTCAAAACACCCAATTTTGTTTCTGGTTGAATACCCTGTATATAATGTATAATATAAACAAAAATGTATTTATTTTATAATCTTTTACTTTTATTCCTATAGCATATCATTGGTTTTTTTGACAATACTGGAGACCAAAACTGTTGTGCTCTCTCCAAAAGAAAACATCTTATATGCAATTTTCACAATTCTGCATTTATTTCATATTTTTGTACAGATCGTATATTTGTATCTTGTATGTATTCAAGTAAAAATGTATCTTTGTTGTGATTGAGTTTTTTATGCCGCACAATCAACTATTGAAAATACAAAAGAGACACATCCAAACCTAAGAAGACTTCCATGGTTCAAAACTGCTGATCCTTCCCATCCTATCCGTGATGCCTCACCTATATTTGTGCAACAACATTCCATCATATCCATGTTATCAATTGCTGTCATTTTTGCTTCAAATGAATTTTTTCTTTGACGTATAACTTTTCGTCTTCTATCAATGATTTCTCGAACTTGAACTTCCAATGGAACAATTTTTCCTTCATTTTGTTTTGGACGTTCAGTGTTGGTATCATTGGAAAATAATACGTTATTCACAAAAGTTCCATGGGATGAGTAATTGATCAGTTCAAAGTTTTTCGTAAACTAAAAAAAATAAAATAATTTAAACTGGCAATGTACAAACATTTTAGATAATGATACTAGTGTGAAAAAAATCGCAACAGTTTTGATAAGTATACCAATTTATTATTTAAAGAAACAAATAAATTGGGTAATTTTATGTTTGAATAATAAAAATCTAAGTATCTGCGATAATTCATTTCATTTTAAAACAAACTCTGCTTTAAAGAACATTTTACCTTTATTACTTCTTAAATTAAAACAATTTTAAAACAGGATAAACAAAATAAAGCCGGATTTGTGTTGTTCTTTCCGTTTTTTTAACATGAATTGAAGTTTTATAGGCGATATTTCAAAACACCACAATATTTATCGCTGCAAACGTAATGCCAATATTGCCAATTGATATTTAGCACTACCAATCTAATATCATAAAATTACCATTTTTGTCATTTACAACTGAGAGTACCAACGTGATAACACTGGTAACTGATTATAAAAAAAAAATCAACAAATCATATGTATACCGAACAAGAATGATTAATTTGAAGAAATAATACCACAAAAAGATTTATTTGTTAATACTGTTTTTTTTTCTATAGTTTTCGTTCAAACTGTAACAAGAGCTCAAAATTTAACTTGCTTTAAAACATTCTATTCTAGGACATCTACATTTATAAAACAGACTCACCTCATCATAGAAAATAATCGCATGCCTCGCCGATATATTATTGCAATGTCCAAACCGTTCCAAATCGACATCATTCGATGAGCCCTTTCCAACATTCAACACCCTGTATCTCATTGCCACAGCTTCAGGATACCTTGCTGAGACTGTCGGTCTGAACCCGAGAAAACTGTCATCATGTCGTACATCATTCGGACTCACTTCCGAAGTGCGCACGTTATAGAAATGTGGGGAAACCACTGGACACATAATAGCTCGTGCTCTTAGTGTTGATTTCGGTTTATTATTCTTCTTTTTCGGACTGGAAAACACACGAGATATCCGCTCAATGTCGGCGGGTGTTAATAATTCACTCGGCATAGGCATGTGGCGTAATTTCGATTGAAGATTTGACGAGAGATATAAATTCAAGTTGTTGGTGGTTGAATTGCTGTTTGGCTGGTTGAGAATGTGTTGAATACGTTGATAAGCAAGAAGTTTTATTAATCGGTCGTCTAATTGCTTCAATTCCACTTCAACTAAATGAAAAAAATCTTTCAATAACTGTCAAACTTTCTTTTGTTTTAATGACATCACATACATATGTCAATCAGGGCTACTTGATAAATGTGTTATTTAAATTTTGATATACAGGGGGTGTTTCAAATTTATTTTACTAATAAGAAATTTTTGCTTTGTTAATGAAAGCCAATTTTTAGAACTGACTTCAATATAATTGAAGAAAATTTGAAGAAGAAAAGAATAAAATTGAATTCGACATTTATTATTTTTTAAATTGTTAACACAGTGTTTTCTTTCTAATTTCTAAGTAATTATAATCCCTTTCTTAAGTTTTTAGATCAAAGTTTGTTGAGACATGTAATATGTTAAATTTGTCGTGCATAAATTATTTCTAAAACAAACACCACACAAGCAATAAAAATTCCAATAATATAAATAATAAAAACTGATAAAACATGTCCTAAATTGAGAGCAACACTTTTTTGGTTTTTATAATCAGGAATTAATAATTTCGGTATTGCCCTTGTTGAATCCTGAACCCATTTCAGCTGTAATCCACTTTCAATTATTTTTAAAGCCCATTCATCAAATCTGTATAGTAAAGGAAATCCTTTACGTACTCTACATACAACAATCAGTTCAAAAATCTACAAAGACTACTAAAATAATTAGTTTAAATAAAATTTGTTACATTTTCTTGTCTTAATACTTGAAGTACTTCAGGATTTTGAAATGCAAATAATTCAGCATCTCCTAGAATAATACCATAATTTAAATTCTTGACAAAATCATGAAGTATTTTCACTGAAGGTTCTAACCAGTCGGATTTTTTCAGTTTTCGATTCATCAAATTTTGATAAGTCTCATTCCCAAAAAATCGCAAAGATTCATCATAAAATGCAAAAAATAAGAGTTTTTTATCTGATTTTACCAAATCGGCAATATTTCTTATTTTAGACTCGTAACTAGGTTTAGTTAGAACACTGCTTAATTTACTCAAATATAACCAATTTAAATTACATATTCCTAATAAAAAAATAATAAAAGTTAGTCTGGGAAAAAAATTTCGGGGCATTTTAGGTATAACACATTGTATTGTTAACTGCACAATTTCAAACGGTTTTTTTGAAAATACTGACATCACAATCACTGAAATTATAATTGTTGACCAAATTTGAAGTGAGAAAATTTCAAAAATTTTCCAACTGTTGCGAATTATCTGTCTTGGAGGTAATACAAAATGTTGTGTATAATGATAAAATGGTTTAGTTCTTTCTATTTCTTTATATTCTAATACCATATTTTCTATAAGAGGTGCTAAATCAATTCTTCGATGTTTCATATCTTTTATTAGATAACTCCAATCACCAGTTTGGACTCCCAAAGCTAAATAATTTATATTTTCTGTCAAATAAACTAAATCCAAATTGAGTTTTTCACCGACTGTATTAAGACATTTAATTATGTATCCTGGATTATTTTCATCAAATGGATTAAATATTGCATAATTTATAACAGTCCAAGTGACATTCACTGGACATTTGTGAACTTTTTTCGGGATTTTTTTATTGAATGGGAATTTAGCATTTATTACTATATTAACAACAGTGCCACACTTGTTGCTTTTTTTGTAAGGATACCATGTTATAAAGTCTATATGATTTACAAAAATGACTACGTTGTAAATATAATAGCTCCACAATGTCAAAAAAATGTGTTTCAGCTCGTCACTGGTATAGTTTTTATCAAAAATAATTAAATTTTTTGCCCGAGTGTTAAAATTGTAGTATATTTGTTCAATTGTCAGAATTAAATTATCTAAATCACTTTCAACAATTATGTAGTTTTCAAAGCTTGTTATATCAGAAACTTGACCGTTTGCTATAATTTTAGATAAATTTTGTTGAAATAAATATTTCAAATTATTATTCCAGTTCTGAAAATTTGAACTGATTATTGTGATTGGTTCATTTTTAAATTGTTTATGTATAAAGTTTTCTAATAAAAGTCCATTTGAGTATCCCACTGTTAAAAATAAAAATATTTGTATTGCAATCATATTCTGGTAGAAACTTGATCATTTACTTGTTAGTTCTGAAGTAAAGTAAATAAATAAGTTTGTTTCATTGTATTAAAAAAAGGCAAAAACTATCGTAATAAAACTCATTTTTCTATTAGGATTAATAAATAAGTAAACAATACATTAATGTAAATTTTTGAAAGAAAAATAAACTAATGATTCATTAAATAAATTGATAAATTGTATAAATAAAAAATAAAAAAAAATCCTAAAAAAGGCACAAGTTGATGTTATGAACAAATTTTTAAGTTGAAATACAGTGGTCAACAATTGAAATGGAACACCCTAAAATTTTAACAAAGTTAAGGGCCGGTTTACAGAAAGTGAAATTAACTTTAATTGCGATTAAATAGTTAATTCGCGATTAAATCGGCTTTCTTCGTGTTTGATTGGTCAAAATCGGCATTTAATCGCGAATTAACTATTTAATCGCAATTAAAGTTAATCTCACTTTTTGTAAACCGGCCCTAAGTCTTGTAACTCCTAGAAAAATTTGGTAATCGAAATAATCTCTTTTTTTCTAAGTAGCCGAATTCTTATACTTTAAAACGTTTAAGTAAGTTTCTGTTACCAAAATTAAAGACACAATGATGGGGTCACTCTGTATACACTCAATACCTACCTTCGCTCGTAATATCTGAAACTACATCCGGAAGAAAAATATTGTCTTTTTGATCTACTGGCGTTCCATTAACCACTTCATTCTTGAGACATCCATTCCGACACGAAAAATCTTCTTCTTTCATAACTTCACATTTTTCTTCTTCTTTTTGAGTATTCTCATCAAATTTTTTATCACACTTTTGATCCTCTGGACCATTACATAAACTATTCGTGCTTTGTACATCAACATCTTCACATTTTACAACGTCTATTTTATCTCTATTCAACACACTTTCTAACCTGAGAACGTCTTTCAAACTCGGTAATAATTTCACACGATTACTGTAATGACATTTCACCATTAATGGTAGTTTAATGCGATTTTTCAATGGTAATTTCACTTTAAAACGAAATGGCGGATTTCGATTATGAATTTTTCTGAAGAATTCTAACCGAATTGCGTCCTGATCAACGGGACCGTTGAATTTATCCCAAAGTTTTATACGTTCTGTTGCCGAAATGGAAGTGAGCAGTTTGGAATCCTGTAATAAAGAAAAGTTGATTATAAAAAATATAGAGAATGAATTTCTCTTCTTTTTTTTTACCAAATAATGCTCGACGTGATTAGGACACATCCAACGCCCACTTGGTACAGTAGTTAAAGGAGGATCCAAGCAATCCATGTGAAAATATAAACAGCAAAAATCACAAGAAATTAGAGGTGCTACGCGGCAAGATTTACGACATTCATGGCATTTTTTTGCCGGTAGAAGTATTGTAGCGTCTTGTTTCTTTTCATGGTCTTTTTGAATTTTCATGCCTTTGCGACCATTACGCAAATAAGGTGTTTCCACTGAAAAAAGAACCATCTCTCAGCTGTTAATGCTTGGCTGGGAGAAACGAGGAAAAAACAAATAAGAAGGGCTTATCATATTAACGTTAAAGCAGCCCACAATTTAACATGACATACACATAAAATAAAGGTTCTTAAAATTATTAACAAAAGATGCAAGATTATTTGAAGAAAGATATGAAGGAACAGAAACTTTACAATGACGCTATCCAATCCTTGTAATTTCAGGAACAAAACAATAAAATACAGTAAATCTATTTCTAAAATTGTGTGAAAGTACTAAATGATATGTCGAATTAAGAATCGTCTGAAGTTCGCAGTTTCCAGAATAACAAAACAATAACCTCAGAAACTGTTGGCTGGAGGTCCGTATATACAACAGCCACAATAACATAGTATCTATAATAAATATATTCTTATTTTAATTATATAATATTGATGTTGTCGTGTCAACCACTCAGGCTAATTTGAGACCGATAAAACTAAACGCTAGGTGTTATATTTAATTTATATTTTGCATTAGTACCTATTCATCTTCTGAAGCTTTAACCCTTCAGACTGGCCCAAATTAGAAATAAAAAAAAGGTATTAATTAAATAAAATGAAAAAAAGTCACGCAATTTAATTGTTTTCTTTTATTTTGGGACCTATTTCGGCAATTGTCTTCCAAGTAATAAGTGTTCAAATTGCTTTCTACCATCCGATTACGAAAAAAACGTATATCTAGAAAAACGCCCATTGTATTTGTCAAATTAATAAAAATTAGAACAGAGGCACCAATTGAACAGTATAAATCATGAATCACTTGACCATAAATTAAATTGATCTCACGGTATTATTGATTTGCGGTTGTTAAAATATTTAAGTTTAAAATCATCAGTTATAAATATCTGTTTTAAAACAGTTACACAATGGAGCTTGCATAAATTATTAGATAAATCGATACGAAAAGAATTATTTTAATAAAAAATCAATGTGTAATGTAAATCAATATTAAAAATTACTCAAAAAAAAAAGAATTCTCCCGCCACAATTCTTCTCTACATACATGTTCTACGTAATATTTGTATCGTCTATTTTTATTTCAACAAAAAACCCAAATTATATATGTATATATTTTTTTAAAAAAATTGGTTGGCTTCTTGACTTTATTTTTTGGTAGCTGGTTTAAAGGCAATTACAATCAATTAATTCAATATATTCAATAAAATTAAAAATGTACCTTTGTCAGTCCCTGGGAAAATACAAGGAACACTCATACTCCTCGGCAATTCAAACTGTTTAGGATTCATTGAACTTGCAGCCTGAATTAACACATCCATTGGATTAAGTTTAGTTTTTTTCATAGCTTTTCCAGCAGGCGTTGACGCCGATCGTTTATTTCTAGTTTGGGGTACATTACTTTTTTTTGTATGTTTGCAACTATGACACAACCACTCTCCACTTGGTATATCCTTCTCTTCTAATGGAGGATCACTACAATAATTTCATTAGAACAAATTCTAACAATTATGAAGAAAAAGTACTGGCACTGCAGATGGAAACTCGAAGGACACTTATCGCAGCAAATCAAATCGCCCCCTTCCCCACAAGCGTCGCAGCTGTCATGGTTGTGCCCTTTTCCAGGACGCTTAAAATAGGGATGTTCGCTGGAAGATTTCTTTGATTTTGTATCTTCGGATTGTGGGGGCGCGATTAAAGCTTGAATTTGCTGCAAAGTAGAGTGTGATAGAGACAAAGGAAATCCGCCATTTTGAGCGACTTACGTCCATGAGACCCCCAGAAGTGTCCAAATCGTACTCGATTGAGCTCATGATGAAGTTCGGGGGTAACTTAGTGGCGTGGAAATATGCGCTGAAAGGTATTTTTACTCAAAGCTTACGATTTTTTCTTTGTTGGTTACATGGCTTGTTTTAACAGGACTAAATGAATGTCAGTGAAAATTTGGATTTTGATTAAACTGGAATTGAAATTTTCTTGAAGTTATCAGTTAATTTTGATAAATTCATTAATAACACTTGAGTTTTCAACACTTATTTATAATACGTTTGGCAGGTTTTTGACAGTGTTTGCCGCGAGCTGTCAAACTGACGTTAGATGTCAGTTACTTGTCACCACTTTTTGATACCAACAGAGTGGCGCCAAATTTATATTTCTATTTTAAACTAATTAAAAATACAATTTATTTCAAGCTCTACAAGTTTAGTAATTGGACAATTAGCAGTTGGTCTATAAAAATACAGAGTTTGATAGCACTGCGAATAATCACAACTTAATTTTATTTTACCAACTACATAGTACATATATGATTGTATACCATATTTAATTAAAATAATACAAAAAAAATATTGCCACAAAATTATATTCAAGCCAAACATTTTACAAATCATTTAATATTAACAAGAAATATTGGCAAGAGTTCCCATAGGATCCCAAGCAGGCAAGACAATCGGCTCTTGTTTAAAAACATCAAGAACATCCACAGGAATATATTTTTTATCAACAACCACTTCAAAAACATATTCCTTAAACCATTCGGTACTCATAATCAAATAACCTTTTTCTCCACGATCTTCACCCCATGAATTTTCTACACGTAGTTTCGTCACTTCATCTTTATCCTAAAAACAAATTAAATTTTCAATAATATTGGTTAGTGTTACTACTCACATTCAAGTTCACAGCGGTGAAAACCATCGCATGCGACATGGCACTATCTCCATAAATCAACCTATCAGCTTTACTCAAAGTCGTCTGTACATCAACACCAAACACTAAAGGAAAATTATGACTAAAACAAAATTATTATTACTCCAAACTTTCCTTTAATATAATGTTACATTTTCAAATCTAAAATTCCTTGTTTTCCAGCAAATCTTTTATTGACTTCACATCCAAACCAAACAGCTTCACCATCTTTAATCGATTTGCCTGTGGCTTCAAGTAAAAGTTCAACTGGTTGGTTATTGTAGATACAACGACGTCCACCAACAACATTGCCCAAACAGTCCACGGTGTATACTTTACCATACTGATTCGACGGTCTAGGGTCAGTAACTATGCATACTTTGTTATCAACATCAAAAACAGGCTTAACATGCTCTTCATAGAATGCTTTAGGTGTTATAGGACCAATACTGTGATAAGCCTTGTTTTTGTCGTAGTAACTGAAAGTGAATGTCTCGCTAGGCACACCAAGACAAATGCCAACGATTCGATAAATTGAATTCATTTGTTCTCTTATTACGTTTTGTACTTTAAGGTCACCTTCGCCTTTTGCGATTAGGTCACGAATAGTTTTGGCGTATTCACGCAACTGTAAAAAGAAATTTTTACTTAATTTGGCTACTCGGTCTCAGTCTTGAAAATATAGGGTGTTTAACTTTATGTATTTGTTGACACTGTTAATTAACAACGTAAGTACAGTAAAGTTATTTAAAAATCCTCAAAACGAAACTCAATAATATGATGGCAGTTTTAGGACATACGTTATAATTGTGAAACAGATACAATATGATCAAGAAAATTTGTTCTCTAGAAGTTGTCAAATACTTTTCGCCAATGTAAATTATATGAAAAGAAAGTCCTTCTAGATTTAGAGAATATATTTTTTGATCATATAGTAAATACCTACAAATAATAAACACTCTATGCATATTATTTTTCAAAAAATTCCTTTCTTAAAATTCATAATCTGTAATCAACAAATACTGATTAAATTCATACGTAATAATCGTAAAACAATGAAAAATATTTATTTTAAACGTGTGGTCAAATTGATACATTTATCTATTGTGGTTACGTGTTGACAACAGTAAAAGAAAATATCGAAAACAACAATAAAAATAACGAAACTAATCAGTTCTTATTGATCAAACTCTATATTCCACTTACTTTAGTTTTTAAAATTTGATTCATTTTTGCACTCGATTCACAATTGAACGACTCTGGAAAACACTTTTTCGGCATTAATCCATGTTTATTAATCAAATTAACAATCATATCCCACTGGCCCCCATCCGAAATCGGATCCTAAATTAAAAACTTATAAAAAATGCACCATTTCTTTAAAAAAAAAATACATTTAAAAGAAAAGACACAAGTCTGTCTTCCACTGCTTCATTCCTCTTGGAAGTCTCGACAATATTATTAAGAAAAAAATTGCAACGTTCGATTTTATCCCAGAAAAAGAGATAAGCTTGTGAAAATTCAAAATCATCAATATTTAAATGTTTCATAAATGGTAATCTGATGACGTTCATAGTGGCAAAAATCCAGCACCGACCTGAGTTTTTCTGATTACTAACTGGTTTGCCTTCGGCTTCAACTTTGTACTCGTAGACATGATGTGTCTCTTCAAGGGCTTTCCGTGAGAGACAGGCATCGAAAGGGTCAATACGTGAACATACATTTTGAGCAAAAATGTTCTTCTCGTCAGCGAGAAAGTTCGAACGAAACTTATCAAGAGTTTCTTTGCTTAATGCTGGAAACAATAGAATTTCTTAATTAAAAGGCCTTGCCATAACTTGATCCCTAAAGACTAAAATAAACAATGACTGGAAATTATGACATGTCGGAATGATTTTACATAAATTATATTTATTTGAAATTTATACAAATGACAATTTCGTAAAAATAAAGTAGATTTTATTATATTTTATTGAAATACTCACTCGAGTCCATTTTATTGAAAAATTGTTAATTTTTTGATGAAAGTTTTGTAATCACAAATCACCAAAACCGTTGTAACCTTTTGCGATAACTGTCAAACAGCACTGCTACCAACACCAACACTTAATTAATATATATCACTAGATCGGCCTGCGAGCTGTTTGAATTTGAGGAAACTAATGTTAGATAAGAGATAAAAAAGTATTCAAAAACAGTTATATAATAAAAACCGCAACAACAACATACGGAATAACAGTATTAAAAATAGTAAACAAAATAATATGTAAATATTATTCCTTTAATGCTCTAAAAAAATTTTGATAAAATAAGAATTCGGAGAAATAACAGCAACGTATAAAATTGCGGTTTTCTATTTTCGGTTGGTTTGTAGCTGGAATAAAAAATTACTTACTGTCCTCTAGTGGCTCTACTTACATCCTCGGTCGATAAAATAAACATACCTCCCTGCAAGAAACAAAATGTCATAAGAGTAAATACAGTAATAACCCACTTACGACACGATAGCGGAAGTGTAATTATCAAGTTACCTTTGGTTGTCAAGGTATAAAATAAATAAAAACAACGCCAAAAACTAGTCAAAGTGTTAAAAATGGAAGAACCAGTTCTTGTAAATTCACCTTTACTCCCTGAAAAATCGAAGAAACGTTACGAATCTACGTATAAAGTGTTTAAAGATTGGTGTCAAAGCAAAGACAATGCTGATGTTGTTACTGAGTCCCTTCTCTTAATGTACTTTCAGGAAAAATCGTCGATTCTGAAGTCGCCTTCAAGTATGTGGTGCGAATATTCTATGTTGAAAACGACGATTTTTATTAATGAAAATATTGATATTTCTAAGTATTACAAATTAAGAGCCTTTCTTAAACGACAAAATGCTGGTTACAAACCAAAAAAGTCTAATACTTTCAGCCGGGAAGGAATTAATCGGTTTCTTGAAGAGGCTCCTGATGATAAATATCTACTGATGAAGGTAATTTAAATTGTTAGTAATTTTTTTGTAATTATTTCATTATTTGTAAAAGGAGAATTTAAAGAGTGTTATTTTAAATTCGGCATCGTTATTGCTTGTGGAAGAGGAAAATAGAAATTTTTCAAATATCAATTTCTGAATTTATCGCCAAATTTAAAGGAACGAACCCTACCTACAACATCTAAAACATCTTTTGCATTGCATTGCATAATTATATGATTGCTTAATATTTACAAGATACATTCTTTATATTTTATTTAAAAAATAGCTTTTTTGCTCTTAAAAATTAAACTGTAAAGAACCAGTTTTCAAATTGCAGGTAGTACTAATGATGGGAATCGCCGGAGCATGTCGTAGCCACGAATTATGTGGTATGAAATTAGAAAATGTCAAAGATTCAGGCGAAATATTTATCATAACAATTCCGGATTCTAAAACAGGTTTATCCCGAATGTTCATAATCACTGAACATTTGGAAAAAATTAAAAAATATATGGAACTACGATCAAAATTAACCAGCGATAGCCGACGTTTCTTCATGCGTTATCAAGCTGGCCGTTGTTTTAACCAACCAGTTGGCAGAAACACCTTTATTGAAATTCCAGGTCGAATTGCACGATATCTCAATCTGGATAATCCAGAAACTTACACAGGGAGAGCATTTCGGAGAACTTCGACGATATTGTCCGCTAATTCCGGTGTTGGAACGTGGAATTTTCCGAGTTTGATTGAGAATTATGAGAGGGAATCCCCGATTGTTCACAATGAAGGAAATAATCAACAGTTTAGTAGAGTTGATCTGCCTGATCCTGTAGTGGATTTTAAAGAAGAAGCAGTGAGTGATAATGAAGTATCGAGTGGAGAGGATAATCTCGAAACGAATGAAAAAGAAGCAAGTAGTACAAATAAAATCTCCTATAAGATCAATGATAATGAAGTAGCGAGTTTATCAACAAATCGGTGTAAAGAAGAGATTGTTATTAATGATAATGAGTTTTCTAGTACTGAACAAAATGTTAAAATTACTAAAACGGAAAATCAAAATGGTAATCCGACTTATGTAATTAATGTTAGTAATTGTAGTAATTGTAATTTAACTATAAATATAAATTATTAATTTATTGTTTCTACATTTTTTTTACTCTCATTTTTAAAGTTTTATTTTGTACTTACCAATCCTATGATAGATAAATTTTAGTAGAGCCAACTTTGACAAAAAATATATTTTTTAATACCAACTTAATGACAAAACTTTTTCGCACAACCACAGCAGTTTAGTTTTAATGTACAAATAAAACTAAAGCTTTTACTCAAACTAAAACAATTTAAATTTACAGTCACTCTTTTACATTATTAAATCAGTTTTTTTTCATTACATCAAAATTCAGTTTAAGCGAATTTAGGTATTAATAACTGCCAAAGTGCCAAACTAACCTCAAAATTTTGACAACAAAATTTTTATTATCTTGTTAAAGTTTTACTTATTTATGTTTAATTTAAGCATTAGAATAGTTTGTAATATTTTATTTTAGGTGTACTTTGTGTTTTAACGAGCTATGAAGCGCTGTAATGCAAAATTTTGTAAAAATAATACTAACAATTGCGAATTAAGTTTTTTTCAGTTTCCTAAAGATCCTGAAAGGTATTATATAAGTTAAGACGATATTTTTTTACTGCAATTATGTATGTATTTCATTTATAAATAGATTCAAGATTTGGGCAACATTTTCTAAACGGTCAGATTTAATAGATAAAAAAGTTAATTACAAAAATTATTCGCTATGTTCTGCACATTTTGCACCAGAGATGTTTACAAATGATGTTAGAAATCGACTAGAAAGAAATGCTGTTCCTCAAAATGGTAAAAAGTACAATATTATTAACCCATTTTTTTTTAAATAAAAATTTATATAGATGATGAAGATAACCAAGCGGGAGTTCTTCAACAAATCGTAGATAATAATAAGGTATCAAACACTTCCGAGGAACAACACAGGTCACAATCAAATATAGTAGGTAAATAAATATCAATAAGTGAGCGCAAAAATTGTACTTTGAAAGCATGAAAGTACTCGTAATTGTACTTTTAAACAGACTTAAACCCCAAAATTGGTGGTGTTTAAGAAATACAATACAGTACTCGTAGAACCTATAACACTATAATGTTTTAATAAAAAATAATATATTTTTTATGGTAATAGATCCAGAAGACTCATCTGACGACATAGTTTGTTTGGATTCTCCATCTTCAGTATCATCTGTGGAAACAACACATGTTCAAACTCAGACTAGTTTACAATTATCTTCAAATACACCACGAAAAAGAAAATTACATTATCAAATTGATCAATATAAAAAGCAAATTCAATCATTTAATAACAGAATTTATTCCTTAAGTCATTTTTATGAATTGTGTGATTTGCATTTGCCAGAAAATATGTCTAAATTTGTAAAAAAACAAGCAACAATATATAGTAATGTAAAAAACAATAAAAACTCAAGATAATCTAGTGGTTTTTTTTTAGTCTTGAGACGAAAATGTCGAGTATAAGTACCAGAATTATGATTATTATATTTTTATTTGCATCCCAATGGACCAATACAAGGACGTTGTATGATCATTCAATGTCCTTGGACATGCTCATGTTAAAATTTTAATTTGGAGTAAAGTGAAAACTGATTAAAACTGAGTTTTAATTCCTACCTGAGGATGACAACATTGTTGTCGAAACGTGCGTCGTATCAAGTAAAGAAGTTTGGTGTTATTAGTGGGTGTTTCATTTCCAATTTTCATTTAAACACGCCAAGAAGATCCAACAAGAAGATTGGAGTAAAGTGGGGGATTTTTTGTACTTAATTGCACTTTTATTGTAAAATATTTATACTGCCGCTACCGGTTTCGCCCTATCTGGGCATCATCAGGCGCTTTGTCGATATTATATGATGATAAAGATGTTGGATTTCATGATTATCATCATATAATATTTTGTTTTTTAACAATTTAATGTATTAGTGAAAATTGTGAATGATTGTTTGTTTAAGTAGGGCAGCCTTTTATCTTTTATCATTTATGTTATTTCATCATATAATATCGACAAAGCGCCTGATGATGTCCATATAGGGTGAAACCGGTAGCGGCAGTATAAATATTTTGCAATAAGTGCAATTAGGTAAGTACAAAAAATCCTCCACTTTACTCCAAATACATAGAAAGTGTTGCACTAAAAAAAAGCAGGGACCTACATCTTCATAAAAAATTTTCCGAAAACTTCAGTGAATAGTGGCAACACTGGAATTTTGCATGATATGTCAAAAAAATATTTTTAGGTTAGGTTAAATATTTTTTTAAAATCATTTAGGATGAGTTCAAGTACGAAAACTAATAAAAAAAATATCCGGTATTGTAGTGCATCGTTTTGTAAAAATAACTCATCCAATCCTAAATTAAGTTTTTTTCGGTTTCCTAAAGATTCTGAAAGGTGAGTTAATAAAATAATAGTTCAGCCCCCAGTTGAAAGATGGTTGAGCTAATGAATTGTAAAGCATGTCAAATTTAAAGCACAATCACCAACAGGCCAACCAACTTTCATTCGGCGCAGAGCACTTCCTTATTTAAAGACAGTCTGGGATGGATTTTATTTTTTTGATTTTTTTTTTATAGATAAACGTAGTGATAATAATGTATCTATTTAATTTATTTATAGATTATTTATTAATTTATTATTAATAAATAAATAATTAATTTTATATAGATTATTTATATAAAAATAGATATTTATAGACAGTTGCTGATAGGCAGGAATTAATAGAAAAAGGCCTTAAATATGTGATGCACATTTTGCCGAAAAAATGTTTGCAAATCCCCTTAGAAACCGATTACACTTTGATGCAGTTCCACAAAAGATGACAGATACTGTTAAGGAACCATCAGAAACTTCTAAAGAACAAAAAAGTCCACTTGAATTAAGGGGTAAATGAGAGGTGTTTAACATTAGATAAATCATAACCCATATTTTTAGTAATTAATCCTGAAGACTTAGTAATATCTCCTGAAAATTTATCCTACGAAATAGTTTTTTTGGATTCGCCATTATCAGAAGAAACAACTTGTGTTCAAACCCAGACTACTTTAGATTTAAGTTCACATACGCCCCGAAAAAGAAAATTGCGACATCAAGTGGAACGATACAAAAAGCATATTCAAGAACGAAACAGAAAAGATTATTATTCTTTAAGTAATTTTTATGAGTTGTGCGATCAATTTTTGCCAGAAAATATGGCTAGATTTGTCAAGAAACAAGCAGAAATATATAAAAATGTAAAAAAGAATACTGATTCAATATAATGTTAAACTCTAACAGTATTTTATGTAACAAGTCCGCAAATTGGGGTTGTAGTAAACGAATCCTGTTAAATTTTTTTTATACAAAAACAGCTTTGAATTTGCAATATACATATAGGCAAAGGTAGAGACATCTATGAACTTAATAGAAAAATCTCTGTTGCTCACTATGCTAGACGAGTTATTTTTTCAAATTTTGGTTGGAGCGAAATCTTGCAAGTGCGAAATTTTAATTTGATTTGTGGTAATAAAACATTATTGAAATGGCTTATTACAGCATATGTATTCAAGAAAAATACGTTAAAGTTTTATATAGAACATATGAAATGCTTATTTCAAATGAAATAAAATGAAGTCACGAGACTGCTAGCTTGGTGATTTTCCATCAAGGCAAGGCAGTCAGGCACCAACCCCCACCAACGGCACCAACACCCAACACCACAGAACACTTACACTCACAACACCGCCCATTGCCCAACACCACTTCAAATATGGCTGTCAATCGTACACAACGTAGTGCTACGTTTCACGTAAATTATCAATTTCTCATATTTTTTTTTAAACTTGTGTTTGTTTAATACTACTTATTAATATTTGTTTAATCATTGTAGTGTAAGATTTTATGAAATTGTTACTACTTTTCTTTTTCTACGCATCCTGATAGGTAAGTTAAATTTGTATTTTTATTTGACCCAGTTTACAGGTTTGATATGCGCTAAAACGAAGTGTTTTTAACTGTAAACACTTCACAATGTACTCTGAGATGAGATAACTTTTGGAGGTAACACCACTTGTTTATAAAAACTATATTTATTGATTATTTATTTTTCTCTTTAAATATTTGGATACACTTTAACATTTGATTATAATAAGCTGATACAATACAGTATAAAATAATTCAGGGCTTTGATAAGACTTTGTCTAATTGGTAGCCAGGATAATTTCAGACTTAAAAGACTGATGGTTTTATAGGCCTTGCTTACGAGATTTTCTATGGTGGTTAGCACCATAAAAAGCCCGTTATATTCGTGGAATCCTTACGGAAAGATTTCGGTTTATTATGCGATGATGTTCATGAGGATTTTATAGCAAGTGCTACACGTATTTCATTTTCTGTTATATCTGTAAGAAAAAAAGAGACTCATTAAGTCCTTTCTTGGTAACGCTTTCATGATATACACAAAATCTGGTGTGACGGGTTTTTCACTTTTGAAAATGACGAAAAATAAGTTCTTACTGTGGTGGGTTAACTAACCCATTATATCCCAAAAATAATTTTTCTTTACACTGAGTGGTTTTATTATTTAATTGGCCACTCCTATGCGTATTTATAATAAGAAAATTGACAAAAATGAGTGAAGTTTAGAAAAAAAATGGTGTTCTCAAATGGGTACGATGGGAGTATATATATAAGAAAATAGCGTACAAATTATTTTTTTTTAAAATATTTATTAACAAGGCTCCTAGATATAGACTTGAATATTATTTAACTCTTTCAATGGAACTTAATAAAACAATCACGTTCAAGACGTAAGGTGACGTCACACTTGGAAAATGTCCCACACCTATGTAAGAGAAGCAAGGAACAGTGTTATTTTAAATTCTTTATTATAAAAAATGTTGTTAATATACATATGGAAATGTGGTGGGAGTTTTTGCATAAGAAAAATGTAATTTAACAACATAAATTTTTAACAACAAAAATCATGACATTACATGGGTTAGTTAAACATTTTTAGACATGATTCACAAATTTAATTATTTAATATAAGCAATTCAAACTTTCAACTCGAATTTTTACTGTATTACTAGCGTATAAGCTTTCCCAAAAGAATTTAGTAAAGCACAATTTTGAAAAATATTCTGACTAGTCCAAGCACTTAAGTTTTAGATTATAACTAAGGATTACAATTGAACGAAATGGATAATATATTTCAAAGCTTGCTAGAAGAACAATTAATATGTAGGCAACTAAAATTATCTACTTTTTGTGTAATTGAACTAAAGCTTCTCCGTCAAAATGCAAGGAAACCAATCTCTACTCTTATATTCATTGTTCTTTCTCACAATCTCGCAATTAAACATTAATCTATCTATCAACTAACAATAAAAACTTGAGTGAAGGGGGAGGATTCTGTGTTACAAAACACGAACTAAAGTTTCATCCGATTGTCAGATCATCGTCTTGACGTTGACAACTCAGCACATTATTGTCTACAATTTAACTACATTAATGGCTACAATTTAACCCATAAAGGTTTCAAATGCTAAAGATTTTTCAATTACATATTCACAAACCTTTTTAAACAGCCATAATTAGTCATATTAAATCAACCGGAGATAATCAAATCTTTAATTTGTTATATCATAGACCAAAATATTTAAAATAAGAATTTTCGTTAAATTCATTTTAAATAATGTATAATTGAACAAAAGGCATTTACAGCTATGTACCAAGGAACACAACACTTTTGCACTACTTGATTATTAACTTGTATTTTAAATTGCAAGTATCATTGTAATTAACGGAGCGATGTTGTCTTACAAACATTTATCGTTGCTCTTCCCTGTCTTTTGCAAATCGAATTATTTATACCTTCCTGTGAGGACAGATGAGGTATTGCTTCAAAGAAACAAAACTATAAAATATGATTTACAACCTGTCAATTATAGATCAGGGTTATGCACATGTCTTAACCCTACACTGCGCGTTGTCAAGCGTTTTTTTTTTCGGCACGCACTTCAGCGCAGCTACTGCTGATTCTCGCAGGGAAGTTCTACGTATCATTTCTCTTTACAGATTGAAGTGTCTGTACTTCGATAGCCTTATAGAATGAGTGCGGTTTTAAACCATGCGGTACCGGTTAGCTCTTTGCTAACAGCGTTAAGCAAGCATATTGCCGGCCAAAGCTGACCATCCATGGGCAATACGCTGCCTTGAATGTTCTAGGAGTCTCACTCTATACGTTTCGGCAGGTGTTCCTTCGGGAGGTATTTTACCAAGTAGTTGTAGCATTCCGATGAAAGCTGCCTTCGAATCGATCTTCGTATTGGTCCAGAATTCACATAATGAACCTTGCGGCAGTTCCATATTAGCGTAGTCTATAACACGTTTGTTAGTGAAGACTGCATCAGGATTACGTAGTCTATCAGTGTAGTAGTTGGACATAAACACATACTATAACTCCCAGTTCCAAAACAAAGCAATATTTTTTTTTGTGATCGAGTTTCTCACGCTTGTCAATATGAATCTGGTTATTTCCGGACATGAAATTACTTCATTGTTTTTATGGAAAATTTTAACAAATCTCATCAAGAGAGTTTTAAGATTTAAACTTTTTAAGAATTTATTTTGCTACTATTAAAAACTGGCCTTCACAGAAAATTGATTATTTGGTGTTGTCTTTTCTTGGTTTTGAAAAGTTAGTGCTTCTAATTCTTTTTAGGACTCCATTTACTCCGTGCTACTGTTGCACAAGGACTTAAATGAGTTGCAAGATTAGTCATTTTGTGGGTTTCTACGTCTCTTCCGCTATAATTCAGATTATTTTAGATTACAAGACTATTTCCCGAGAAAAATTTAAATATGTAAGGGCCGATTTTATAATCAACTCAAAAGTTCCTTTAATTTAACTAACGTTTAGACTGTAGCTCTAGACGATTTTTTCAATGCATATTGTCATCTTGACGTATTTGTCATATTGACGTTATATAAATTTGGTTTTCAATTGCACTTTTGATTACATCTGGTGAAAAGTAGGAGGCAAGATTGTCACCAATCACTACAACTTCTTCATCTTCCTTGCGATTCTCCTTGACGTGAGGCACCAGAATCTCAAAGAACCATTTCTCAAAAAGTGTCATATCAAATCACCCACTCTTGCTGTGTCCATACACCGTTCCAGTTGGCCCCCTTGTCGTCTAGTTTTTGTACAGGTTTAGAGACTTGTATACAACCATCGGTGGTAGAAGCTTCCCGCTCGCCGTGTCACAAATCATCAGACTAATAGATGTTCTGGAATGCTCGCGAATACTTTCGACGTGCTTTCGTCCTCGGGGCATGAGAACCTTTTTTGAACCTGGGTCGTCTATAATGTTCGTTTCGTTGTAATTGTAAATATTTTGCGGAAGTGTGTTACAAGGATGCGGTCCAATATTTTTGAGGAATTTGGAAATTTGAGTCTCTCTCACAGCAGCACGATTTAATTTGATGTTTGTAGCTGTACGGGTAGTCAGGTTATTCCTTTCCGCAATTTTTTTGATGTAGTCATATTCCGGTCGATTATTCTTTCAACCCTGTATACATATAGCGCTCTTGTTTTGTCACGAATGCCTCTAAAACACCAATAACGTCACTTGTACTTAGCGGAAAACCCCAGTCACTCACAGTTCCAAGCGTTTCACTGATCAGACGTTCTTCTTCTCTTCTGTCAACATTAGAAGGCGCCCGACGGAGTTTGTGTGATTGTGATGTAGGTAGTTTGTTTTATCAAAGTGGTACGAGGCATCTTAAATTTATTGCTCACAGCTAGCTGACTTGATACTTTATTGACTGCTTCAATTGCTTTCTGCATGTTCTCCTCATTGTAGTTTTCGTACGGTCTACCACCGATTTTTTTTTTGGTAAATTATCGGCATTTGGGCGGTTATTTAACAAGCAAATGGGCACTGACGAAGTTGCCCCGAACCCTGTCAAAGTTAACCGGAATGTGGAAGTAACCCCATTTTATGGTATATCTGGTGCATGATTTGTAGAAGAAATCTATTCCGCAGCTTCTGCTAACGTTTTGAAACGTTTACCATAAAAATATTTGGGCTCTATTGGTTGAAACTCGGAATCCATGTCAGACACATATCTAAAAAGAAAACAAATATATGTACTACGTATCTTTCTAATGTACTCATGCACATGTACACATATGCTTTTCAAATTCATCTTAACTATTTTTCAAATGATTCTGTAGCCAGAAAACTTACGTTTAGTTGAGAACTGGTTACACTGAGTGACACTTTTTGTTTCAGTACACACTATTTAGATTCTTCTTGAGTTCAGAAATTTTATCGGTGAAAGTGATTATTAACTTAACAGATATGCTTTTCCAGACGAATATTGGCATATCTGACTTTAAAGGCAAGTCACCTGTTTATTACTAGAGCACTAAAGATTGTATTGTTTTTAAGCACAAGTAATTTATGGTTGTTAGACCTTTCGATGCCATCTGAGAAAACCGCCCGAAGCAGATCAAATCCAGGTAAAAGTGGTGACGAATCTGCATACCCCGGGCGGCTTTCTTGATGAAATAAACAAATAATCTAGGAAAGCGTTTTCTTTTTAAAAAAATCTAACAAAAGATTCGTAGAGGGATAACCCAAACAATTCCTTGTTGATTCGATAATTACTTGGTCGAGCTCTCAATGTTTACATTTCCCACTCTCGGAGTTATCAGTGTAACTTTAGTCGTGCAGAAAATAGACGGAGTTGACTCATAACAAAATATTATTTATCGAGAAGTTGCCTTAATCTAGCAGGAGGGTAGGAAAACCAAAACTAATTTTAAAAACGGTTTAAAAATTACTTACTTAAAACAACGGAAATTACAAAAGCAATAGGTTTATCTCCGAACAGTTCACATTTTTAATTCAAATTTCGATTGTGCCAAACCATATCATTTTGAATCTTTTGGCAATTATAAATTATCAACCGAAATCTCAAAAGGTCTGCTATGGTTGTTTAAAACACCAGAGAGAATTAAATCAAAAAAATGGACTTACTTTGTAGCATCTTGTGGAGACGAACGGTTGTTTACACAAATACTTTTACTTATTAATTTCGAGGCTCAAAAAGGGAAATTTTGATTACTACTTCACTGGCAGCTTGTCATATACTGAACTACTTCGCTTGAAATGTCCGCCTTTTTATACTGTCAGTTCTTTGTTTAGTTAGAGGTCGAACAGAGGTCATAAAGTATTCCATAAGAGTTTTGAGTCTCACTCCACAAGATTTGTTTATATTAACTGCTAAAAGCTTTTCATGGCCAAATGATATCACATTTCATGTGAAACTGTCCAGCGACCTTAATTTCACTTTGCTTTGTTTAAATAATTTAATAATTGAATCACGGAATAAATTCTTAGATTTGATTTTTTTACAGCATTTTTAAAGAACCAAAAGAGCATCTTGGCTCTTCACACAAGATTAAGCTACTGACAATTTAGATACAACAATTCTTAGTCGGACTCAGATGTTTATATTTCCGACTGTCGGAATTATCAGTGTAATTTATACAGGGTGAGCTGGTAGGAACGCACCAAACTTCAAAAAAATATAGAAAACTTAAAAATAATGTAAAAAAAGTCCTATGTTCTTAAAAATCAAAACCATAAAATAATAGAAAAACGAACTTAATTAAAGACATTTTCGATTACTCAAACCAAACTTACAATATTTTTGCAATGACGGCACTAATTGGCACTTAGGTCCATCCTCGAACAGTTCACGTTTTTAATTTGCAAGTCTATTTTGCCAAACCATAACGTTTTGAGCTCTTTGGCAATTATAAATTATCAAACGAAATTTTAAAAATGCGGACATGGTTGTTTAAAAACACCGGGGAAGAATTAAATCAAAAAGAACAGCTTTTTGTGGAGTTAAACGGTTTTTTTCACAACACGTTAACTTGTTAATGATTCCTGGCAATTATAACAACGGATCCCTTGTTTTGCTGGTTTTATTGCAGTTGCCGGTTTCGCCTCTTTTCGGGGTGGTGCTGACAATGTGGACCTGCCTCCAGCTGGCAAACCGCGGATAATGCACGATACGGCATTTTCGCCCTTAAAGTACTTCGTCATGGACTCACCTGTCTCCTTTCTTCTCAGGACCATCTCTTCTACCGAAGTATTTTTTCTTTGGAAAAGCCGCTCTTAATTTTTTCTTCCATTCACTCCAGGACAGATCGTAGTCCTGGAGGCGATTAAACCATACGCGCGCTTGTTCGTCCAGCTTAGACTGCATGTAGGATGACCTCTCCAGTGGCGTCCACCCATGCACGTTGCCCAATTGGTCAATCCTAGTGCTATCGGGGTCGAAGCGATTGATTATTTAGTACCCACTGTAACTGCAATCTTCGCGTGTCTTGAAATAGCGTCGCCAATCTCCTCTATTTCACTACTTTTTGTGTTGATGCTGATGTGGCCGGAGTCGTATCCATCACAATTTGTTCCACATCCCTAGAACAAACATTAGACTGCGAAGCTCCCCCCAAAATCAGCGCCGTCTGTTGCCGGACTATTTAGGACACATTGTGTCGCCAAAGTTTCTTTTTCTACGGTTTTCTTTAGGGCTTCTGCCACGAGTTTCTTGATTGTGGAGGCACCGACAGCGGTCTTCTGTCCTCCTCTGCTCTCATTATCGCTTATCTGGTAATCCAGGATTTCCTCTTCACCCGGTTGGCTCGACGTAAATATTTCGGCTTTAATTTCCAGTCATAGTTCCCAAAAACAAAGAAAATATGAACGATGAGCTTTTTATGTACTCACGCTTATGTTATTCCTCGCGCACGTCTATGCGCCGCTTCATCTTTTGTGCAATTTTCACGTGTTATACCCTTAAAGCTAAGGTGTAATTGCACTAATTTTCCACCTTTTCTTTCACTCAACTTCACTCACTAGGTGCGTGAATAATTCCATTCCTGATCTGTTACAATTTTGTTTATACATTGAATTTCAATGTTTTTTTCTAAGGAGATTTTTACTTGACAAAGACTTTTTGTCAATTAATTTTCTCATTATTGTGAAGTCTTTTTTATATCTCTCACCTGAGGACAGTTTAGAGTTGGAATGGGAAATTTGATAAACCACATGTGAAAGCGAGCCTTTACGGAATTTGTAAATGACCTATTTAGCGATTGGACGATATTATTCGTTGACCTTTTGCACGCTTTCCTTAATGTTCTGATTGGATACACCTTATTATGGAATTTGATTTACGAGGTCTTCACAAAGGTTTTCTTCTTCTGCTCATCACAAAGGATTAACCGAATTGTTGTGCGCCTCGACGCGAACAAGGATTCAGTTTTTTTTTGGGAAAAAGGTAACTTAAACACAAGTTTCACTAGCACTAATTTAATTCAGGTTCAAGATACAACAGTTTGTTATTCTCTAATGATAATTCCAATGACAATGATAGGGAAGTTTATATATGAAAATGGTTATTGGGTTTAAAACAAACAGTTTAAAGGAAATTTTGAATACGTGATGAACAGAACGTAATACATGCTTTTGTTTGATAAAGATGATAAAACTACAAATACATTTTTAAGAACGACTTATTACTAATGAATACGTAGGTAATAATAATAAGTAAAAATAATAGGTAGATTCCCAACAGTATTAATCTCTATGAGTAACAAGTAAAGGTTTTATAAACTCGGTGAACTTTAAATCAATCTAGCCACTTTATTTGAAGATTTAGTGCACTAGATGATACTTGGACTTAGATGATTTTTTAACTATCTGCGGTTTCGACGCTCTCTGGTCTTTTGTTTTATTTTTATTGTGACGATTTGCCGCAAAACATTTTTTTTTAAATAACCTTTACGCTTGCCAAAGTAGCAATATTTGCATTCTACCTTGAATTCTGACCACAACCGTAACAAACCACGTTCTTTTTCTTTTGCCCTTTTGTTTCATCACTATTTTCATTTTTAGATTGTTTCTGAACTTCGCCCGGCTTTTGGTTATGCCATTTATTTCCTGTCTGGACCGCTCGAGTGTATGTCCTCTTTTTCAATCTTTCCTCAATTTGTTCTTCCGGATGGCAATCTCGACAGCTGAATCAAAATCGAGAGGGTTGGCTTATAGTACTCTATGTTGAACGGGCATTAATAACCCTTTTAAAAATTATTGTAAATAATCCTCTTTTAAATTTTGTTTTGCCAGCTGGTCACGTTGATAATTCCCTGTCTGCTTTAATGTTGCATAACCATTGATTTAAATTTTTTCGGCAAATTCCACTATGCTTTCGCCAATTAGTTGTTTACCATTGTGAAACTTGTTTAGGGTCTCTGATGGTAACAGACTTTTCTCAAATCTGTTCAAAAAACTCTGTTAATTCTCATGGCCCAAGTCTGAAGACTCAGACCTAGATGTAGTGCTGTCTGTCTTATCAAGTCATCAGCCTCTTCGGTATCTTCCTCGGGTTGATTTGGCGGGATGGAGGGCTCGTTAGATACTGCAGAGGTAGGTTCCAGCACTTGTAGGGGAGGTGGTTGATTGTATACAGCTGGTAAATTATAGGGGAATAATGGGTGTAGCCTCGTAGAAATGGAGGATACATTCCTCAAAGAATACATTAGGCAAACCCAAATATTTATATGGGTCATGTGGTTAAACAAAAAAAATTTACATTACTTTTCATTTGACTAGTGGAAAAAATTTTCAGTGTTACTGGTTCAATCATTCTCGCGCAACTTTAATGTTTTTACTATCAAAGTTAGTCTACGACTTAATTCTTAAGAATAATTATCAGTTAAAATTAATTAAAATCTTATTACGACCAAAAACTTTTAGTTGAATTTGCATTTTTTATGTCAACTCTAACTTTTGTTAACTTTACAAAAATACAAGTTTTCGATAAATTAACATTTTTAAAAGTATTCCAAGTACACGTGGGACTCTTTGATTTATCATTCCACTCGAATATCTTTCTTGCATTTTTTTGTAATTTCAACCGGGCAATGCGAACTTTTTGTATATCTGTCCAACACTCCATATGCGCTATGTCCTCGACAATGGCCAAAAATATCATCGAAAGTTGGAATAAGCGGTGCGACCATCGCTAGACTGCTATTAGCACTTTGTTGCGAACTTCCCCCTGTTGAGACAGGTGTTTGTCCCGATGGTGCTACATTCACTTGCACCCCACGAGATGTCCTGAGGGATGTACATGGTTATTTAACCGCCTATACATCTCAGCCTAGACATGTTCAATGCAGTTCATGTCTGAGGAACGCGGTGGTCAGTTCATTCTACGAATTCCATGAAAATTTATACGGTCATTAACGATGTGGGCATGATGCGGTCGGTCTAGTATTGTCATCGATTTACACAAAATTTTTGCCAACAGTAGCCGCAAATGGCACAACTATGGGTTTAACCAATTTAACCGCGAAGCTGGATATGTGAGATTTCTTCTAGTGGTTAGTCTTATGTAGAGGTCTTCTGCTTCGGTTGTATTTCTGTGTCGACCTCTCCTATGTATGTAGGCTGGAGACGTATGTTTTCAAACTTTTCTATAGCGATTTCAAGCTCTGGACACAAAACTTTGCATAACATTTAAACGAAAAACCACGTCGTGTTAGCTAATTTAACAGAAGCGTGGTTATTTAGCATGCATATCTGCCTGTCATACTTTACAACGAAAAACTTATTCTGATAATCTAATCTTAACGTATGTTGAATAAAAACATTCAAAGATAATTAAACTCAAAGTATAATATCTTTAAGTTAACCAAAATAACTCAATAACCTTAAACTAATGATTAACTTATTAAAATTAATTTCAAACTCTAAACTACCTTAAACAAATTTAAACTTTTAATAGGAGGGAAGATGATAGTTGCAAAAGTATGGCATTCACAAAACTTTATTAATCCAATTTACTTTAAAAATTAATCGTGATTTTCTCAATACTTTGATCCAGCAATAAGTAACAAAACTCGCTTTTCTATCAATATTCGTTAAATTAAAACATTATAAAACAAACTTCAAAACTCAAGTGTCGTCTTCTATCAGTATTAAATATTTCTTCTATCACATTTTTTTTTATATTTTATAATCTCTACAAGTTAAATTTGCAAATTAAATAGCCTCGTTAGATAATGTGACAAGCTCTTATTAATCAAATCATAAATCAATATACAACTAGGTGATTTTTTTCTGTCATATCGTAAATCCTCACTTATTCTATTTAATGATGTCGAAGTTCTTGATGTTGAAGGTTTTTCCGCTTCTTTCGGTTTAAACCTCATCTTCGTAAGTACTTACATAGATGGTTACTATTTCACGGCGAAATGTAATCTGTTTCATATTATCACCAGCATTCCGTTTTAGTTGCCAAGCATTTTATACACATACATCGATAAGCCAGGTAAAGAGGCACTACCACCATTTTTTACCACGATTTTTAATTCTATGGAGTGTGCCACATTTTCGTTCATGAAGTCTGTACCTCCCATGAACGAGTTATATTTTCAGTAACATTTGACCTTTTTTTTTTCGCACTTCGTGGGGAGGGAAAAATACTCCTTGTACGCCCAGTGACCCGTGCCACTGGGAGTGTGGGACTGCCACCCCTGTTGGTCTGGGTGTGGCCCTACCCACTAAAAACCCCCCCCGGGCTATGTGTTTGCGCCCCGAAGCTGCCGGTGTTGTGCAGATGAAGTGTTTTCAACCGAGGAAATGGAGTTACTCCAGTCTAGGTACTCGCTTACGCATTATCGCTGGACTGGCTCCCTTATCTCATTCATTCCCATGGAAGTATCTGCTTTCCGTCCTCCAGTCTCCTTTCGTCAGCTTCTTTTCCCTTCAGAATTACCTTAAACATTTCTTCTAATGCTGCCCACTCTTTTCCGTCTTCCAGCATTCTTTCAAGCCAAGCTTCCTCCTCTGGCCACCGCGAGGTTGCCTTGGCTACCTGTAAACGGGGTAGGTCTCACCTAGGACAGTGGAACATTGTATGATCTGGGTCATCCTCATTCTGGCAGTACCAACATTGCGCCGTCTCTTTTTTCCCAATCCGTGACAGATAGCTCCCAAAGCATCCGTGCCCAGTGAGCACTTGCGTCAAATAAAAGATCACCTGTCCATGTCCCCTATTAAGCCATGGTTCAATGTCCTTGATTATTTTTCTAGTTCTACCACCCTTTTGTGAGTTAGTCCACCGGGTTTGCCATTTTTTAATCGTCCGTTCCCGGACCCTGGCTTGGCTGTCATTCGGGAACTTCCTCTTATAGGCCCTTTCCTCCATCGTCAGGTCGATGGGAGGTGCGCCAGCCAACACCTGTAACGCCTCCGCCGACACAGTTCTGTATGCGCCTACCACTCGTAATAGGGCCCGTCGTTGTGTTCTAACCAGTGCTTCCTTTTTCTTTTTGTACCTCATCCAAGGTCCTCATACCTCGGATGCGTATAAAATCATTGACATTGATACTGCTAGAAGAAGCCTTCTCTTCGGGGTAGATGCTCCTCGGGTGTTGGGTAAGAGCCTATTTAGAGCCGCTGTAGTTTTTTGGCTTTTTTGTCCGTTGTTTGTACGTGGTTTGCGAAACTTAGATTTTTGTCTAGGTATACCCCTAGGTACTTGATAGCTTTTTTAGGTACCACCTCTTCCCAGGCTACTTTGAAGGAGATATCGCCGGCCCTCCTGTCTCTCACCAGGAGGACCGCTTCCATTTTATGGACACCGAGTCGGAGTGACGCTCTCTCCATCCAGTTTACCACCTGTCTCATAGCCTTGTTAGTTATCTCCACGAGTTGTTCTGTGGTTCTAGCCATCGACAAGACTGCCAGATCATCTGCGAAGGCTATTGAGCGGCACCCTAGTGGTACTTCTAAGTTTAATACTGCATTGTAAAAGACATTCCACAGCGTAGGGCCAAGAATGGAGCCTTGTGGGACTCCGCAAGACATCTCTATCGGCTGCTCTCTTCCGTCTACTATAAGTCTTCTTTCTTTAAAATAGTTCATGACCACTCTAACTAGTTCCGGAGAAACGTCTATATTTTCCAAGGCATGTACAATGCCATCCCAGGGTGCCGTATTAAACGCGTTTTCTATATCTACCGTAGTAAGGGCACATCATTCCTTTCTTCCCCATGTGCCACTATTGGCTACCCGAGCAAAATTTAACACGTCTTCCAGGGCATCCATGGTGGACATGCCTACCCGAAAGCCGTACTGTCTACTGGAAAGTCCCCCTTTATTTTCGATTTCCTTAATTAGTCTGTCTTTCACCAGGTGCTCATATAACTTTCCCATTCCATCCAGTAGACAGATTGGTCTCACTTTCGTTTTTCCTTCCACATCTTTTTCATTTTTTGGAATTAAGACGAGAGGTCCCACTTTCCACCTAGATGGGAAGGTCCCCTCTAGGAAGACGACATTATATGCATCCAGAATTTCGTCCTGGGCTACCTCAACTGCCAGCTTAATTACTTCAGATGGCACTCCGTCCGGTCCGGGCGCTTTCTTCCCACGGAGCTTTGATGCCGCAGTCTTCAATTCATTAACTGTGAAAGGTTCGATGTTTCTCGTCACTGGTATATTCCAGGTTACTTTTTGTTTCTGTGGGAACAGTTTTTTAATAGCTTGGTTGGTTTCATTTACGCTAAGTGGCGTCCTAGCACTAATCTTCTTGGTGGCGATTTTGTACGCCTTGCCCCAGGGATCATTTTCCACCTCTTGTAAGAGGTTTTTCCAGGCCATCGCCTTTGATTTTATAATCTCTTTTCTCAGGGCCGCTTTTTTCTCCTTGTATGTCGCCCAGAGTTGGGATACCACCTCCGGGTTGCCGCCACTGCGTATTGATCTCTGGGTAGAGAGTCTTGCTTTCGATGTTTCACGTCGTAGTTTGACCAGTTCCTGTGTCCACCAATAGACAGCTTTTTTCCCGGGGGCGCGTTTTTTACGGATGTCAGGCAGTTATCGCATGCATCTATTATAATGTTATTGATCTCTTCCAACGAGTTTCTATTTTGTGTTCCTAGATTTTGCTTGAGACAGTTTACGATCGCTTCTCTTCGTCTCTCGTCCCATTTGTAGCCTTTTCTTTTATTGTGGGTTTCCACCTCTGTGCCCCCGGTCTCAAATATCACCGGGAGATGATCACTCCCTCCTTCCTTTGAGGAGACAAACCATTCCATTATGTTCAAATTGGCCGAGGCAAATGTGACGTCTATGATTGAGGAACTTGTTCTTCTCTGGAAAGTTGGTGAGTTCCCTCTATTCAATACTACCAAGTCCATCCCGGCCATAAGGTCGGCTAGGGCAATTCCTCTCCGGTCTTCAACCCCGGCACTCCATGCGTGCGCTTTAGTATTGAAGTCCCCCGCTACTAGAACCTTTCCCAGACAGTGCCTGATAGACCCCTGTAGTGCGTCCAGCAGGTCTTCATAATCATTCCATAGTGCATTTGGGGACGCATAGCAGCTATAAATTGTGCACTCTGCCGTGCGAATAAAAACATAGCCCCGTCCTTTTCCGCTGTCCAAGATCTTGCTGTCTATGTCTGTTATTTTTATTGCAGCATCGCTAAGGTCGTCTACATACCAGCCGCCCCGTCCAATTACTTTTCTATTTGGTTCACTGACCAGAAGAAAGTGGGCTTTTTCCTCCACCGCCAGTTGCTGAAGGCAGTCGTGTGCGGTTTTGCTACGATTTAAGTTTAGTTGGATAAATCTTTTATTGTATCTGGTAATAGACTTTAGCGGTTTTTTGACGGTGTTCGCGTTTTTGCATTTGCCGTCTCTCAGTGGTTGTCATGCCGACGTTGGCCCCAACCCCTCAGTTATTGTCGATCCGTGATTAGTTCCTCCGTCACGGAGGGGGACCTTTTTTCTCGCTTCTTTTTGGTCTCTCAATGCCTTTCTGTACGCGGGACATCTAGAGCTACCCGTAGAGTGCTCTTTCGTCTGACACGTCAGGCAATAATTGCTTTCTACACAGTCCTTTTTTGTGTGTCCTAATCCCCCACACTTGAAACATGTGTTGGTCCTATCGTTTAGCTTTACACAGTTTGCGCTTTTATGGCCATACTGCCAACATTTCAGCCACTGAAGGGGTTGGACCCTCTCGTCCACCTTGGCCCTGACCACCTCAATCTTTATAAACTCCCTTTTGAGTAGCTTATTCGCGCTTTTGCAGTCAAGTTTAACTGTTACGGATTGAGTATCACCGTACGTAGGCCTCAATCCGCTTATATGGACAACCTTAGCCTTTCCTGGAAGCGCCTCTTTAATGGCTTCCTCTATTTCTTTAGCATTGACTGCCGTGTCCAGGTTTCGGATGTTGAGTGTCATTTCATCGGCGTTGTTAGAAGTGCCAGCCACCCTTGCCTTGACTTGCTGTAGTTTAGACATAATGGCTTCCTTGATACAATCCGCCCCCTTGTCGTCTTTGTCCATAGTGATAATCATTTCCCCTTTTCCGCTGCTCCTAATGGCTCTAACTTGGCTCTTAAACTCATTTTCCATAAGCGTTTCTTTAACGTCTTTGATTAGCTCCTTGTATTCCTTGTTTTCACTCCTCACCACTATTGCATTAGTATCTTTGAATTGCTCGTTTCTTCTGCGTGTTATCGTGTTTTCTTTGTCTGACCCCGGTCCTGCTGTTTGGGGAGGTGTGCAGATAATACCCTTCCGTTGTCTGTCTACGTACCAGGCAAACTCGATGAGCTTAGCGAGTCTATCTGTGCTTACCCCTGGGATCTTAGGTATGACAATCTTGTCCCTACCCTCTTTTCCCATTATCTCCCCGATTTTTATTACCGCTTCAAGGATTTCTGCATCTTCGGTGCTCTTTAAGGGCACAAGATAAATCATTTTCTGGTGGGGTTTTTCCTCGCCTCCAGGTTTTACTGTTTGACTCACCTCCTTCATGTAGATGAACTCCATGATGACAAGATCCTCTTTTTTGTATTGCGTTAGAGGGCTCCCTTCTCTCACCTCTGTTCTTTCAAAGGCTCCTTTTGGCCATGTTTCTCCCGCGAGTTTTTGGATATCCTCCATTTGATATCCTCCAGTAACATTTGACCTGCTCACCTGATCAACTTTTTTTTCAGCTTGAGAATATTGTCGAACGTTGCTTATAGGTTGCACATCATAGTATGTGGATGTAACCGTCACGATGCCATTATCTGTCTACTCAGTGGGCGCATATAATTTCATTATTTCTGTTTAAATGTAGTCATTTAATCTTTTAGGTTTCTTTTTCATAACAACCGTTTCTGTTAGCGGAATATTGCGACGAAGTCTTTTTGTGACGTATTGCTCCAATACCTTGCTAACCCTTTTTCTTTCAAGTATGTCAATAAGTTGGAACCATTTTGTGAATAATAAACGTTTCACGTGAATGGGTTTATTCTGTACATCCTCCTTAAGGTTATAATCTTAATAATTGAGGATATGAAACCTCTCATTATTATGTTTTCTCGTAATTTTTGTAATTAGGATTGTCAATATTGACATTAAAAATCACCATAATTATATGTTTGTAGGTGTGAATATATAGTTTACCTAGTACAAGAAAATATTTTCGTAAGTCCAGCGAATTTGGAAAGATGTTCACGTAATACTGAATTCGCTAAGAAAGAAATCTCTTTTCTGTTTCTTTCTATTGCTATCTTTTGGCAAGTTACGAAATACGCACATTAAATCTCTACAGTAGTAAAACAAATTTTGACAATTGACAACATTTTACGTATTGTCAAAAGTCAGTGTAAATTTAAAAAATTTATTGTAAGTTTTCTGAAATTTTGTACCCAACATATAACCTGAATCGCGCTATTCACATACAAGTGCAACGGAAATCTGTGATACAATCAGAAAACGAGTTATTAAAGAACACTCGGATTGGTACAGCTTGAAACAGATCAGATTTAGAGTACATACGTAAGAGAGTTTTCTTTACAACGTTTAACTGTATTAGGGCTTTTTTGCAGCTATGGCACACTATATGCGAGTTTTGCTTTGCCAAGGGTGCAAGGCTAGCAGGGTTCTGCTAAACGAAATTCAAATAAAATGTTTTTATACATCTCCATTAGCGGCCGCTGCTTCTAAAGTAGCTATGAGCAAATTTGATAAGGAGGTACTGCCTTATGATAAATTAGTTAAAAATTTAGAAGTTATTAAAAAGAGATTAAACCGACCATTAACTCTTTCTGAGAAAATACTCTACTCGCATATTGATGAACCACAAAAGCAAGAAATTGAACGAGGAACGTCTTATTTACGATTACGTCCAGACCGTGTAGCCATGCAAGATGCCACCGCTCAAATGGCCATGTTACAATTCATTTCCAGCGGTCTTAAAAAAGTCGCCGTTCCATCAACTATACACTGCGATCACTTGATTGAAGCTCAAATTAGTGGTGAAAAAGATTTAGCGCGTGCTAAAGACTTGAATCAAGAAGTTTATAATTTTTTAAGAAGTGCAGGAAACAAATATGGTGTTGGTTTTTGGAAGCCAGGTTCAGGAATAATTCATCAAATCTTTTTGGAAAATTATGCTTTTCCTGGTCTTCTTATGGTTGGTACTGACTCACATACACCAAATGGTGGTGGTTTAGGAGGATTGTGTGTTGGTGTAGGTGGTGCTGATGCTGTTGATGTCATGGCTAACATTCCATGGGAAGTGAAGTGCCCTAAAGTAATTGGTGTTAAACTAACAGGCAAACTTAACGGATGGACTTGTCCTAAAGATGTTATTCTTAAAGTTGCCGGTATTTTAACCGTCAAAGGTGGTACTGGTGCTATTGTTGAATATATGGGCCCCGGTGTAGACTCCATTTCGTGTACTGGAATGGGAACCATTTGTAACATGGGCGCTGAAATCGGTGCAACCACTTCAATTTTTCCCTACAATAATCGTATGAGAGAGTACTTGAGAGCCACCAAACGTGATGCTATCGCCGATGAAGCTGATAAAGTCAAAAATATTCTTCTAAATCCTGATGATGGTTGCAAATACGATAAAATAATTGAAATTAATCTTGATAGTCTTGAGCCTCATATTAACGGACCCTACACTCCTGATTTGGCTACTCCTATTAGTAAATTGGGAGAAGCAGCTAAGAAGAATGGATGGCCTATGGAAATTAAAGTTGGCTTAATTGGATCTTGTACAAACAGCTCGTATGAAGATATGGGTAGATGTGCTAGTATTGTTAAAGAAGCGATGAAGCATGGTTTGAAATCGAAAATACCTTTTAATGTAACACCGGGTTCTGAACAAATTAGGGCTACAGTTGAGAGGGATGGAATTGCAAAAACTTTAAGAGATTTTGGTGGCGTGGTATTAGCCAATGCTTGTGGTCCTTGTATTGGTCAATGGGACCGTCGAGATGTCAAAAAAGGCGAAAAGAACACAATCGTAACATCCTACAACCGTAACTTTACCGGTCGTAATGATGCCAATCCTGCAACTCACGCTTTTTTAACTTCACCAGAATTAGTAACAGCTCTTAGTCTCGTTGGGAGATTAGATTTTGATCCAACCAAAGATGAATTGACTGGAAATGACGGAAAGAAATTTAAATTGAATCCTCCATTTGCAGCTGAACTTCCAGTTAAAGGATTCGATCCTGGACAGGATACTTACGAACCACCTGTTGCTGATGGAAGTCAAGTCAAAGTTGATGTCAGTCCTCAATCTCAAAGGTTACAATTGTTGGAACCTTTTGATAAATGGGATGGCAAGGATATGGAAAATTTGGTTGTTTTGATTAAGGTTAAAGGAAAATGTACAACTGATCATATCTCAGCAGCTGGACCTTGGCTGAAGTATCGAGGACATCTTGATAATATTTCAAATAATATGTTTATTGGAGCCACTAATGCAGAAAACGGCGAAATGAATAAAGTTAAAAACCAACTAACCGGCGAATGGGGTACTGTTCCTGACGTTGCTCGTCACTATAAAGCTAACAAAATCGGTTGGGTTGCTATCGGCGATGAAAATTACGGTGAGGGAAGTTCTCGGGAACATGCCGCTTTGGAACCAAGACATTTGGGTGGACGTGCTATTATCGTAAAGTCTTTTGCACGAATTCACGAAACTAATCTAAAAAAGCAGGGACTTTTGCCTTTGACCTTTGCAAATCCTATCGATTACGATAAAATTCAACCCAATGATAAAATTAGTCTGAAAGGTCTTGCTAAACTAGCACCTGGCAAACCTGTCGAATGCGAAATCAAACATGCTGATGGAAAATTTGATAAAATTTTTCTTAATCATTCGTTTAATGACTTGCAAATTGGATGGTTTAAAGCGGGAAGTGCGCTTAATCTTATGAAAGAATTAGCACATAAATAGGTTTTGTTATATTTTGCTCATTTGTCAATGATGCCGTACATTGTTTTTGTTGTTCTGGTCCGATCTATTAATTTTAAATTTATTTAATAAACGAGAAAAAGCGATAATAGTTTTTTTATTGATTTTAATGAAGTAGATGTTTGAGTATGAGAGTACAACAAACATAGATGGTTTTTAGATAGTCTTAATTATATTTTTCAATAATTTTTATTTCTTCTTCTGAAGATTGAAACTGAATTAAACAAAAGTAATTGTGTTTTTAGGTCAAAATGGAATTTTTCCACGCTGATTTTCTAATTTCCTCTAATCTTATCTATTGACAAAGTAAATATGAGATTGACATATTTGGTTAGAATTTTATCTTTTATTACTTGTCTTTCTCCTACTTGGTTTTAATAAATGTCATCGACTTATCGCAGTTATTTCACTTACAGTGTTCATTGGTGCCACCACGTCCACAGCTTGTAAGGTAGTCCTTCTACAATTTTTTGTTTTTTAAACAGAATTTTTCAAATGTGTTACTTAAAAATCAACTTAGTTTAATGGTAATGCTTTATTAAATTCAGATTACATCATCACTAATTACTTTACTTTCTGCTATGTGTTGAAATCGATCGAAAGGGCTGTAAAATTCAATTTTAAATTATTTTAAAAAAGATAAAATGTAAAATTATACCATTTTCTGTTTTTTTTTTATATATTACACTTGCAAATGCAAAACCAATAATTTATAGTTGGTGTATTTTTGATGTGTAATATTCGAAGCATAACAAAATACAATGTGTTTTGATATTTTTAACACAGATTATTTTAAACTGAACAGACAACATTCTTCAAGAGCCGATTTTCTGACTTTCTACATATTTTCTTATATTTTTAACAATTCTTTTTAGGAAACTTATTTATCGTCGTTGCATATTGGTTTGTTTTTTCTTGCGTTAAGTTGTTTCTTATTTTATCTGGTGTTGTGGCTTGAGAAATACGATTAATTATTCTTGGAATTAAGAAGAAACAACACAAAAACAATTTTGACTACGTGATGGATGGAATGAAGCGCATAGTTTTATTTGACAAGGGCTAATGCCATAAGGGGTTTATACATATGTATGCTTACATCGAATTTCAAAGCACCGGGATAATTAACCGTGCTTTAGTTCTCCTGGTTCTTCAGGAGGAGTGACAGGAGGAACATATTTTTTGATTATTATTAATTTTCTAATTTCTGATTTTTGTGGTTAGAAAAAATTAAAAGTAAATTAAGTTACAACATTTTTTCCAGTAATTTAAATAAGTTGAAAAAGATAAAAGCTATTTATATCATTCTCATTCTGGAAATTGTAGATAAGGAATATTTGGTGAGAGTTTCTGGGAAATAATATTTTATAATTTGAAATTGTGTCATAGAACCTGTTCAAATATAAAAGCTTTTAGTACTTATCATTTTAACCAAATACATGTTATCTAGGAATAAATATTGAATGGTTGTTTCGTTGTATTGGTTGCCGAGTTCTTAGCCAATTTGTGACCTTTATGCACTTAGGTTTTTATTTTTACTAGTCACTACTGCCATTTTGGTAACTTGTGTGACATACCAATGTGCTCAAGTACGAAAAAGGTCAGTGAAGATTGTGAATTGGCATACTCGAGCACTTTGTGTTTATTTGGATACCATCGATCATTACATCCACCAAGTAATATCTCACTGCTGAGATATTACTGCTGAGCTCAGCTGAGAAATATCTCACTTCAAAGCGCCGGCTTAACAGACTACTGCCCCAGCTTCAACGCACTTCATAATAATAATAATAACATTTTTAGTAGGTTGTTTTCATAAGGTGTCACATTTTGTAAAAGTTTTACAAATTGATTGTTTTTTTCTTTTTTCTTTGAGGCTCTTTTTCCCAGTCATAGAGATGGTGTCCTGGTCATCCTGCTAACGTCTCCCAATTCCGGTTAAACGTCTAGCAAATTTGTCTCGCAATTTGTTGTATAGCAAGTATTTATTTGTTAATAAAGTGATTGTGATCAAAGCACATATGCGATTGAGTGGGAATTGTTGGTTCGACCAGGAGTACCGGCGCTACTGCCGTAAAGATAATGGAATTATACGGGGTTGATGCTTCGTTACAACAGTTGTTACTTTGAAGGCTCTAAGTTTTTGAAGAATTTGGAACAAGTTGTGGTTTAAAATGGTTTATCACATTGGCTTATACTTTTAATAGAGACTTGTGAAACACGTGGAACTGAGTATCCCTGTTGCATTTTTGTAAATAACAAGGATCTTCTTAATGTTTTTTGATTTATTTTTGAATTCGAGTGAAATTCCTAGAAATAATTAATTAACATAATGTTTAACACAGCCATTAAATTTTTATTTTTCTAGAAGTGGTTCTACTTTATTTATTACAAATATTAACATTTGCACCTGACTTAACTAATTAGTCGCTTGTGCGACACAAAAACATAAAAACTCTAAACTTAAAACATAAAAACTCTAAAATTAAAACGGGGGTGTTTATACTTACCCCAATCTAAAGTTGTTTTTATGACAAAGTTTTATTGTAATAAAGGTAATAATAATAACAAAGGAAAGGTGTCACTGGGTAATAAAACTACAAGTATAAATCTTCTAAGTGCTGCCAATAGTGCTCAAAGCAGGAATCAGGACTCGTCCAATGGCTCGTACCTTTCTTCTGGCCGGAAGGGAATTTCAGTCTTTCCTGCTGCACTCAAAATCTTGCATATGCAGATCTGCTGTATCATCTCATAATACTCTTCATTTTTCACCAATCTTAACTAAGGCTTATTCTTAGGCACTATAACATATATGACAAAAAAAAGTAATTTCAGAAATATGTACTTTATTAATGTACAAACTAGTGTATGGAATTTTTATGTTTTTGTGATAATCTGCTCGATTTACCGACAGAATTTAACGGGAATGGAAGGCAAAACTTCACATTGTTCTGTCTTGTTCTTACTATAATGAAAATTAAACTTATTCTTTAATTTTCATTTTTTAAATTGAAACTTTATCCTTCTTCTGGCCTAAATTTTATTTTTTAATAGTTTTTATCAACAGTAGTCATATTATCATTAGTCTTACTTATCATTTGGACAAGACTGACACGTATTTTTTACACGGAGCATGTAAAATGTAGTAAATTTTTTAGTTATGTTTGTGATCAATGTTTATATTTGTGAAGAGTTTTGGATCATTTGTTAATATTTATAACTACAGTAATTCTTAGTAATGAGTCTGGTTGTCTTGGTTGTGGATTTCTTTTTTGATGATTGATGATAATTGGTCGTTTCTTAAATAGTCTTCACTTTATCTATTACAAAGTTATGAGCATACGAAATAGTTTCGCTTTTTAACACATTCTGGCCCTAACTATTAAAGCAACAACTTTTAGGCAAAATTCAACTTTATTCATTAAGATACTTTTCTTGAAGAGTGATACATTCAGTCCAGCGCTTCCACTTTAATCACCTCCAGTCCCTCTTCGTAGAATGTTTAGGCTTTGCGTTCAAAATATGCTTCAAATTCGGCAATCACTACTTTATTAGAAGCAAATTTCTCTCGCTGGAACATTTTTTTGAGGTCTGCAAACAGCCAATAGTCGCTGGGAGCTAAACTTGGACTCTACCATTGGTGGCAAAGCAATTTGAAGCGCAATTCGTTTACAAAATGATGTGTCAATTGGTTTACTATTATCGTAAAATCTTAATAATGAAATAAATGTTAAATACGATTACAAGAAAACAAAAAGTAAAGAAATGGATTGTTTATATAAAAGTTGACAATAACTTCTAATTGGAGAAAAAGTTCGTAAGATAAAAACATAAATTTCTTGCGAAATGAACAAATGAAGTCTATCGTTTGTGAAGAATTAGTGTTGTTGGGACTTTCTTTGACTCGATTTCGGAAAAGTCCTTATCAAATTATCAATGAAATTTTACGGTAATGCTTCTCAAATTTTTCGCAGAGCGATACGCAGTTGTTATAAAGTTTGGAGAGGCTCTTGAAGCCGATTTAATTGTCTGAATATTTTGGCTCATACATGTTTGTTGCATATCGGGTGAACTGAGTTGAGTGGCTACTCGATTCGGATAATCCCATCCTAAAACTTTCGGAAAACAGTTTGTTCAAATTTGCATTTTTGCAGGAGAGAACAAAAAATGTTCTTTTTTTAAGAAATATTTTTTATTTTTTGTAACAAAAAATATGCAAAAATATGTACAAATTGGACACTAATAAAAAAAATTACAGTGCAACTTCGATATAACGAAACTTAAGGGAACTAAAAAATATTCGTTATATCAAGTAATTTGTTACAATGAGGTTTGTTGTATAGAGGTTATGTTGGACTACGATTCGTTTTAACAAGGTAAATAAACTTGTTTATTAACCTCAACATTACGCAGATGCTCATCTGCTTACCCTGTTAAAGCGAACGATTTCCACTAATAAATGAGAACACATTTTAATAAAAACAGAGTATTTTTTATTTGAAAACTGTTTACACAATTTTCTGACTAAATATAAACATATAATTCGCATATAAACATAGAAAGTCAACAATATAATTATGAGTAGTTCAAGTAAGAAAACAAAGCAAATCAAAATTAAGAAAACTGCAAAAAAATATGGTCTCAGTAGCGAGTATTTCCTCCTCGCGCTTGAATTACAGCTCTCATTTGTTGAGGCATACTTGCAATCAAGTCTGCTATCTCATCTTGGGCTATTACCTCCCACTCATTCAGCAACGCCTGTTCCAGCTCAACTGTTGTATGAAACTCGCCGTAGTTCAGCCTAATTCTTTTCCCCACTTTGTCCCATATGTGCTCAATGGGGTTTAAGTCAGGGCTCATGGTGGCCACCTTAGCACCTGAACATTAACGTCGTGAAGGTACTGACGCGTAATCTGGGATGTGTGAGGGCGCGCATTGTCGTGCATTAAGAGAAACTCTTCCTCTACAAATGGCGCAAAAGGAACCACATGCTCTTGTAAACACTCCCTAATGTACCAGTCAGCGTTAATGCTACCTCTCCGCACCGTTACAAGAGCTGTATGAGCCTCCAAAAAAATACCATTACATCTCCACTACCAAATGCTACTCTAAGCGCAAAGCAACACTGGGCATACCGTTCCCTCGGGCGTCTAAATACTCGTTGACGACGATCAGGTGAATACCTAGTGAAACGCGACTCATCCGTAAAGAGAACGGAGCCCCATTCGTCCATATTCGAATCAACATGATTTCGCGCAAATTCCAATCGCTGTCTGCGATGCTTTGCGTTTAACTTAGGGCCAGTAGCAGGTGGATGTGATGTCAAATTGTTTTTCTTCAACCTTCTTAAAACAGTATCAGGAGAAATCATGGTCCCATGAACATCCGTCAGTCTCCTGGCCAAAGCTGTAGCAGGAAGAGTCCGTTCTCGCAGCATTTGTAATCGATGAAATTGGTCTTCCACTTCATTTGTTACTCGTTTTCTGCCTTGTCCAGGTCTTTTGGAATAGGAACCAGTTGCCCCGAACCTTTGTATGGCATCGGATACCGTGCTTTTAGGAAAGCCAAGCACATTTGCAATAAATCGTATGCTGCGTCCATCATTATGTAAAGGAACAGCCTGGGCAGCTTCTTTGGGACTCATTACAATATGAATCGCTTCTAAAACAAATCTCTTCCCCAAAAAGCCAAATTAAACAAGCCAGAACCAGCTATTGACATAAATTTGACAAACGTGTAAAACAAACAAAACCTTTCTGATTGGAAGCTGCCTAAGAAAATAGGTACAAAAAGTAATCTGCGTAATAGGGGTTAACCCAAAAATCCTTTCTTTTAGTTGTTTTTTATGTGTAGCCATATAAAATCAATGTAGAGAGCGTTTTCGCAAATTTACGGAACAAAAATGTCCGGTTAATTTTGCGGTTGAGTGTATTTTTCAAACGATTCTGTAACCAGAAAACTTACGTTTAGTTGAGAACTGGTTATACTGAGTGACACTTTTTGTTTCAGTACACACTATTTAGATTCTACTTGAGTTTTGAAATTTTATCGGTGAAAATATCTTCTGGAATATCTTCTAGTCCCTTTTGTATGTTTGACTAATTAATACGTTTTCTTGCGGTAGATGAAACGTGTTATTACACTGGAAGTATTACTTGTCAAATTCTGCTCGGTGTGTAAAGGTCAGAGGCGTAATGGACTTTGTGTTGTTGTGGAGGGAAAATTCAGTTGAATTGAAACCCAGCTTTCGAGGTGTGAGGTAACACGATTGGACTTGAAATTTTCATCTCGAATTAAAAAAGTCGAACTTTCACATAATAACGAGTCTGCGTATTTTTATATGCTTGAGTAGAAAAACTTGATTATTTGTACTAATCATCATTCCGACAATTTTTACGCCCTTTTTTTTACTTTTTGTGTGGACTTGGCTGTCCGACCCTGTTTTAAGCGCCCATTTTATCTATTAAACTATCAAAACTTCATTTCCCACTGTATAGCCATCGATATTGTACAGGGTCCGAGAGAAGGCCAGGGAGTAGTCAAATTAACAGCCCTTAAATGAACGAGGCGTCCTGCTACAAGGGATGAACGTGTAAAACTTTTTCCTTTTTGGAAAAAGGAAACTAGTTACAGTTTTAACAACAAAACAATTAAATACCGTTATAATGACACAAGAAAAAAGTTTTAAAAATACAGTGTATCTACAATAAAAAATAAATTTTTAAGAAGTTTTTGTGCGATTTGAATATTTCTCTTAAATTGTTATTGTACAAAACAAGTTTTATATATCTCTTAAACTGTTATTGTATAAAATGAGTTTTATATTGTCTCCGATAACTTCTTCTTTTTCTATGGTGTACATGATGTAAGTCGGAATAGATACAATAAGTGAAAAAATCTAACTTGTAGTTATATCCACTGAACATACGGAATTCGAGCAGAAAAAAGGATTCTTGTTTGAATATCTGCAAAAAATACCAAAAAGAACTTTAATAAAATAATAACATTTTTTATATAATACATTTCAAAAAAATGCCACCGCGAGATATTATGAATATTCGAATTGAGGTTGGCAGCACAGCTTTCTGTAGGTTTTAGACACACTATTTAGACTCTTTTTGAGTTTAGAAATTTTATCGGTGAAAATGGTTATTGACTTAACAGATAGTAGATCTATTATTGTTCTCCCGTTAGATAGGAGGTAGCTTTTATATCCTATATATTTGACGTGGGAGTTTGTAAACCTTGTCTTCTTTAGTCGTAACCCTTATCTTTGAGGTACTGGGGAACTAGGTCCAGGAGGTCTGACTTGTCGCACGGCATCTCTGGGCCAGGTGTTTTTGCCTCTTTACCATTTTCCCCGGTTGGACTATCTTATAGCTCCTTTTGTATGTTTGACCAATCAATACTTTTTCCTGGGGTAGATGTAAATTGCGACAGTGGTAATGGAAAGATTGATACGTAGGGTTGGTATCTTGGAGAGCCTTCCAACAAACACTCGACGGGAATGAAAAGTATGTCTTCCATCTTCTCGATCTCAACTGCTTGTGGTTGACTAATGACTAGCGAAATGTCTTAAATAGCATCTTTTGTTATTGATGGTAGTGGGGGCGTTGGTGGTTGGGTTTTAAGTCTTTGACGTGGACTTTATGAAACCTGGCGCCTGATGACGGGTTGCGATGCTCAAAAATCACAGGAGACCAGACTTTTGTGATTTCGAACGATCCTGTGAATTTGGGAGCCAGTTTGGCATTGAAATTTTTAGCGGCGTTTGAGAAGTAGTCTTCTGGTTTTGCGTTAGTTTTCAATTGCTTTATTTCTTTACGTAATTGGTTTATCTCGTCTTTCAACTTGCCGGGTGCTTTTAGGTTGGAGATTATCTTCTTGTAATACTTGGACAGACGCTGGCGTAACACATCCGCTGTCCCTGAAACGTTTAATCCATACTTTTGTGCTTCTTTCGTTAACTCCTTTTTCTAAGTGCAAAAAGACATATCAAAAGAAGAGGCCTTGTTAAGCTGATTTCTGCCGCAAGTTATATACAAAACGGTCACAATCAGCATGGATACTTAGTATACATTGTAGCAAGTCGCTCTAATTTTGTCCAATACTGTCAGTTATTAGTATCACTTGTTTTAATTTTTTGAGTATTTTTAATGCTTTTGCTATTCTTTTAAGATCCCCTTTTGAAAGCTGTCTTGGATATCTTGCAAGGGCATAATATTTACGGACTTCGTCCCTTGAAATTGAACATCGTCGAAAACATGCAGCTATCCTTGCGAGATTAGCTTCGTGCTCAGTTTCTGTGGTTTTAACCATTTATAAAAAAAAAAATTACAACAATTTACGAGTATAAATTAGGATGACTACCAATTCAATTAAAGCCATAGTTGAATTGTTAAAACATTTGATCAAAGCCAGATAGACTTACGGTTTTCACTGGTTGACACTTGGACTTTGATGACTATCGAACTAGTTTCTATTGCACACACATTTATTAACTATACAATTATTTTCAATAATTTTCAATTATTATCGATAATTGTAGAGAAGTGTACTTAATAACCACACTTGGAGGTCTGAGAATTACCGCATCTTTCTGAGATTGTTCGGAAATAGGCAAGTTTAAGGATCTAAGCTGTTCTAATTTAATAAAAACGTATTTGCTTAGAACATGTCCTGATTTAGCCTCATATAACACGGCACCTTTAAACAATTTCGAAAGTGGCATCGGTTTCTTAAATTGTTTTTCGAGTAGAGTTTTTATCTCCGTTCAACTCATTCGAAGTTGATCTTGAGTGTCATACCATCTCCTAGCCATTCCTCGGAGTCGATTTGCTACGAGTTTAACCGTAATGACGTCATTCCATTTGTGGTAAGGTTAATTAAGAAAAATAAATCTTTCTTATCCAAGAGTTGATCTTAAAGGATGTTAATAAGGCTATAAGCGGTTGACCCACCACTACGAATTACATTTGTTTGAACGCAGGCCTTCCCTACGATTTAAAATTATAAAAATAATAAACCGGAGATCAGGAATTAAATGCTTTAGGGGTAAGGGGTGCAGTCTAAGATCTTTATAGATTATTTTCAAATCAAAGTCAGCTTAAAATTGATTATACAATATATTTATAAATGGTTAATGATAAAGATAAAGTTATTTAATATAATAAAATTAAAATAAACTACTTGATTAAATAATTAAAACAATAGATTAATTAAGAGCGTTAAAACTAGAGGATTTTAGCCAAATTCTCTTGCATATAACTGTGGTAGGGATTATTTTAAGAGAAATTTACTTTTTCTTTATTTAAGATTTAAAGGTAAATCTTAAGGGGTGTTATTAATAAGGCCTTAAGCGGTTCCTAACCCACATATGTAATAAATTTATATTTTTAACGTAGGTCTTCTCTGCGATTTAATATTATTAAAAATAATAAACCGGAGTTTGGGAATCGAGTGCTTTAGGGGTAAGGGGTGCAGTCTAGATCTTTACCATCATTTAAAAACAAGACTCAGTTTTTAACTTAAATACAAAATATATTGAAAAGTGCATTAGTTAGTATAACAAATTAAATAATGATATAATTTTGATAAAATCTTAAATATTATTATAAACTCAATTAAAACTCAATTAAAACTTGTAGTCATAAACTAACAAAAAAATAAACTATTCATTAATCTTTAAATACGAAATTAAACCATAATACCGGGCGAGTCTGCTAAAAATGTTTTTTAACTTTTCTTAAAAACTAGTTATTACATCAACTTCAAAGTTTGCCATGTTGCCAAGTTGAACATTCTTCATCCCACCATGGGAGACAGTATCTCCAAGACTTCCTTTTGCTAACTTTAGGAATAGAATTCTCAGCAGCTTGCTGAATATTTTTGCTCCATTCCATATAATCATTAGTGGGTCCAATACACGACAGTATTTTAGAAAATTCGACCCAATTGGCCTTAGACAGGACAAATTTTTTGGATTTCAAATACGTTAAGAAGCGATTATCTCCCCTGTCTTCAGATATTTCTACTAGAAGAGGAAGGTGATCACTGTTTCCATGATCAAGAATAACTTTGAAAGAAAAAGGAAACTCCCAATCTGAGCTGGCAAGAGCCAGATCAGGGCAACTTTTGCTTTGAGAAGGAGGGGTGATACGGGTTGCATCACCATTATTGAATAATATTAACTTACGATCCTCAATTACTTCCGCCAAGATTTTCCCTAACTGATTAATGGAACCTGATCCCCATATATGATGTTGAGCATTAAGATCTCCTATAATTAAAGTAGGTTTTCTTTTAAAATAATCCAACAACTCACAGAAGAAGTTATATGAAAATTTTGAATGGGGATTAGGTATACGAGTAAATGCCTACAACAAAAATTTTTTTTAATTCTAAGCCTATTAATTGAACATTCCCTGGAGTGAGATGTGGGGGAAGCTTGAGAGGTTTAACGTGAACAGACGGATGAGTGAGGATGGCCACTCCTCCCGCTCCATCCAGTCTATCTTCCCTAAAAATAGAATAATTGTGAAATTTAAAAAAAACTGAAGGAGTTAAAAATGTTTCATTCAAAATTATAATGTCAGGAGAATGTGAATGGCAGATTGACGATAGCGTGTCTTTATTACTGCGAACACTGCGCAAATTCCATGATAGAACCTTCATTATCTGAGTCAGTAGATTGATTAGGAGATGGACGATGAGACTTAGTGGCGGCGATAACAGAATGAGTAGGAGATTTGCTCTCCTGAGGTTTAATAATTGAATCTTGACCACTTTGATCATTAGAAGAGGGAACATAATTGGAAGGGGTACTTTTCTTTATATGGCGTTTATAAATCTCCCCGCCTATGATGGGAGATTTAGGCGACAATTGAGTAGGAAAAAGACGGTCTAGGACATTCGGGCGCGACCGATGTGGCACGGCTGTTGTGGCGCGGCCGATCGGGCGCAAACACACTCGGGCGCGGAGATATATAGGCGCAGGGACACTCAGGCGCGAGAACACTCGGGCGCGAGGACACTTTGGCGCCGCCAAAATTCTCTCTTTTTCTGAAAAAGATTTTCTCAATAAGATTGGTTGGAAAGTTGTTTTCTATGAGCAAAAAAATGTCTCATAGAAAACAACTTTCCAACCAATCTTATTGAGAAAATCTTCAAAAAGCCCATTTTCACACACTATAATGGTAAAAATAAACGTGATAAACCTGAACAGACCGGAAAATACGTTCCACTACCATATTTCCCTGGTGTATCGGAAAGAATAAATAAGGTGCTAAATAACAACAACTTAAAAGGAGCTTATATCAATTACAATAACTTAAAGAAATCCATATACACAAATTTAAAGAGTAAACCATCAAAAGACAAGAATACACACACCATATACAGCATAAAGTGCAAAGATTGTCCTGCTGTGTATATCGGTCAGAGTAAACAATATCTAGGTAATCGTTTAACGCAACATCAAAATAAAAACAACAACAAAACAGCACTAACCAAACACGAAGAACAGCACAAACACAATTTTGACTTCAAAAATACCAAAATTATAGACAAAGAAAAACATTTACAAAGAAGACTTCTATTAGAAATGATACACATTAAATACAATAAACACTCAATAAACGACAGAACAGACATAAACCACTTAAGCAAAATATACAACAAAATTTTATAAGCCGATATACACAGCATGAAAATCATTTTGCCAACCGATTCCTGATAAAATAACATACAACTAAACAAATAATAAATTGAAATATTCCGCGTCAAAATACCAACCACACACTACAACATTCCCCCACTACAAACACACTAGAACCATGTGAGAAATGTCACCTCGGTTTATTAAAATTAAAATTTAAACAAATATGTAAGGACTGTGTTCGCCCAAAATAGTAAGTATGCACGAGATTATTATTATTATATCATGTCTATGTACGGTTGTTTCCAGTTTTGTGTTTTTGGACGAACACAGCCCACCCAATTGTTTATAACATAAATATTAATACGGACCAAAATGTAACTTCAATGTAACTTCAAGGAATAAATAAACCTGATGATGAGGGTGGCCGCCCTCGAAACGTCGTAACAAAAGAATTTTTCGTCTTATCATAACTTCTCCAAACTCCGAGAAATTTCATCATTTATAGAGCAATAAATAATATTTTTACGATCGAATTTCTCACGCCTGTTAATATGAATCTGGTTATTTCCGGACATGAGATGATTTCATTGTTCTTTTGGAAAATTTTAACAAATCTTACAAGAAAAGATTTACGATTTAATTCCTTTTAGAATTCATTTTGCTGTTATCAAATACTGCCCTTCACAATATCCGCGAATTAGTTACCTAAAGCCATTTCATAAATCAGGGTAAAAATCAATTTAGCTTCTAGAGCCATAGTTAGAATTTTGAATTATTAAAACATTCGATATCAAGCCAAAAAATGGACTTACGGTTTTCACTGGATGGCACTTGGGCTTAGATGACTATCGGACTGGCTTCTACTGCACACACATTTATGAACTATTCAATTATTTACAATAATTGAGGAGAAGTGCACATAATAACCACACTTGGAGGTCTATTGTTATCCCACTTTTGGGTGGAAGTTTTTATATCATTACAAGTAAGGTCACATCTGAGAACCGCGTCACTCTGACCATGTAACTTATTTTTGATCTTGATGATTCCAGAGAAAATCATCATGTAAATTGAAAACAATACGTCATAGGACACAATTTTCCTTTGTTTCGGACTGAATTCGTCATTTGTCTTTGAGGAGTCATTTCATTGAAAAAAACCTTAACTTATTTTTGTGAACTATCCTTGATTTCAACAAAGAAACTGCATGATCTCATAAAAATTTGACTATGTTAATAAATTTTCTCGTTGTTATTGAAACTTTTTAAATTTAGAAATAATTCAATACAATGTAATGAATTCTAAAGGATTTAAGCAGGGTAGTTTTTCTACCCCACCACATAACAATTAAATACTTAAAAATTGTTCTAAAGCACAATTTATCATTTTCTAGATTTAAGGTGATTATATAAAAACTATAGGTTTTAAAACTGTCGAATAAATGATTAATTTATATTAATCAATAAACTTTTCTATTCTTCCTTATAACTGAATTCTATTACTTAAACCCGGTTAATATCCAAGCTTGTTATGTGATATATCATATACTCAATCATTCTTTCATTATACAATTATTTCTATAATTAATTCAACAAATATTAAAATACTTTTAGACGGGGAGGACCGAATGAGTTTCAACTATATGCGTTGACGACACAAATTTTAAGCATCTTTTACAACCGGCAATATTTAATAAAATTATGTTAAAAAATTTAATAAAATGACAAAATGTGTTCAAGTGTCAAAAGTGGTCAACATCAGATCATTTTTTTTCTAAAATTAAATTTTTTTATCTAAAAATCTTTCATAGATATAAAACACAAGTTTTATAACTTCCCAAAAGTTCATCTTTAAGAATGCAAATCCAAATTTATATTAATTACATTTTTAGAATAAATCTTTATATACCCATGTTTGTTTTTACCAATTTAACCAAAACAAGTTATTTTTTATTAATCAACTCGTTTATTAGAATGTATAATAATAAGTCTATTAAACACATAATTGCAATCGTGCTCTAGCCATACTTACTCCTTCACTGGTTATACACTGGTTGACACTTGGATTGCACTTTTTAGTGTTTAAGGACTTTTATTCAACCATTGATTATTTTTACTATAACGAAGAGTTGTTTAGCAATTACAACCTTAACAGGTTTTGCTAGAACAATGAATATCTGCAAGAAGAGCAGAGAGTATTTATATCCTCAGTTCAGGGACATTTTGGCATATTGATGTCAAACCAGTCGTAAATTATATTTTTATAACCGTGAATAATTTGTAAAAATGTGGTAGCAGCACGAAATTTTAGAGTTTACTTACGCTCTATTTGTAAAGTTGTGAAATTTATAACCTTTTTGTGGTAGGGGTTATTTTAAGAGAAATTTACTATTTCTTTATTTAAGATTTAAAGGTTAATCTTAAGGGATGTTAGTAATAAGGCCATAAGCGGTTCCTAACCCACAAAGCTAATAAATTTATATTTTGGACGTAGGGCTTTCCTGGGGATTAATATTATAAAAATACCAACCCGGGGATCGGAAATCAAGTGCTTTAGGGGTAAGGGGTGCAGTCTAAGATCTTTACCATCATTTAAAAACAGGACTCAGTTTTTAACTTAAATACAAAATATATTGAAAAAAAAACTTAGTTAGTACAACAAATTAATTATTGATATAATTTTTATAAAATCTTAAATATTAATACAAAACTCAATTAAAACCTTTAGTTATAAATGAAACAAGGATAAACAATTTATTTATTTGACGCGTCTTCACTCCAATTCCATTCGCCAATTAAATTTCCATTTAACAAACCATTCGTAGTTTTATTTATTATTTTGACTCCTGGTCCTATTTCAGTTTCTAGTGGAAAGATAACCCCATAAATTTGTAATTCACATCTTCCCCAACAAATGTTGGCCTTGACTTTCAGTAAGAAATCCAACACTATCAAAGCCGTTCCCCTGAATTTAATTTCATCCCCGACAACAATAAACTGATGTTTAAAATTTTGATGCCTCCTTATCCTTACATGAAGTTCAATTACTCCATTCATCGGAATAATTATTCCCTGTACATCGCGCATTTCTAAATCATGATTAACACGTAAATCTTTCAACTGTTTAGAATTTAAGTAAGATAACTTAACTAATGACACGTCGGATCCCGTGTCAATAAGAGCTCTTACTAATCAATTATTTATTTTCAGCGGTACCGTATTTAACTTATTATTATTTTCGATAAACTTACAAATGAAAGTTCCCTTAAGAGGTGGTTGTGAACTCAGTTCCGTGTTTTTATGGGATCCCTCATGCGGTGTCGACGACCCCTGGCCCTGTGATTTATTTTTAGCTTTTAGTCTAGCCTTGAAACAGTATTGTTTTAAATGGCCCTGGCGTTTGCAATAGTAGCAGTTTTTACATTCCCTTTTTATTTGGCCTTTTTGACCACATCCATAACAAATCAAATTTTTCTTCCCAGACCCTTTTGCTTTGTCCCCATTTTCACTCTTGAATTGTTTCGGATTTTCGCACGTTTTTTGCTTGTTCCATTTGTTTTCGGTTTCAACCGCTCGAGTGGTTGCTTTTGTTTTTATTGTCTCCTCGATTTGCTCCTCTCGGATGGCGATCTCAACGGCGGAATCAAAATCCAATGGATTAGCCGATAATACGCTTCGCTGTAAAGGCATTATGTCGTAGCCTTTTTGAAATAAAGTATTTATTTTATTTTTGAATATTAATTTTTGTTTGATTTCTGGCTCGAGACGGTTTGCCACCACAGTAAACAATTAAACATAAACATAAAAAACCATTTATATTTTGGTAAATTCAAGCTCTGCAGAATGTTATGAGTGAGCTACAACTAATAATTGGGTTCAGGAACTTGCAGTCAAAAATACTACTCATTAAACTTTAACAATGTACTGAATATATAAAAAATAAGTTGACAATTAGATACAAACATAAATATAGCAAAGAAATACATAATTAAGCACTAAATTACATTTGAGAAGGAAAGCTAAATCTTTGAGAATCTACTGGGTTCTCTAGCAAACATGTAATTATAAATTTTCAAGTGACAATTCATAAAGATCTACAGTTAATAATAAGAGAACATTAACAAAGTTAGGGAAATGTCAAACATGTTTGTTCTCTCTCGGATTTAATAAAAAACATAAACACTAAAATTCTCTCTCGAGGAGGAGAGTGCGTTGAATTCTTTCATCAAATTATCGACAATGGACCATATCAGACTTTTATTTCTTTTCCTTAATTGGAACCAAAAAAAAAAAAGGAAAACTCAGCTAGAACAGCTCGCAAGTATTTCAAATCTTATTTAATTACCTTTTTATTTTAAGTTTTTAGAGGGTTATGCATTAACTCAAATTTATAGTTTACTAACAACAATTTACTCGCACTCGCAACCAACTGTCTAATTGCAGTTTGATAAATCAACAGTGCGACTTTATTCATAATTTCTACTAAATTTTCAATCTGACACGTCTTTACTAATGAAACTGTAATTTATACACCGACAAGCGAATCAATACTCTGAGCCCCTTGATTTTAATAATATTTCAATATTTAAATTAATTTAACTGATTGTCTTCGTCATATAACAGAATGACGAATAACGTATAAAAAGACATGATACTCGAGACCCTTCAAAATTAAAGACTTACTGATTTTGCCAAGGACCTTGAAGTCTTCCTTTTGGGCAGATTGGAAACTTTGGGGGCACTTTGACTTTTCAATTTTGCAACTTTTCAGACTGCTCTGAGTGATCTCCCCTCGTAAGGGGCGATGAGAGATTATTTATAACCTCTCACCCCACCTTAATTTCTGCACGTGCCGCAACAAATTCTCCATATATGGAAATGATTTTTAATCTCGCCTGTGATTGGTCCATTTAAGTGCTAATTTGGGTCATGCGAATATGTTAAATTTTTCTAAGTTTGTCAGCGCTAAATTTAGACGAGTTCTTAGATTTTATGATTTTTATGACCCTTCTCGTTCCTCTTGATCGATGTTTATTGTTGTCCACGTGCAGATTCCTAACAACACGATGTTGGATTTTAATTTTGTAATTTTGAAAATGTATTAGAGAATTCATTTAAAAATATGATCTTTGCTATTGGTATTATTAGTCAATTAATCGATAATTATCTAGTGGCGAATTTTCGGCCACGACAATTAGTAACCCTTTCAAAAATTGTTGCAAATAATCTTCCTTTAGTTTTTGTTTAGCCCACTAGTCATGTTGATAATTGTCAGTTGGGTGAAGAGTTGACATACCACAAATTTGTATTCTTTCAAAAAATTCTATGACCGATTCACCAATTCGTTGCTTGCAGTTTCGAAATTCGTTTGAGGCTTCGGATGGTATCATCGGTTTCTCGAATCGATTTAAAAGAGCCTTTTTGAACGTATTCCAAGTGCATGTGGGACTTTTTAAGTAGTCGTTCCACTCGAATATTTTTCTTGCGGTCTTTTGCAATTTTAATCGGGCTATGCGGACTTTTTGAATGTCCGTCCAGCCTTCCATTTCCACAATATCCTCGACCATTGCCAAAAATGTGCGAACCGAACCTGTTCCATCGAATGGGGACAAGGGGTGTAACCATCGCTAATGTGCTGTTGGTGCTTTGATTGGAACTTCCCCCTGTTGAGATAGGTGTTTGTTCCGCGGGTGCCACATTCGCCTCTCGTTGCGTTCTTGGCGGTGTTAATAGATCTTCAATGGGCGTACGCGGTAAATTTAGGTCTTCGAACGACATTTTTCCGTTCTTTAAAAAAAAAAAAAATACGATGAGAAATTTAGCGCGTTTACTTATTGCTATTCTAATTTTCTACTCGACTTTCTTTTTAATTCGGCTCCTTTTTGTAGGTACAGTGGTTTTCTTTAATTGAGGCTTTTTAGGCCGTATCTACAACCAAAATTTTCTATTGTACAAGCCGATTATTAGGGAATATCGCATTTATTTAATATTTGGTTGACTCACAACTTCTCTTTTAGGAACGAACCTATTTATTTATTTTAGGACTTTTGCCTCGAATGTAGTTCATTAACTCAAACTTTTTCACGGTCGTCTAATTATTTTATTTCCTCCCGAACGCTACACGCTACACATCTGGAACTTAAATTTGTAAATAATAAAACTTTGTTTTTAAAAAATAATTTTATTCAACTAACAGCAAGACTGGTTTACAATTGATTGCCTTAAAAATGGGAAGAAGAGCTTATATAAACTTATTTTATCGGACCGGCTAGATAGCATTCTCTTATCCTAACCTCAGCTACAATATTGGGGTGAAAGTGTAAGATCAGGGGTGAAATATCTAATGATAATTGTGGGGTTATTTTTAAGGAAACCACTAAACTTCGTTAAAGTGTTTAATAAGAATAATGGATGACAGCGCGATACATGTTCAATGGTGTCGGAACCAGAAGTCTCTTTACAACGTGTACTTACAGGGGTGCAAGTGGGGGTGAAACCAACACCCCACCACTAAGGTGATGCGCAGTACTCAACAATAATTCTTATAATGCTATTTCCTCTAATACAACTTGGATATTCTAAATTACAAATGATTACCACACAATTCAATTTTATTTGTGTTATAATCCGGAGAAAATTAGATCGGTGGTAGTGGCATAGATGTTAAGTAAATAATTAATTAATGATTACTACTACATTATTATTTTCATCTTCTTTATTTACACACACTTACAACTCTTAACTCTAACTTTACATTCTCACTGTCTAAATCTAACTCCCCTATCTAACCGTCTACATCTAACTCTTGTATCTAACTGTCTTTATTCTCACACATTTGCTCACACAATCCACCCTCACATTCAAATCAACCAATCAGTGCCGTTACATCCACCTGTTATGCATAACTTTTCTAACGCTCGACCCTCACATCTGCAAAACCTCTTAAACTCAGACTTTCAGTCACCAAAAGACCACCCAGTACTAATTCTACAATTATTAAATAAAATAATTCTATCAACTCGGCCCTTCCTGACATTGTTCTCGTCCTCGAGAACCTATACCTAACATCATTAAGCATCATTACCATTAAGCATCATTCACCTGCTTAAAACTAACATTTTCCACAACAAACAACCAATAAAAATAGCTTCAAAATTTAACACAATTAAAATCAAACAAAAGTATATCTAAATACAACATAAATGTCAGAAAAACCTCCTAGCTACAAAAATACATTAACTAACTTTAACGAACCAAGGGTTTTTCATCCGCCGTCACTGTTTTTCTCTACTTTGTCTATATCTACTGTCACTGTCCACAAAGTACCTATTTCTTCTTACAAAATAAGAACTAATTGGCAAAAACTCTACGCAAACACACACCAAATACCGAACAATAAAACGATTTTCTTCATGACACAACAACATTTTTCCAGATTCTTTTCTCAACCAATCCACGATGTTCTTTGTCTTGTCGTAATCTATTTGTTCATACCAATCTTCATTAATTCCACATAAACTTTCATATTCTGGACCACCATCACCCCAATTTTTCACACATTCTTCACATTCGCTAGTTTCCATTTTTCTCTGATTTTCATCACTTCTCGACAGCTCTACCTGTCCCCACGCCACTGACTTGTCCAACTCCCGCGTCCCCGACGCATCCTTGTCTCCGGACAACCCCTGTGTCCTCGGCGCTCCAGCTTCAACGACCCCAGAATTCGTCGTCTTCGTCTTACTCTCAACATCTCTGCCACCTTCTGTTTTTCCCCAAATTTTGACCGTCTTCGACTCAGCTGTCGGCTTTACCTGCTCCAACGTCATCGCACTACTTGCCAACTTCGACACCTCCTGGTTTCCGGACGACCCCAACAGCCCCGCTGCATCCATGTCTCCGGACAACTCTTGTGCCCCAAGCTCTCCAGCCCCCAGTAGTACGGTCCGTGAAGCCGACATCTTTGTCTCCACTGCCTTATTCACCACAGCCTCTATTTGTCGTTTCACTTCTTGTAAACTTAAATTCCCGATTCGTATCAACATTTTCTTCACACAAAACACAATTTCTTCGTCAGCGATAACACGAGCGATCTAAGAATCGCATTAATCCAATCCCACTCCTGATAATTGTTATAATCCGGAGAAAATTAGATCGGTGGTAGTGGCATAGATGTTAAGTAAATAATTAATTAATGAAAATAAATTATTATTTTCATCTTCTTTATTTACACACACTTACAACTCTTAACTCTAACTTTACATTCTCACTGTCTAAATCTAACTCCCCTATCTAACCGTCTACATCTAACTCTTGTATCTAACTGTCTTTATTCTCACACATTTGCTCACACAATCCACCCTCACATTCAAATCAACCAATCAGTGCCGTTACATCCACCTGTTATGCATAACTTTTCTAACGCTCGACCCTCACATCTGCAAAACCTCTTAAACTCAGACTTTCAGTCACCAAAAGACCACCCAGTACTAATTCTACAATTATTAAATAAAATAATTCTATCATTTGTCTTTTTTAATCAAATTTTTCTTATTTAATCAAACATATAGAACAATTGTTTACTAATTTTAGCATCGCATCGCAAAAATTACTGATTTTTTATTTTTTAAGGTCGCCTCAATACAATATGCGATTTTAGATCCGACCTCGCTGTTACATGTTTTCTCAGCGTCCGCGCTCCGGCATACGAAAAATCAGGTCGAGCTCATACGAGGCGCGCTCGAAACTCTTTTCTCCCTTCACGTTTTTTTATTGTTTTTCAACACAATTTGACTAATTGACAATATACTTAAGGGTTTATCCCACTTCTGATTTGTAAGATTAATCAAAAACAAATAATTGTTAAATGTTAATACTTTATTTAACTCTCGAACAATTCAACATAACGTGTCTGTTGCTTGAGAGCATTCATTCAACTGCTGTCCGACCGTGGACTTCCCAGTACTTCGGTCGTGTTCGTCAGTAAGTTGACCCAAAAACCATTATATATTTCAAAATTTGCCTAAAAGAATGATTAATTGGTTAGCAAACTTATATTCCTTCCCTCGTAACTGAAACCAAATTATTTTATGCAACTCTGTAAAGCAAATGAAAATATTTGAACCGAACTCAACTCTCTTAGATTAATCATTCTTTCTCACAAATAATTATTAAACTATTTTAACAACTAACAACGAAAATTATCTTGAGTGAAGGGGAGGATTCTGTGTTACAATATGGCAATTATTTAGCACTTTAAATAATAAAAATTTTAATAACCAAAGGTTAATAAAAATCTTTTAATAAAAGATTATAATAACAAAAATTGCCTAATTTCCTGAATACTATTGCCTGGCGTCAACACCCAAGATTCATCTCTCAAGCGCTTAATTTACTTATTCACACTGTCAAGTATGTATTTTCAAAAGCGGTCACAGTTAAATAAATAACTCAATAAAAAATCAAACATTTTCTTGATATAAAACACAAGTTTCCCATAAATTTTGAAGCAAAATTAATCATTTGATACGAAATACTTAACTTGCATTCACCTCCTATCACGATTTTGTTTTATCTGAATTTTTCAGATTCAAGGATAGTATTAATTACAATAAAAACTTTTTTGTTTCACTATATTTTTATTGACTTTATTTTTTTTTACTTTTATTTATTTGAACATATTCTATTCTAATCTAATGAGTTCACGGATCTCTATTTACAAGGCTATTATTTTTCTTTTTTTAATTCGTTTTCCCTCATATTTATAAAACTATTTACTGCAAATTCGTAAGATGCTTCGAAGAGTTCTTTGGCAGAATATTCATTTGAAATACTGTAGTCCAAGGTCTTGCAACCAATTTAATTTGAGAGATATAACAAAGATTTGACTAGGTTTGCAGTTGAAATAGTTGGTCGCATTTTGCAAAATTGCTTGCTGTGACGCAAAATAATTTTTGTTTAAACCATTCTGGTGTGGCTGGTTTCTCTTTTCAAATATATTTATTTCACAATTTATACTTACTTTGCTTTTAATCAACTTACACTGATTTCTTTTAAAGCTTAAATTTTTGGCACGAGCGTTTGGTCCGCCAACAGATGTTGAATTAATTTGTTTGTTTCGTAAGATCAACTCTCTGAGATTGTTAAAATTGAAGGATAGTAATTTTGGGAAAATGTGCAGTCAACAAAAATCCAAATATAAATATAACAAAAAGTTTAATGAATAAAATAAATGCAATAAAACAGAAAAAGATTAATTTACAATTATGAGAAACTTTAGAATGTTATATAGGTCATGTTATATGATAATGTCACGTTGACGTTGTCATATAATATAATTCACAAAACCAAAATTGTGGGTTGATGAACTGTGTTTAATATTACAAAAGTGATCCGGGTATATTTAATTTATTTTAGATCTTAAAGAAAAATGGTGTTTTATTATTATAATTTGACACGGTCGTAAAACACTTTGTTTCATAAGATCTTTTTTAAAGAAAAAATTATCCTTTTGACACCTACTAGTTTATTGTCTATATTGTTATAACACTCTGCAAAATTTGTATCTAAATGACATAACTAACTTGAAGCGTGACGAGCAACACGATTAATGTATTTTTAGAAATCAAAAAAAATATATTAGTTTTTTTAAATAAAGAATATAAATCTTCTTCTCCAGTTTATTACCTTTACAAAAATACTTAAATACTTCATTATCACTTTTGGAGTTATTATGAACACCTAATATATGTTTGGGACTATTTCAAATATCTTCTTTTAATTAAATAATTAATTTTTAAGGGAATTTTAAAACTTTTTGATAATTCGCGTATTTTATTACAATAATTGCAAAGTATTTATATGGTTACCATATTCAATTTTCTCAAGAAAAAAATTTGAACCATATGGTATTGCCTCATTAATTTCTTTGTAGACACTACTGTTACTTATTTATTTATTGTTAATTACATATCTCCAATAATTTTATTATATTTCAGACCATGCATTTTTGCAGAACATAAAAACTCATCAATTATTTGTGATTCCGACGACGTGGATGCCTTATTCCAGTTTTTTCCACAGTTGTGAGCTGGACTATCATTTTTGTTTAATTGACATAATTAACAACATTTATTTTTAATCCCCACGTACAATATTTTTTTAGTTCGAACACCAATTATGCAAGCTACCCTGGAGGATCAGATTTCGGACATTTTTCAACATTTTACAAACCCACTGCCCAGGAGCCTTGAAGAATAAAAACGAATTTTCTCTAGCTCCTTTGGTATAGAGGTAACTGAAAAACCTATAGTTGTTTTATCTCCACATTTTTTTTTATTGTATTATTTATAATTATTTTTGAGATAAGACAATATTTTTTTGCAGATTTTCATTATTTGTGGTGCTGTATTTCTGGTTAAAATATTATTCTATACCTACTTTTGAACCACCTGACAATAGCGTCTACATACTTGGATAACATTTTCAGAACAGCATTTTAATTATTTTGAATAAATATTATTGAATAAAATGTTTTTGTTTTTCTAAATTGTTTATTATTACTCCCATATTCCACCAACTTCCTGGTAAAAGCAATATAAACCATTCTGTTAACACTCGTAATATATTCAGTGAGTTTTAAAAACCCTTTTTGCATACATGTATCTAATCTATTTTGCTTTTGAATCTTTATTAAAGGTCACATAACATGCAATTACTTAAACAATATATAAATGAAAAAATAGTCCGCAAGCCTGACGCAAAATTTCTAGAAAACAGCTTCTTGCCTTCAAACAAAATAAGAATATAACTACAATGTGAACTTCTGCAAATGTGTTGTTTTGTGTGTAGAGTTAAAACTCTTGTTACATTAAGAATAAGTTTCCTTATTTTGCACCTTTTAATTGTGGAAAAACAGAATTGAATGGTCCACAATATTTTGTTTGGAATTATCATATAACGTCACTTGCCACATCACTTGCTCAATGAATTAAAAGCTCTTAAGTACTTTACAGATTTTTATTTCTTAGATTCTTTGGTTTCCTACTTTTTTATTCCTTGTATGTATAATTTGAGAACTACCGATTAAATTCTCACCTTCCTCATCTGAATCATCGCTAAATATACAGATAATAAGATAAATAAATATTTGTTTTGCAACAACGCTTTCCAATCGGAAAGAGACATGAGTATTTTTGTCCTTGTACTAAATAATAGGTACATTTTGTAACTTCAACATTATTTTCTAATCGAAATGAAACGCATCTACAAAAAAATTCAGCCTCAGGGACTACGAACCAAGGACAGGACAACTTGTTGAATTTGTACATCTAATTTATTAACATTTTTTTAGTTTTAAGAATGTTATCATTGTTATGTAAATTATAAATTATTGTAAATAAATTAGCGAGAAGAATTACTCTTGTTTTTTTTGTTCACCTAATAAAGAGTAGAAATAAGTTTGAATTTCAAATCTAAATATGTAACTATTTCTATCAATTTTTATCATCTTAAAAGTAGTTTCTTTCTAATTTTTCGATGTTCTATTAATAAAATATATTTAAAAAAATTTCGTTTTCTTTTTTGATATTATGATTTTTGAAGGGAAATTTCGGATAAAGTGACATCAAAACTAGTTAGTTAGCTAATGAGAATTTAGCGGTGAATTAAAATAACTATCGTAACAACTTAATTGATTTTTAACATCGATTGCTTGAAAATATTTTCTCACACTTTTCTGTTGACCTAATTTATATACTTTAGATAAGTGTTTGAATACTTCTTATCGTTCAAATACATTAGTTATATAAATGTTCATATTTTGAGAAAAACATATTTTTCAACGAAAATCAATCACAATGCAAACAGTGTTGTTGAAAAAAAAATATAAAACTAAATATTTTCTTGTAAATATCCGTCCTGTTGTAATTTAATTTAATTTAACTTTAATTAGATAATACCTATTTTTAATCGTTTATTGTCAAGTATTTTATATAATAAAATATATAAATTCCATCTTTTGGTTTAATTCAAGTAAAACATTCATGTTAAAACCACTTGTAAAATTAAGTAGTTTTTATTTAAAAAAAAAAGAATTTTGGTGCTTGGCAGGTAGTCTTACCAATGATTTTAGATGGCGCTAGGGCATGGTTAAGGTTCATACTGTTTTTAGCTTTATTTTCAATCCATAGCTCAATAAAAAGCAGAAAACAGATTAACAATAAATATCTATTACATTTTACAGTTTTTTAAGGTAAAAACTACCTATTTAAGCAAATGAAACATTAAATGACTGATAAAACAACACTGTACGCGTCTTTACTTAAATTATGGCCCCATTGATTAATAAACGTTTTAATTTTTCTGAAGGGTATAAATAGGTAAGTATATTAATTAAGTTCTGTTTATCTACTTGAAAAATCGAATTTTACATAATTTTTAAGATGACATATTAAAAAACTTGAAAATATCAATGCAACTCTATTGAGGCTTTTTACGATGTTTACTTAATTTATTCAAGCATACTAATTGCGTTGTCCTATAATTGGTTTCGCCTATTATAAGACAACCCATTGAACCCATCATATAATAGTATGTAATATTAATTTACAATATTGTCTAATAACCGTACAATCACATGTAAATTACCAATTCAACTTCCAAACTCTAGCAATTTTGAATGTATATATACAGAGTGATGCAATTTGGATGTCTCTATTGGAGTTTCTCTGAAACCAAGAAGTTTAGAGAAAAGCAAGCACATTTTAGAGCTTTTTTTTTTTGAGAAAATAGCTTTGATCAAAACCAAATTTTACTATCGACTTTTGCTTCCGAATTACGAAAAAAAAATTAATAATTCATATTTTATTCATTATTGAAGATACAGATTTGGACAAGAAAAGATTAATTTTTTACGTAGAATCTGTTAGCGTTAACATATATGTGAGCATTGCACCACATTTTAAGGAATTTGGATTGTTTACCCTTGAAGCCACCCCATGTCTAGACGCTTTTGTGGAAAATTGGAGTATTTTGGGAACCGCGATCAGGGACACACGGGGACGATGAAGGGAAACACTAGAGACGAGGGCTATCCTTTGAGGAACGGCCAGTCTGATTCGAGACTTGGTGTTAATCAGATGTTATCGTTGATTAAATTGTTTTTTTTTTTAAATAAATTGTTAAGGACATTTTGGTCGTTTTAATTCCATATAATCTAATATATATTTTTCCAAATAGTAGTTTCGACATGTATTAACATAAAATGCTTACCATTTTTTCGAATTATCAATTTTTTACTGATTAGAAAAATATTCAACGTAAAAAAATGCTTTTTTAATGTATTTGTTTTAGATCTGTATTTGTATCTTCAATATTAATAAGATATTTTGTTTATAGCTCAAAAATAAGCGACGATGACAAAATCTGTTTTTTTTTGCAAAAATCGAGCTTGAGAATGTGCTTTTTGTTTCTTTCTGAACTTAATAGTTTCTTAGATACCATATGTGTACAACCAAATTGCATCACCCTGTATATTTACAAACCTTGTTCAAAAATTTAAATGTACAAAAATTACATAAAGGTGTAATCGTTCAGATAAAAGATTTAATTTTTTTGTTAATATTATATTGATAAACCTTCTTAAACAACCTAAAAAATATAATGTAACTAAATTTATAGAAAATTGTTTTAAAAAATGTGTTAAATTTAAAATAATAATTTGGAAAAATTTAAGTAATAACAGCTAAAAATCTTGGCTAAGTTAATCCCACTTAACCATCATCACTTGTACTTGTAGTTTTTTGTTTATAGAATGACAGGATTAGTAGAACAAAATGTGTGTAATCTACATTATTGAACTTAAATTTTGATTAGTAGAAAATGTAATTAAGTAGTCTTTTCTTTTTTAATAAATATTTTATGTGTTACTAAATTTTCTACTTAATACATATTTATGTTTATTGTTGGGTTTTCCCAATGGCCTAAAACTCCACCAACAGGATTCCTACTATTTGGGACAGGATTAGGAACCAGGAATAGTTTCTGTCAATTGTATTTAAGTGACTCTTTTCTTTATTTTTAAGCAAAACTCTAAACACTTATTGCGTTATATAATTTTGGATAATATCCTCCTTGACGACTCGAAATACTGTATTTGAAATATAAATAAGTTGTTTAAATAATAAAAGCAAATATGTACAAAACTAGATAACAAACCTTTAGCTCTAACACAGTTTTGTAGGTACAAAACTAGTTTATAACAAGTAGTCTAAGTATCCACTTGTCGCTATTTAACAAAAGTTTTTATTTATAAAATAGACAACTATCAATTCGTTATTATAATTGTAAATACAGAAAAATAACTCTTCAAGAAGAAGAACTTGGAATTCAATGGATTTTTTTTCTGTAAGATTCAACACTTGTGTTGGTATATTGAAGCAAATAATTTTATTTTGATTTTTTAGGACCAAAGTCCGATAACAATAAAATCTGGATTATGTATAAATCAAAAATGTATAAAAAGTATACACAGATTTGCTATTCTATGCTTATAACTTTGTAATAAATAAAGTAGAGACTTACTACTTAAAAGAATGTTTCAAACAACTATATTTTACTATAGGAAACTACAGAAAGTAATATGATTTTGTAAACTAATAATTTAATTTTTTAATAAAGTTAATAAAATTATAACCAGTGTTTTATTTTATTATTTATTCTTTCAAATTTGAATTGAATTTAATGCGAAATTTTGTGTTTAAGAAAGTAAGCTTTTAAGTTATCTAGCAAGGTAAATCGTAAAAGAGAAAAGTAGGAGCCAGAGCAATGCGTATTTGGCTAAAACAAATTAAAACGTGTACTCCCTGCAAGTGTGCTCGATTTATCGTCATTTTTTTACAATTTACCTTACTCTAATTACGTAATTTGCAAATGGTGATTGTTACAGAAATGGTAGAAAAATAAGGCGATTGTTCAAGCGTATTATAACACAAAATTCATATCAAATTGTTCCGAAATATTATAACGTGCGTAATTTGATTACTTACAAGCTTTACAACTTGGTGCCTTTATAAATAATCTCAGTACACGTGATCAATTTACTTATAAAATGAAGCGTTAGGAAAGTTTAGAATATTTTTATTCTTTATATAAATTTTCTTTAGAAGCCATGCAAACAAATAAGTTTATAAAATATAATACTAATTAATATCAAAGTATTATTAATTCTTACAAATTTTTGTTTTTATAACAATATAATTGTTTTGACTTTTTTTTGAGTTATTTTGGTCATTTTTAGCTCTCACTGAGACAGTCTATGCTCTCTAACACCTACAGCAAACAAGTTTTTGGGGTACCATTCGATTCGGAATTAAATAAGCTATCGATTAAGCTATAACAGTTTTTGAGTTTTCAAACAACTAGAGCAAACATAGGTATTGCAAGTTTTTGGTACCATTCGATTCAGAATAAGCTATCGATTAGTATGTACTACCATTGGTACTACTTACAAGCGATCTCTGAAGTGCTGAAATTTGACTAGACGTAGGCAACCAACCTCTCCGATGAACAAAATCAAAGAGACATATATTATTTTTTTTGTGTTCGTTTTTAGCTGTTTTGGAAATTATCAAAACTAGCAAATGGCTCTATTTGTCCACCAGACTGGATTTTTACCTATTTGATTAAGGGGGTCAGTGCCTGTTTTTATCCTTATGGGAAAAGTAGACATCGAAAAGTACACTTTTCTCAGAAACCACTGAACGGATTTTAATGAAATTTTGCACACTTTTTTGTGGTGAAGCACACATGATATGCTATAGTAGAAAATTTAAAACATCTTATGGTGTTGCAAAGATTCAATTTTTTTTTAGTTTGACATTTTATTTTTTATATGTTCCAATCCGAATTTCGGAAGTTATCTGTCATATTTACCCTCAGTTCATTACTGTACATGATGAAAAAAAAATTGTGCCGTTATGTTAATTAGAACCAGAGAAAAGTGTACCTTTCTTCAAAAAAACGTACTTTTCAGGAAGCGGGAAAAATTAAAAACATATGACAACCTTACTAACATTTTTAGTATTTCCTTGTTTTTTCTTTCATTATTCTTGCCATTTTTGGTATAAACAAGACCAATCTTTATTTTGAGGGTGAATACCATTTAATATTTGTTATATTAAAAATGAATATAATTGTTCGAGGTTTGAAATATAGCGGTTCATCAATTCAGTTTATATCTAAACCGCAATTTATAAAAAAATATTTAGGTCACATCTGGTGCTTGGATTTTAATTTTGCAAAAACCAAAATGTCCAGGAAGTGTTGTAGTTTTGAGAATTTTTTTTTAAAAATGTCATTTTTTTTTAATTTTTGAGGCACCGACCCCCTTAAATTATTTTACACCAAACTTTTAACGGTAGTATACTATAATACGTGTAAAACAATGTCTTCAATATTACTATGATAAATGTTCAACTAAAAAACGCAAAATTAATTTTAAACCACATTTATTTACAATTAATTAACATCCATTTTGAAATTGAGGCAGTAACAGGAATGTTGTTGTTATAGGAACAGGTGGTAATACGAAAACTAATCCAGAATTCGACAATATAGGAGATTGAATGTTATTATTACCGCAATGTTTTTTCATATGTTGTTGCAATTTTGATTGCAGTTTTACCTTATAGTTACACTTATTACAACGGTACCATTCCGATTTATTTGAAGGTTGATGTTTTGACCGTATATGGTTAATCAAGCTTACATTCCTTTTAGTCTTGAAGGTACACTGGGTACATTCATACCATTTAATTTTATCGGGATCTGTATGATGTAGCATATGACTTTTTAAATTTTTTTTGAGCACAGTTTTTTTACATTCGTTACATTCTAATATCTCATCTACATGTTTTTTACATGTATGTTTTTTGAAATTATCTTTAAATTTAGTTTTAAACGGACAATAATTACAAGAAAATGTCTCAGCATATTCGTGGTGTACTATAATATGTTGACGTAGAAACTCTTTCGTTTTCGTTTTGTATGTGCACTTATCACACTGGAAACAATCTATTTCATTAATTGAGTTATGTTTTAATCGTATATGTCGTGTTAGACCGTGTCTGCTTTTAAAAGTGCATTGAGTACATTGGTACATAGTTGTATTGTGTGTTCTTTTAATATGACACCGTAGATAATTCGCTAATTTTGTTTTATATGTGCACTTATTACATTGGTACCATTTCATTTCATGGATTGGTGTATGTTTATTGTCTATATGCAGTTTTAAACTAGCTTTGTATTTGCTTTTGAATATACAAAAATTGCATTGGTACCAATGTCTCTCTTCTGAAATTGTCTTACAGCCGTGTAGTGCTTTAATATGTTGGCGTAAACCTGCCTTCAATTTTGCTTTGTATGTACACTTATCACAATGGTACCATTTTATTTCATTGATTGGTGTATGTCTTAATAGTAGATGTATACATAAATCGTTTTTGTACTTGCTTTTGTAGGTACAATGAGGACACTGGTACAAAAGACTCTCTTCTGAAGCTGTGTTACATTCAGATAAATCTCTATTATCTTCTTTAATAAGTGTTTCAGATGTTTCTTTTTTAATTAAATGACGCATGTAGTAATATATACCTGGCTTTCCACTGCTCTTTTGACAAACCAAATTATGTTTCAACCAAAATAAATTCGAAAATGTTAGGAAGTTGCAGTGTTTGCATTTGTAATAGATATATTTTCTTGACATCTTTGGATATTTCGTATGGTATTTTCGATGATGGCAATGCAAAAAAATTCTCATATTTGTTGTAAAGCCGCAGTATTTGCAGTTGTAGATATCTAAATTACTTTTCTCACAGTTGAAAAATGTGAGTGGTTTTTTATCCATCTTTTGGTGTTCTACACTTGAAACCTAACCTAAAAATTGAAATTTTACGATTTTTCAATATTAAGCTAATTAATTAATAATTAATAAAATAAAAACATACATACTTTTTACAATAAACAAATAGGTTTAAATTGCAGGGGGCCAAACAGCTTGAATACTGAGATTTAGCTGGCCACAGTCACTGCCACAAAACATATACATATCAGAAGCGTAAGCTCAACGTATACCCAGGGAAATTTCGGTGACAGTTTAATGACAGAGAGCCGCCATCTTTTTGCGTTGGCATAGACGCGCGAAATTTGAACGGACTTCAGCTTATTGGAATTTTGCTTTTTTTATTTCAAATTGATCAATTTGCTCAAATTGTATTTTTTTTATTTCTGTTTGAAAAAAATACATCATTTTTCTTTAAACAGAAATAAAAAAAATGCAATTTGAACAAAATGATCAACTTATTTAGGTAAAAAAATAAGTTGAGCATTAAAACAACAAATGTCCTTAATCCTATATAATAAAAAAAACTGTTTAAAAGTTACAAAGTATTAAATTAAATACAGGTTAATTAGAAAATAACAATTTTTCTATTTATTCTATTGATATAAATTGAAAATTAACAAAACCATTAACCATTAACAAAACAGGAAAAGCAGCAAAAGCTGCAGATTGCAGTCTTTGCGATGTCACAGCCAGTTAGAATCTTCACAGCCAGTTACAACAATGTCATATCCAGGTTTCCAGAAGATGTCCATTCATATGAAACAATTGGAAAATACAATTTAATGTCGCACTCAAATAGAAAAGAAAGTAGAAACAGATATTTTGCTGCCTTTTTTGTCACGCAAATATTTATAAATTGTCAGCCGAACACATTTATCAATAATTGCACTGTGACAATTGTGCAAACTGCAAAATGAAAAAAAGTTGAGCAAAGTAGAAAACTTGGTTTGAAAAGCGTCTTCCAGCTTTATATCATCGTGACAATGATCATCCAGGAACTCATACAACTTGATATGAATCGAGTCAACGAGTTCCGTCACTTGATCACTCGGATATAGCAAACAGTCAAAGTCCTTATTCCTCTCTTCATGGGAAATGAAATAATGACTTCGAGTTTTGTCACTGGCAAAGAGATTTTGTCGTTTCTTGAGCAACTGCAGAAAAAATTAATTTCTTAAAGTCAATTTCAAAACACTTACCACGAAAGTTACGTTCATATACAGTTAATATCACACAGGTTTCAGATTTACCAAAAATTGCGTTGTAACTTCTATAAAATCAAGACCAAAACGCTAAAAGCCCGCCGAAATAGAACAAGACGCTAAATGACAAGCACATGACAAGACAAGTGACACTTTCGCGCGTGCGCAGTGTTGTCAGGCGTCTTCCTTCCCCTTACCTCAGCCCGCACTTGCGTTGTCAGCTCTCTACAAACTAAACGTCATCCGTCGACCAAGATCGGCAATACAACTTTCATCCCCGTGGTCACTGCCACAGTGGAGTGATTGAACACAAACACAAGATTTGCAAAATGGCTGTCATCAAAATCGGTCATATAAACCATCTTGATATAAACCTACAGGAAGAGGATAGACAAAAGTCGGTCAGATGCAAGATGCAAGATATGAGGCATGCGCATGACGACTGGGCAAGTCTACATTGTTGTTGTAAAAGTTAGGTTAGAAGACTTCAACTGTAGAAAGTACAGTGGTTGAATTAAAAAAAAAATGACTGATCGAACTAAAACATACGGCACAAAAGGCCAACTAATTCATGCCCAAACTCGTGAAATAATTGCTCGAGTAATAGCATTCATGAAAAAAGAAGCAGAATTCTATCAAAGAACTCGACAAGTTTTAATTCCACTTAATAATTATAAACAACGAGTTTTAGCAGCTACAAGAATATCAACATTTACTTATAGAAAAGTAATGAAAGAAGCAGCTAAAATTACTTGTGGGGATGTATCTTCAATTAAAACACCAAAAAATGAAAATAAAGATATTGAGACAATTGAAAATGTTGAACAAAGTAGGTTAAACACGATATTTTATTATTTAAATAATTTTTAAAGTTTCAGATTTATTAATGCCACCAGTATGTGTCTTACCACCACTTTTAATCATAAGCAATGAACAAATCCGGCCACAAATTGAATCAAAAGTGTCACCACCAGTATTACAATTTTTTAGTTGTTCAGATAAAATTTCACCAAGTTATTCATGTAGAAATTGTAATTTTGTAACTAATTTTAAAACAAATTTATTATATCATATTAAAAGAGTTCATTTTGTTAAATCAAAAAATGTAAAATCTACTTTTAGTATTTATAAGTGTAACAATTGTAAATTCTGTACATGTTCTTTATTAATATTACTGAAACACATTAGAATAAGATGTGGTACTAAAAAATAAATAAATATTTTTCTTAACTTGTGTATTATATACTGCCTATACTATTATTTCGAGAACAGGCTGGAGGCGTGGCTTATTATGACAGTTAAGACCAGCAAAAAAATGGCTGACAAGAATCGTAATTCAAGACGCAAAAGACCAATTAATAAACAAACTTGTGAAATAATCGCATCTTTAAAATCATTTATGAAAACAGAAGCAGAACTTTACAAAATAACTGGCCAACCGTTAATTCCAATCGAAAATTATAAACAAAGAGTTTTAGCTGCGTTAAAAATCTCCAAATCAACTTATACTAAAGTGACTAAAGAAGCAGCTCAAGTAGCTTCTGGTGAGTTAAGTGCATTTTTAACACCGAGAAGTCGTAATGAAGATGTGGAGAGACTTGAAGAAGTTGATCAAGGTGAGTATCTATATAAGAAAATATTTGGGTTTATTTATTTAATTTTTTTCAGGTTTTAAAATGCCTCCCTTAATAATTGTAGACACTGCACTAATTACACAAGTTAAACCAAAAGAACGGCCATTATTTGCTTGTTCAACGAAAATTAAACCAATTCATCAGTGTAAAAAATGTAAATTTTTAACGTTTTACAAAACTGATTTGTTAGATCATATCCAAAGTTTCCATTTCGAGAAAAAAATTTTTAGGAGTTTAACTATGACTAGGCACAAGTGTACCAACTGTATATTTAGAACATATTCTGTGATTGTGTTATTTAAACATTGTCAAATTTGTCTTTGTAAGAAGACGAAAATAATTAAATAAAAACGTTATTTTCTTGTAGGATGCATTTTATTTAATTCGCAAATCTTTGTTATTTTGATGTTTGTGTTATTCTTTCTATTATTTATTTTTTTATAGTTTGTTGCGTTTTATTTGTTAAAGTCTTGTCAGGTTGGTACTCCCAGTTGTAAATAACAAATAGTAATTTCTTAATTTTTAATTTAGCAAAAATATTTAATTAAAAAAAATAGATACAAAAAAGAAGTTAAAATCTGATCTGACACATGTGACGTCATTTAGAATCGCTCTATTAGTTGTATAAACAATTTTTTATTTTGAATTTTTTTCAAGGTTGATATGCGCTTATCAATTAATTATTGGTTAATTACATAGACGTAGATACATTAAAAGTAATTGCAACTTAAATTTAAATGAACAGTCATTTTAATTTTTAGATTTCTTTGGTTTTTTTTTGAGAGACTTAAGTAGGGGTACATATTATTGAATTACTTAATTCCTATAAACACAAACACTATTGTTAATGTAATAACACAAATCTGATAATAAATGATAACACGTGTCAACATTTTTTGTCTAATTTTCCTTTAAAATTCAGCCGAATTGTCTTATTATATTATTACGCTTCATAATAATTTACATAACTTCGTGCTTATGCTAAATTTACTGCACGTATTCGCTTACGTCACAGTCAACGTATCTATCCCATTATAAAGATTAAACAGTATTTTTCGGTGTGATTCAGTGTGCAAGAAAAATGCCAGGTATTTTTTTTTAATTATTTTTCCTACTAATTTTAATTAAATATATTTTTTTAAATATTTATTTAGGATAATGTTTGATAAAAACTTGTTTTATTGTTTATTAAATTTTATAAAATATTATTAGTATTATTTCGCGATATTATAAAATGTTATGTTCTAACAGTTTAGGACTTTGGACCGTAGTTTGTTGACTTATATGTGTCTGCTAGTATCCTCGGGTCTTCTATTAGTCTGTGCATGTCTTATAAAAAAATTCTTATAAATTATTAAGTACCATCAGATAATTAATTTATATTAGTTTACACAGTAATAACCTTGTTGTAAGTTATACAGCATAATTATAAATAATCCTTAACGATTTTTTTTTGTTAAATTATTTTTTTTGAATAGAATTGAAGCCTTTTTCGATAATTTTTTTTATTATTTATGAACAACAACAAAATTCTCTTTATGTCACATTTCCTGTCAGAAACATTTCTAAATTAACAAGTAAAAAATTTCAAAATAATGTCTGTTATACCCTTAATAATTTTTTATTCATTTCTTCTTTACCAAGGTAAAACTATGTCTTCACTTTTAATTCTATTTTTCCTTTTTTTTTTTTAGTTTATACCCGTGAGTTCTTATCCCAAATTCCATCAGTCGATTTCGGTCTAGCTGACGCATCAAAATCTCAAATTTCTTATTATTTATTTAAAAGTTTATCTCAATCAACTGGAATCATTATAAACGAAGACTATTCATTACCTGAAGATGACAAACTTATTCCAATGAAAATACTAATGCATGGTTACACTTCAAATGTAACATCTCCGTGGTACAAACAAATGAAATGTGAATATTTTAAAAAAGGACCACATAACATAATTTACGTTGATTGGTCAATTCCTGCAAATAAAAGTTTTGCAGTTTCTGCAGCTAATATTCGACCTGTTGGAGAGTTTGTTGCTGATTTAATTGTAAGCTTGAAAATGCCGGTCGAAAATGTACACTTAATTGGTAAAAAAGTAATTTTTTGATTTATATATTTATTAAAATTTTTGGTTTATTAGGACACTCGTTAGGTGCACATATGGCTGGTTTTGTAGGAAAAAGTATTTTTATAAAAACTGGTAAGAAACTTTCCAGAATTACAGCAACTGATGCTGCTGGTCCAGGTTTTGAAAATGTTAATCCTGAATCAAGATTAGATAAACATGATGCACGTTTTGTTGATGTTATACATACAGATACTAATTATTACGGAATTTTTAAACCTATAGGACATGTAGATTTTTATGTGAATGAAGGAAAAAATCAACCAGGATGTCCTTCACGTCAAATCGATGGTATAAATTTTTTTTTGAGGCACAGTGGTGATCATAGAAATGTGGAACACCAAATTTGGCAACTTTTTATCGTTAAGTGTTCCATTTTTCTATAGCGACCACTAATAAATCTCTATTTCTAATTTTAAAATGTGTGTTTTTTTTTAGATAATTGTAGTCATGCGAGATCAAATGATTATTTTATTGAAAGTGTAAATAGAAGAAATGTTATGGCAAAACCAGCGAAATTAAATCAGTTAGAACAAGTTATTTTAATTCCTAAACCTAAAACTGATGATATTGAATTTGGAGAGTGGACACCAACGACAGCACGAGGAATTTATTATCTTAAAACATATAAAACTGCACCTTATTTAATTGAGAAAAAATAAAAAATACAAAAGCGAAACTTTACTCTACACTTGCTTCTTTTTTCTTACCGCTGAAAACCTCTTAAACGTTCTTAACATTTTTTTTTTTTTGACGACTAATTTTTTGTTCTGTCACTATACATTTAAGAAAACTGCCAATATCTTCAAGAAACGCATAACGTATGTGTCGTGTCATCCGTAGTTTTACTGAATTTTGGCATTTTTAGAAGATTTAAATTGGGAAATCACCTCTATGAGACGTTGATACTGAATCGAAGGATTGCCAAATCACAGTTTCTTTCTCTACTGTCAATAATCGCGGGAGATCTAAATTAAACACGTAATCCATGCAACCAATTAGACGCCACACAGGTGATCATGGTATGATCCAACAGTACTATCCTCTAGTTTCTAAAAGGCTGTGAAATGAATAAAAATAAAATGATAGCCTTCTAGAGGATAACCAATGAAAAATTAAAAACATAGATAATTTTATAGAAAACTTTTATTGAATTAAAAAAGAAATAAGAAGAACGCAATAATTAGAAGAATCTATTCACATAACAATTCATCGCCTTTTATACGGACAACTATTAGCCCAATGCCCTGGTTGGTTACAAATATAACATCTCCCATACCCTCCGTAATACCTGCCTTCAGTTGAATCAGGGTAGTAGTCATAATCCTCATAATCACCATCAGTATCTCCATCCCATGAGCCATCTTCTTCCCACCTATCAGAATCATGACTGTTATAATCTTCGTCTTCTGAAAAAATTTCAATCACTCTCCCAGTAACTGTTCCATCAGAAGCATCCACATTGGAACTACTTGCAGCATTTGCTAACATATCATTTCTTTGGTCAATGAGTGTTTTTCTAGTCTGCTTCACTTCATCATTTTGTGTTTCTACAAACTTTTGAATCAGATTATCCACAACTAATGTTGGCGCGACAGTAGTTATTAATTTCCGACAAATAGGACAGTTTGATTTTGTTTGCTTCCAGGTATCTATACAGTATTTACAAAATGTATGTGAACAGTTCAAAGTAACTGCTTTAATAAACAATTCTGAGCAAATACTGCAAGTTAATTCATCATCCATCATATCTTCAGATTTTGAGGTCTTTGGGAGTTGTTGTGTTGTTCCAGGCTCAGATTTCACCTCTTCAACAGGAAAAGGCTGTTGCAGTTCCCCAATTAATGCTTCTTCAGTTAGTTCTAACTCTCTTTGAAATTCATTTATTATCTCATTATTTGGAGGTGTTGCATGAGATTCAGGAATATCATTTGTTTTAGGACAAGTGAATACAAAAGCTGAGTTTTCTGGACCTAATTTTATAACATCTCCGTCTTTCAAATCAACACTTTCATTAAATTTGTATAGAGTTGAATTAACAACAGTTCCATTTGAACTCTGGAAAAAATATATAAAAACAAGATTCCACTTATTAAAAAATGATAATTACTCGATCAAAAAGTATCCACTTGTTATCATTTTTCTTTATTATACAGTGAAATCGTGAGACACCAAGGGATTCAACAATATGATCACAGCTGAGACTTCTTCCAATTGAAAACTGTGAAAAAATCGTATATAACTTTGATCAGAATATAAAAATGTTAATTTACGGATGAATTGTTGATCGTAATTATCGACTCATCACGTGAGTTGATCAATTTTGGTAATTCTTCCATTATTTTATTCAAACTAAACTCCGACAAACAAGTTAATACTAGAGTTAATCATCATGGATAACTAGATTTAGTTAAAATATAGGGAGTTTCTGGTTGTAACCAAACTGACACAAATTACATTTAAAAAAATTAATTTGTGTCTAACAATAAAACAATGTAAAACTTTTAATAATTTTGAAATGAATCAATTAATGTATTTAAAAAAAATAACTTCAATTTTATATTTTTAAAATACAAATTTCTTAGTAAGAAATTGTATGTTGGTAGTAATGATTTAGTGACTTCATCTGTTCATGCGTATTATATTGGTATTGGCATAGTATTGGTATTATTATGAAATATGAAACGTCATACGACAACAAAGATGGCGTCACTTATTGTTTAAGTGAAGTGTCTAAAGATATTATTTATCCACGTGTCGAAAATAGTGAAAAATGTCGGATTCCGATTTATCCGATAATGCTTCAGAGGCAGGTTCAGTACGTTCAAGAAGTTCTCGAGGGAGTAGATCACGTTCTCCTTCACGTTCCCGCTCCAGGTCGCGTTCCCGGTCCAAGTCTGGGAGTCGTTCCGGACGTTCAGGGTAAATCTCAAGCCTTGTTTTTTAACCCCAATTAACTGTGTCACAGGTCTGAAGCTCGTGAAGCTTCTGAACAAGAGGAAGTAGAAGAAGAACAAGAACCTGAAGGTGACTCTCTTGATGAGTACGACAGTGAAGAGGACGAAAGCGATTCAGGTCGTGCGAAAAAGAAAAAGAAGAAAGACAGATATGGTGGTTTTATTATTGACGAAGCTGAAGTAGATGATGAAGTTGAAGATGAAGATGAATGGGAAGAAGGAGCACAAGAAATTGGAATCGTACCAAATGAAGTTGATGAATTTGGACCAACAGCACGAGAAATCGAAGGACGAAGACGAGGAACTAATCTTTGGGATGCACAGAAAGAACATGAAATTGAAGAATATCTCAGGAAGAAATATGCGGATGATAGTGCAGCTGTTAAACATTTTGGGGATGGAGGCGAGGAAATGTCCGATGAGATTACACAGCAAACTCTTCTTCCTGGTGTTAAGTAAGTATTTTTAAATTTTTTTAATGGTGTATCAAGTATTGTAATTTAGGGATCCGAATTTGTGGATGGTTAAATGTCGAATTGGTGAAGAAAAAGCAACAGCTTTACTTCTAATGCGTAAATATTTAGCTTATGAAAATAATCCTCATCAACCACCACTTCAGATTAAATCAGTTGTGGCACCGGAAGGTGTCAAAGGTTATATTTACATTGAGGCTTATAAACAGCCTCATGTTAAAGCAGCGATTGAAAATGTTGGAAATTTGAAAATGGGGCTTTATAAACAACAGATGGTGCCGATTAAAGAAATGACTGATGTTTTACGGGTTGTTAAAGAACAGACAGGTAATTATAACCATAAAATTTACTTCTTCTTCCTTCCCGAGGGAGTGGTAAAATTTACTTTAGTTATCGAAAAATCATCTTAAGATCAATGTTTATGTAAATGTTTAAGCAGTTTTGACGCTATCTATTATTATTTTATTTTATTTGCTTTTTTAATATCAACTTACTAAGATTGAGAGACTAGTTTTCTCCGTTGTAGCTACATCTTATTAGTAATTCGCGAGATCACGTAAAACTTTAGACACTTTTCTGTTTAAAATAAAAGTAAAGAGAAAAGGTCGAAAAGAAAGAAAGCAGGTTGCCCGCTTTCCGCTTTAAGCGCCGAAAAAACTTCTATATTAATGAGAGCTATTTCATTATATTTATTTATTTTTTTATATTTTTTGTATGAGAGCTAGACACAATCAGATAAATAAGCAGATTGAAAATTATCCTTATTAACAGGGCCGTGCCTGACGGGCGTTCATTGCGTGCACCGCACGCAGGCGGCCGAAATTAAGAGGCGGCCAAATCGTTACAAGTTGTTTACTGGGCAAAAATACAATCGGTTTGTTTTCATTAAGATACGAAGTAAAAACAGTTTCTCTAATCTAATCTATCCAAAAAGAGTTTCTCAGAAATAAGAAATGTATAAAAACTGATTAGGTCGTTGTAGTATTTATATACCTAGTCATGCAGCGAATCCGAATTTTTTCGAACATTGCACGAGCGACGAGCCGAAATAGTTTTACTTAAAATCTATAATTAATGTATATTTTAATGCGCATAGGATGACACGATAAGAAAATCATTTATAAGCTTTTTAAGTAAAACATATTTTTAAGCATAAATATGTCAAGATTTATTTTGAAAATGAAAACGGAGAGGAAAATTCAACCACATATAACTGTTTTCTAGTTCAATGTCAGGTAAATTTCTTCCATTTAATAACAATAACATTGCTATTATAAAAAGGAATCATAAGCTTAATTTAAAGAGTTGCTTTCGGCTACACAAGTTCAAATGCTTGATTTTCCATCGGCGGGTTGTGAGCGATTTAAACAGAGAATCTCGTATGCAAACAAACAACTTTTAATTATTACATAAATGCATTCAAAATGAGAAAGATATTCATTTTTTAGTATAAATTAAGGAAGATTTTAAGTAATTTAATATTAAATTGCACTATTTTATTATTTATTTTAATTATTATTTAATTTTTTTTTAATTTTTTTTAATATTATTAAATATAATTACTTTTTTTCATGTTATTATTTTTGTTTAAATTTTAAATAAAAAAATGTTTATTTTGTGCATTTTTTTTTCTTAAATTTCATCCAAACATATAAATCTCATAAAACCGGTTTTTAGCCGGTTTTTCTTTTCAGAAACCGGTTTTGGGAACAAAACCAATATTTTTTTTCGTTCTCGATTTCGGCTAACCAAAACTGATTTTTTTCCCGGTTTGATGCCCTGTGTATAATAATAAACATGAAAAATTAAAGTAGTTTTTTTTAATGTTATCCTGGGGGCGGCCATACAGACTGGCACTCAGGCGGCCATATACCCAGGCACGGCCCTGCTTATTAATGCTATTAATATAGAAGTTTTTTCGGCGCTTAAAGCCGAAAGCGGGCAACCTGCTTTCTTTCTGTTTTGACCCAAAGCCATTATTAATTTGTTTATATTATTGTACAGGTTTAAAATCTAAACAATGGGTCCGTTTAAAACGTGGTTTATACAAAGATGATATCGCTCAAGTCGATTACTTCGATATGGCCCAAAACCAAGTCCATCTAAAACTTCTTCCACGTATCGATTACACTCGTCTTCGAGGTGCTCTCCGTACAACTCAAACTGAATCGGAAGCAGAAAAACGCAAAAAGAAACGTCGACCACCAAGTAAACCTTTTGACCCGGAAGCAATACGTTCAATTGGTGGTGAAGTGACATCTGATGGTGATTTTCTTATATTTGAAGGGAATCGTTACTCACGTAAAGGTTTTCTTTATAAGAATTTTACTCTAAGTGCAGTGATTATTGATGGTGTGAAACCAACACTTGCTGAATTAGAACGTTTTGAAGAACAACCAGAAGGTATTGATCTTGAATTGCCAACTGAGAAAGAAGATAAAGCTGTAACGCATTCATTTAGTGCTGGAGATAATGTCGAAGTGTGTGAAGGAGAATTAATTAATCTTCAAGGAAAGATTATTAGTATTGATGGAGCACTGATAACGATTATGCCAAAACATGAGGATTTGAAAGATGCACTTGTTTTCCAAGCAAGCGAATTGAAGAAGTATTTCAAGATGGGGGATCACGTTAAGGTTCTAGCAGGTAAGTTTTAGACGAACTTAAAATAACATTAATTTAGTCACACTTGAATCTCTCGGAGATTATCACCTCATAAGAGTCAATCCGTAAATAGAAGGCGTTGGTAGGGAACTCTCATAGACACAAATTTTATTGACAAAATTTAGCAAATATCGTATTATATTTGACATAACTTAAAAAGTTCTTAATCAGATAACAATAATAATAATAAAGATATTTATAATAGAAAAAATATAGTATTGCATTCCCGTAATCTCATAAAAACGAGTATTATGCATTTTAAGTTTATAATTGTAATTATTACTAATCTCTAGGACGATATGAGGGCGATACAGGACTAGTGGTTAGAGTTGAAAATAATCGGGTTGTCTTAATTTCGGATTTAACAATGCACGAAATGGAGATTTTACCCAAAGACCTTCAACTATGTACGGACATGGCAAGTGGAGTAGATTCCTTGGGAAAATTTGAATGGGGTGATTTAGTTAACCTAGATGCAGAAACAGTTGGAGTAATAGTCAGATTAGAAAGAGAAAATTTTCATGTTCTCAATATGCACGGTAAGTTTAAATTTCTAGGTGTAATAAAAAACACTATATGGTACACATAATTTTTTCAGGCAAAGTAGTAGAATGTCGTCCTGGTTCATTACAAAAACGTCGTCTAAATCGTTTTACAGCCGCTTTAGACTCTTACCGTAATAATCTTCATCGTAAAGATATGGTTAAAGTAATTGATGGTCCACATTCTGGTTTTTCCGGGGAAATTAAACACTTGTATCGAAATTTTGCATTTCTACATTCCGTTGAATTTCTTCAAAACGGAGGTATTTTCGTATGCAAAACTAAACATTTGCAACTTGCTGGTGGAAATAAAAGTGTACCAAGTGGTGATATTTCAACTGGCATGGAATATATGTCGCCGAGAAGAAGTTCACCAATGCATCCATCTAGTGGTGGTCCACCAGGTGGAGGATTTGCAAGTCCACGACCACCTGGAGGTGGTGGTGGCGGTGGTGGAGGTGGCCGTGGAAGAGTGTCACGTGATCGTGATATTATTGGTACAACTATAAAAATTACAAAAGGACCATATAAAGGTAATATTGGAATTGTCAAGGATGCAACTCAATCAACAGCAAGAATTGAACTACATACGTCCTGTCAAACTATCAGTGTTGACAGAAGTCATATTGCTGATGTTGGCACCCCAAGTCGGGATGGAAGTATCTCGAGTTATGCAAGAACTCCAGCATACACCGGAAATCAAACACCTTTGTATCGTGATACTGGAAATAAAACACCAATGTGTGATTCCGGTTCAAGGACACCATTACATTATGGTGGTTCAATGACACCTATACATGATGGTTCAAGGACACCGAATGCATCCTCTGAATGGGATCCAACTGTTTCAAACACGTACCCATCACCAGGTTATAATCCAGGCACTCCAGGTTATCAAATGAATGGTCCGTTCACACCACAAACCCCTGGTACTATTTACGATTCGACATACAGTCCATATCAGGCAAGTCCTGGATATCAAAGTAAGTTTTGCTTCTCCTCAGTACAGCATTATAAAATTCTGTTTCAGGTGCTATATCTACTCCAAGTCCAGCAACTGGTTATGGCCAATCACCGGCTAGTAATAATCCTTATAATACCCCAAGTTCTGGTTATAGTCCTAATATGCCATACAATCCACAAACTCCTGGTGCAGGATTAGATGTACTTCCGATGACCGATTGGCATACAATTGATATTGAAGTACGAATCAGAGATAGTCATGATGATCCAGGATTGGTGGGTCAAACTGGAATTATTCGAAGTATTTCCGGTGCAATGTGTTCCATATTTTTACCGGAAGAAGATCGAGTTGTTAATATTATATCAGATCATCTTGAACCAGTTAGGCCTCAAAGAGGTGATGCTTTTAAGGTTATTATAGGTGAAGAAAGAGAAGCAACAGGAGAGCTACTGTCAATTGATCTTCATGAAGGTGTTGTGAAAATGAAGAATGATATAAAAATGTTGCCGTTACAAAATTTGTGTAAAATGCGGAAAGATATGTAAAGATCTTTTAAAAGAGTATATTAAAAGTACTTGTAGGACTTAGTCTCTTTTATTTCAAAACCTGGTGTAGTATTAAGTTACCCTTGACTCCAAATTTGAAAGATCACACGATATTTGTTGCAGTACCAACCAAAAAAAAATTGTTTCAAACAATTTGAGATCATCTATAATACACTAACATTCCTTAATAATAAGAATGTAACCTTTGAACGTATTTTATTCACTATTACTAAGTCAATATTGCAAATTGTACCTTTTTTTTAAATCTTGACTGATACCAACGTAAGTAATAAAATTTTAGTGACTTTTCATTTTACAACGTTGGCAACGCGTTGACATTTCATTACTTTTTTATTAACGAAAAGTTAATCAAAATTTTCCGCGATGGCAGGATTTTCCAGCACAATTTACAACTCAGTTTTCAAAAAAACGTCAACTTTTGCTTTGGCATGTGTCGCTGGTACATTCTTCTTTGAAAGAACGTTTGATTTAGGAGCAGAAGCTTTGTTTGATAAACTGAACGAAGGGGTACGTTACATAACAAAATTTCAGCACGTTATACTGAATTTTCTTTTTTTTTTTTTTTTTCAGAAACTGTGGAAGCACATCAAACACAACTATGAAAAGTAATTTGTAAATTTTTATTTAAATAAATTGTAGTTAATCAGTTACTTCCCATGGTTTTTCATATCTGTATTGATCCCAAGGCCTTGCAGGTTTATACTGTGGAGGCTCTTCTAGCACCACTCCTCCTTTCTGTAACGCATCTAAAAACTGTGCCACTTTACCGTCAGGTTTAGGTGGGACGATATCACACCGAATTTCAATTAAGCCCGTTTTAAGACACCGTTCGGCTAAAACACGGCCTAAATTGTAATACGCGGAAGTATCGTCACACTTGTATAATTGTTTTTTTAACGCCCATTCTTTGGTGCTTGCTTTCAGAACTGTTCCATTTTCGAAATGATTTATTGTTGCGTAAACGTAACGACCAGTTTCTGTCAAGTTTAATCTGGAAAATGAATTAAGGAAAAAGGGGCTTTTTATGGAAGAAAAGACTTACTTGTGCCAGTAGGAACGACCAGGTTTTTCGAGGTGATAACCATCGGGTTTATAACCAATTCGCATACGTTCAAGATTACGTGGATTACGATTGACAAAGAGTGATGTTGGTAAATTTGCATTGGTTTGAGTGCAAAAACTTCGAGAAATTCGAATTAGTAAAGGAAATTGGAGCATTTTAAGGGGTTTGAATTTTTAGGTTAGAATGTGTTGTCAAATTCAAATCGGTAGATTGTATTATTGGTTGCCTATATAACGTAAGAAGCTTAATTCGAAAAATCAATACCTGAAAATTTTGTTTATAAAAATAATGAAAATTGCTTTAAAATAATAGTTAAATAGTAAAAAATTGATGAAAATGCTGTGAAATGACATAAGGAACGTGTGTCACATGTTTGTTTAAAAAGATGATCAGTGGCGTTAGCCCGAGTTTTGTCTCAAGAAGGAAGCATATTTTTAAAAAAACTTATGGGAAAACTGCTATAGAAACATGTTTAGAACTCTTAACTGTTTCTGGTTGACTTGAGTTTTAAATATGTATTTATAAATTTAATACATCAGCTCATTAAAAATTAAGTATGACAAAACTATGCACATATTAAAAAATCAAAATATGAATACATGAAGGCTTTAAAAATCCAATAATTAGAAAAATTAGAATTATATACTTTTTGGTTCATCCTGTAAATGTGAAAGCTTTTAAAACTTCCTAATTTAAAATAAAAGTTTATAGTTTTTGGGATTAAGTAATTAAATTTCTTTGTTTAGAAATAAAATAATAGAATAATAAAATGTAGTTATGTTTTGTTATTGATAGCAACAAATATTTCTTAAAACAATAAAATGACTCATTGAGTAATAATTTTCATTGAACACTGATTAAAACTCAAATCGCGTCGAAGCGAAAAGAGAAATCATTTCATCAGTACGACACTACTTTTATCATAAAATGGAAATTTGACTTAAATGATTTAGATATTATTGTTTAACAAAGCAAATGTAATTAAAGTGTTGTTAAACTATTAGTACTTCTGTTAAGAATGAGTTTAACAACAGTAGTAACAGCTTAATAAATACAGCTACTTTGTTAATAGTAATAGTAATTTATTACTTTAGTAAAATTTTTATTTTCTGATAATAATGCTATATTCTACTGCATAGAAACGGCTTAGATGTCTCTTATATCACCCGTCTGAAAGCAGCAAACACCGCCTTTATGACGTAATCGTATTCAAATTTAGTGTCCCGCCACAAAGGCAAACTCATCGCCGTCGTCACGCTCGAATCGCCTCAAGACACTCCCACCAATGAGGGGTCAGAGCCGAGAGCCTCTGTTTCACTTGTTTCATCCGCAGCAGAGCCGAAGCCAACCTGGATTGACCGCCGCGTCACCTACCACACCTCAACAATGCTTAAACAATTGATAATCGCGATGGGTCTTTTGGCTCTTGTAAGTGCCCAACACAACCATGAACATCATAGGGTAAGTATTGACGTTCTAATTTTATATACCAACTAGGGCATGCAAATTTTCTTTTTTTGCAATCGATTAAGCAATGGATGACTACGTGGGCAAATCATTTCTTTAATTTTATTATAGGTGAACGTGGCAGTTTATTATGAGTCTTTGTGTCCAGATTCAATCAAGTTTTTCACACAGCAACTGTATCCGTCGCTTCAGGGCAATCTTTCGCAGTTTGTCAATTTGACATTATTGCCCTACGGCAAATCTAAGGTAAGAAATTCATTTGATATGTTCGTGACTAATTGAGGAACCAAATTTAATTAATTACTTAATTGTGGACTACGCTCTTTCCTTAATTAGACGGAAAATTAAATTAGACGTAAACAGATTTTTACTTTTTTAACAAACGAATAAACTAGTCTACAATACTTTCTATTCGATTTTAGAAATTATAAAATTTAGAAAAAATGTAGCTTAATTGGCGACGGGAAATGAAAGAAGATCCTTTTGTTTGTGGAGATGTCAAAATGAAAGTCGGTCACAACTGTCATCTTCGTGGGAGACACTTTATATACAGAGTGTCTCAGTTGTTAAAGATCTAAAAAAATTTACAGAGAAGCTAAACAAGTTTACTGGTGTTTCAATATAAAATTATATTTTTCTTAGAAACAATCAGATCCAATATGGTATAAAATAGGAACTTGTTTTATTTAAAACACTTGTGTTCGATAGTCAGTGCTAGCAATTTAATTTTTTATTTACCAACAGAAGAATACTGAAAATTTATTTATTTATAATGCAAATTGCTGTAGTCGACCTAACTTCACTCTTAACAAAGTGTCTTAATTTGGTATTTAACTAACGTGTTTGCTAATTACATTACTTCAAATTTGGTCGAATAAATGTCTTCTCTAATTACATACATTGTACAGTGAGCGGCAAAAATATGGAACATCTAAAATAATTTGAAAACTGCTTATATAAAAAAAATAGCTGTAGACAGGGTCAAGTTTGTTTTTAAGTTACACATTTTGTGAAATTTTTTTTATACAGGATCTTCCAAAAAATAAGATACCGGCATCAACTTTGTTTTTTTAAATAGCATCTTATTTTTTTTATTGCATTTTTAAATTCTTTGGCAAATTCTGGGCATACATATTTTATGTATAATGTCCTATAACTACCTTCATTTGTTTTCGAAATATTGACACATAGAAAAAAAAACAAAAAAAAAATTAAATATTAAATTTTCCCTTGAGTTAATTGTTCAAATTAACACCTAGTAATTTTTTGACAATAAGATATATACAGACTGTTATGGAAGTGAATGCAAAAAATTTAATAACAGATAGAACTCACAAAAATAAACAAAATATTTATTTAGCATTTTTGTCAAAAACGCACCCTTATCGAGTTAAAATTAAAAATAAGCAGACCATGAAAAACCATACCCGCCTATGTGTTAACGCAGCGATCAAAACACACCAGAAAAAATTCAAGACAAAAATTTACCAAAGAAAAGTGTAAACACAGCTGATTTTAGGTAGGTTAGTAGGGCAAAATGAAACTTTATTAACCCTGTTCATAAAGGGTACGATACACAATAAGGGCAGAAACACCTTTACGTATTATAGTGCTAGTCTATGAATACTTAGATCTGGTTCATCTTCAATCACATAAAGAATTTTCGCCTCCATTTCAAGATTGTGATCGCTTCTTCGGCGTCCTTCTCGATGATTTGAGGTTGTTACCATACTTGTGAACGTTCGCATCTTGGCAATTACACTTCCGGAAAACATTGGGACAAACGCCGAGCTGCAGACGCATTACCGCGACATAGGACCATATCCATATTAGAAAAATGCACTATAGATATAAATTTATTGTTGCACTACCGCAATTTATTATTAGAATACTATTGATCACAACGACACAATGTGAAATAAGGTTATAGCCGGTTGCCGTTATCAGTGTTTTTTTCTCGAAAAGACGCTCAAGTTTTTACAAGATTAAATTTGTTATCCCTTCGCTTGAACTTGAAAATGCCATCATGAGCGCAGTGTTAAATTAGGGGTTGCAAAAATGTAAAATTAAATTTTGATATCACAAATAATGCGTAATTTAAAGATAGAATTGTCCTGTTCGAGCGACTTTTTTTTAAAATAAATAGTTTTGAAGTTATTTTAGATGTTACATACTTTTGTTGCTCACTGTATAATAGTATAATACTAACTTGTAGTTAGTTTCTATTAATAAAATTCTTTCTCGTGTAACACTTAAACTTGTATTATAACTTGTTAATTATAATTGCAACAGTGCTGCCAACACAAATTAATAGAAAGAAATATATAACTTTATCGTATCTAGCTTTTTAGAGGAACAGTTTTTTCGATCTTCCGTTATATTTTTGAACCAGAGTAAATAAATTTTTCTATTGAGTAATTCCTTTGAATCAAAATTAATCTTTTCACAATGGATTTACAATCTGACTCCTACTACTACCATAAATTTTTATTTATTGCGATTATTTTAATATGTATTTGAGACTAATTTACGAGCTCAGGGTCACCATTTTACAAAAGCAAGTAATTTCTTTATTATTGCGGCAATATAATCCTATTAAATTTGAAAAAAATATAAATATGTACTTTTAAAATTTTTAATTCCGTCATATGTAGGTCGAAATTTTTATTTGCACACTCGTTATTTTATACATTAAAAAATACTCAATAAATAAAGTGATTAATTTCAGATTTTGATAAAAATGGTACTGTTTGAACGAAAATTAACTGAATTAAAACACAGCCCACTATAATTCAGCTTATTCTTGTCCTCAGCGTATAATATATTAAACTGGGACGTGGACTCGGGTTTTTTGCGATTTAAAAAGTCCAATAATTTACTTAACAACCTAGTAACGCACTTGATTAATCGCCGGAGATTGACTCAAATATAAAGCTTTAAAAGCAGCAAATGTTTATTGAAATTTTGTACCTTTAACTCAACTTTTATTCTTTAGGCACCTGTCTGTGCATCTTTAACTTGAGATCTGGAAACTGATTATGTTATGTTGCCAACTTAAATTTGAATTTTTATGGCCTCTTACAATTATTATTCTTTTTGAAATATTTATAATGTAACATTTGTGTTATAAACCTGAAAGGGTATTTCAACCCTTTGAAAATGTTGGAGTAAGTACTTAGCTAGCTTGTCACCAATTAAATAAGCTATATGTGCGGCCACATACTAATGAATTTACATCATCATTTACAATTTCGAACTGCTATTAATGTGCTATGAATTTAGAGCACTTGATCATTAATATTCAAAGTAAAGCACTTAAAAACAGTTGTGACATCAACTGGGTAAGGTAGGTACTTGTAAAACTGTGTGTTTCTATTATGTTTTTTGATAACATTTCTTTCGCTGATTGAAATAATTTGAAAGAATTTGTTAGAAGCGCTGAAGTTTTCTGTTTAGATATAAAAAAAACTGAAAATTATATCTTTTAACATTTTAATAAAAGTTTTGCGATACACGTTACACGCTAATAGATATTTTTTATAATTTATTATTTATATAACTTTTATATTTTATAACTGGTGACACTCGAGACTATTCAAACTAGAAACGTTAAAACAAAATGTAATTTCATGAACTGATTCGGTCACAGTTTCATTTTAAAAGGTCATGAAATGTCAGATAATTTTAAACTACATTATTAATTATCATCATGTGGAAAGCTTTCACGTATACAAAAAAATTCTAGTGTGTACTAAACTGTACTACTTATAAAAGAGTATTTCTTTAAAATTAATTAGTGCTATAGTGCTAAGAACAAAAAATTAATTAACAAAAGTCAAACGTAAAAAATTATGTTCACAATTATTTACCTACTTCTAAAAACCGCTAAAAGTGTTTAATGTTTCTATAAAATTCCCTAGTTTTAAAAATTCTAGGTATTTCTAATTATAAACATAATAAAATAGAAATTATTTTAAGTAATGATAAAATAAAATGCATTTTAAGAACACGTGAAGCAACGGTTATAAAAAATCACCAATTTCTATATTAAACTCTTATTAACAATGAAGCACCGGAAAATAAAAACTGAATACACCTACAATAAATATAACTTAAAGCGACAAAAATTTGAGGTCGCGAGTTATTTTTAACTTGCAACAATCACATAAATTCCTCTTATTATGGTAATTTGCAACGTTTTAAAAATATTTCACTAACATACAAGATACTAAAATTTTAATCGCAGAAGATTCGAAATGACGTAAAGTGTGGATTAATAATATCAATAGTTAAGTGAGCAGTAATCATGATAATTAGTTATGTTCACCAATGCTACATTCTAACTTAGCAACAACTTATTATATTAAAATAACAACATACAAGTAAAAGTATGATAATAACACTTATAAAAAAAAATCTTTTTTTAAATTTGTAGAAACAACAATGAAAAATGCGTTTCAGATATTTCACAAGTAATGTTAATGACACAAAAAGCTAAATTACTACTATTTAAGTAAGAATTACGCTGCAAAAATTACAATAATGCAGGTTTAATAGATGTCTTCGATATGTATTTGTGACATACATTTCTTAAATCATTTTATAAATATTTTTTACATAATTCTAAAATTGTTTTTAGTGACTCAGTGATGAGTTATTGTTACTAAAAAATTCTTTTTCGTTTTCATGACTCAAATTGATATTGTATGATATCTCACCACAAAGAATTTCTTACTTCTATAAAAGACACTTAGGTATTGTCCTTGTGGCTTTTAAAACATGTATCATGTAAAAACTTGTTTCATTACAAAACCTTTTAGAATAAATATTTTGTTTTTATTCTATAATTACATAAATATATCTCAAACCTAAGATAAAAATGATATTATACATTAATTTGTAGAGTTAATTTTAAAGTGTATGTTATCACAGTAAACGGGCATATAGCACTATAGTAAAAGTGGCCTTTATGTCAAAGTAAAAATAAAAAATTGAGATTATAATAACGTTAACATTATTTTAAACCAAATTATAACAGTAAAACAGTTTAATGATAATATCAAATGGTAAGTAGCCGTGTTAATATCGACAAGAAATAATTAAAAAAATGCAAAAAGACTTGCTCCTAAAAAAATATCATTGTTAAATGTAAATGTTGCCAAAATCAACTAGGGTAAATTATGTTGCCAACTTAAATTTGAATTTTTACAGTCTTCTGCGATGATATTTGTGTTGAAATATAGTTTATATAACTTCTTGTTTTTGAAAATAAATGATTAAATTTTTTTTATAAAATAGTTTAGGCAAAAACCAAATTATAATTATAACACAGATAAATATGTATGTAAATGTGTCCCTTTTTTCAAATCATTGATATCTAGAGTAGGTTTATGCAATTTATGCAAAGATCTTAAAATTACTAAGATAGCACAATAATAAAAAAACAATTTATGTACAAATTTTATTTCTGCAGTATTTAAAATAATGACAACTTTATGAACCAGATAACTGTTTAAGTATATATAGGGTGGACATTCGAAAAAAAAAGAAATTTTTAATAGAAATTCTATTAATTTTACTAAATATGCAGAAGCAAATTTGTGAAAAAGAGAAACTTAGTATACACGAAAAATTTACACTCTTTATTAGAGATAAACTGATAATAGTAATAATGAAATTTATATCTTTTCTTTTTCTTAATATTTAATAATTAGCGAGATCTCGGGAGTTAAGTGGAAGAACTTTTGGCAATAAAGAATTTTGAATTTGCTATTTTTATTATACGGATTTAAAAAAAAATGATTCAATAGGTGCGAGTGAAAAACAAAAATTATTGCAACTATGATTTTTTTAATGAGAAAAAAATAATTAAATAATAAATAAAAATAAAAAAATGACTTAATATTAAACAACAAAATTATTCCAAGTCAATTAATTTTTTTTGTCAATAAATGAACAAAATAACCAGAGAGAAACCAGTAAGCGTTGGAAATTTAAAATACTTATATGAGATTGGTGAGTTTTTGAAATAAGTCAATCACAAATGAGTGTGTCATATTTTCGACGGTTACTCAGACTGTGATTGACTTGAATTCTTTTTTTTAATATTATTTTTGTATTTGGATAAAAACAATTATCTAGGTATTAAAATAAGGATTTATTTATATTTATGAACGTTGGCAAAATATTCTGTTATAAAAAAACAATGGAGCATTAACACAACAAACTAACAAAGATCAAATGGTTTGCATATATCATCTGCCTACAATACTTTTTATGTACTTTTGTTTTATTGGCGTTTAATAAATATAAATAAATTAAGAAATCTTTTGTCTTATAATAACTCTCTCAGGGAATAATTATAACTATTTTTCTTCCTTAGGCACCAATCAGAATGCTTCATTATTCCCTCTCAATAATTTTAAAGACATTGATAATTATTTTTATGATTAATTTTTGCAATTAAAATTGAAAAATAAATTAGAAGTAAATAAATATAGTATTAAATCAGTATAATGACTGGCCTCAGTGATAATAACTTAAATTATAGCGTAGTTGTATTGTAAAACATTGTAAATGACATATTGTTTAGCCAAAAAAGCCCCGATCCATATTTTTGGTCCACCTGTGTAATCGAGAAAATTTATCTTATAAAATTAGTTCTTTCTATATTTATCTGCATGTTAATAACTAAAAAATGTTAAAATATTCACTATTATAATAATATTCATTAATAAAAACAAGTTCTACATCTAGAAGTTTATTTACAAAAACTCGCTAAAACCTTATCGATTTATTGATCAAACACGGATACATTTACAAATTCTCAAATTTCTTTGTTTGTCTTCCAATTTTTCTATTAATTCTTATAAGTACAGCTACCGAAGTCGGGTTACTTCACAAAAAATCCATTAAACTATTTTAATATTTGTGAATCATTCAATTATCAACTTAGTTACTAATCAAAAAAATATTTGAAATATGCTAATAATGAATAATATGATAACCACAGACAAGCGAAGAAGTACCCGGTCAGTATGAATTCACATGTCATCATGGTCCTGCCGAATGTAAAGGCAACCTTCTTCAAGTCTGTGCTCTTCATTCAATCAACAATGGTGAAAATTCAGAAGGTTTAGGCTACAACAAAGTCGCAACAGCATTCATCAATTGTTTAATGGATAAAGTCAAACCAAATGGAAACCAAACTGAATTCCCAACACAAGATTGTGCGACAATCAATCACGTACCGAATTATGTTAATATCGAGAACTGCGCCAATCATCCTGAAGGTAATACGCTGTCACCAGGTATATTGCACACATTGGCAACGTCGCTAAGTGACGTTTTTCAAATTTACACTCTCTGAGTGACGTCAGACCGTGTTGCCAATGTGCGCAATATTATACTTTTTTCAAATTTTTGTCGCCATTTATTGATTTTTTTTTTCTCAGGATCCAAGTATTTGAATGATGCTGGTGTACACACAGCTGCTTTGAAACCACCACTCACTTCAGTTCCAACTATAGTTTTTAATAATCAGTATAAACAAGATGATAATGAATTGGCTAAAACGAATTTCGTTAAAGCATTATGTCAGTATATTCATGGTGATAAACCAGCTGAATGTTCAAAAAATTCCGCACAAAATTCTAAATTGAGTCTTGCACTTTTTGCTGTTATATCATTTGTGCTTTTCTATAATTGATTTAGTTTAAAACGACCAAAATCTCCATTTGTACCTTGTTCGATATTAAGATTGTACTTTAATCAAGGTTAGGTTTTAGATATGTGTGGCCCAAAACAAAGCAGAGCTACTTATAAATACTTTATATACACCTAGAATGTATTTTTTTTAATGAGAATAAATTGATCCTCGAGTATTACTTTTTTTCTTCTATTTATTCTTTCTATTTTCTTCTTCTACCGAGCCTCTGTTAATGCAAGGTTGCCAAGTCTAGGAATTTACGCTTTTTGTGATCTTTAAAGAGATTTTATTCTTGATCTTGTGCTTAAGCAATTACGAAGAGTATTGTTTAAATAATTCACTCAAATTCTGCTCAAGGCCATTTAGCAATTGGTCTTGAACTTACAATTGAGAAAAAACAAAAATAATAAAATTTTGGATGATAAAACAATTCTTGTTTTTTTTTGACATAGGAAAGCTTCATCCTTGCTCTCTGACCCTATAAAAACATCTTCCCCTTTGAGTTGACGCTACGAAACACCTTTTGCATTGCCAACTTAAATTTTCACAGCTTCCTGCAATAACATTTCTTGAAATGAACTTTATTTGTATTGAATTGTTCGAAATTGTGATTTGGAAAGCAATAATGGCTACAATAACTTTTATTGTTGTACTTTTACATGGCGATTTACATGTTTTGTTAAATTTGTTTTCGTTTTAGTTGTGAAAGTACAGTATTCACATTGAAACCATTTTATCTCCTCTGCAGCTGTATGATGTCGAAGAATGTGTCTTCTTAAATGTGATTGAGTTTAGCTTTGTAATTACATGTGTTACATTCATATTTTGGTAGATTTTATTCTGGCATATGATGTACTTTTACATGACTAGTCAAATAACTTTTTAATTTGCATCTGTAAGTACATTGCACACATTGATGCCATTCTATTTCTTCCGGTGCTCTATGGCGTGCAATAATGTGTCTTTTTAAATCCCCTTTATATATAGATTTGTAATTACATGTGTTACATTCATATTGTGTCACATTTTCTCCTGCCAGAATATCTGTTTTCTTTTCTTCCTGGACGGTATGTTGTCGAATGTTGTGTCTTCTTAAATTTGTTTTAAAATAGGTTTGGTAGTTGCATATGTTACAATCATATCTTGTCAAATTTTCTAGTACTTTCTGTTTTGAAAAAATGTATCTTAAATTGGGGTTCACATTAGTATTTTTTGCACAATTCAAATTATGTTTAAATAAAAGAAATACTGAAAATGTTGAAAAATTGCAGTTTTCGCATGTGTAACACTTAGAATAAAAAGATGCTAATGGATTTTTCTTTTTCGTTGTGTGAAGTACTTGAAAATGAACACTATAAATAATTTTAATATTTGTTTTAAAGTCTTTACAATATTCGCATTTATACAATTCTAAATTACATTTCTCACAAGTGAAAAGTGAGTTTTTATTCATTTTAGTTCTAGTTAAAAATATGTTGCTTTACATAACCTAAAAATAGTCAAATTTTAATATTAAACAATCGATATTTAACCATGAAAAGATCAAACCTTTTACAATTCCAAAAAAATTAAAGTGTGATCTAGAATTTGGTAAATATTTTTATTTATTTATTCAAAAATTGACTGGAACCACAAAGGTGTTTCAAGGTCAACAAGATTTCAGGGGTACCATAACGTCACTCTAGATCCTAGATGCAAAGGCTAGATCTAGACTGTTCGTAAATAAATTGGTTGCAGTTAGCTAGTAGAACGAGAGGTATTACGTTTATAATTATTAGACGTTATTATTTATTTTTCGTTGCTCAAAAATTATTAATACTAGTCGGTCAACTGCCACTCATAATAGTAGGTCGATTGAACACTACTGATCCTAATTTAAATTTTTGTTTGAAACCAAAATTCTATAGGAATTTGCTGGAATTAGTGAATTTTTGTACAAAAGGAAATTATTATCAACATTTTTCTGGTAATCAATAAATATTTTGATGACATAACTCATATCTCTTTTTTTTAACGTGTTTTTGTTATAAATACTTGATGACTTGGTAAACTCAGGCAAAATAATGAAATAAAAAAAATGTTTCGGTACACTATACAAAAAGAAATAAATAGATAAAAAATACAAAAAGATTGTAAGATATCAGAAAAAATAAAAGATATAAAAGAATTTTTTAGATTTGTTTGAAATGCTCCAATTTTATTGTTTTGACAATTATATTTTATGTAATTTAAATTGATTGCTTCAGAATTTGTGTCAAAAAAGACTATAATCATTATTATTTAATGTAGTACTTTTACAAATCATGTTTTATCTTACATTTGTAGGTACAAAACTCACATTGGTACTGCTTTACCTCTTCTGAGGCTGTATGACGTCGAATAATATGTGAATTTAAACTTGCTTTATATATAGTTTTATAATCGCATATGTCACATTTATATTTTTGTACATTTTCTTCTGACTTGCAATGTATTTTTAAATGTTGTGTTAAACCTGTTTTTATTTTACTCTTGTAAGTACAGTATTCACATTGCAACCATTGTATCTCCTCTGGTACTGTATGTCGTCGAATTACGTGTTTTCTTAAATGTCCAGTATACATAGTTTTATATTCGCATTGATTACATTCATATTTTGTCACTTTTGTGCATTCTGTGTGCTTTGTAAGAACATGTTTATTGAGACATGCCTGTCTCTTTGATTTGTAGTCACACTGATCACAGAAAAATAACTTTTTTTGTTTTAATATATGGTGTATTTTGATATGGTGTTTTAATGCTGAAATGATTTTACTTTTGTAGTTACAGTATTCACATTGGTACCAGTGTGCCTCTTCTGGGGCTGTATGACGTCGAATGATGTGTGTTTTTAAATGTGATTTATGTATAGTTTTATAATTGCATGTGTTACATTCAAATTTTGGTACATTCTCTCGTGCTGTATGTTTTGCAAGAATGTGTCTTGTAACACATATCTTTGTTTTAGATTTGTATTCACAAGAATTGCAGTAAAATAATTTCTTTTCTTTTTTTGGCATATGTAGTCTTTTTACATGTAGAGTTAATTTTTTCTTTATATTGCTTCTGTACGTACAGTACTCGCATTGGTGCCACTGTATCTCTTCTGGAGCTGTATGACATCGAGAAATATGTATTTTTATATATCCTTTATGTATAGTTTTATATTTACATATGTTACATTCATATTTTGGTAAATCTTCTCGTGCTGTGTGTTTTGCACGAATATGTCTTTTAACATTATTTTTTACTTTTGATTTATATTCACAGTGATTGCAATAAAATAATAAAACATCGTTTAAATGTTTTCTTAAAATTCCTTTGATCTTTTCTGGTGTTTCTTGACAATTTAAATTGTGTTTGAATAAAAACAGTGATGAAAATGTTGAAAAACTGCAGTTTTTGCATATGTAAGCCCCTGTTTTTAATTCACAGGAAATACAATCATATTCTTCTAAAGCAATCTTTTCACAATTAAAAAGTAGATCTTCATCCATTCAATCTTAATCTAAAAATTAATCGAAATGTTATTTAAATTGAGTCACAGGGCAAGCATTATTATACAAACTACCAGCTGTAGTTAGGTTTGTTCTTCCTATATGAAGTTGCTTTTATAATGCTCGAGTCCAATACTTAATTAAATTTAAAAAATCATGCCTTCTGTCAAATTATTCTTGAAAATTTACAAAATATCTTGATTTAATGACAAGCAATCAATAAATAATAAGTTGAAATTACAATACCGACTGGTCATATAATCTAATTTTAATGATTTATTAAATAATTTGATTAGTATACATTTATTATTTTTTTTTTGGTTACAACAATAAGAATTTTGTTTTTTTTTTTGTTTTATTGCAGCTGGATAAAAACAGTTACAGATGGGACCGCTCTTGTGCTATTTATTTTTATTGATAACCTTAATTTATATTTAAATAAAAAAAAACAAAAAATGGAAAAACACAAAAATAAATTAAAGAAATAAAGATTACTATTTAAATAATTATGTTGTAAAACAAATTATAACACAATTTTTAATAATTTTCATTAAAAAAATTTATTGCGGCCATTTTTTGACGTAACGTACATTCGATCTGAAGAGAAGTCAAGGATTGCCTGTCTAAGTATGCAACCAGTTAAACCATACCATATAAAAGTTATATGCAGTATTTAGAATAAATGGTATGATAAAGGGTATAGGGTAGATATATTTGCAGTTTAAAGTTAGTTACCATGGTATTTAAAGTACTATGCAAACAATTTACTGTAGTATTTTATTCAAATTATTCTACAATGGATTATTTTAAATTTAGATTAAATGAACAGTCGATCATATGATATAAATTATAATCAATAGTAATTTTTTTAGCACAGTGACGTATTTATTTGTAGTTTTTACATCTTAATACATTATTATTTACTATTAAATAGTATTTATAAACGATTTATCAATTGGATAAATTAATTAGGTTTGAAGGAAATTGTAGAAAGTATTTTTTTTTTGTTAAATTAACAATTTACTCAAGACTTTTTTAATTTTTAGGTTAAGTAATTCAACATGGATAAAGACACTCTTTTCAAATGTGAGAAAAGTGGTTTAGAGTTTTATAATTGCAAATTGTGCGACTTCAAAACAAATCTTGTAATTGCTTTTTGTTGTCATTTTCAAAATTGCCACATAAAAAACAAGAAAACCCTATTCAACCCAGAATGTTATACTTGTAAAAAGTGTAATTTTTCAACATTTTCGGTATTATTTTTGTTTAAACACGGTTTTAATTGTCAAGAAAATGTTGAGAAGAAGAAAAAACAGTCGTTTAATCAAAAGCAGTGCCTTTATTGTTCTTATAAAACTTCTCGTAACGTCGATTTGAAAATCCATATAATAGGAAGACATACAGCCCCAGAAAACATCAAATGGTTTAAGTGTAATCAATGTGATTATAAAGGAAAACTAAAACAACATTTAACACAGCATTTAAAAAGTCATAAATCAGAAAACGAAGTTCCAATATTTTATTGTGACTATTGTAACTACAAATCAAGGTATAAGTACCATCTGAAAGAACACACGCTTTTAAAGCATACTGCAAATGTGCGAAAATTTGAATGTAACATGTGTAACTATAAAACAAATAAGAAGAGTAATCTAAAAAAACACATTCTTATAAAACACACAGAACGAAAAAATCTACCAAAATATGAATGTGAGAAGTGCGAGTATAAAACTATATATAGAGAACATTTAAAATCACACAATATTCGACGTCATTCAGCTCCAGAAGAGATACAATGGTATCAATGTGAGCACTGTACTTACAAAAACAAAATAAAAATTGATTTAGTAAAACATCTAAAAACACATCACTTATTAAAAAAAGAAGTGACGACTTTATTCTCCTGCAATTACTGTGAATACAAATCTAAGACAAAGGAAAGTCTCAAAAGACATATTCTTACAAGGCATACAGAAGGAAAAAATGTGCCAAAATATGAATGTAACACATGTAATTACAAAACTATATATAAAGTACATTTAAAATCGCACATTATTCGAATGCATACAGCCCCAGAGAAAATAGAATGGTTTCAATGTGAGCAATGCACTTACAAAAGCAAAATAAAACAAGATTTAACACAACATATAAAAGGGCATCACATGTCAAATGAAGAAGAAATAAAATTATTTTATTGTGATCAGTGTGATTATAAATCTAAGACAAAAAGATGTGTGAAAAGACATATTTTTGCAAAGCACACAAAACGAGAAATTTTGCCAAAAGTTTAATTTAAGGCATGTAACTATCTTCGGTTAGTTAAATTTAATAAGTGATGTTGATGTGAGAGTAGTTATACATTGATGAAGCTTCAAGGAGGGGAGGATGTATAATATTATGTTTTTAACTAAAATAGCAATTTATTTTCTGTTGATTTAATGCTCGATTATTTTTATAAGTTTAATACTCAATATATTTTTTTAGATCTTATGACTAGTCGGTCTTATGATAAAACTAAACAAACCTTTGCCATAGTCCTTTGCTTTACCATCCTATATCATATATTTGTAATTTATCATTAAATAGAAACGATTTATTAATTCTACAACATAATTATTGTGGAATTGTACAAGGTAAGTTTTTAATTTTTTAAATTTTACTAGCTTAACATTATTAAAATCTGCTTAATTTTTACTTTTTAGGTTAAGTAATTCAACTAATAACATGGATAAAGAATTTTTTTTTAAATGCGAGGAAAGTGGTTTAGAGTTTTATAATTGCAAATTATGCAACTTCAAAACAAATCTAAGATTTTTGTTTTGTCGCCACTTTCAAAATTTCCACATTAAAAACAAGAAAAATGTATCTATTTCAGGAAAATGTTACTTATGTGAAAACTGCAATTTTTCAACATTCTCATTATTATTATTTTTTAAACATCAATTAGCTTATCAAAAAACTACAAAGAAAAAGAAACAATTGTTAGATAATTATCAGTGCACCTATTGTTCATATAAAACAACTTATAATTTCGTCCTGCAACAACATATTATAAGAAAACATACAGCTCCAGAAAAAATCAAATGGTTCAATTGTGATAAGTGTGATTACAAAGGAAAACTAAAATTAGATTTAAGAAAACACGTAAAAATTCATAAAACAGAAAAGGAAATTTCCTTTTTTTATTGCGATCATTGTAAATACAAATCAAAGTGGAAATATGATGTTAAACAACACATTCTTGCAAAACACACAGCAAATGTATCAAAATATGAATGTAATTCATGTAACTACAAAACTGTACGAAAAGGACGTTTAAAATCACACATTATTCGAATGCATACAGCCTCAGATAAGATTGAATGGTACCAATGTAAGGATTGCGTCTATAGAAGCAAAATAAAAGCAGAATTGAAACAACATGTCGAAGTACATAAGCAATTATTTTCCTGCGATCAGTGTAAATTCAAAACAAAGATACAGGGATGCTTTGAAAAACATATTCTTACAAAACACAGAACAGACTGTGAATGTAAGATATGCAATTACAAAACTTCTCAAAAAGAACATTTGATGGTACACATGAAACGATATCATACGGCCTCGCAGAGTATACCGTGGTACCTATGTGAGGACTGTACCTACATGAGTCAAATAAAAGACAAGTATCTACAACATGTAGAAAGTGAACACGGAACAAGGAAATTTAATAAAATGTGAATGAGTATTTATTACTTATGTATTCAAATGTTCGAAACTTAAAAATAATACCAAAAATATTTAATTATTGTTTGTTGTATCCTGTGAATTTATTCGTAAATAAATTCGTTTATACGAATTCACATTCGCACACAATATGTAACACAAAAATAGGTAAAAATAAACAAAGTGGGGATTTTTATTCTTTGTTTTTTATTTCATTTTAAACATAAATTGAATATTAATATTTTCAACGTTAAAGATATGTTTGTTGTAATCATATTTGATTTAAAAAAAAATTAAAAACAGCAAGAATAAAAACCGCGAAAATTTAAGCTTGTAATTTCTGTTTTACCGATGTAACAAGCTGTCTAATTTTTTTTTTTTAGAATATATAAGCAGTCGATGAAATGCTACTTAAACCAGAAACTGTCAAATATTTACATAAATTATACTATTATTATAAGCAGCTGTTCATTAAATTCTCCAATTTAAAATGAATTTTGAGTTGTAGAGGGTTTGTTTTTTTGTTATACTAGTTATTAGTCTATATTAAATAAAATTTGACTAATTTTTAGGTTAAAGTAGTGTAACTAACATGGATGAAGAGCTTTTTTTCAATTGTGAGAAAAGTAACTTAGAATTATATCAATGCAAATGCTCTGACTTCAAAACAAATACTGAAATTTCGTTATATTATCATTTTCAAAAGTTCCACACAAAAAATAAGATAAATCCATTTATATCTGTTTGTACAGAATGTTACCTATGTGAAAACTGCAATTTTTCAACATTTTCATTATTTTATTTGTTTAAACATAATTTGATTTGTCGAAAATATGTTAAAAAGAAGAAACAAACATCTGATACAAATCAATGTCCATACTGTTCTTATAAAACAGTCTATAAAAGTGTTCTAAAAAGACATATAACACGAAAACATACATCACCAGAAAAAATCAAATGGTATAAATGTGATCAATGTGACTACAAAGGAAAAGTAAAAGAAAATTTAATATACCACAGAAAAAAACATAAAACAGAAAACAAAACTCCGTTTTTACATTGCGATCATTGTAACTACAAATCAAAATGGAAAAATCGTATCAAAGAACACATTCTAGCAAAACATACAGGAAACGTGTCAAAATTTGAATGTAACAAGTGCAACTACAAAACTGTACGTAAAGAATATTTAAAAGAGCACATTATTCGACATCATACAGCTCCAGATGAAATACAATGGTACCAATGTGAGCACTGTAGTTACAAAAGTAACACAAAAGCAGTATTCAGAAAACATGTAAGAATGAATCACATGTTGAAAGAAGAAAATAAAGCTTTAGTTAAGTGTGATTATTGTGAATACAAATCGAAGAGAAAGGAGTATCTCAAAAAACACATTTTTTTGAAACACACACCACGAGACAATCTGACAAAATATGAATGTAACACATGTAATTTTAACACAATCTATAAAGAATATTTAAAGAAACATATTAAAAAGTGTCGTTTAGCCTCGGAGAATATACTGTGAGGATTACTTTGTGTACTACAGGTTCTTTTTAATTCCGAAATTTTTGTCAGGAAGAACCAAACCAATTCCTGATGTTATTTTAGCATTTTTTTGGGATAATTTATTGAATATTATAATTTGATTTGGTTCTTCTGTCTTCTTATTGTTGTAGAAAGATTAAGATTTTTAATTAATCACTCAAATTGAATGAAAATATATCTTTTCGAAAAATTTTGAGTTTACTTAAACATCCGCTCTTATAACATTTGTCGTGAACAAAGTAGAAAGTTGTCCAACTGGAATATGATAATTTAAACATTTAAAGAAGACAAAGATAATTAACACCTCAAGGATTTAATTCACTAATATATTGATAACAAAATTGCAGAAATTAAAATTCTTTGAAGCTTAATTTATAACTTTCATCTTTTTTAAACTAGAAAAATCATTTCTTGAGTTAGAATGGATTAATAGAAAAACTCTTAAAAGATGGGATAAGTTAACTCAACTTTGTTTAGATATTTTTTTAAAGTTTCAACAGTCTCAAACTGTTTTAAAGAGTCTGGAAAGGCATTAAATAATTGTGCTCTTAATGATAATCAAAATGAATTATTTGAATTCGAACATTAATAAAAAATATGTATTGAAATTTAGGAAAACAAAAACGACAAAAATTTAATTATCTATTAGAAAAAATAAATTACATAAAGATTTAAAACATATACTAAACTAATACGTAAGCAATAAAAAGCCCTTATTATTATTATTTAATGTTGTAGTTTTATATGTCGTGTTAAACCTCTTTTCATTTTACTTTTGTAGGTACAATGCTCACATTGATGCCATTCTATCTCTTCTGGAGCTGTATGAAGATGAATAATGTGTGCTTTTAAACAATTTTTATGCTTAGTTTTGTAATCACATGTGTTACATACATATTCGGGATTATTTTCTCGCACTGTATGCTTTGCTATAATATGTTTTTGTAGATTTCTCTTCATCTTTGATTTGTAGTCACAATGAGGACAGTAAAATAACTCATTCTCTTCTTGTAATAATTCGTGTCTTGCTTTTACATGTAGTGTTAGATCGACTTTTATTTTACTCTTGTAGGTACAAAACTCACATTGGTACCATTGTGCCTCCTCTGGGTCTGTATGACGTCGAATAATATGTGTTTTTAAATGTGCTGGAGAAAAAGTTTTATAGTCGCACTTGTTACATTCATATACGAGATTTTTTTGTATTTTGTGCTTCAAAAACATATGTTGGTTTAGGCTATTCTTCCATCTAGTCTTGTGATTACAATAATCGCAATACAGAAATGGAAGTTCGCTTTTTGGTTTATGTTTTCTCATATGGAGTCTTAAATTTGTTTTTACTTTTCCTTTATAATCACACTGATTACATTTGTACCATTTGATTTTTTCTGGGGCTGTGTGTTTTCTTATTATATGGTCCTCGAGACCACTACTATGGATAGTTTGATGTGGACAAAAAGAGCATTGATATTTAGCTATTGATTTTTTCTTTTTCTTAGTATATTTTTGACAAGTCAAATTATGTTTGAACCAAAGAAATAATGAAAATGTTGAAAAATTGCACTTTTTGCATGTATAAGATTCTGTCCCAATAGATATTAACAGATTTTTATTATTTTTTATGTGGAATTTTTGATAATGTTCACTAAAGAAAATTCCAATATTTGTTTTAAAGTCGCAGTATTTACAACAATAGAATTCTAACGTAGTTTTTTTGCAATCAAAAAGAAAATCTTTATCCATTTTTAGTTACACTTTTTTTATTTTGTAACTAAATTTACTTAACCTAAAAATTAATTGAATGATAATATTAAGCTAATTTTTAATTTAATAAATTAAACATACTTTCAATAATTCCAAATTAATTAAATTGTAGAATTTGATAAACCCCTTATATTAAAATTACAGACAACAACATAAGGTATCATGGGCAAAAATCATACTTATTATAAGATCAACTGCTCATATGATCAAAATAGTATATTATAAAACAATAATAAAAATTTATCTATAAAAGAGTAGGTTCAGAATGGGTTTAGAATACGATATTGCCAGATAAAAACAGTAGTGACTCTAAACAATAATATTTCCAATTACATAACTTGATTGGTTTTAATATTTTTTTTTATATAATTTTTTTGATAACGCAAATTTATTTGAATGTACATACATGCATTTATGTTTAATCTTTTTTGATCATATGAATAGTCGATCTTATGATAATTATAAGCTTAATTTATGTTTTCCACCATCTTGTTAATTATCTGTCAGTTGTGTGTCGTTAATAATCATAAACGGTTTATCAAACTCCAGAATATAATTCATTTGTAAGTTAATTTTATTAAAATTGTAGAAAGCACAGCAGTCTATAATAAAATCAACGAAAACATTAACCAATCAGACTAATTTCCTTTTTATATTTCAGAAAATGATTGAGATAACCTGCAATGATCGTTTAGGGAAGAAAGTGAGGGTTAAATGCAATCCAGATGATACAGTAGGAGATTTAAAGAAACTTATCGCTGCACAAACTGGTACTAAATGGGACAAAATTGTCTTAAAGAAATGGTACACCACATTCAAAGACCACATTCAGCTACAGGACTACGAAATTCATGATGGGATGAACATTGAGTTGTATTATCAGTAATTACCGTATTTTTTCTAATTTTGTAAGAAACTATAAATTAGTTCAATATTAACATTCAATAAAATTCAATATAAAGTTTGAGGTTATGTATATCAACAAAATAAAAATGTAACTAATAAATAGACCTTTTTTTTTAAATCTGAGAATATTTTATTGCAAATATTGGAGGTTAAAAACAAATATCAAAATTTTATTTTATTACCATTTTTTTATCTTTTAATGTAAACATTTTTTTGATCATATGTGCATGAGCAGTCGGTCTTATGGTAAATATAAAGCCTTTTAATTTATTTAATTTCAAAACTAATAACATCAAAAAAATGCTTATTAAATAAGCTTTTTTTGAGGTATAAAAAAGTATATTATTTTAAAAAAATTTAAAGTTGGCTGTGGAGAAAAGAAGAATGTTTTGAAAATACTAAACGCTTCAAATTAATTATTTATAATTAATATTATATAATAGTACTTATATTTTTTATAGAATAAATTATTTATATATTAATTAATATATATTTTTAAATTTATTAATTGTTTTCAGTGTTTTTACACACACTGTGTTTGCATATACTTCATTAAAATTGAACATTCAAGTTTAGTCTATTTTTTTAGTGCTCTACCGCCCGTGTTTCTTTCTTTTATTCGCGTCAAAAGATTCGCGTAACGGAGCAAGCTCACGTTTAAATCGCTTCTAGAGCCTTTATTTCGAAAACGTCACAATAAGCTATACAAATGAAACTATTCTCAAAGTATCAGGAATTCGACTGTATAAAAAAATTAGCAATTCATATTGTGAAATAAAAAGTTATGCTTATTCAAAGACAGTACATTACAATTTTAGTCGATAATTTCTCAATTAAAATATTTTTTCATAATAATTAAATTTAATTTACTAAATTTTTTCAATATGAAATTGTTGTACACATTGTATTTTATTTACCAAAATATTCTGTAACTTATGCTCAATAGTTCACGAGTAATATATGCCTATCATTAAAAGCGCCGTAGAAAAAAACTACGCATATTTCTGATTTTAAACCCTTATAACTTTTGTCGTAATGAAAGCACAAGTTCGTAAAAAACGACTATGTTAATCTAAACATTTCTCTAAAAGATGGTGTTGTAGATTTTTTAATTCTTAGAAAGATCGAGGCATTCCAGTACTGGAGTTTCTTGGAGGATTAGTATAGAAAACTCCAAAGGTAAATGAGCCGGAGGCGTGTCTTGAAACCCAAGTGGCTTGAGCAATAAACTAGTTATCAAAGAAAGCCGCTTACGTGTTTAAGTGGCGGCACGTCCCGCAGTCTGCAGGACCGTACTTAGATTCTTGGTGCGTTAATTTTTTATGTCCGAATTCGCACAACAAAAATTTCTTACAATACACATTTGTATTAAAGAAATGTTTTGATAACGCTCTTAATATTCCAATCTCTTTGCCTCGCGAGAAGACCTTTGTATACATTCAAGCACATTTGTTTGACCTGTTCATTGAGATGAAGTTTTTTGCTGGTGTAACAGTCTTCAGTCGGTTCTTCAATATCAAAGTTACTCTCATTACTATCACTATTATGTAAAGATGCACTTGCACTATTTCTGGTACTGGTGCTTGGTTGGGGCGATTCTCAAGGACGAAACATTTTTATGTATAAAAATATACTTACCTGTTCAATTTACACGTCAACACAGCACGGTAATTTAGCACTTCATCCAACAAGACATAAGATACACTAACGAAACTAATACAAGTGCGGACCTGTATTAAAATACTGCACACTTGCTGTCTAGACTTAATGATTGTTTTTATGATCAAATCACTTGAGTTTCAAGTCACGCTTCCGGCTCATTTATTGATGGAATTTTCTATTCTATTCTTTGAAATGCCGCTTTGGGGTTTTCCTTCCATTTAAATATATATTAAATTTAAAATGTCACGTATTTTCTCAGAAGGTCTCGTAACGGTTTAGTTTATTTCTACTACCTCCAACAAGCGTTGCACATCTTTTTTATTGTTTGGTTCAGAAACTCAGAAATCGCTTTTATTCGATTCGAATTTATTAATGAGATTCCTTTATTACTTAATATATGGCCCATAATTTTGTTTAATTCAAACTAGCATTTGTTTAAATTAAACTTAACATTCAGAGTTTTTCTATTTGTAGTAGATACTTTTTTGCAGAATTTCATTTTATTATTTTCAGTACGCGGACGTACTGTCTACCATAATTATGATAATAACAAATAATTTCTTTAAATTAAAATTTAAATTAAAACTTTAGAGTTCTACCTAGAATTAGACTAGAATATTTTAATTACTAAATACGCCCGAAAATAAAGATAATTTACTTTGTCAATTTGTTTATTTGCAAAAATCTCTCGTTGTTCTCGTTGTTAATGCATTTAAATTAGATGTTAGCTCGATATTAACATTTGATTACTTTTTAGGTTAAATGAAACATGGTTAAAGACTTTCTTTTTAATTGTGAGAAGACTAAATTAGAATTCTATTATTGTAAATACTGCGACTTCAAAACCAATGTTCTAATTTTCTATTATACTTATTTTCGAAAATTCTACGCAAAAAAGAACAGAAATCTATTAACTACTTTTTCTGCAGAATGTTATATGTGCGAAGACTGCCATTTTTCAACTTTTTCATTTCGTTCAAACATCATTTAAATTGTCAAGAAAATACTAAGAAAAAGGAGCAATTTTTTGATAGTAATCAGTGTCCTTATTGTCTTTACAAATCAGTTCATAGATACTATATAAGAAACCATAGGTATACTTAAGAAAACACACAGCACCAGAAAATATCAAATGGTACAAATGTGGTAAATGTGATGACCTGATGACTACAAAAGAAAAATAAAAGCATATTTAGCACAACATTTAAAAACTCATAAAAGTTAAATTCGTCGATTTAACAACAGAATTTTTAAAAACTTTTATTTGACTATTTTTACACTATTTAAAATTACACTTTATTTTGATTAATTATTGATTGGAAAATACACTTTGATTTATTATTATTATTTGAAAAATACACTTTATTTTATTAACTTCGTTTACTACACTTATTTTACTAAATTGGTTAAAAATAATGAGACCTGCACACAGCACAAGGCTAAGCTGCATACATTATGTCTGCCCTACTCCTAGCAAAAGGTGGTATTTATATGTTTCAAATATGCTGACTAGACAGTATACAGAACAAAGGGGTTACTATGCTAGGGGAACTATAACTCCTCCCGCCGAAGACGGAGAACCATGGGGTTCGAAGCTGAACTGCTAGGGGGAACATTGCCATCAGGAGGGTCATCTCTTGTCTTCCTATAAACTGATGTTCCGTTGAGAGGTAAAGGGTTGGTAGATCAATTTCCTCCAGGTTCTTCTTTTGGAGATCTAAAAACCCTGCATTTTATCAAAGTCGCTAAGGCCGATGTTTTCCAAATTTAGGTTGTTGGTCTGACCAGGTCGCTGTTTTCTACCCGCATGAGTGATGTCCAATTTCGGTAGTATGATGTTTTGAACTTTGAGGTTAGTTCTTCATAATTTCGGATAAGAAAGGGTCCAATATGCATTTCACACGAGTCAACAATTTCGAGAAAAAAATGTATCTTGAGATGGATTCGTTCTTCCAAATTTCTATATTTTTGGGTGGCGATAATTCTTGATAGTACAATCACAATCCACTAATTAATTTTGATTTTTCGGATCTTCGGTGAATTGACGGAAATCTGATGTGGTCTGCAATTTGATTGTTGATTATAAAGTATAAGTTGAATTTCACAAGGGGCATTGTCCTTTGGTATTTCAACACTAGTTCCTTCGCAGATGAAATTTTCGGAGATGGCTTCTTTACAGGGTATGTCAGGATAGATATCATTTAGGTTGTTTGGACACAAAATTTGAAATTTTGGGATTATAGTTTGGAAGCCATTTAAGATAAGGAACAGGTAGAGGATAAAGGTGATAATAATCATATTCGACAGTCTCCACAATTGAGATTTCCAAAACGGAAATTATCAGATTTTTTTTTATAACTTTAAATTTTAATTAAATTCTTAATGATTAATGAATTATCTAAATTTTTTTCAAAAGGCAATTTTCCCATAGTTATATATATATATATATTTTTAAATGTTTGAAATAAAATTGTAATTTGGAAAAAAATAACATTTACATTCTGGACAAATCTTCAAGACTAATAAAATTTAATTCTAATTTTTTTTTTTTAAAGTGAGTTTTCTACATATATTATTTTTGATTTCAAAATTAGCTGATTGTGGGCAATTGATTTAGAAATATTTTCAAAAAAATTTTTTTTTATTAAATTTTGAAGAATTGTGATTTGATCGCCAATTAATGTCTTAATTTTATTTTGATTATTTAAAAATGATATGATTGCTTTTTCATAATATTCAGCATCATCCTGGTCTAAATTTTCTGTTAAAGGTTTTATTATTAAACCTAATCCATAAATCAATCCAAGTTTGACTCGTACGTTAAGAATAAGAATTTTGGGGTTAATTTCTTTAATTTTGTATTTTAATTTTTTGGTTTTCAATGTCCGAATAATATTGCAAGAATTATAAAGTTCGCGTCTGTTTAACATGAAAGAATTCTCTATGGCGGTTTCAATTCCAAAAAACGGGTACGTAGAATATTGAACTCATCAACGATAGGGGTAACATCGTAAATTTGAATAAAGGACCAAAAGTCAAATGTATTTTGGGCTTTTCCGGTGCGAATAGGCAACATTCCTGAATTGTCATTTAGATTGTGAATTTTGAGTGGGGATGTATCCGAAAAGATAAAAACGTTATTTTAAAACATGAGGAATTCCTAGTTCCTTTAAATAAATAATTTTAGTTTTCTTTATATCTTTATTTTAAATTTTGACTTTATTATTTTTGAAAACTGTTTGACCTAGTTTAAATTGGTGTTAATCGGGTCTAAAATAATTTCGATTATTCAAAACTATCTCCTTTTTGATTTCAATTTTTAAGAAATTTTATTATAAAGGTGTTTAAATTTCTTCTTATGATTAGTAGCGTATTTCGTATAAAATGCAGTTTCAATTAGATCAGAGGGATCTCTAGCGTTAGTATGAAAGTTAGTAAGAGCAGTAAGAGTTAATTCATTTGGGGTGAAATTTGTTGCTGAATGTATCGAGCTGTTATATGCAATTATCGCGTATTTCATAAGTCTAATAGGGTTATGGTCAATATGAATTTGAGTGTTCTAGGATCTTCAATAATGGTGGAATGAAATCGTTCGATTATTGAATTCGACTCCTGGTGTAAAGGGGTAGTAAAATGAATATCAATATTATGCAATTTTGAAATTTCATGAATTGTATCATTTTTGAATTCAATTCCATTGTCCATTGTTATTTGTTTTGGTATTCCCTAAAATCTATAAATTAATTTTAAAAAAACGTCAGTTGTTGTAAAAAAAATTTTGATTATCAATTTTTTAAAAAAATATCAGCATATAAAATTTAAAAAGGTTTATTTAAAGGCTAAATTTGAACAAGGGGGACATATGGTTTTTATCGGGAATATTTTGATTGTTTGACAGGTTACACACTCATTGATATAACAAGTTAGGTATATCAGTTTCATATTTATCCAGTAATAATTTCGTTTAAGGTGTTCTAAAGTTTCAGCGATTGCTCTATAATTGCATTTTCCTTCGTGTTGGTATTTTATCAGCATTTTACGTTCGTCTTCGTCGCGAACGAAATTAACCAATTTGGTATATTTAAATTAAGTTTAGAACTATTAGCATAAAAATGTTCTAAATAAGCATTATTGAAGTCATTATACATTTTTTCGTCATAAAAATAAATATAAAATGTTAAATGATGTACGGTATAATTTTTTTTAAAAAAAGGTCCAAAATTAAATGTTTGTTATTTATTGGTATGTCGTCAAGAATGCTTATGCTGTCATTTAATACGTTCTCATTGTTTCCGGTGTGAACGATTGTAAAACTGAACGAATCATCATTTAAATCGAGTTCAGGGGCAAGGTTAATATTTTCAGCTAGAATTTTGATATTTTGTAAAATTTTATTTTTTTGGTGATTTAGATATTTTAGAAAAGAATTAATCAAAGATGTTTGATTAAAATTTTGAAAAAAAAGTATTTATATTTAAAGATTATAAATATTCTAATTGAAATTTTAGAGGTTTATATTTGAAGAGTTTTAAATATTTTGATTAAAATTTTGAGGGTTTATATTTAAAGGGTTTTGGATATTCTGATCGAAATTTTGGGGGTTTATATTTGAAGGGTTTCGAATATTCTGATCGAAATTTTGATGGTTTATATTTAAAGGGTTTTAAATATTTTGATTGAAATTTTGATGGTTTATATCTGAAAAGTTTTGGATATTTTGATTCATATTTTGAGTATTTTTGGTCATTTTCGGTATTCATTTTTTGATTTACATTTTTGGGGTTTTTAGTTACATTTTCATTTTCTATGGTATTTAAATGAATTCGAGGTTGGACTTCCGATTTGTGATTTCGAGGATATGATTTCGTATAAGAAGGTATTTTATTTGATCCAATGGTATGATGTTGAATTTTATTAATAAAATTATCACAATAAAATTTATCTCGAAAGTCGTAACGTGATTTTTGAATTTTTAATTTCTGATCGCGATTGGAATGTTTAGGACTTAACTGTTTCAAATTTTCTTTTAAATAATTATCATATTCGGGATAAGATGTTTTATTTGTTTTTACAGGTTCTGTAAAATGATGTTCAAGTTCGTTAAACTGTTCGACATTCAGTGGTGAATTAAAAGTAATTTTAACGGGATTTATATTTGAATTTGCAAAGGTGGTTGTAGCCATAAAATTTTTAGTTTTTACTAAAGCTTGGGGTGTTTCTGTTCCATGTCCGAATCGTTCATAATTTATTACTGCATTTCCTTCTTTATAATTAACAGGAATTTGGGCAACTATTTGACAATGAGGGGGTATAGTAATTGAATGTGGACAAAATTTAGGAAGCTCATTAATTGGTGTAATTTTTGGGGTAGAAGTATCTTGATATTTTATTAAAATTTGGCAATTGGGAGTTCTTAATATTCCTCTGTTTAAATTTAGATTTGCATCAATTTGTTTGATTATATCGGCGCCAATTAAACCGTCAAATTTTTCAGAAAAGTCGAATAAATAAAAAGTATGAATTTGATTGACGTTAAAAATTTTAAAAGCAGGTATATCAACAGCTTGATTGTGTGAAGTTGATCCATGAGCGGTAGTTATAAGAAAATCTTGATTTTGAATATAATTTGGAAAATATTTGTAAGCAATTTCGGGTTTTAAAAGACTTCGTGAACTTCCAGTGTCTATTAAAAAATATGCATTTATTTCGGGAATATGAATATATGGTAAATCTAAGTTGAAATTATTTATCACTATCTTGGTTTGTCTGTGGAAATAACCTCGTGAAAATTTTGTTGATCAAAAGCTGCATTGCATTCATTGTCAATAGATTCATTGTTATAAGCAGTTTCATTGTTATAAGCAAAAGGTTCATTGTTATAGGAAAAGTGCGAATTATCATAGACTTGACCTTGTCTATCGTTATCAAATGTAAAGTCATCATCTGCACAGGTGGCATCCGGTTGATAATTAGAACAATTATATGGTTCTTCATTAAAGTCATCATAATTTGGATTATTTAAACTTGGGTCAAAAATTTCTTGATTGAAAAGTTCTTCAAATTGATATTTTGTTTGTTGTGGTCTAATAGGTGAATTGCTGGAGGAGGTGTCCATTGGTTCGGGTTTTGTCTGATAAATTTTTGAAAAATTATTTCTGGGTTTAAAAACATTAGTTGGAGGTTTTTGAGGATTTTGAAAATTTTGGAATCTTTGTTGAATAAACGGTTGTTGTGGTCTAAAAAATGTTTGGGGTCGAAAAACTGTTTGCTGTTGCATCGGTTTTTGAAAGGATGTCTGAAATTGCTGATTATTATAAAATGGTCGCGGAAAATTTGTTATTGGTTGAAAATTAGAGGGTTGCGATTTTTGGAAATAATTTTGGGGTTGATGATATTGTTTTTGATAATTTTGATTTTGATGTGGTTGAGGTTTATTTGTGTTTGGTTGTTTTAAATTTTGATTTTGACCGTGGCAAAAATATTGAAAATTTTCTTCTTCTGTAACAAGAGCTAGAGCGTTTTCTAAGGAATCGGGGTGTTGTAATCGTACAGCAAGTTGCATTTGGTATGGAAGACCGTTAATAAATGTTTTTAAAGCAAAATCGTTATAATGGTTAATTTTTATTCGTCGTTCATCTTCATTTATTTGGGCAGCAGATAATTTTGAAAAAAGTAAACTACGCGTATCCTGTATGCGAATTCCGAATTGAATTGGGGTTTCATTTTTTTGTCGTCGAATTGATATAAGGTCTTGAATTAGACAGTCGATGCTTCTTTGATCAGAAAATGTTAAAATTAAGGCATCACGTATAGCGTCAAATGTTTTTAATTCGGAACGTGAAGCAATTAAATCTGCGGCACGACCAGTTAATTTTGATAGAATTGTGTCAAGAAGGCAAATGTTAATAGGTGCATTTGCATCAGCGGCATCTCTAAATGTTAAATAAAGATTTTTACTGCTATTAATAAATCTTTGTAATTGTCTGGGATTGCCATCATATTGTGGAATGTTATCAGCTTGATATCTAAGTAACTGAATGTTAGTTTGAGCCATTTTATTAGTTTCTACTGGATTATTTTCTACTGAGTTATTTTTTACTAAATTATTTTCTACTTCTAAATTCGCGGTTTCTTCGATATTTATATTTCGTAAACTATTTATTATTTCTTCTAATTCGTTATCAATCATCAATTGTGGTAACAGTGAATAAAATTATTGGAAAGGACTTACATAAAATTAAGGATTGCAAATTTCATTCTTCGTTTCTTCCTTCTTTTTCTTAAAAACTAAGGTACCAATAGGTTGCGTCGATGCTAGACTCGCCCTGGATTTCCGTTGGAGCAGGAATTTTCGTTTCTTCCTTCTTTTTCTTAAAACTAAAGTACCAATAGGTTGCGTCGATGCTAGACTCGCCCTGGATTTCCGTTGGAGCAGGAATTTTCGTTTCTTCCTTCTTTTTCTTAAAACTAAAGTACCAATAGGTTGCGTCGATGCTAGACTCGCCCTGGATTTCCGTTGGAGCAGGAATTTTCGTTTCTTCCTTCTTTTTCTTAAAACTAAAGTACCAATAGGTTGCGTCGATGCTAGACTCGCCCTGGATTTCCGTTGGAGCAGGAACTTGGTTGGTGAATTGTTGAAACAAACCGGATCTTTCGATGTTTGGAAAAATACCGTCCAACACTATCCGTATGACTGCGCCAGTTAAATTCGTCGATTTAACAACAGAATTTTTAAAAACTTTTATTTGACTATTTTTACACTATTTAAAATTACACTTTATTTTGATTAATTATTGATTGGAAAATACACTTTGATTTATTATTATTATTTGAAAAATACACTTTATTTTATTAACTTCGTTTACTACACTTATTTTACTAAATTGGTTAAAAATAATGAGACCTGCACACAGCACAAGGCTAAGCTGCATACATTATGTCTGCCCTACTCCTAGCAAAAGGTGGTATTTATATGTTTCAAATATGCTGACTAGACAGTATACAGAACAAAGGGGTTACTATGCTAGGGGAACTATAACTTAAACGAGATGACGAAGTTTTCTTATTTTGTTGCAGTAACTGTGAATACAAAACAAATGCAAAGACCAATCTTAAAAAACACATTTTTTTAAGCATACAAAACGAGAAAATGTAGCAAAATTCGAATGTAACAAATGTAACAACAAAACTGTACTTAAGGCTTATTTAAAAAAACACATTATTCTACACCATACAGCTCCAAAGAACATACAATGGTACCAATGTGAGCAATGCAGTTACAAATGTAAATTAAAATAGTATTTAATGAAGCACGTAAAATATTATTATGTTAAAAAACGAGTTTTTTCACTGCAAGAAGGTATCGTTTAAAATTATACAGCACTGGAGAAAATAAAGTGGTCTCAATGTGAGTACTGTACCTACAGTTTTACGTTTCATGTAAAAGCAAAATATTAATTAATATCAATTATTTTAACAATACTTTGTAAAACCTAAGTATAAACGATTATACTTTTTTTTATTAAAAAGTTACTTTTTTGTGTGTGAATCAGGTTTTTTGTGTGAACCAGACCAAATCCCGATTTATTTTTCTTTTTTTTTTAAGGTAAGTATTGAAAATTTTATCCTTTTTCTTGTCGACATTGCTAATTCTGTAACGGGTGTTTCTCTGCGGGGTTCTAGGCGACGTGGTAGCGAGTAGAGCGTGGCGTCGTAGTTTTACAATATCTACCATAACTGTGTACAAGTGAAAAATAAAAGAAATAATAATTCTCGATGATGATTAACTAAATGTTGATGCTGCTGGAGTCGATGTTATGGTCCGGTCGGCTTCAGAATTTGGTGGTAGCTCCGTAGCTCGTTCTCCAGGTGTTGGTTGATCTCAGGTGCACTCGTAGTGGAGGAGAGGAGATTTGGGGATATTCACAGAATAATGCACCGTGTTTAATAAAATTTAAGTTTTTGTAATATTGGTTTAGGTCTATTTTGGTTTCTACCGGTTTGACCCAACCTGTTAGTCTAATATTTCCAACTGTAGTGTTCATAAAATTGAAGGCGCATTGGAAAAGAAAATTATTAAAAAAAAAAAAATAGACTGCATCTTGTACTAAATCTACTAAGTCGATTAATTTGCAAATGACATTTTTAATGATAATTTCCGCATTTTTTTTTACTGAAATCCGTCAAATTTACTAGTTTTGTAATTGCTATTATAAAACTTTATAAAAAAAATTAATAAAAAATAATAATTAAAAGGTAACAGAATACGATTCAACGCGCGACGTTCGGTCCGCCATGCTATAAATGCCACCATAGAAGGCGTGGTTATATCGATATTTCCACGCCTTGCGGTGTGGCATTGATAGCATGGCGGACCGATCGTCGCACATTCAATCGTTTACTCAACGTAAAAAATTGTATTTTAGCTGTAACAGAGAGTTTTTTTAATTATCTAAATTTGTATCTTATATAAAACGATGTATCAAACTGTTTAAAAAATCAAACTTGTCACAAAATTTTATACTCTATACAGTAGCAAGAAAAAATAACTTGTTGGTAGTTAAAATGTTTAAAAAATGTGACAAATAATTTTTATTTAATTATGTCAGTTTTTTTTGAAAAGTATTAAGCGGTAGGATTACTTTTAAGCTAATTAATTGAACAAGCAAAGACGATAGACTGACCACTCAGTGCCAAAAGGTTAACGATGCATTTTTGTTAAGATTTTTTTTTGCGATATTAATTATTGAAACAAGTGTGTTCACGAAAACGATTAATTTGTAATTTATTCCTATCGTATTTTCGAACCAAAACATAATCGCACGAAACAAACTGGTGCAAAATTTAAAATTGTGCAACTAAACATTTTAAAATTTTAAAAATTTTATATGTATAAAAGCCTGTTGTTTACTTCTTTTAGTGCATATTTTGATTATTTTTTGTGCATAATTGCATGCATATTTTACCATGTTTTAAGTAAGTTTTAAGCTACATAATTTTCAAGCTCTATACTAATAAATAGATAAATTAAAATAACAATTTACCTTTAATTTATTTCAACATTATTACATATAGTAATTAGTGTATACTTACCTAGTTTAGGTATATGAACTAAAACTTGTTTGCAATGAGAGCTTCTTTACAAATTTTTGCAGGTTTTATTTAATTCTAACGCAAATGCTTTTCACAACATCTTTAGTAAGACTGAAAAATCGATCAGGTTTTATTTTTGCAAAATTTTCTGTATTTAAAAAACGTTCTACAACCATAACATGTAGTGTTGTTTAAACATAATAAAATCTACAAAGACTTCAGGGTAAATTTGTGAAAATATTGCTAATCATTAAATTTATTGTAGACTTCATTTTTACAGTCTGCCATTACAACAAAATTGTCATGTTTCAGTTCAGAAACTATTTTAAAAAAAGGTAGCAACACCTAATATCAACATCATCATATTAACTAAGTTTTGTAAATATAAAATTTAAATTTGAAGTTAGGTCTGAATAGCCAACTTTAAGTGACATTTCAATGCTACCAATCTAATCAGCACTTATTGATCACCTTGTACTATTTTAAATCATATGAACAGTGCTAATATTGTCATCATCTGTCTATGTCCACAGCCGACATTTTTAAATCATTTGAGCAGTTGGTGGTATGATATCGTATTGTATGATTTGTCGTCTATCATATTCATTACATTATTTATTATTATTTAATGTAATGATATAGTTGTTTATCTACGTTTACTTCTATAATATAATTAAATTGAATGTGTTGAAGGTATGTTCGTTCAATTTTTTTATTATTAATTAGTTTATATTAAAGATTTAACTAATTTTAGGTTAAGTATAAATTAACATGGATAAAGATTCTTTTTTCAAATGTGAAAATAGTGTAAAGATGTATCACTGCAAAAAATGTGACTTTAAAACAAATATTCGAATATCTTATTATAGTCATTTTCAAAAATTTCACACAAAAAACAAGAGAAATTTATCTGTTTGTGCGTCATGTTATTTATGTGAAAACTGTAATTTTTCAACATTTTCATTGCTAATTTCGTTCAAACATACTTTAATTTGTCAAGAAAAATATAAGAAATATCAATGCTCTTACTGTCAATATAAAACAGACAATAATGTCGATTTAAAAAGACATATAACAAGAAAACATACATCACCAGAAGAAATCGAATGGTTCAAATGTGATAAGTGTGATTACAAAGGAAAACTAGAAAAAAGTTTAATACAACATTTAAAAGTTCATAAAACAGAAAACAAAAATCCGTTTTTTTATTGTAATCAGTGCGAATACAAATCAAAAACAAATTCCAGTGTTAAAAGACACATTCTTTTAAAACACAAAGAAGAGAAGCAATCGATTGGTAAATACAAGTGCCCACATTGTTCTTATGTAGCAAATCGTACTAACGATCTGAAAGATCATATAACAACAAAACATACAGCACCAGAAGAAATCAAATGGTATAAATGTGATCAATGTGACTACAAAGGAAAAGTCAAAAAATATCTAAAACAACATCAACAAAAACATAAATCAGAAAACGTTGTGTTTTTATATTGTGCTCAATGTGAATATAAATGCAAGAGAAAGGATCATCTCAAAAATCACATTTTAGTAAAGCACACAATACGTGCCAAAATATGAGTTTAACACATGCAATTTATTACTGTGACAATATTGTTCTCAAATAATTTAAATACATTTAATAAAGTCATTATAATAAACAATTTTTATTTATTACACATCTTTGTTGTCAAATTTAAACTGACATTTATATGACTCAAAAAATTGTTCGTGTTGCTGTTACGCTCCTTGAGGGTTAGTCCAGAAGAGGCCACAAAAAGACCTACAAAAATAGTACCAATAGTATAGACAGACTTCATGAATTTTGTAACATTTATTTGTAAAGAGCTTGTTACAGCAAGAATAAAATACTAAATTAGTTACAAACTACATCAAATCGTTATTAAATCTATTTTGATAATTACAATTTTTTTTCAATACTAATAACAGTTATTTAATAGCTGAAAAGTGCCTAACACTTATTAATTGCAACTGTAAACTTAAAAAAAGCGTAGAAAATAACTATTTTACTGTTTTGCTTCTGTAAATACAGTGGCATTATTCTTCTGGAATTGTATGGCATCAAAAATGTGTCCTTTTATATTTTCTTTAAATATATTAAGTGTGTTACATTCATATTTTGGCAAAATTTTTCGTCCTGTGTGTTTTGCAAGAACGTGTCTTGTCAGATATGCTTTTCGTTGTGATCCGTAGTTACAAAAACCGCAAGTAAATAAATCTTTTTCTTCTTTAGAAATGTGTTGTTTATTTATATGTTTTATTAAATCTGTTTTTATTTTGCTTCTGTAGATGCAGTCCTTACATTGGTACCATTGTGTTTCATCTGGAGCTGTATGTAACGCAATGATGTGCTTTTTTAAACTTGCTTTATGTATAGTTTTAAATTCGCATATATTACATTCATATTTTAGGACATTTTCTCGTGCTGTATGCATTGTAAAAATGTGTGTTTTGACATTCACCTTCTTTCTTGATTTATATACACAGTGATCGCAGTAAAACAGCGGAACTTCGTCATCTGATTTATGAATTTTTTTATGTACAGTTAAATCTTTTTTAAATTTTCCTTTGTAGTCACATTGATTACATTTATACCATTTGATTTCTTCTGGTGTTGTGTGCCTTCTTATTATATGACTTTTCAAAATGTAATTAAACTTTGCTTTATATAAACAATAAGAACATTGATATTTAGCAATGGATTCATTCTTTTTCTTAATATAATCTTGACAAGTCAAAATGTGTTTGAGCAAGACTATTAATGAAAATGTTAAAAAATTGCACTTTTTACATAAGTAATATTCTGCACAAAAAGATGTGAATGAATGTTTCTTATTTTTTGTGTGGAATTCTTGAAAATGTTCCTCAAAAAAAATTTCAAGATTTGTTTTGAACTCGCAATATTTGCATTCATAAAACTCTAAATTTGTTTTTTTCACAGTTGAAAAGTAGGTTTTTATCCATTCTATAATTTTATTTTATAATAGATTAAAAATTATGTATTATTTCATTTCATAACCTAAAATATTCAATAATATTTTTATTCAGTTAACCAATAATAATTAAATAAAATAATAATACCATCTCCAATTCTTCAGATTAATTTAATTATACTGTACAATTTGAAAAACAACCTTTATTTCTTGAATATTTATTAGAATAAACAAATATTATTAATAAACACAAAGAACAAAAACATGAATGCACAAAAGTCGGTTAAATGCAACTGTTATGCAATTTCGACTTCTTTTCAAATCGAATGTTTGCTAACTAGAAATTTTAGTAAAAAGTGTCGTTGTCAACCTCGAAGTTTCTGAAATATTGCAATATCCGTTTTCATCAAATTCAGGCTTTAACCAATTTTGACCAAGGAAATAAAGGTAAGGAGAAAACTATTTGATTGTACGCGTAGGAAAAATAGAAAATTTTATATATATTAAATTTATAATACATATAATAACAAATTGGAAAAATTATATACATTTTTGTAATATTTTGGTACATTATTTCTAATAAATAAACAAACGCAAAAGTCTTTGTCTTGAAAATATTCCAATCAACTTAAAACTACTGCGATAAATACATCACTTTGAGTTGTAGATACATTGGCATCACTCTTTTGATATGAGTCTGTAATGTTCGTTTTTATAACTTCTTTAAATATATTTTTGTTTAAAGCTGCGTTACATTCATAATTTTATCAAATATTATTAGTATTTATTTTAGCTATTCGATAATTAAATAAAATGTTAATACCTTTTTTAGATTCAAATAAATTTAATTATAATAGATAGTTTGATAAACTATTCTTACTTATTGAACAACAAATTAGCATTCAATCACTGACTGAATGCTAATAAATATTTATAATTTTTTAGATCATATGAGCAGTTGCTCTTATATGTAATATGAAGCCATAAACGTCGTACACCTAACCTATAATTTGCCAGTTTGTCGGAGTTGAATTATTAAATTTTACAAAATAATTAATTATTATTTAATAATTATATATTTATAAATGTAGAAGAAGGTATGTTTTTTTATTAAATTATAAATTAGGTTAATATTAAAATTTGTTTAATTTTTAGGTTGTTATCTGCTTTAAATTTAGAAAATAAAAAGTTCAATTTAACATGGATAAAGACATATCTCTTTTCAAATGTGAAAAAACTAGTTTAGAATTCTATAAATGCAAACACTGTGACTATAAAACAAATATTGTAAGTACTTTTTATAGTCATTTTCAAAAATTTCACACCAAAAATAAAAAAAATCTATTTACATCTGTTTCTGCACCACCAGAATGTTATATATGCCAAAGGTGCAATTTTTCAACATTTTCATTATTAATTATGTTTAAACATAATTTGCTTTGTCAAGCAATTTTTATGATAAAGAAGAAACTTATTGATAATAGTAAATATCAGTGCCCTCATTGTGTATATAAAGCAGCCCGTCGTTACAATCTGAAAATTCATATAATAAGAAAACATACAGCACCTGAAAATATCAAATGTGGTCAGTGTGACTATAAAGCAAAAACTAAAGAAAAATTAACACGACATATGCTTTTAAAACACAAAGTACAAATCCCAAATTATGAATGTACCATATGCAAGTACAAAACTTCACGAAAATTAGATTTAAAGCAACATATTATTCGACGTCATACACCTCCAGAGAACATACAATGGGTTCAATGTAAATACTGTACTTACAAAGGTAAAATAAAAAAAGATCTAATGAAACACATAAAAATGCATCATACGTTAAAAGAAGAGAATAAGAAGCACACAACATATAAAAATGTGCTAAACTATGAATGTAACATATGCGAGTTTAAAACTGTATATAAAGATAATATAAAATTACATATTATTCAACACACAGTCCCAATAAAAATAAAATGGTACAAATGTGGGCAATGTAGTTACAAAAGCAAAAAAGTAAGCAATTTAAAACATCACATGCACTAAAAAAATTACTATAATCCCAATGTAAAAGGTGCTAACTTGCACAGAATTATACTATTCATACATATATATCTATAAAGGAGAAATAAAAAATACAAAAATTAGTTTTATACGTATATTTCTATAGCAAGGCTTGCTATAGTCATTCAAGAGATTAGCTACCTACTTGCTTTTCGAGCGTCGTAGCTAAAATTTTACTTTAGTGATTAATACACCATTATTATAATAACTATTATTTTTGCATATATTTTTTTTTAAGTTAAATCATTGAAACAATGCAGAATTTAATTATGTTGTGTTTTTATTAAGGAGATTATATGTATTTAGTAAAAGTAGTTTAAAAAATAAAATTATTACAGGTTTTATTACTAATAGTCGTTCTAACTCCTTTTCCAAAAATCCTTTGCTCAAAATGACTAGTTTAAATAATTAGATATATATTTTTTAATTAGGTTTTTACAAATTACCTGAACTCATCATTTTTGTAAAAAAAATATATCGAAAAAAAAACAAGGTCAATAGTTTTCTAAAGCATAAATTTTTTTGATCATATGGTATTTTCTATGTTGTCATTTGACCGACTTTTGTTAGTCTATTGTTTTGTGTGTCTTCCAGCTGCCATCTTTGGTCAATGACTGTAGAAACAAAATATTTTTAATATTATAATTATAAAATTATATAATTATAAAATAATAATAAATAATTAAGTCTATTCCTCAAACTGCAGAAGGTATGATCTTTTTATTTAATTATTAAGTAGCTAAATATTAAAATTCTGTAATTTTAGGTTATGTAATTTTACAAATCTGTTAAATATATAAAACTGAATTAAAATGAATAAAGAACTAAATAATAGTTGTGAGAAAACTGCTTTAGAGATATATCGTTGCAAACACTGCAGTTTTAAAACGTATATTGGAATTTTAATTTGTGGTCATTTTCGAAAATTCCACTCAAAAAACCAAAAAGATCCATTAACATCATCGTTTTGTGCCGAAGCTTATACGTGTGAAAAGTGCAATTTTTCTACATTTTCATTATTACTTTTGTTTAAACATCGTTTAAATTGTCAAAAAATTGCTAAGAAAAAGAAATTGTGGTACAAATGCGATCAGTGTGAATACAAATCAAATGCGAAAACGAATCTTAACAGACACATTTTTGGAAAACACACAGAACGCGAAAGTATGCCCAAATATAAGTGTAACAAATGTAAATACAAAACTATACGAAAATCAGATTTAAAAAAGCACATTCTTCAACGTCATACGATACCAGAGAAAGTACAGTGGTACCAATGTGAGCACTGTACATACAGAAGTAAAGTACAATCAAATTTAAAACGTCATATAAAATTCCACCACATGCCCGAAGAAAATATACCAAAATATAAATGTAACATATGCAATTACCAAACTGTATGGAAAGAAGATTTAAAAAAACACATAAGAAAACACACAAATCCAGAAAAAGTTATGTGGTATAAATGTGATCAATGTAACTACAAATCAGATGTGAAGGCAAATGTTGATAGACACATTCTTGCAAAACACATAAAAAACGAAAATATATCCAAATATGAATGTAACATATGCAATTACAAATGTAAACAAAAATCTAATTTAAAAAAACACATTATACAACGTCATACGGCACCAGAAGATGTAAAATGGTACCAATGTGGGCACTGTACATACAGAAGTAAAGTCAAATCAAGTTTAAAACGTCATATAAAATTTCACCACTTGTCCAAAGAAAATTTACCAAAATATAAATGTAGCGAATGCCAATACAAAACTATATGGAAAGAAGATTTAAAAAAGCACATAACAAGAATACACACAGATCGAGATAAACTCAAGTGGTATAAATGTGATCAGTGTGACTACAAATCATATCTAAAGACGAATATTAACAGACATATTCTTACAAAACACAGAAAACAAAAATATGACTAAATATGGATGTAACATATGCAATTACAAATTTAAACAAAAAAATGGTTTAAAAAACATTATTCGACGTCATACTGTAATAAAAAGTGATATATACTGCGTTTCTATGTCATTCCACGGCATCAAGCAGTATTTCCAAATGTAGGAGAATTAGTCGTTTACGAGGTACGAGCTAAACCATTCATGTACTAGTTATTTATATTATACCAAATATAAAAAATATTTTTTGAAATGTATGTTTACCACGTTACTACTAAAAGTCCTACTACTTGTAAAACAGCTACTATAATTTTGGGTAATAATTAGGGTAACAAAGAGGGTGTTTTCTTTCACACTGATTGGAATATCTGCCAACTCTCATCCAAAATTTGAAGGGACTGTATTTTTAACAAATCAGGCAACCCTAGCAAAACAATATTGAAAGCAATAAGTACCATTTTTCTGGTAATTAATGTACTCATATTTTGCGGTCGTCTCTCGGACACCAAAATTTCATTGTGAACGGAAAAACTGTTAAAGATGCGCTCGTAAATTATACTCAAAAATTAAATACACTACGCTGTCTGTTGCTTTGTAAAAATTTATTAATTAATTAATTAAAGAAAATTTGTCCTCTGGAGATCTGAAATGCTTCGCGTGAATGTAAATTATGTGAAAAGAAAAAATCTATAGCTTCTTATAAGATGAATTTTTTTGGTCAAATAGTATATGTGTTGTCATTTGACCGACTTTAGTTAATCGCCATTGTTTTGTGTTTTCTCCAGCCACCATCATTGATCAATAATTATAAAGAAATATTTTTTATCTCTAATATCTTTATTAGATACGAGTTATTTATCAAATATTGACAAATAAATAAATTTGTCTCTTAAACTGCAGAAGGTATGATTTTTTTATTTAATTATTAATTGGCTAAATATTAAAATTTCGTAAAGTTTTAGGTTAAGTAATTTTACAAATCTGTTAAATCTATAAAACTGAATTAAAATGGATAAAGAACTAAATAATAATTGTGAGGAGGCTACTTTAGAGATATATTGTTGTAGATTCTGCAACTTTAAAACACAAATTGCAATTTTTTTGTCTGGTCATTTTCGAAAATTCCACTCAAAAAACCAGAAAGATCCATTAACATCGTTTTGTGCCGAATGTTATACGTGCGAAAATTGCAATTTTTCAACATTTTCATTATTATTTTTGTTTAAACATCGTTTAAATTGTCAAAAAATTGCTAAAGAAAAGAAACAGAAGTACAAATGTGAATACAAATCAAAATTGAAAACGAAAATTAACAGACACATTGTTGTAAAACATACAGAACGTGGAAATATACCTAAATATGAATGTAACAAATGTAAATACAAAGTTAAACGAAAATCAGATTTAGAAAAGCACATTCTTCAACGTCATACAGCCCCAGAGAAGATAGAATGGTATCAATGTGAGCACTGTACATACAGAAGTAAAGTACAATCAAATTTAAAACGTCATATAAAATTCTACCACATGCCCGAAGAAAATATACCAAAATATGAATGTAGCGCATGCCAATACCAAACTATACGGAAAGAAGATTTAAAAAAGCACATAACAAGAAAACACACAGAATCAGAAAAAGTCGTGTGGTATAAATGTGATCAATGCAACTACAAATCAGATGTGAAGACGAATATTAAAAATCACATTCTGGCAAAACACACAGAACGCAAAAATATGCTCAAATATAAGTGCAACAAATGTAAATACAAAACTATACGAAAAGGAGATCTAGAAAAGCACATTCTTCAACGTCATACCGTACCAGAGGAAATAGAGTGGTATCAATGTGAGCACTGTACATACAGAAGTAAAGTACAAACAAATTTAAACCGTCATATAAAATTCCATCACACGTCCGAAGAAAATTTACCAAAATTTGAATGTAATGCATGCAAATACAAAACTATACGGAAACAAGATTTAAAAAAACACATTATTCGACGTCATACTGTAATGAGGTGATAACGGTGTTTTTACGTCATTCCACGCGTTAAACAGTGTTGCGAAACATACGACAGTGAATTATTTACTCGTTTACGAAGTATAAGCTAAGCCATTTTCTTACTCGTAATTTATTTATATTATTTTATACAATATGTAAATAAATAAAAAATTAAATGTATGTTTATCACGTTACTACTAAAAGTCCTACTACATGTAAAGCAGCTTCTATAATTTTGAGCAGCAATTATAGTTAATAATTTAAAAACATTATCTTTTACGGGAACCACTCACTCATAGATAAAAATGTTAAGAGGTTGGTACGAGATTCGGAGATACAACACTTGGCAACACTGACGTCAAACCACCAACATCGCTTCTCTTTTCAATACTATTTTTCCGGTAATTAATGCACCCATTTTTTTGCTGTCGCCTCTTTATGCTGGACGGGAAAATTTAAACGATGTGTTTATAAATTCTACCTAAAAATTAAGTACGTTGTCTGCTGCTGTATAAAAATATGTACGATCAAGAAAATTTATCTTCTGGAAAAGTGTGAAATTTTGGGATAATTGGACACAGATCACCCTTAGTTATTGTCAATGGTACTCTAAATGCTCGGCGATACGTAGAAGAAATACTGGATCCAGTATTTATAGCAGCACTTCCTAATGCCGTTTTTCAGCAAGACAATGCAAGACCCCATACTCGCAAGTACATACTTACAACGTCATCGTGTACCTCTGTTACCATGACCATAAAAAAAATGAAAGTTTACAGCCTCTTATAGGATGAATTTTTTTGGTCATTTAGTATGATGTATGTTGTCATCTGACCGACTTTTGTTAGTTTATTGTGTTTTGTGTGTCTTCCAGACGCCATTTTGATAACTGTTATTGATTATGTATTCTGCTTAATATTCTTATTAAATAAAACTAATTTATAAACTATAACAAAATAATTAAATTTCTCTCTCGAACTGCAGAAGGTATTGTATTTCTATTTAATCAATTAGCTAGATATTAAAACTTTATAAAGTTTTAGGTTAAGTAATTTTTACAAGTGTTCTAATATGGATATAAAGTTAAATAATAGTTGTGAGAAGACTACTTTAGAGATATATTGTTGCAGATTTTGCAACTTCAAAACATATTTTGCAATTTTTTTGTGTGGTCATTTTCGAAAATTTCACTCAAAAAACCAAAAAAATTGCTTATCATCGTTTTGTGCCGAATGTTATACGTGCGAAAATTGCAATTTTTCAACATTTTCATTATTATTTTTGTTTAAACATCGTTTAAATTGTCAAAAAATTGCTAAGAAGAAGAAGAAAGAACAGTACAAATGTGATAAGTGTGAATACAAAGCAAATTGGAAAACAAATCTTAAAACACATATCATTCGACGTCATGCAGCTCAAAATAAGATAAAATGGTATAAATGTAATAACTGTACCTACAAAAACAAATTAAAAAGAGAATTAAAACAACATATAAAAACACATCGTAAATCAAAAGAAGATCAGGTAGTTTATTGCAATGAATGTGAATACAAATCAAATATGAAAGTCAATCTTAAAAAACATATTCTTGCAAGACACACAATACGAGAAAAAAAAGTACCAATTTATGAATGTAACACGTGCAATTACAAAACTGCACGTAACACACATCTAAAATCACATATTCTTCGACGTCATACAGCCCCAGAGGATATAACATGGTACCATTGTGAATACTGTATCTATTGCTGTAAAACAAAATCAGATTTAGGACAACATGTAAAACTACAGCATAAATTAGATAAAAAGATGCCCGAATATCAATGTAACAATTGTAAATACAAAACTATACGTAAAGGAGAATTAAGAAATCATGTTATTCGACATCATACAGCACCAGAAGAAATAGAATGGTACTACTGTGAGTATTGCACTTATAAAAGCAAAATAAAAGCACAACTAGGACAACATGTAAAAATGCAACATTTGTTTCAAGAAGAGAATATGAAGTTGTTTTACTGTGATCATTGTGAATACAAATCAACAAGAAAGGGTAATCTCAGAAAACATATCTTGACAAAGCATGTAGATTCAGAAAAATTGCCAAAATATGAATGTAACACATGCGAATACAAAACTATATTTAAAGACAGTTTAAAATCACATATCATTTGCCGTCATACAGCACCAGAAGAGATACAGTGGTACCAATGTGAGCACTGTCCTCACAAAAGTAAAACGAGATCAAATTTAACACATCATGTTAAAGTGAAACATGAAAAAATATAATTATTGCTTTAATAGACAATGTGCAATAATAAAATAGAGTGAATTAAAAGTTTGAATCGGGACGTTTTCTGGCTAAATTATAAAGAATTATGAAGAAAAAAATACAGTATGTTCCCGGATCGACTTTAAAAAAGGAAAAAAAAAAATGATTTTTGATTTTTTAGAAAATTTCACAATTTACATTTTGATTCATATTTATCATAATAAATATATAAATTAATTATTGTTGTTTTCTGGTTTGTTGTCATCTACTTTAATTTTTAATACTTTTAATTATACTTGAAACACCCTGTATAATTATTTCAACGAATCTACACTAAGAATTAAACAATCTATGTATCTAATAAAAGTTTATGAAAACAGTTATTCAACAAAAAATATTTTTTGTTTTCTTTCGTTTAATTTTATATGGTAATTTAGAAAAATGTGAGAATATTTATAGAAGACTAATTTAGAGTTATATTATTTCAATATAAAAAAAATTATTTGCTTTTGTAAATATACTTAAGACTTTCATGCAAGAAAAGTCTCTTTAGCTAGTGTTTTTTTTACAATATTTTTTTTACGATTTTATTTATTCACGTGGTTTGAGGTAATTTCTGAACGCACCGTGTATTGTTAGCACATTTTAGAACGTACTCTTAATTAATACTTAGTATTTTAGATTATATAAGCAGTAGATATTATGAGCCACCATATATTTATCACTCCATTTAAAAACCTACATTCACAAATGAAATAATTAAATAATAAAAGTTGTGTATTCAATAGTTAAAATTAGTAAAATCTATTTGAAATTGTTGCAGATACGTATTTTTATTTAATTTTGGACTAACTTGTAATTATTTAGATTTTTAGGTTATGTTATAATATGGAAGAAAATTCTTTTTTTAATTGTGGTAAAAGTAACTTAGAATGTTAAAATTGCAAATACTGTGACTTTAGAACAGATATTTCAATTATATTTTGTAAACATTATCAAAAATTTCATGCACCTTATTATAGCAAACAAAAACTATTTCCATTAGTTTGTGCAGAATGTAGCTTATGTAAAAACTGTAATTATTCAACATTTTCATTATTATTTTTATTTAAACATAATACAACTTGTCAAGAATTAACAAAAGAAAAGAAAAAATCTAAAGCTGAATATCAATGTTCGTCTTGTCCTTATAAAACAGATAAAAAATTCATATAAAAAGACAACATACAGCCCCAGAAAACATTAAATGGCATAAATGTGATCAATGTAATTACAAAGGAAAAATCAAAGAAGATTTAGTATTACACTACTACAATCATCATAAATTACAAAACGAACTTTTATTATATTATTGCAATTATTGTGAATTCAATTCAAGAGTAATAAAGCAGAATTTAAAAAATCACATTCTTGTAAAGCACAGATCACCAGATAATATACCAAAATATGAATGTGAAACATGCAAATACGAAACACATCGTAAAGAACGCCTAAAACTATATATTCTTCGAAGTCATACAGTCCCAGAAGAGGCACAATGGTACCAATGTGAGTATTGTACCTACAAAACCAAAATAAAAGTCGATCTAACACTACATGTAAAAGTACAGCACTCTAATTAACATCATAAAGAAAATAATGTGATAAATTATGAATGTAGCATATGCGGGTACAAAACTAAATATAAAGGAGAGTTGAAAAGGCATATTACTGCAATACATACAACACCAGAGGAGATTGTGTGGCATCAGTGTCAAAAATGCAATTATAAAGGAAAATTAAAGGCGTATTTGTATAAACATATTAGAAAATATCATAAAAGTGAATAATTTAATAGTTTTTTTTTTTTTGAATGTTGGCCGGTGAATAGTAAGTAATTATAAATATCGAAGTTATACACAGCTTATAAACAGTATTGTCTTTTTATAAATAACATTTTAAGTTAACAAATGTACTGTATAATTGTTATTTTGTAATCAATTAATATTATTAGTAATAAAAATGAAATGTTTAAACAACTATCTTTATACAATGGTAAAATTCATTATAACACAGTGCTTAAATGTTTTAGTTTGTAAAATGTTATACTATTTTAGATTATGTGAACAGTTGGTCTAAGCTGCCCGTTTTTGTCACATAACCTTACCTTATCACACACGTAACCTCTCGTCAAAAATCATTAAATAAAAGTTGTGTACAATATACTAAATTATCTTTGAAGTTATTAAAAATACGAATAATATAATGGATAATAACTTTTTTCAATGTGGGAATAATAGCGTAGAGTGTTATAATTGCAAATACTGTAAGTTTAGTACCGATATTGGAATTATCTTTTGTAAACATTATCAATGTTGCCACACAAAAAAATACAAAACAAAACTATTTCCAACTGTTTGTTCAAAATATTACTTATGCCAAAACTGCAATTTTTCAACATATTCATTATTAGTTTTATTCAAACATAATACAACTTGTCAAAAAATGAATAAGAAAATTGAAGCTAAATATAAATGCTTTTATTGTTCATATAACGCATATCATTATTCTAAACTGGAAATTCATATGAGAACGCACATAAAGCTAAAAGCCATCAAAAGGAATAATCAGTGTAAATCCAGAGAAAAATTAAAAGAAGATCTTACAGTAGAAGCACCAAAAGACATCAAAAGTCATAATCAGTGTGAATCTAGAGGAAAATCAAAAGAAGATTTAGCAGTAAAAGCACCAGAAGACATGAATTGTCTTAATCAGAGTGAATCCAGAGGAAAATTAGAAGAAGATTTAGAAGTAGAAGTACCAGAAGACATGAAATGGCATAAATGTGATCAGTGTGAATACAAAGGAAAATTAGAAGATTTAGTAGTACTTATAAGACCAAATGATAAAGTTTTGTCATATTATTGTAATTGTTGTGAATTCAAATTAAGAATGAAGCTGAATTTTAAAAATAATATTCTTGCAAAGCACACAACTCGAGAAAATATGCCAAAATAATAACTATCCATCTATTTAAAAACTAAAAAGCAGTGGGCAAGAAGACGAAGAAAAAATAATTTTGTTCTTGTGTTATTTTTATTTACTTATAGGTAGGTGCAAATATGTTTATAAATTATATAATTGTTGTATTTATTTACAATTTAAAGAAAAAATGATTAATACAGATTTTTTTAAAGCAAGAACAAGCGTTTTTAATTTTCTGTATTACTTGTTCATTACCATAATGCAAATTGATTACAATATTTTTTTGTTGAGCATAAAAACATCTTTAAAACCATTCATAATATAGAAATTAATGCACATTATAATTAATAAACAATACCAATAAAGTCATTCTTAATTCTTACCTTTTACAAAATTTATGCAGGGTTTTTATTTTAACTGGAATTCTATAAAGTATATACCTTGATTATCTTTAAAAAAATTAAAAAAACATTTTTTCTTTTTTAATTTGCTATAGTAATTTGTATTTTGTCCGATTTTCTTTCCTATTTGAGAGAAAAACCACTTCCATTGAATGAGCTTATAATTAATAAACAAAAAAAAGTATTTTTTCGGTCGAGTCTGATTGAATAACCCAGGCAAAATTGAGTGCAAAAACAGACGTGAACGAAAAAAATACTTTTTTTACCCAGGAAGGTAATTTTGAAAAGTAAAATTTAGTTATTTATTGAAGAAATTGTTTTATTGAGAGCTGAATTGATATGAGAAACAATAGAAAAGTTTTCAGTATTAACAGCTATATTATGAATATCTATGTTTGTGGTTGGAAAGTTTAGTAATTTTTTTTACATTATTATTCGGGCATTGATGATGAGACATAGTTTTCAAGCGCGCTCTACCATTGTTTAGTAAGAATTCTGTTTGATTAATCTTGTGAGTTTGACTTGGATTTTAATTCTTTCATTATTTGTATAAAAAAATAATTTAACTTTTAGAAAAAAAAAATAGTTTATTTACAGCAATTAAACAAATATCTAGAACTAGTGTTTGGATTTTTTTCAAATTATAATTTACACAAATAATATAACATAAACCTTAATACTATTTAAAAAATCTATGATTAAACTAACTTAATTTTTATTTAGTAAAGCATTTAAATCTACAAGTTGATCTGTGTACTGACATTTAAAAACTTGTTTTAAACAAACTTTATAATTGTTATCATAAGAGTAAACATAAATTAAATTAGATATTGGAGTTAATAAAATCAATAACAAAGCTAAAATAACAATTACCTTTCTAAGCTCTGTAGAAATGACCATACCAAGAAAAGGAAGGACGCAACAAAGAATTATAGGCGAAAAAACAAATATTTGATATAGCTAATCCAAGATTACTTGAGTTATAATTAGTTAATTTACTTTTTCTAAATAGATAAATAATATTTTTAGTAATTAATACGAATAATAAGAAGACACATTATTATAAATAAAACATAAGAAGTAAAAATTTCGCAAAAAATTAGTTATAAGTTATAACAAAACGTTGTAAAACTTATAAATTGATAGAAAATATCTCTTTTACCTTCTAAAATTACGTCTCCAGATTTCAAAATTAGTAAAAGTTGATTTTTGATTCAAAAATTCTAAAGAAATGTTCCCTCCGCATTCCAAAATAATTAAAGAATATGGCTTTTAATAGCTTCAGAATTGCTAGAATATTTAGCTCAAAAAATTAGTTTTGTTTCTGACTTTCAAAATCAGTAAAATATTGCCTCTGATTTCTCAAATTTATTAAAAATTTTTGTTTCAAATATATTAATTAAATCAACGAATTTAACACATAAATTAAAACATTATTTACTTTAAAACTTTGACGGAAAAATTTGTCAATCAAAAGATTGATATTCTAATTTTTTTTGAGTTAACTTTGAGATAATTTGTTGATCATACGGTATTTTAGATTATATAAGCAGTTGGTATTACGAACCTATAATTTGTACGTTACGTTTATAGATCACATAACCTCTTATAATCTAAAATCAATAAATAAAAATTGTGTATCTAATAACTATCTAGAAAATACTAAAATACGTTTGAAGTTGTTGAAAGTACGATTCTTTAATTATTAATTAGTTAATTAATTTAAATTTTTAGGTAAAGTTAAACGACATGGATAATAACCTTTTTAAATGTGGGGAAAACAGCTTAGAGTGTTATAATTGCAAATACTGTGACTTCCAAACAGATATTTCAATTATCTTTTGTAAACATTATCAATGCTGCCACACAAAAAAATACAAAACAAAATTATATCCAGCTGTTTGTTCAAAATGTTATATATGTGAAGACTGCAAATTTTCAACATATTCATTATTAATTTTATTTAAACATCGTATAACTTGTCAAAAAATTGATAAGAAATCTAGAGCTAGATATAAATGTTTACATTGTTTATATAAAGCTGCCCGAAAATGTGAACTAAAACAACATTTAACCGAAAAACATAATTTGACTTCTCTTGAATCTATTTTTCAAGATTTAGCTAAATATCAGTGTCCCTATTGTTCACATAAAACAACTCGTAATAACAAATTAAAAAATCACATTATAAGAAAACACACAGCACCAGAAGATATCAAATGGTATAAATGTGATCAATGTGACTACAAAGGAAAAGTAAAAAAGAGTTTGACACGACATTTAAAAACTCATAGATCAGATGAGAAAGTTATGTTATTTCATTGCAATTACTGTAAATATACAGCAAAGAGAAACAAAAGTTTAAAAAATCATATTCTTTCAAAGCATACAGATCCAGAAAATTTGCCAAAATATGAATGTAAAACATGCAAATTCATATCTCATCGTAATGACCTTTTAAAACTACACATTCGGCGACAGCATAGGGTCACGCAGGACTGTGACACCAAAAAAATACTAACTCCTTTATAAATAAAATTTAATTTATTCACTAAGAATACATTGTTTTAAGTGACATTTTGTCTGTATAATTTATTAAGTAATATTTTATAAATACAATTTTAAATTAACTCATTGTTTGTTAATTTGTTTTAAAAAAATGTTCTGCTAAATATTACAAGTGTTTTTTCTTCTACACCAATTTATCAGTGACTACTTACACTTGTTCCGTAGTATACTATTATTATTCCATACAAACAGTCGGTTGTTTACTCATTGATTTTTATATATGTTTACTATTAATTTAATCGTTTTGATGAAAAGCAAAGTTCTGTTTCATTAAAACTAAATTAAAAGATAAATAAACGATATACTTTTGTAATACAATCAGTCGTTATTTATTTCGATTTTTGGGAATTTTTCTTATTAAACTTAAAAAGTTGGCTGCGACGCCATTTTGTAGAAAATATAGACAGTAGATCAAATGCCGCCATTTGCAAATCACAAACTCAGCTGCTGCTGCTGATCAATAACTTAAAATTATTATTCATATTTGTCCTAAATGAAGTAAAAATTTACAAAACAATTAAATTAATTAAAAATTGTAGTCTTATGAATGGTAATATTTATATTTTCATTTAAATAGCGACGATATTACAATTTTATTAATTTTTAGTTTATGTAATTGAAGAATAATTATTGTTTTATTGAAAAACTATCAACTAAAATGGATAAAGACCTACATTTTAATTGTGAGAAGAGTAATTTAGAGATATATGATTGCAAAGATTGCCATTTTAAGACAAATATTAGAATTTTATTTTGTGATCATTTTCAAATGGTTCATGAAACAAACAAGAAGAATGTGTTCAAATCTGTTTGTGATGACTGTTATCTATGCAAATATTGCAATTTTACAACATTTTCATTATTAGTTTTGCTCAAACATAATTTAAAATGTCAGAATAATAATACTAAGAAGAAACAGACAATTATTAAAAATCAGTGCCCTTGTTGTTCTTATAAAGCATCTTGTAATAGCGAACTAAAAGTACATATAATAAGAAAACATACAGCACTAGAAAAAATCAAATGGTATAAATGTAATCAGTGTGACTACAAAGGAAAAGTAAAAAAAAATTTAACAAAACATATAACTTATCAACATACATCAGACAACAAAATATTGCTACATTATTGCAATTACTGTGAATTTATATCAAAGAGAAGTGATAATCTTAAAACACACATTCTACAAAAGCACACAACACGAGAAAAAATGCTAAAATATGAATGTAAAACATGCAATTATAAAACGACGCGTAAAGCACATCTAAATATGCATATAATTCGACTTCATACAACCCCAGAGGAGATACAATGGTATCAGTGTGTGCACTGTACCTACAAAAGCAAAATACAAGAAGATTTAACACGACATATAAAATTAAAACACATAAAAAAAGATAAAATAATGTTATTTTATTGCGAATATTGTGACTACAAATCAAAGACAAAAGCAAATCTTGAAAGACATATTTTCATAAAACACAAACCACAAGAAAATGTGCCACAATATGAATGTAACACATGCAATTACACAACTAAATATAAAGATTATTTAAAAAAGCACATAATTCGACATCATACAGACCGTGAAGAGGTGCAATGGTATCAATGTGAGTTTTGTACCTACAGAAGCAAAATAAAAGACGATTTAACACGACATACAAAATTACAACACATAAATAAAGATAAAATAATGTTACATCATTGCAATCAGTGTGAATACAAATCAGGAGTGAAGACTAATGTTCAAAGACACATTCTTTCAAAACACACAGCACGAGAAAGTCTGCCAAAATATGAATGTAACACATGCAAGTATAAATCTATACGTAAAGAAGATTTGAAAATGCATATCATTCGATGTCATACAACCCCAAAGAAGAAATAACATGTTAATAGTGTAAAATATTTAAAGAGATAATAGTATTAACCAAAATAAACAAAAAAGTTTTAATAAACTTGGGTTTAACAATGGTAAAATTAGACGTTTTCTCTAATCTCTAGAAAAGCTTCCTTTTTCCTACACTACATTCGATATTTCATACAGCTTTTTCCCAGATTTGCTGGAACATACGCCCACCTTTTATTCTTCACCGCCTGGAACTTTTCTTTTAAATTATTTTATTTGTTTTTTACTTTTCTTCATTTGATAGACCGTATCTTTGTAATTCTAGTGATCAGTGTATGTGTATGACATTACAATTGAACAAGAGTGTACATTTTTATTTGTTAGGAATACACTACTTTAGATCATACAAGCAGTCGCTCTTATATGCATAGATGGGTCTTTTGGATATATGATACAATGCCAAAACTTGGTATCTGTCATTTATATCGTTAATTATGTGAAAGTTTCTTATTCAACAAAAAATTAAATTCATTAAGAATTGCGGAAGGTAAGATCTTTTTATTTAATTTTTGATTAGTTGGATACAAAAAATTTTTAGTTTAAGTAATCCAAATAAAAATGGATAACGACCTAGTTTTCAATTGTGAAAAAAGTTGTTTGGACATATTATTATATTATTGTAAAGACTGCGACTACAAAACAAATCTTGGAATTGGCTTATATGATCATTTTCATAAATTTCACACTGAAAACAAGAAAAATTCATTTGCGACTGTTTATAAAGAAAAAAACTGTAAAAATTGTAATTTTTCAACATTTTCATTATTACTAATGTTTAAACATAATTTAACTTGTCAACAAAGAAACTATAAAGGAGAAGTAAAAGATTTAACACAACATATAAAAAAAGTAAATAAAGTTGGGCTAATTTATTGCTCTCATTGTATATACAAAACAACAAGCAGAACATCTATGAAAAAACATATTCTTGCAAAGCATATACCACGAGAAAATGTGCCAAAATATAAATGTAACACATGTAACTATATAACTATACATAAAGGAGATTTGAAAAGACACATTATTCGACATCATACAGCCCCAAATGAAATACAGTGGTACAAATGTGAGCACTGTACTTACACAAGCAAAATAAAAGCAAGTCTAACAAAACATATAAGAGTTCGACACGTATCAAAAGAAGAGAAAACGAATTTTATTTACTGTGATTATTGTGAATACAAATCAGTTGTTAAGACTCATGTTAATAGACATATTCTTGCAAAGCATACAGCACGAGAAGATTTACAACAATATGAATGTAACACATGCCAGTACAAAACTCTACGAAAAGAAACTCTAAAAAGGCATATTATTCGACATCATGTAGCTCTAGAGAAGACCCAATGGTATCAATGTAATCAATGTACTTACAAAAATAAAACAAAAGCGAATTTAACACAACATCTAAAAGTACATTATGTTGAAAATGGACCAGAATATGAATGTAACACATGCAAATATAAAACTAAATATAAAGAAGAGTTGAAAAAGCATACCATTCGACGTCATACAGCTGCAGAAGATATTCAATGGCATCAATGTCCTCATTGCAGTTATAAAGGAAAACTAAAGGAATATTTACGCCAACATTTTAAAGTACATCATGGAAATGATTTTTTCTTGTAATATATATCAGAATAAAAACAAATTTTAATAATTGATCATTTAAAAAGTCGCAAGGACAATTGCAGTGCATTTACGTTCTAAGCAAACATTTTAGAACCTTTGTTTAGTATGCTTCCTGTCTAGATATAAAAGAGGGTTGAAAAAGCACACCAATCGGCGTAATATAAATAGTAAAAAAATATATTTTGGACAGTATTAAACAAAATAAAATAAACTATGTTTTTACATTTTGTAGATTTATAGTTTCCCGCCTTGTTTCAAATTTAGTAATATAACTAAATGTTGGTGAAACTACAAAATGGTGGAAAAGTCGGTCGAATGTGACAAAACCACCGACTTGTTTTTTTAATTCGTTATCGTTTATCTTGCTGAACTGTTGCTTATTCTGTGAAATAATTAAATTTATTTAAAATTGTAGAAGGTATGATTTTTTTTATTTAATTATGGATTATCTGAATATTAAGTTTTAATTTTTTAGGTTAATTAATTAAATCTGTTAATTGAAATGGATAACAAGCCAATTTTTAATTGTGAGAAAAGTAAATTGGAGAAAAATCGTTGGAAATACTGCAATTTCAAAACAAATCAAATATTCCACGCAAGAAACAAGAAAAATCGATTTCCATGTGTTTGTGCAGAGTGTTACACATGTAAAAATTGTGATTTCTCAACATTTTCATTTTTACTTTTGTTTAAACATCATTTGAATTGTGAAAATTGTGGTAAAAAGAAGGAAAAAGCCATTGCTAAGTGTCAATGTCTCTACTGCCCTTATGAAACAATAAGTAATTTGTCACTGAAACACAATGTGGGTGCGCTTCGGGCGCTTGAAATCCGATGCGCTTTGAATCCGAGAAGATTGACTTTTTTCCCGCCAGAAAATTGACAGTTCTAAAGTCGGCCAACAAAAATAATTGACATTTTTGTTGGCCGACTTTAGAACTGTCAATTTTCTGGCGGGAAAAAGATAAAATTCAATCTTCTCGAATTCAAAGCGCATCGGATTTCAAGCGCCCGAAGCGCACCCCACAATGTAACAATAAAAAAACATTTAAAAAAAGAAGATGAAAAATTTGCTTACTGCAATTATTGTGAATACAAATCAATGAAGAAGAGCCATCTCAAAAGACACATTTTTGCAAAGCATACAGCACGAGAAAATTTACCACAACATCAATGTAATTCATGCCATTATAAAGCTCTACGTAAAGAAACTTTAAAAGTACATATAATTCGACATCATGTAGCCCCAGAAAAGACACACTGCTATCAATGTGAGCACTGCACTTACAAATGTAAATTTAAAATGGATTTAATAAAACATCTTAGAGTACATTATACAGAAAATTTACTAAAATATAGATGTAACATATGCACATACAAAACTAAAGGAGAGTTGAAAAAGCACATCATTCGACGTCATACGGCTCCAGAAGATTTTCAATGGCACCACAGTGTCCTCATTGCAGTTATAAAGGAAAAGTAAAGCAATACTTGCAACAACATATCAGATTACAACACGAAAATGATTAATCTAACTTTTTTTGTAATTCTTGTTAAAATAAAACTAAAGAAATACATACAATCCTTTTACGATAAACCGATTTAACTATTAATGCTTAATTATTGCTATAAATGAAAAAAAAAACATTGTTTTATTTGAAAAGAACGTGTTTTAATTTTTTTCTCTGACATTTTTTTGGGTCTAAATTTTGTGAAAATATTGTAATTTTTTTAATTAATTGCTTTTATAAAATTGAAGTGTCCTTAACTATTTTTAAGTTAAATCAAATATTTATTTAAATACTGTTGTCTATATAAGGAAATTAATATCTCATAATTTACAAAATCCTGAAACATTAAATAACTTTAAAAATATTTTCAGTTGAAGTTCTTTTAATGTTTATTTACGTAAAAATTAGAAAGTATATAGTGAGGCGAAATCAGTCGTTTATTTTAACTTTTCGGTGTAGAACCAGCTGAAACTTTAATTAGATTATCTGAAATGAGCAATTACGACATTTTTTTATGGTTCAGATTATAGAAATTTGAAAAAAAATCTAAATTTAGACTTTTTAAATATTCGTGTTTTTTATCTTTACACCGAGCTGTCTCAGAAACCAAAACCTTGAGTTCATTTTTGTTGCGTTCAAATGTAAAAACTTGAGTCATTTAAGCCGTTTATTTGCAAATGTTTTATATTCATTTTTATATAAATATATATATATTTTTTTTGATAGTCTAAAGTCCAACTTCTGTGTCCTGGTAATCAATCATAGACGATACGAACAAAATTTTTATTATTGGAGATAGATCCTTACATTAAGCGAACGAAATGTAGAAAAATAATCCAGAATGTTTTTAGTCAAACCAGAATAAGTCAAGTTTTTGTGGATTTCGAGATATGATTTTTTTAAAACCGTGAGTCCTGCGTTAATAGAGCACTGTTAGTTGAAGGCTTGTTTGGATTCTTACAGATGGTAGGTATATGCTAGGAAAAACAAATATTTTCATAATAATAATAGTGAAACAAATGTTTGTGTTAGAAACAGAATTATTTTTTTCGAATTTCTTAGAGTAGAAGAAACGTTGGGTTCCGAAACTTCAACAGTTTGTTGTAGAAACCATTGTTTTAAATTATTTCGGTATTTACGAATTTTTCGTCTAAAAGACAAAGTGCGCTTTTTTAAAGCTTAAAAATTAGAAGAACTGTAAAACAAGAAATAACTTAAAAACTATTATTAAAACAATTAACTAAATGTACCTAATTGAGAGTGACTAAAAAGACAGATTTATAAAAAAACAACACAAAATAATAAAAAAAAACTAAAAGCAAACGAATTAACGAGCTAGACTTGTCAATAATTATACAATCAATGAAGTACTCAACTTAAATGCTTTTCCAATTATATCTTTTTTTTGTACCAAATTTTGCACTAACTTCCGGCTCGATTCGTAAAAAAAACAAATGATAAATCTAAAACTTTTGTTTAGGTTTTACTTATTATTTAATATTATTATTATAAAAATGTTAGTTTTTTCCGGCATATACGATTCGTAATTTTAGAATCCAAACAAGCTTCCAACTTTCAACGCGCTACTAATGCGGAAGTCATTGTTTAATAAAAAATCATATCTTGAAATCCGCAAAAAATAGATTAATTCTAGTTTTACTAAAAACTTCCTGGATCATTTCTCTATATTTCGTTCGCTTAATATAAGGGTCTATCTCTAATAATAAAAATTTTGTTCGCATCGTCTATAATTGATTGCTGTGACACCGAAAGTTCGACTTTAGGTTATCAAAAAATACATTAAAAATGGAAATAAAATACTTTCAATTAAACAACCAAAAAGCTCAAGTTTTAGCATTCGAATGCAACAAAAATGAACTCGTTATCTCTTATGATTTCTGAGGTAACTCGGTGTAAAGATAAAAAATCACGTATACTAAAAAAGTCTGAATTTTACATTTTTTTCATTAATCTGAAACATTAGAAAATATCGTAGTTGATCATTTTGGATAGAGGATAATGTAATTAATAAAAGATACAACGTTTCGGCATTTTTAAGCAGGTCAAACAAATGTATTTCGGGTTGTCGAAAACAAACTGTTATTTACGGATCGGGTTTTGAAATAAAATTATCTCCGTAATGACGATACTTTATTTAACTCATTTTAACTAGAATTAGTAACCAAATGATACTGTGCAAACGAAAATAAACTGAATCTGAGTAAGCTATAGACTGTCATTATTTAACCAACGGTTAATTCAGTTTATTTTGGTTCTCGCATTGTATTTCATATGTATTTTTACATGTCGTGTTAAATCTGATTTCATTTTGGCTTTGTAGGTACAGAACTCACGTTGGTACTATTTTATTTCTTCTGGAGCTGTATGAAGTCGTATAATATGCGTTTTTAAATCTTCTTTCCGTACAGTTTTGTCTTTTCAAATACTACATTGATATTTTCTCATGTGTTCTGACATGTGTTGTGCTTTAACATGATGTTGTAAAATGTTTTTTGTTTTTGTAATTACTGGATTAATCATTTCTATGTCGAAATTTCATATGTTGCTTCAAATATTCCTTTAATTTCCCTTTATAATTGCATTTAAGACAGTAATGCCACTGAATTTTCTCTGGAGCTGTATGACGTCTAATTATATGCTTTTTCAATTCTTTAATACGTATAGCTTTGTATTCGCAATTATTACATTTATATTTCGGGTAATTTTCTGTTGGTACATGTACTTTTAGATGTTTTGTTAAATCCGTTTTTAATTTAGTTTTGTAAGAGCAGTGCTCACATCGATAACATTGTGTCTCATCTAGAGCTACATGATGTCGAATAATGTGCAATTTTAAATTAGATTTACGTATAGTTTTATAATTACATGAGTGACATTCATATTGTAGTAAATTTTCTCGTGCTGTATGCTTTGCAAGAATGTGTCTACTCATATATTTCTTGTCTGTTGTTTTATATTTACAATGATCACAATAAAGCAACTTTTTTATTTTCTCTTCTTCTGGCATGTGTCGTACTTTTATATGTTGTGTCAGTACTGATTTTATTTTGTTTGTGTAAGTACACTGATCACATTGGTACCATTTGACCTTCTCTGGGGCTGTATGGTGCCGAATAATGTGTTGTTTTAAATCTCTTTTACGTATAGTTTTGTAATCGCATGTGTTACATTCATATTTTTGCACATTTTCTTGTGGTGTGTGTCTTGCAAGAATATGTATGTTGAGATGTGCTTTTACCAATGTTTTATATACACAGTGATTGCAATAAAAAAACAAATCTTTATCATCAGATTTATGAACTATTTTTATATGCTGTGCTAAATTTTCTTTTAGTTTTCCTTGGTAGTCACATTGATTACATTTGTACCATTTGATTTCATCTGGTGCTGTATGTTTTCTTATTATATGAATTTTCAATGCCGAACTTCGGCATAATTTTTTTCTACAGTAAGGACACTGATATTTACCATTGAATGGTTTCTTTTTCTTAGTATTTTTTCGACAAGTTAATTTATGTTTCAACATAAATAATAATGAAAAAGTTAAATAATTGCACCTTTTGCATGTATAACATTTTACACAAACATATTTTAATAGATTTTTCTGTTTTTCTCTATGAAATTTTTGTAAATGATTGTAATGGAAAATTCTAATATTTGTCTTAAAGTCGCAGTAAATACATTGATATACCTCTAGACTAATTTCCTCACAATTAAAAAATAGGTCTTTATCCATTTCAGTTATAGTTTTTTTTTTGTAAAAAGTAGGGATTACTTAACCTAAAAGTTGACTAAATATTATATTATTCAGCTAATTGATGATTAAACAAAAAAATTGTACCTTATTTTCCAATTGAAATAAACTATTCTATAGATTTCGATAAACAACTTTTATTAATTTTATTTAATGACACACGATATTATTTTTTTTTTTTGTGTATCTTGCAAATGCTACTAATCCTAAAGTCCATATGTTTCTAAGGTACGTAAAACCGACTGCGCATATGGTCCAAAATTATGAAACATACAATGAAAAATCGGTCATGTAGTACACATAAAAGACAACTCTTTATTTGAAGTTTAAGAATACAACAAGTATTAAACAAATATTTACTCTATAAATATTCCTTAATGCTATTAACAGATTTATTAATTTAATTTTTAGTTAATATTGATTAAGTTGGCAATAAAGTTACTAGAATTTTTTATGCAAGCCAATTTCAAGTTAGACTTCAATGTTGCCAACTCAGTCAATTTGTTGATCACATTGTATATGGAATAACTCATTAAGTTATTTTTTGTGAATTTTTACATGCTGTGTTAAATCTAACTTCATTTTGCCTTTGTAGCTACAGTGTTTACATTTGTACCATTGTATTTTCTCCGGTGCTGTATGATTGCGTATAATATGTGAGTTTAAATTATATTTGAATGTTGTTTTGTACTCGCATGTTTCACATTGATACCATTTTATTTTCTGCAGGTCTTTATGACTTACACATATGTGTTGTTGTAAACTATGTTTATGTATAGTTATGTAATTACATAATTTACATTGTAGCACATTTTTTAGTGTTGTGTGCTTTGTAACAATATGTTTTTTAATATTAAAATTGTAATACGATTTGTATTCACAGTATTTGCAATGAGATAACGAGAATTCACTATCAGCTTCTTCTACTTTTTGACACGTTAAATTATGTTTGAACCACAGGAATAATGAGAATGTTGAAAAATCGCATTTTTTGCATGGATAACATTCTATACAAAAGGATGTTAATGGATTTTTCTTTTTGTTTGTGTGGAATTTTCTCAAATGACCATAATAAAAAATTCGAATATTTGTTTTAAAGACGCAATATTTGCAGCGATAGAAATCCAAATTACTTTTTTCACAACAAAAAATTGGCTTTTTATTCATCTTACTTGATAGAGAATTAGATAACCTAAAAATGTATTTTCTAGTTATTTAATAGTTAAATATAAATTAACATACGTTCTTCAGTTTCAAATAAATTTAGTTAAATACGGTACACAAATGGATAGACAACTTTAATTTATTTATTAGTAATAAGCTATTCCAGAAGAATATCTTCACAAAAAACACCAATACTCGAAGATAGACATTGCACATATAAAACATGGATGCACAGAAGTCGGTCATGTGACACATAACACCATTCATAGAACTGCTGGAATAAAGAGAATATAGATAGTAAATTATCTGTGCGTTAGCGAAATATAGAAGGCTGCCATTTTGACGCTTACGCATACAGGAAATTCAAAAATCAACCTGTAAGAAAAATTAGTAAAAGGTTGAATATCGAGGAATATTGTATATAACTCAATTTTAATATTACATAAAATTTCTATCATATTTTTAGGATTTATCTTGTCGTAATGTACTTAACAGTCTTGAGAATGTTAAAAAATTTGTACAAAAATAAATATTATTTAATTTTGAACATATTATATTTCTGAAATTTATTACGCTCGTTTTGACACGACAGTAAATACATAGAGCAAAATGTTTTTCTTACTCAAGCAAAACATGGGGCTTTGATGACCTAATTTAAGTAAATAGTAATACATCTAACACATGATGTAATAATGCCACCTCTATGTAATAATTTATTCACATTTTTTAAAATATTGAACCAAGAAGACCGCTGTCCATTCCTAAATTGTAGAAAAAGATCTATTTGATGAGTACTAACCTACTTATTATTAAAATCGTTTTTATTAAACATTATATTATATACATACATATATTATACAAAACAATTTTATTTTAGTGATGCACGCTTGTACAGTTAAATTACAAATAAGTGGAAAGAAGGATAATCCTTTAATCCAACAATGGCTAATGTCTGATCATTGCAGGCTTAAAAGATTTCTGTCCACTTATTTCTAACTGAACTATACATTACTCGGTTTTTGATAATTCCTTCTTTTCTTCTTTTGACATGTGTAGTTTTACATGATTTGATAATTCTTTTTTTATTGTGCATTTGTAGATACATTACTGACATTCATCCTTGGGTATGATATTGATAAATGTGTTTTTTTAAACTGTATTTACGTATAGTTTTGTATATGTATGTGTAACGTTCATATTTGGCACATTTCCTTGTGCTGTGTGCTTTGCAACAATGTGATTTTTAACAGTTCGCTTATAATACGATTTGTATTGACAGTGCTCGCAGTAAAATAACTTAATATTCTCTTTTTTTAAGTGTTGTAATTTAAAATGTGGTATTAAATTTCCTTTTGTTTTGCATTTGAAAGTACAGTGTGCACATTGATACCATTGTATGTCCTCTGAAGCGGTATGATGTCGAATAATGTGCCTTTTTAAATCTGATTTTCTTAGTGTTTTGTAATTGCATGCGTCACATTTATGTTTTGGCACATTCTCTTGTGCTGTGTGCTTTGCAAACATGTGTATTTTAACATTATTCGACTTATCTGATTTATATTCACAATGATTGCAGTAAAATAATTTAACTTTTCTTTTTTCTGACTTGCGATGTACTTTTGAGTGTTGAGCTAAACCTTTTTTTAATTTGCTCTTATAGGAACAATGTGCACATTGGAACCAGTGTATATTCTCTGGGGCTGTATGATGTAGAATAATATGCCTATCTAAATTACCTTTCTGTACAGTTTTGTAATTGCATAAATTACATTTATTTTTTAACACATTTTTTGATGTTCTATGTCTTTTAAGATTAAACTTTCTCTTTAATTTAGATTCAGTCGTTGAAACTTCATCATCTAAATCTTCTTCTATTTCTGCTTCTTGGCAAGCCAAATTATGTTTAAATATGAATAATAATGAAGATGTTGAAAAATCGCAGTTTTCGCATAAGTAGCATGCTGTAAATGGGCTTTTCTTGTTTTTTGCATGGAATATTTGAAAATGATTACAAAAATTAATTTGGAGATTTGTTTTATATTCACAGTGTTTGCACTTATATATCACTAAACGACTCTTCTCACAGTTAAAAACTGAGTCTTTATTCATTTTGTTGATGGTTTGATAATTATTATTGCAAATAGGTTACATAACCTAAATAACATAACCTAATTAACAAATTTTAGTATTTAGATAATCCATAATTAAACAAATCATACCTTTTTCAGTTTTTTCTAAGTTTAGTCATGTTGTGGAATGCAATAAATAACTTTTATTATTTAATTATTTATTTACTATAACTGCTGACGTCTGCAAATTACATTTAAACAACTGAGATAAGAAAAATAAGATGCACAAGAGTCGGTCATGTGAGACACAATTAACAACTTTTCCATGACGTCAGAAGGTAGGCAACCCAACAGTCTCTGGACAGGTAAGTGTTCCAACATTTAACTATATTGCGATTTATTAAAGTATTTCTATAGATTGTATACAAGTGTCAACCGATTGGTAGTAAAAAAAATTGCTTCTTAAAAAGTTGCTGCAAACAAATAAGGTATTAAGATCTATTTATGCTTTATTGTGTGATTTGATTATAGAAAATTGAGATTTTAGTAAACTAATTAAGATATGTTAGCTTTGTTCAAAAACCTCAAAAATTCTTCCAATAAATTAACCAAAAACAGTGTTTAAAATCCGAGACCTACTATTTTTAACTGTATTTCAATTAATACATACAGAGTGACATAAAAGTATTGAATAAAATTCATATTTTCTAAGTTAATGTTTTTTTTAGAAAAACACAAAGACAAGTCGATTTTATTTTTTATTACGCACGTTTTTCACTTGTTTTCAAATTTTTTTGATCAAATGGTTTTTTGCTGGGACGTAATCGATGTTTTTTTAAAAACAGCAACCCCTATTTTTGGTGTTGAATATTGAAACTACTTATTTTTCTGCGTATAAAATATAATAACATATAACAATAACAGTATAACACGCAATTTTTAACAAAATTTTACTGAACTAAATGATTAAACTGACGTCTTTCCGTTTTTTGGCAATAATACAACTAATGTTCGAACTCCATTAGCACAGTATTTTCAATTTTTTTGACTAATTAAGCGGTAATAATTTGTAATTCTTTCTCTTAAATTCTTGATTTTGTTACAAATATTTTTGATTTTAAGTAGCCCTTTAGAAAAAAGATAAAACATCATCTAAATAATCACTGACACCATGAGCGTAATGTGGAGATGCTCCGTCTTGTTTAAACCGTATAAGTATTAGCTGCTGGTATATATAGATCCTTTTTATTGGGAAAAGTTCCGCTAATGCTGGTACTAACGTGTCGCAAAAGACATCTAAATAAACTTGTCTAGTCAATAAGACGTCAAAAAACACGGTCCTAAAATGTGATTAGCTCAAAAAAGACACAACTGCCATATGGGTCAATAGAAAATTCGCACAGGATAAGAGAAACCAATACTTGTTACAACATATACAAAAATTGAATGTTTAGCAAATTACATTTTAGGACTTTAGGATATTGTTACATAGTTATCAATTAAACATTGTATGTATAACTGGTTGCATACGCAATCTCTTTTACTTTGTGTAAATTAACCTTTTTCCTTATTAAAGTCATTTTCGTTACCGCATGCGCCGCGGCATTAAGTTCACTGAATTATAAAAAGTATAGAGAGCCCATCCAACTTAAGAAATAAAGTAATATTAATTATAATATTAATTGAATCAACCTAAGAGTTACCTCAGCCACTATTCTTTAACAATAATAGGAAAGAAATCAAAACGCCCACCTGACGATATGTCTCGAACTTTTCTGCCAACAAGCCATCTATAAATATTGTAAGGTCAATGGAGGAAAATTTCATATGTTCTGTCAAAGAAATGGCTCGTTCGCGCATGCGGTAGGGAATTAAGAATAAGGAAAAAGGTCAATACTTCCGTAAATAAAATGATGAAAAGGGACCGACAACGGTATATAAATAAAAAATGAAGTGTATATCAAGAATTAAAACAACATATAAGCTTTATTTATTCGAAATTTGGTGTTACGGGGAAGTGGACGACAAGGCAGAGAAAAAAAAAACTGTTTTATAAGGCCAACGTTTCGAATCCTTTATTGATTCTTCTTCAAGGCTTCTAATAAATGTCAGATTTGTTTGGCATGGTACCAATTTGTCTCGGTCAGTGGTCGCCGGAAGAATATTCTTTTTTTTTTTCTCTGCCTTGTCGTCCACTTCCCCGTAACACCAAATTTCGAATTAAAAAAATGGACGTAATTCACCAAAATAGCTTTATTTATTTTTTACATATTTTTCATTTACCCGAACCCAATCATAAAGACATACAATTAGTTGTACTACATCTAGCAAAATCTTTGGAATGATAAAAACACGATACCAACTGCTTCTTGAATTTGGGTGTATCTTTCAAATCCTCAACAATAACTATTTCGACCTCCTTTATTATGTCGTGGATTACATTGTACTTCTCTGGCTACTCTTAACATATCAAATTTTGGAGTGGAGTGGGGTTATTATAATAAAGTTGTTTAATTTTGTGCCGTTGTTGTTGGTATAGAGTTTTTCCAGGTAGATAAGAGAAGACGTTTTGTAGAGAGTCTAGTTCAATAGGCGTGTTTGGGGAGAAATATGCATTTATGATTTTAAGTTGGTTTTTGATAATAATGGTCTGTGTGAATGGGGAATTTTCAAGTTCGTGGAATATGAGTTGGGTATTTAAATAAATAGCAAGGCCTCTCTCTGTTCGATGAATTTATAATTGAGGTGTAATTAGGAATTTTTGGGGATAGTTGATTATTGAGCAAAGTTTCCTGGATTAATGCTATAACAATTTCATTTGACTGCAGAATCAAAGTTAGTTTATTTTGTTTATATTTTAGCTGAACTCTGGTGTCATTCAGACGCTCCTTCCAGTCCACGCAACCAAATAATTAAATAAATAAATAACAAATTATAACAGACATGCTGTGTAGTCTTACATGATTTGATAATCCTTTTTTTATTGTGTATTTGTAGATACATTAGTGACATTCGTACTTGGATATGACATTGATAAATGTGTTAAACCATATTTATATATAGTTTTGTATCCGCATGTGTAACGTTCATATTTGGCACATTTCCTTGTGCTGTGTGCTTTGTAACAATGTGATTTTTAACACTTCGCTTGTAACACGATTTGTAGTGACAATACTCGCAGTAAAATAACTTAAAATCCTCTTTTTTTAAGTAATGTAATTTAAGATGTGGTATTAAATTTCCTTTTGTTTTGCATTTGAAAGTACAGTGTGTACATTGGTACCACTGTATGTCCTTTGAAGCGGTATGATGTCGAATGATGTGTCTTTTTAAATCCGATTTTCTTAGCGTTTTATAATTGCATGCGTTACATTTATGTTTTTGCACATTCTCTGGTGCTAAATGCTTTGCAATGATGTGTCTTTTGATATTAGATTTTATTTCTGATTTGTATTCACAGTGATCGCAGTAAAATAATTTAAGTTTTCTTTTTTCTAACTTGCGATGTACTTTTGAGTGTTCATTTAAACCCTTTTTTAATTTGCTTCTGTAGGTACAATGTTCACATTGGAACCATTCTATTTCTTCTGGGGCTGTATGAAGTCGAATAATGTGTTGTTTTAAACTTCCTTTATGTTTAGTTATGTAATCACATGAATCACATTTATGTTTTGGCACATTTTCTGGTGCTGTCTGCTTTGCAAAAATATGTTTTTTAACACTAAACTTTCTCTTTAATTTAGATTCAGTCGTTGAAACTTCATCATCTAAATCTTTTTCTATTTCTGCTTCTTGACAAATCAAAATATGTTTAAACATAAATAATAATGAAGATGTTGAAAAATTGCAGTTTTTGCATAAGTAGCATACTGTAAATGGGCTTTTCTTGTTTTTTGCATGAAATATTTGATAATGATTACAAAAATTAATTTGAAGATTTGTTTTATATTCACAGTGTTTGCACTTATATATCACTAAATGACTCTTCTCACAGTTAAATACTGAGTCTTTATCCATTTTATTGAGGTTTTGATAATTATTACAACAATAATTATTATTGAATTACATAACCTAAATAGGTATTTGACGAATTTTAGTATTTATATAATAAATAATTAAGTAAATCATACCTTTGTTCAGTTTTTGATGAATTTGGCTATGTTGTAGAATGTAATAAACAACTTTTTTTAATTTATTTATTTAGTAATGCAAATTATATCTGACCAACAACTAAGAAAATTAAAATGGATGCAAAAGAGTCGGTCATGTGATACACAATTAATGACTCTTGTGTGACGTCAGAAGGTAGGCAACCCAACAGTCTCTGGACAGGTAAGTGCGCAAGAGAGAGCTGACTTAATTTGAGCGATTTCCAACATTTAACTATATTGGGATTTATTAAAGTATTTCTATAGATTGTATACAAGTGTCAACCGATTGGTAGTAAAAAAAATTGCTTCTTAAAAAGTTGCTGCAAACAAGTAAGGTTTTAAGATCTATTTATGCCTTACTGTGTGATTTAGTTATAGAAAATTGAAATTTTAGTTAAACTAATTAAGATATGTTCAAAAACCTCAAAAATTCTTCAATAAATTAACCAAAAACAGTGTTTAAAACCCGAGACCTACTATTTTTAACTGTATTTCAATTAATACATATATAGTTTTATATTTATATTTGCAAAAATGCTGGGTTTTTAAACTAAATAATTTAAAATTGTACAATTTTTCTTATGATCCTGAGCTGGCTTGGCTTTGGCTACAACTCCATTAAAAACAACAAGCATGCTGTTTTGATCGTATCCCTAACAATAATTTAAACAACTTTTTATTAAATTTTCTTTCGTCTCAAAATTCTAGTAGAAACAAAATTAAAGTCTCCGGTTTCTTCCGGGTGTGTTGCAAGTAATTTTCGAACTGAAAAAACGCGGAAGATGAAACTCCACCAAGATCAGATTATGTAAAAACTTTTTTAAAGAAGAGAGGATGCCCAATTAATATTTTGGATAGTCTATTCACACAAGTTCGTCGGACTTTTAAACACGCGGAGGTTCAGGACGTCAGCAAGCAGTGAACAGGCAATTTAGAATCAAAACCAATGTATTTACTGAGTTTTCCATCAAAAACATCAGAGCACTACATGGAATGTCGTCGAAAGCCAAAGGAGAAGCGAGGTGCGAGGACGTCAGCTCCAAACTGTTTCCGTTCGTGGTGAATCAAATTGTGGAGGAGACAGTGCAATTGAGTCATGTGTATCTGCTAGTGAAGCAAAAAGCTACAAAAGAAGAGCGGGAAAAAGGCACAGAAGCAGAGATTTCTAAGTGAAAAAGCCCCAAGAGAGAAGATATAGGTAGACGAGACCTAGGTGATGGTGAAATCATCGGTTTTTATCATTGTGAAAATCCGAACGGCCGCTGTAAGCTTAAAAGTGAAGGAACTTAAACTTCTGAAATGTAAATTTTTGATAAATTTTCTATAATAAAGTCGAAATAATTCGTAAACATTACCAAAGTTTTTTTATTAAATCTAAGATAGATCTATAATCAGTCAGTAAATGGGATAAGCGTTTGTTATTAAGAATTTTATAGTTAATAATTAGACCTGAAAAATCTGAAGTCTATTGAGAAAGTCCTTAAAGAGAAAAACAAAAGAATTTCCTCAAATATGTACTGGAGGTTTGTGTTAGAAGACCATCAAGGCCGGATGTCTTAGATTTCTTTTTTGCAAAGACGTAGATCAGCTCTGTAATACAAAAGGGTTTTGTTGAGTCAGGAGATTCTGAAAAAACTTCAATGTTTTCCAAGAGTGAGAGAAGTAAAGTCCACTTAGAAAATCCCAAACCCAGTCAACAGAAGGTCTAAGAGCAGCACAAAGACGTTATTGTATTCGATCTTCTGTCATAAAAGACATGTCTAAATTCTTTGTGGGACAAAATTTAGGTAGAATTGTAAGAGCCCTATCTTCGTGTTTTAAGACAGTTGATTTTTACAACGGAACATAATTTAAAACTGCACGATTTTTATTATGACACTGAGTTGGCTTGGCTACAACTCCATTAAAAACAAGTATGCTGTTTTGATCGTATCCCTAACAACAATTTATTATTAAATTTTTTCCCTTTTCGAAATTTGTAGTAAAGACAAAATTTAAGTTAAAAGTGATAAATTATGAATAAAAAAGCGTCAATCCGTCCTCCAAGGTTCCTGTCAGAGGTGCTTCAAGCGATTTATGAACTCAAAGAACGCGGTGGATCAAACACGGCCAATATTAAAGACTACATAAAAACCTTTTTAAAAGATGGAAGATGCCCAACTACAACCCTGAATACACAAGTTAGACGAGCACTCCAACATGCTAAGACTGAAGGCATCGTTAAATATCAAGGTGGTAAATTTAAAATTAACACTAATATTGTGAGCACTCGTCGACGGCCAAATTCACAAAAGAAACGAAGACGTCTTTATCACAGACCTTCAAATCACCGCAAGTATTTCGCCCCAACTGCTTCTGTTAGTAGTGAGTCAAATTATGAAGATAGCAGTGCAAACGAATCAGATGTACCTATTAGTGAAATCAGAAGACACAAAAAACGATCGGGAAGAAGACGCAGAAGGAGCCGCAGGAGGAGTCTAAGAGATGAAGATGATATGGATTACTCTGACGATGATATAACCTTCGGTTATTATTATTAATGCGAAAATCCAGATTGCCGCTTACTCATGAGATGTAATGTTTTGATAAATTTTTTAGAATAAAGTCGAAATAATTCGTAAACACTATCAGTTTTTTTTTCGAGTTGATAAGTTGGTAAAAAAATTGGTCCATGATTAGTCCATATGTAAAAATTGACCTCACCCTGTGCTTTTTGCTTTACTGTAATCGTTAAGAATAAAATAAATAAAAAATAAATTCAATTTAATTTTATTTAAATAAATAAAAAAATCCGATTTAATATTCTTACAGTTTTATTCTCATTTTTGCAAAATTTGTCTCAAAAATGTAGTAATTACAAAATTAAATCTAAAAGTGAGCAATTATGAGTATGAAAGTAATACGTCCTCCACGGTTTTTCAAGCGATTTTCGACCTGAAAGAACGCAGTGGATTAAACTTCGCCAATTTCATAGATAATATATATAAAAACCTTTTTAAGCAATGAAAGACACCCAATCTCGAATAATCTATCCACCCAAGTTCGCCAAGCTCAGAAACATGCTGAGACTCAGAGAATCGTCAAGCAGCGAAAAGGCAAATTTAAAATAAACACCAATATATTGAGTTCTTGATCAAACGCATTAGAAAACCAAATGGAACATCATCGAAGAACAAAACCACTAAAGAAGCGAAGACCTCACTACCGCAATTTCCGTTTAAAAACAAAATGTAATTTTGTTTAATAGTTGTCAACGACGATTGCTTAACTACTTAAAATCAAGCATGCTGTTTTGATCGTTTCCCTAACAATAATTTAAACAATTTTTTATTATTATTTTTTCTTTTCGAAATTGGTCGTAAAATTGTAGTTAAAAGAAAATTAAAGTTAAAAGTGAGAAATTATGAGTAGAAAAGCACCAGTCCGTCTTCCACGGTTACTCCCTGAAATACTTCAAGCTATCTACGAATTAAAAGAACGCGAAGGATCAAATTCCACGAAAATCCTAGATCGAGTCGTAAAAATTTTTTTAAAGAATGGAAGATGCTCTGCTAATACCCTAAATAATATGTCCACAAACGTTCGCCGAGCTTTAAAACTCGCTGAGACTCAGGGCATTCTGAAGCAGCGAGGTGGAAAATTCAAAATTAACACCAATATTGTCAGTTCTCGACCAAATGCCCTAAAACGCTACATGGAATATAGTCGAAGACCGAAACAATCAGAGAAACGACGACGCCACCACCGCAGATCTTCAGCTCGTCGAAAGGATTTTATGCAAACTGCTTCAATTAGTACTGAGTCAAATTGTGGAGAAAGCAGTATGAGTGAGTTACATGAACCTGTTGATGAAACAAGAAGTCACAGAAGAAGAACGGGTAGAAGACACAGAAGAAGACATAGAGGACGCGGAGTGAAAACTGAGATTCGAGAATGGCACGAGGGAGATATGGAAGATCCTGATGATGGTAAAGTCATCGGTTATTATAAATGTGAAAATCCGGACTGCGGCTATAAAGTCAAAGTTGTAGAAATTGATGATGATAAAACGTAATGTCTTGATGTATTTTCTAGAATAAAGTCGAAATAATTCGTAAACATTACCAAAGTTTTTTTATTTATTCTAAGATAGATTAATAATCAGCTTATGAGTCCAATGTCAATAATGATTTGTATTTCGTGTGCTTGAGAGACTCCGCAGAAGCAGTAGCTGAACGAGCAATAGAACAGCTCTTTTGAAGATGACAAATAGCATCCCATATCAAAGAACGACAATTCTTTCAATACGTAATAGTCATACCACAGACAGCTTATAAAAACTGAAAACTTGTCAAATAGCTAGCATCTCTTTAAGTTAAATGTGTAAGATGGAGCCACTAATTTTTGAATTTACTATAGGCAACTAATAATACACAATTTAAATCTAAAAAGGCTACAACTGTAAGTAATATAATAAATAATCAAAAGACAAAAGTCAGACAAAAATTAAAATAATTTTAATCTTTGTCTTTCGATTATTTATTTAAATCGTGTATTATTAGTTGCCTATAGTAAGTCTAAAAATTAGTGGCTCCATCTTGCACGTCTAACTTGAAATAATGCTAGCTTTTTGACAAGTTTTTAACCTGAACAGTTTCATTTATACATAAAACGTTATCCTAAAAAATATAAGTATATTTACTAATGATAGGCGTATTACCCAAAAAATTGTTGAGGGTTTTAGGAGCTAAATTGTTCTTAATTCGACAAGTACAAAAATATAGAGCGTTTTAGAATAATTGACATCTTAAATGGCTATGAAAAACTTCCCGATTTAATAAAAAAAGAGGACTAAAAGGGTAAAAAAGGTTATTAACTCCATCATTTTTTAACAAATTTTAATGTTTACTCCAAAGTGCTTTGCAAGTATGTGTTTTGACACACCTCGTCCTTTATATTTCGATTCTAAAACTTACATTTGTAACATTCTATATTCACTAGAGCTGTTTAATTTCAAAACAAAGGCAAATTAGAGGTTAGAATTATATAACCTAAAAATGTATCGAATTTTTGTATTCATACTGCTAGTAATAAATCATCATACCTTCTCCACTTTCCAATAAATTTAGTTGTGTTCTACAATTGGATTAACAACTTTTATTTATTTAGTAACTGAGTTATAAGTATACAAGAAGCAGTAAACTAGAGAATTTACAAAAAACTCAGAAGAATCGGTCATATGACACAAAAGTTTATTTTGCACTTCTACCAACTTACACCAGTAAATTTTTTCGATTAGAGGAGAAGTTGAGATTAGGCGCTTTCCATTTACAAGTTTTTGCAGATGGTTTCACATCACTTCACTTTACGAATTGTTCCTTTTACAGAATGACATTTAAGTGAAGTGATTAGAACTGAATTTTTCTTCTTCCCCCCTTACCGATGCAGCACTACCTTCCGAGGTAGCGCAAAACTGAAGTGTTTTCATCAATTGGTAGAGGGGGAAGTGTGGATGGTGTGGACGTTAGATTAGTGTGTATTTGTTGAGGTTATGTTAAAATAAATATTACTTTGACGCATAAAGTGGGGGAAATCGTTCCTTTTGCGATACGATTGCCTGCTGTCATGAAGTGAAAATTTCATTTCACATAACGAAGTGATCTGATAAATTTGAGTCTAAAAGGAAAGCTACTATTGCACAATAGAAAATGTGTCATAAAACCGACTTTTTATTCATGTGTTTTAAAGTCGTGTTATCAGTATCATTTGTGATAAATACGTAAATCATCAATTCAAAAAAAAAATAATTATTTAAAAACATTGTACAACATAATATAACAAAGTTTGTTTTGAATTGAAGAAGGTATAGTTGTTTCACTTAATTCATTGACGCAAATACTAAAATCCGATTTTAGGTTAAGTTTCTTTAATACTATGAACATAATGGATAACGATTCAGTTTTTAATTGTGAAAAGAGTGGTCTAGAGACGTATCATTGCCCATATTGTGATTTTAAAACATCTATTGGAATCTTCTTTTGTGGTCATTTTGATAAAATTCACGTAATAAACAAGAACCATCCTCCTGTTGGTGCATCATGTTATTTATGTGAAAATTGCGATTTTTTAACATTTTCATTATTAGTTATGTTCAAACATAATTTAACTTGTGAAGAAGAAGGAATAGAAGAAGATTTAGCACTACTAGAAGACAATGTGCCAAAATATGAATGTTGTATTTGCAAGTACAAAACTATACATCAGGGATATTTTAAAAGACATCTTCGAAATCATACAGCTTTAGAGAAGAAAGGATGTTACAAATGTGAATATTGTTCTTATGGACTCAAATCAAAAACATGTCTATTACAACATTTAAAACTACACATATCAGATGAAAATATGACAAAATATGAATGTAACAAATGCACGTTTAAAAGTTTACATAGAACTAGTTTAAAAAGACACTTTGTATTACGTCATACAGCTCCAAAAGAAGTACAGTGGTACAAATGTGGTCACTGTACCTTCAGAACCAAAATAAAATACTGTTTAACACGGCATGAAACACTTCATATGCCAAATGGAGAAATGAAGTTATTTTACTGCAATGACTGTGAATACAAATCAGACAAAAAGTATCATCTTAAAAGACATATTCTTTCAAAACATATACCACGAGAACACGCAGCAAAATATAAATGTGACTATTGCAAGTTCAAAACTGTACGTATAGATAAATTGAAACAACACATTCTTCAGTGTCATACAGCCCCCGAAGATATAAACTGGCATCAATGTGAGTATTGTACATACAGAAGTAAAGTAAAAGCAGGATTAAAGAAACATGTAGAAAAACAACACAAGTCAAAAAAAGGAAAAAAGAAGAAGAAAAAGTCTTAATAATAATTCTTATGTTAGATAATAAATTATGTATTACAAAAATACATTATCTTTGCTTCTATTGTGATAAAACAGTTATAATTATTTTGTTGTTATTTATAAACAATAATTGTATTTGCTACAGCAGTCGTGTGAAACAAATTTTCAGAAGTAATGGTTAAAATCATATTAAAAAAAATCTATTAAACAGTATTAATGTATTATTGTACATATAAATAGCGATACACTCTGCAATAAACGAGAATTTTTAAAATTTCAGCCAGTAGTCTTCTAAGATTATCTCTTTTTTAAAAGAGAAAAGTATAATATTGTACATACATACTTATGACGTAATAAATGTAATAACAGCCACAGGTGTCGAAACTTACAAACGAAGATTTTAAGACTGGTATGACATTGTTATAAAATTACATTTTATAAAATTGCTGTATCATCAGTATTTTGCAAATCTAATAAAAAAAAATACTTTTAGAAAAATTCTCCAATTTTTCACTTATCTGACCAAACGTATGAGTGACGCTTTTTTCATGGTCGTTTGATGGGTTTATTCGCAAAGGACGTTGTATTAGAATAATGAAATCACAAATACAACTAAGAAAAAAGATAGTAGAGTTGGTTAAGGGTTTAAAGACAATTAAGCTTATAAGAATTTCAAAAAGCAACAACTTTTAAAACTTTTGTAGTTTATCGAGTGCAAAAAAATCGAAAAAAATTTGGTAGCGGCTATCTACAAAAGAGAATATAGCAGATGACTTAATTCGTGATCAAAAATAAGTAGATTTTATTATAAAATGTAGATGGTTTAAATGTTTTAAATTTTTATATTTAATGCAAGAAAGTACTAAATGATAAATAATTTCTAAAAAAACTGGAAGACTTGAAAGCCATTGGGTACAAAAAGTATTTATGTTTTCGCACACCTTATTCTTAATAATGAGTTGCGAGCGCGTCAGAAATTTTACAATCAATATCCAGTAAAATCCCCGAGCCCCAAAAAATTAATTTTATTGAGTAACCACACGACGCGACATTTCTTTGTGATATTATTTTTATTAACATATATATCTAATTCTTGAAAAAAAGATTAAATTTTATAAATAGGGAATATAATAAATCGAAGACTTCTAATCAAAGTTAAGAAAAATTTTTGACTCACCCCATTGGCTTCCCTCGTTGCCTTCTTCTTCTTTAAACGGACCTACTGTAATTCAAGAACACACTATATTAGTAAGATTTTGATAAAAGATTACAAAGATAACTAACCCTTTAATCCCGCCTTAGTTAGCACGATTTTTCCGAAGTCCTGATGACCCATAATCCAAGATGAGGTATCCAAGAAGCACTTATATCCATCACCACTCGAAATTTAAAAATTCACGCACAATCGAAAGTCTTTTCACTCGAAGTTTTAAAAAATCGCGAACTACCGATAGTCCGAGCACTCGAACATGACGATATCGCGCGCGCACTTCACGGACTTACTGTAATAAAGAAGTTGTTATTTAGTAAAGTTAATCTTTTTTTTTAATATTACTTACCCTTAAAACAGTCAATGCAGCCTTCAAAAGAATGATCCATGGACCCATGTCCATTTTAAAGAATACAAAAATCTGCAATTATCACTCAAAATTGTTAATAAAGAATATTTTACTGTTTTACATTAATAATAAATATTTACTAATCTACATATTCATGACAATATGGTGAAAAACAATTTTTATTGTGAAAAAACCCACCACTGATCCAATAGATAAATGGCATTTAGGCAAGACTATACTTTTAGTCCAGTCTAAATACTATCTACTTATCACACAACACTCTTTTATAATATTATTTATCAGTCTCTTGAACCAAAAAAAAAACCTAAATTTTGTAATTAAAAATAATAATATAGGTATATTAAATATTTTTCTAAGATAAAACATATAGGTACTTACCACTAAATAAATAAAAAACACTGCACTATTTCACTATTACACAGACGATTTAAATAAACTATTTGCACGTCTACTCGTAGCTTTTAAAATAAAATATTTGACTCACCCCATTGGCCTCCCTCGTTGCCTTCTTCTTCTTTAAACGGACCTACTGTAATTCAAGAACACACTATATTAGAAAAATTTTGATAAAAGTTTAGAAAGATAACTAACCCTTTAATCCCGCCTTAAAAAGCACGAATTTTTCGATGTCTTGATGACCCATAATCCAAGACGAGGTATCCCAGAAGCACTTATATCCATCACCACTCGAAATTCAAAAATTCACGCACAACTGAAAGTTCTTGCACTCGAAATTTTAAAAAATCGCGAACTACTCATAGTTTTCGAGCACTCGAAATTGAAAATATCGCGGCCGCACTTCACAGACTTACTGTAATAAAAAAGGCGCTAAATTACTAAAGTTTTTTTTTAAAATATTACTATCCCTTAAAAACAAATGAACCGTAATCATTTGCAATGATCACTCAAATTTGCTAATAAATAAAAAAATATACCACTAATTGGCTGATCACAACAGATAACGCTAACAAATCTTACACTTAACACTTGCAAAACTTCTAGATTAAGTTACTATCACAGCACTATTTTATTGTTTCATCTTCTGCTAATATAATTCGAAATTGTCTTGATCTTGTGTGTGAATTTAATAACGAAATCTATTAATTTTTACTAAATGGTTTAATTCACGTCTGTTCGCTTGGACGATCACCGACAAACTGAATAAATTGTGTAAGAATATCAATATGTCGTCATTAGCAAAAAAACAGATCAGGTGATCGCAAAGATGCAGACAAAGAGAATTATATAAATTAAGTAACGTCGTATTAACAAAAAATAATGAATCATGTATGTACGTGTACGACACTACGTAAAAAATGGTGAATTCGTAACAGTGTTCTAAAAAATAATACAATTGATAAATCTGTAACATTTGATTTTTTTAATTAAATATCTGATGTAGAGTATATAACGTTTATAAATGGACACATGTACACTCTTGATCAATCGAAATGAGTCGAGGGAGCTGCCTGCGCTTGTATCATTATCAATAATATCACAATGGAATATAAATTACTCAGTGTTTTAAATAAAGTAAATATGCCCGACTTTGTTAAGTTCTTAAAATTACAAAAAAATGGTGATTGAATCTTGTTATTCTAAGGTAACCACAAGTGTGTTCGATTTAATTGTTTTATTTCCAATATTCTGTAGGGTACATACCATTAAGCACAGTTAAAAATTGCACCAAAACACTATTGTGCAGTTAAAAATTTTAATATCTGCACTTACACTCATCAAAAATTAGGAAAAATTTTTTGACTTACCTCATTGGCGTCCCTCGGTGTCTTCTTCTTCTTTAAACGAACCTACTGTAATTAGAAAAATACTATATTAGATTAAAGGTTTAATCGGAAAAGAACAATTTTTTACCCTTTAATCCCGCCTTTGCAAGCAGGATTTTCGCTCGAAGTTGTGATGGTCCATAATCTGTTCCCAAACTCACCACTCAATATTTAAAAATTCGCGAACTATTTTATCACTCGCGCACTTTAAGTTTATGTCATCTGCAACAATACAAAAACATTCTTAAATTTTCAATTTTAAAAAAAATATTAGTATAAAAAGAAAGAAAAATGCTAAAACAATCATTTAGAAAATCTAAAAGAATATAAACCGATTTTACAATTTGAGAAAATACATCTTGAAAAAAAAAAACAAAGGAAAATTCTAGACTTCTAGAAAAACCAAAGAAAATTGTAGAAGAGCTTTAAAAACGTTTACAAAAGTCGGTTTCAATAAAAAAGAGACCAAAATTTAAAAAAAAATTGATATAAAACCAAAAAATGTAAAACTTAAAAAACAATTTAAAAAAACAACCTAAGACTCTAGGTTTGTTTGCCAAAAAACGAAAGGATATCAATTTCAACATTTAGGACTGGTTTGTAGAAAGTATCATTAGCTTTAATTGTGATTAAATAGTTAATTCGGGATTAAATGCAAATTTTAACCAATTAAACGTCAAAAAAAACTAATTTAATTACAAATTAAACGTTAATCGCAATGAAATATTTGATTAGCTTTTTGTAAACTGGTCCTTAGTTTTGTAATTCTGTTAAAAATTGCGTTTATTTTGTAAAATTTAATAAAATATTTAAGTAAATTTGTTAAATTACTTAAAGAGTTCATTTTAGACCTTATAAATTTTATACTGATATACTCAGAAAAAAAGTAATTTCAATTTCCAACAACAAAAATAAGAATTGCCATTAAAAAAAAAATCGATTACGTCTCAGCAAAAAACTGGTTGGAACTTTTTTTTGGAAATGAGTGAAAAACCTGCGCAATAAAAAAATAAAATCGTTCTGTTTTGGCGTTTTCCTAAAAATAAAATTTAGAAAATATGTATTTTATTTCATACTTATTTTATATCACCCTGTATACAATAATTCTGGCTTCCCACTGTTAAAAATTTATATTTTATTCGATTCTTTTTTTAAGCCTACTTAGTTTTGTAATTTTATTGTTATAAAGTTCCTGAAAAATTTAAAATACGCGGTCAAAAAGAATTAAAAAATAGGCAAAACAATGCGACTTCAAAAATAAGGTAGATTTATTTTTAACACAAACTACTGTGAAAACAAATTATAAAATGGTGACACCAGTGAGAAAAGCGTTGAACTTGAGTGAAATCTTATCGGTGGGCCATCCTGTATATACAAGTAAATGCGTAAAAAAACAATTTTTCCCTCTTGTTTCAGTCTCGGTGAAATTCAATCGTAATAGTGACCTTTTCTCTGCTAAATTGCTAATCAAACAGAAATTTTTGACTGAAACGAGCAGAAAAACCAAATGTTAATTTCTAACCGACGCAAGTTTGCAAAATTTCCTACCTTTGCGGACTTTATCGTTCACCTGAGACCTCTAGCAACAAATTCAGAACACTTTTTATTTATTGAACACACAAAAGTTTTAAGAATCTTTCAAAAAGTCACTCCCGAATGTTTGAAGCGTGTCCGACTCTCGACTAAACTGAAAGAATGCGGTGGCCGATGTCATTGCACAACGCTAGAAAAATGATCGGCAAAAAACAGTCGCTGATAAGGTGTTTATTCCCTTATTTTACTTTAACAATGAAGGTCAGACCAAAGCTGCTATTTTTGATTTTATAAAATACTTACAAACACCAATCATTATTTAATTAATTTTTAAATATCCAGTGCCGTAACTAAAATTATTGCGGCTCAGCTAGAGTCGACATTTTACTAATTTTGAAGCCATAGACAATAATTTACTAATTTTCTAAAGCTAGTCGTAATTTATACTTTTTCAAATTAACGAAGTTACAAAGATAACGCATGTTTTTAAATTTTGGAGTCGGAGACCACATTTCACTAATTTTGGAATCGAGAAAATATTTTATCACTTTTTAAATATAGAGATGTTTACAAACCGGCCGCTACATCTAATAAACTAATTTTAAAAATCAGAGTTGACATTTTTTTAGTAAATATCTAAAGTTATATTTTTTCTAATTTTGAGATCGAGAGCTAACATTTCAGTAATTTTAAAACACAATTTTAAAGCAGCATTTTCTGAATTTTAAAAGTCAAAATCGACATTTTACTAATTTAAAATCCACAAACAAAATTTTACTAATTTTAAAATACGAAAATATAGTTTTAAAAAGACAAATTGAAATTATGAAAATATTTGTAATTTTAGGAAACGCAAGCAACATATTACTAATTTTAAAATGTAGAAATGTGATTTTAGCACTCTTTTAGAAACCTCACAGAAGATACTTGTTTTCAATTTTTAATATCAAACTTGACATTGTTTTTGTAAGTTTAGAAGTCGAAAGCAACATTTTATTAATTATGGCAGTCATTTTACTAATTTTAAAGCCAAAGTCAATATTTTATTAACAACGATTTATTAATTTTATCAAGAGTGTATGTGCTGTTTTTATCTTTTTAAAACTAAGGAATATACAAAGATTATATTTTATTTCAAATTTTTGAAGCCGGGAAATCATATTTTACTAATATTTTACTAATTTTATAAGCCAGACTCGTCATAATTTTATAATATGAAGATATAATTTTATTACTTTAGATGTTAAATGTGATTTGTTTGTTTAGCAAATTCAAACGTGACTTTTTTTAAGTTTTGTGTACCAGAATTGCCATTTTACTAATTTTAAAAACCAGAAACAACAATGTATAAATTTTGAATTGTAATTTTATTAATGTTAGAAACTGAATCTAATATTTTTAATTTTTAAATTAAGAAAAGTTAAATTTTAAATGCAGGAAGCAACATTTTTCAATTTTAGACGCAGAAGGCGGAATTTTACTTATTTTAGAAGACGAATGTGACATTTTTACTTTTTTTATTCAGTACATAACACAAAGTTTTTTTATAGTTCGAGCAGGAAACGACATTTTGCTTGTTTCGATAGCCAGAAGCGACATTTTACTAATTTTGTTGTCTAAGTTTGCACTGTTTTGCGAGGTGCTTTTTAAATAATTTTCAATTTATTTCTATTTTATTAATTTTGTCATGTACCATTTATTCTAAATTTTTCGAGAGAATAATAAATGCAAAAATTCACTCAATCACACCAAACATTATTTTTTTTGAACACGACACGTATTTCAACAACGATGTTACCCTTCTCAAGTTCAACTTAAGACTGAAAATATTACAAAGCAGTTTGCCTTATACACTAGTCGATTACATATTACATAATACATAGCTTATTTTTTTATAAAAAATGTGTTTTCAAAAAAATTATTATTAATTGTTTCTTTTTGCACATAATTATGTATTTTTTAAATTTGTTATGACAAGTGTATAACTGTCACACAATAAATCCAAAAATACTATTTTTTTCTAATATTGGAAACCAGAAGTGTCATTTTACTAATTTTAGAAGGAAGGCACGATATTTTTATCAATATTCAAATTAATAAAAACAAGAACAATATTGTTTTAGTAATTTTAGAATAGTCGAAAACGACATTTTACTAATTTTTAATATTAAAAATGGGTAGCAAAATTTTACTAATTTTGAAGCTAGAGCGCATTTTTACTAATTATGTTTTATAATTTTTTTTATTAATTTTTGAATTAATAGATACATAGGCGCTATTTTTTCCAGTGTATGGAGCCGGAGATAATATTTTTACTAATTTCAAAATTTGAGGATTTAATTTTACTAATACTATAAGCGAAGAGCGACATTTAGTAATTTCAAAAGCCAAAAATTATGCTTTTCACTCATTTTGGAACTAATAAATACAAAAGTAATATATTTTTTTAAATATTGAGAGTCAGAGTGTCAAAAACAACAATTTTAAAGTCTAGACAGGTAAACTACTATATTTGAAAGCTGAAAATGATATACTTTTTATCAATATTTAAACCAATAAAGACAAGAACAACATTGTTGTTGCAATTTTAGTTTTTGGGACTAATTTTAAAAGTCAGAGATGCTTTTTACTAATAAAAAAAATTAATACAAAAACGGCAATTCGTCTAATATTAAAAAAGTTGGAGGCGTCATGTTACTAATTTTAATTTTGTCCATGTTTATAGGGTGTAAGGAGGGATAAAGGAGATAGAATTATAAATACTATAATGAGGACTCTGACTACAAGAATTAATTGAAAATAGGGGTGGACCGCTTCATTTTAATTATAATAAAATACACTAATATACAGGGTAGCATATCAAAAAGTACCTACCAAGGTATTCTTCATTTTGTTCTAAAAAACAAGAAAAATTCGGAAAAAGATATTGAGTTATACCTCATTTTAAAGAGCATTCATTTCTCTTTTTAAAGTCACTTATTTTTTAAATTTTATTCTCATAAATTTTCTAAAAAAATTAAAAAACGATAAATTTATAAAAATTGGCAAAACAATGCGACGTAAAGATTGAACTGCAGTTTTAACACAAACTACTGTAATAATAAATTATAAAAATGGTCATTACCGACAGCAAAGCGTTGGATTTGAGTGAAATTTTATCGGTGGGCCACCCTGTATGTAAATGCGTAAAAAACACGTTTTTCAACTCTTGTTTCAGTCTCGGTTAAATTCAATCGTAATAGTGACTTTTTCCCTGCTAAATTGCTAATCAAACAAAAATTTTTGACTGAATCAAGCAGAAAAACCGAATCTTAATCGCCTAATCCGACTCAAGTTTGCAAAATTTCTTACCTTTGCGAGCCTTATCCTCATCTGAGACATTTAACAATAAATTCAGAACACTTTTAATTATTAAATACACAAAGGTTTCAAAAATATTTCAAAATGTCACTCCCGAATATTTGAAACGTGTCCGACTCTCGACTAAACTGAAAGAATGCGGTGGTCAATCTCATTGCACAATGCTAGAAAAATCATCGGCAAAAAATCGGCAAAAAAACTGTCGCTGATAAAGTGTTTATTCCTTTTGCTTTGTTTTATTTTATTTGAACAATCAAGGTCAGACCAAAACTGCTGTTTTTGATTTTATATAATATAAAAACAATTAAAATTTAATGAATTTTTAAATAGCCAGTGCCGTAACTAAAATTATTGCCACCCAGGACAAAATATTTATTTTTATTCTTCCAGGATTAAAGTCTAGACTTTAGTCCTACTGAGAGAAACTAAATTATTACATTTAGTCTCAAAGGACTCAAAGGGAAATGTACATACTTTAATCTCTATTGAGTGGGACTAGCATTTTCAAAAAAATATTATTATTAGGGACCGCTCTGTATATTTTCTTGGGTTGGTTTTACCTAGCTCATTTATCAATTATCACTGAGTGTTGATGTTTTATGCTTTTTGAATATTTTCCTAGGTAACACGTTTTTAGATATTTTTTCCATTTATTCAACTAAACAAATGGTTTTTATTTCGCAATTAATAAGTCTGTAATAAACCAAAATGTTTAAACTTGTAGTCCTGTATTGTATTTGACAAGACAGCGGGAAAGTTTGTTGAAATAACTGCATGAAAGTTCAAGATGCGGGAGTACAATAAAACTACAAAGTAGAAAAATATATTTATTTATCTTTTTTTGCAGTAAAATTGTATATGACGTAAAATAAAATAAAAATGAGTCAATTGGAACAAAAAAAAAACAAAATTAAGTACATACATCAAGCAAAAACAAAATATACTTTATAAAATAAGCAAATCAAAACACATTCGTTCGTTGTATGCTACGTATTAATTATAAAAACACTTAAAAAAATACCTAGCGGAGATCGGAGAGGATTGAGAGGATTTACCTTTGCTAAAACTATTTCTTTAAGCCTGAAAATAGCCTCGTACATTTGCAAATATTTTTTTTGTTACGCTGTGCTAAAATGTTTAAGCCTCCCGATATATGGGAGGTTTGAAACAGTAGTAATGAATTGATGCATAGGTATAACAAACTATAACAAAAATTATGTCTAAACTACGGTAGAGCAATCTATTATTGCTCTCGATGCTACGCATCAGGGCACTAAACCAGCTCAGCTATAAAAAGTGTTTTCTCTACTTTGGTATATAATGTACTATTATGACATACATAATTTTATACTGTCACCACAGTCGGTTAGATGCAACATGTGACTAGGAGGCAGATTTTTTAAATTAATTTAATTTTTTAAATTTTTTTTTTTAAATTAAGTTTATTTTTTTGTCAATTGCCAAATAAGAATCATTTGTTTATTTATTTTTTCCTTTTAATAGTTCAACAACATTTTTGCTAAAAGTAACAATTTATTCTACTTTTAGTATATATTTTGTTTCTTTTATTTTTTAATTTATTATTGGCAAAGGTTTGGTAAGTTCTTTCTATCATTTCTTAACTTTTTATAATTTTCCTTTTTACATCATTATTCAGGCATTGATAATGTGCTTAATCGAAAGCGCTTTGCTTATTTTGGTAAAAAATCAACGCAAGGGGAGTTTAGTTAAAAATATTAATAAACCGAATCATATAAAAGATTATTAAAGAGTTTGGGAAAAATAGGTTTGGGTCCACAATCAGAGAAAAAAAAATATTTACGAAACAATTTTGTATTTTATATAATTAATAAAAATAATAATAATATCAATAATATAATTACATATTATTTAAAACAACTTTATATTAAATAAACATATATAAACTATTTTAAAATATAGGTATATCATTCCTCTGTGCGTCTTACATGTTAACAATTAATTAATATTTAGACAGAATATAAAATGTATATATAATTGCAAGAAATATAAATAAATTCACTCTATAAACACCCGTAAATTAATCTTCTTATTTTTTTATTATTTTTAATATTGTGTGTTTCAACACTACTTTGTTTTTGATGTGGTATTTTCTCCTTTTTTCATATGAACTATTTTTATATGTTTTGTTAACCCCCCTTTTATTTTACTTTTGAAAGTACATTGCTCACATAGATGCCAATTTATTTCCTCTGGGGCTGTATGACATAGAAGCATGTGCTGTTTTAATTTATCTTTACGTAAAGTTATAAACTCGCAATTATAACATTGAAATTTTGGCTTATTTTCAGATTTTGTGTGTTTTGAAAGAGCATGTCTTTTGATATTAGGTTTTGACTTTGATTTGTATTCGCATTGATCGCAATAAAATAATTTCCTTTCTTGTTTATCTTTCGGTATGTGTTTTTTTTTAATATGCTGTGTTAGAAAGCTTTTCGTTTTACTTTTGTAAGTGCACTGCTCACAATTGTACCATTCTATTTCTTTTGAAGATGTATGAAGTAGAAGAATATGTCTTCTTAAACTATCTTTACGTATAGTTTTAAATTTGCATGTGGCACATATATATTCTGGTATATTTTCGTCTGGGATGTGATGTACTTTTAGATGTTGTATTAATCCTGTATTTGTTTTACTTTTGTAGTCACAGTTCTCACAATGAAACCACTTTATTTTCTCTGGAGCTGTATGATGTACGATCATGTGCCTTTTTAAATGAGTTTTATATAGTGTTTTGTATTTGCAAATGGAACATTTATGTTTCATCACTCTTTTTCGTTTTGAATGTTTTGAAAGAAAATGTTTTTTAACATTCGCTTTCGCCTTTGACTTAAATTCACAATGACTACAATAAAATAACGAAACTTCGTCATCTGGTTTATGAATTCTTAGATGTTGTCTTAAATCTATTTTTAATTTTCCTTTATAGTCGCACTGACCACATTTGTACCATGTTTTGATTTCTTCTAGTGGTGTATGTTTTCTTATTAAATGGTGTCTTAGTGATCTTCTAGCAGTTGTATTATATAAACAATGGAGACAATGATATCTAACAATAATTTGTCTCTTAGTTTTACTACGATTTTGACAAATCAACTTATGTTTAAATATAATTAATAACGAAAATGTAAAAAAAGTACAATTCTCACATCTGTAATATGATTCACACACAGATATATTGTTCTTGTTTCTGTGGAATTTATAAAAATGATTTCGGAAGTTAATTCCTATATCTGTTTTGAAGTCGCACTGTTTGCAATAATATATCTCTAAACTACTCTTCTCACATTTGAAATTCGAGCTTTTATCCATCTTAGTTGATTGTTCTATGATCAAAAAAACAATTATTATTGGACTATAATACTTGACCTAAATAGTAATTTATTATTAACAACTTGTACACTTTAATACATAAACTTTATTACTGCAAAGGTAGTTTTATCCTCAAGCATCTCCTGTAGTAATTCTATTTACAATTCGAGAAAAGAAAAAACTATTTATGTATCACGTGAAATACAAAGATGTCAGTGACCTTGAAGGACTTTTATAATCTTCTTAATACGTAAATTATACATAAATATTTGATAAACGAGAAAAATCATACCTTCTTTGATTGCAAATAAATTGTTTCTTATTATAACTGATATTTGAGGTACATTATAAAAGCAGCTCAACTGGTATTGGTTGATATAAAAAGTGTTAAGTACAAAAATATTCTATCTAAAGTTTTATGAGTTGAACACACCTTTTTAATGTTATGTAGTACAATGCGCATGCCTCACGTTGCATCTGACCGATTGTGGCGACAGTATAAAATTATGTACATTAAATAACAAAGTAGAGAAAACACTATAGCTGAGCGGGTTTGGTGCCCGAAATGCGTAGCATCGAGGGCAATAATATATGCTAGACTATAACAGTTTTCTCTACCGTGTTTTATACGTGATTTTTTTATGGTTTGTTACACTTATGTATTAATCCTTTTAGCACAACGCAACAAAAAAAAAAATGTTTGTGGCTATTTTCAGGCTTAAAGAAATAGTTTTAGCAAACGTAAAGTCTGTAGTTTTACTCTTGTTAAAATTAAGACAATGAATGTATACATCGATTTAAAAAAAATATTAGGTGATAATTGTATCAATCCTCCCTGTCTAGGTAATTTTTTTAAGTGTCTTTCTTAACGAATACGTAGCAAATAACCAATGAATGTGTTTTGATTTACTTACTATATAAAGTAGGTTTATTTTTGTTTCATGTATGTACTTAAATTTTGTTTTTTTTTTTGTTCCGAATGATTCAATTTTATTTTATTTATTTTATGTGATATATATTTTTTCGCATTGTTGTTTTATTGTATTTCCCCATCTTGAACTCTCACATAAGTAGTTATTTCAACAAATTTGCCGCTATCTTGTCAAACACAATACAGGACGGCAGATTTAGCCATTTTGGATTAATATTATCTATGGGTTAATACACACTTATTTTTTGCAAAATACGAAAATTTATTCTACGAAAATATCCAAAGCGCAATAAAACAACGACACTCAAAAAAACCAATCCAAGAAAATATATAGAGCGGTTCCCAATAAGAATTTTTGACTTTTCAAAAAGTGGTAGTCCTTCTCAGTAGAGACCAAAGTATTTACCTGTTTCTTTGAGTCCTTTGAGACTAAATATGGTGGTTTAGTTTCTCTCAGGAGGATTAAAATATCGACTTTAATCCCGGAAAAATAAATATTTTGCCCTAAGTGGTAATAATCTTAGTTACGGCACTGGCTATTTAATAATTTATTAAATTGTTTTTATATTATATAAAATCAAAAACAGCAGCTTATGTCTGACCTTGTTTGTTAAAATAAAAGAAGACAAAGCAAAGGGAATAAACACTTTATCAGCGACTGTTTTTTGCCGATTTTTTGCCGATCATTTTTCTAACGTTGTGCAATGACATTGGCCACCGCATTCTTTCAGTTTAGTCGAGAGTCGGGCACGCTTCAAACATTCGGGAGTGACTTTTTGAAATATTTTTAAAACTTTTGTGTGTTTAGTAATTAAAAGTGTTGTGGATTTGTTGTTGGAGGTCTCAGGTGAACGATAACGTCCTCAAAGGTAAGAAATTTTGTAAACTTGAGTCGGATTAGAAATTAGGATTTGGTTTTTCTGCTTGATTCAATTAAAAATTTCTGTTTGATTAGCAATTTAGCGGGGAAAAAGTCACTATTACGATTGAATTTAACCGAGACTGAAACCAGAGTTGAAAAACGTGTCTTTTACGCATTTACATACGGGGTGGCCCACCGATAAAATTTCACTCAAGTTCAACGCTTTTCTCACTGGTGTCACCATTTTATAATTTGTTTTCACAGTAGTTTGTGTTAAAAATAAATCTACCTTATTTTTGAAGTCGTATTGTTTTGCCTATTTTTTAATTCTTTTTGACCGCGTATTTTAAATTTTTCAGGAACTTTATAACAATAAAATTACAAAACTAAGTAGGCTTAAAAAAAGAATCGAATAAAATATAAATTTTTAACAGTGGGAAGCCAGAATTATTGTATACAGGGTGATATAAAATAAGTATGAAATAAAATACATATTTTCTAAATTTTATTTTTAGGAAAACGCCAAAACAGATCGATTTTATTTTTTTATTGCGCAGGTTTTTCACTCATTTCCAAAAAAAAGTTCCAACCAGTTTTTTGCTGAGACGTAATCGATTTTTTTTAATGGCAATTCTTATTTTTGGTGTTGGAAATTGAAACTACTTTTTTTCTGAGTATATCAGTATAAAATTTATAAGGTCTAAAATGAACTCTTTAAGTAATTTAACCAATTTACTTAAATATTTTATTAAATTTTACAAAATAAACGCAATTTTTAACAGAATTACTAAACTAAGGACCAGTTTACAAAAAGCTAATCAAATATTTCATTGCGATTAACGTTTAATTTGTAATTAAATTAGTTTTTTTTTGACGTTTAATTGGTTAAAATTTGCATTTAATCGCGAATTAACTATTTAATCACAATTAAAGTTAATGATACTTTCTACAAACCAGTCCTAAATGTTGAAATTGATATCCTTTCGTTTTTTGGCAAACAAACCTGGGGTCTTAGGTTGTTTTTTTAAATTGTTTTTTAAGTTTTACATTTTTTGGTTTTATATCAATTTTTTTTTAAATTTTGGTCTCTTTTTAATTGAAACCGACTTTTGTAAACGTTTTTAAAGCTCATCTACAATCTTCTTCGGTTTTTCTAGAAGTCTAGAATTTTCCTTTTTTTTTTTCTTTTCAGGATGTATTTTCTTAAATTGTAAAATCGGTTTATGTTCTTTTAGATTTTCTAAATGATTGTTTTAGCATTTTTCTTTCTTTTTATACTAATAATTTTTTTTAAATTGAAAATTTAAGAATGTTTTTGTATTGTTGCAGATGACATAAACTTAAAGTGCGCGAGTGATAAAATGTTCGCGAATTTTTAAATTTTGAGTGGTGAGTTTGGGAACAGATTATGGACCATCACAACTTTGAGAGAAAATCCTGGTTGCAAAGGCGGGATTAAAGGGTAAAAAATTGTTCTTTTCCGATTAAACCTTTAATCTAATATAGTATTTTTCTAATTACAGTAGGTTCGTTTAAAGAAGAAGAAGACACCGAGGGAAGCCAATGAGGTAAGTCAAAAAATTTTTCCTAACTTTTGATGAGTGTAAGTGCAGATATTAAAATTTTTAACTGCACAATAGTGTTTTGGTGCGATTTTTAACTGTGCTTAATGGTAAGTACCCTACAGAATATTGGAAATGAAACAATTAAATCGAACACACTTGTCGTTACCTTAGAATAACAAGATTCAATCACCATTTTTTTGTAATTTTAAGAACTTAACAAAGTCGGGCATATTTACTTTATTTAAAACACTGAGTAATTTATATTCCATTGCAATATTATTGATAATGATACAAGCGCAGGCAGCTCGCTCGACTCATTTCGATTGATCAAGAATGTACATGTGTCCATTTATAAACGCTATAAACTCTACATCGGATATTTAATTAAAAAATGTATTAAATGTTACAGATTTATTATTTTTAACTATTTTAATTGGGATTATTACGTAATTGTAATATTTTCTAGAACACAATTACAAATTCACCATTTTTTACGTAGTGTCGTACACGTACATGATTCATTATTTTTTGTTAATACGACGTTACTTAATTTATATAATTCTCTTTGTCTGCATCTTTGCGATCACCTGATCTGTTTTTTGCTAGTGACGACATATTGATATTCTTACACAATTTATTCAGTTTGTCGGTAGTCGTTGTAACGTACAGACGCTAATAAAATCATTTAGTAAAAATTAAAAAAATTATTTATTAAATTCGCACACAAGATCAAGATAACTTGGAATTACGTTAGAAAAAGATGAAGCAAAACGGAAATGTAATAGTGCTGTGATAGTATAACTTAATTTAAAAGTTTGGCAAGTGTTAAGTGTAAGATTTGTTAGCGTTATTCGTTGTGATCAGTCAATTAGTTGTATATTTTTTTATTTATTAGCAATTTTTGGTGATTATTGCAGATGGATTTTGTGTTGATTCAATATCTGACATGGGTTATGGTTCATTGGTTTTTAAGAGTTAGTAATATTTTTTTAAAAAATATAAAACTTTACCAATTTAGTGCCTTTTTTATTACTATACCTTTGTGAAGTTTGTGCGGGATATCTTGGACTATCAGTGGTTCACAATTTTTTAAATTTCGATTAAACAAACTCTCAATTGTGCGTAAATTTTTAAATCTCGTGTTGTGATGTGTGCAAGTTCCTATTGGATACTTCGCTTTGGGTTAGGATATGGGTTATCTGGACTTCGAAGGGGAAATCCGTGATTGTTGTTAAGGCAGGATTAAAGGGTTAGTTCATAAATTTTCATCAAAATTTTTCTGATATACGGTTCTTCCATGGAGGAATAAATAAATAAAACTTATTTAATAATAAATAATAAGTTCTTTTTGGTAAGTTTTTGTCTTAAATTTTTTCTGGTGTGTTTTGATCGCTGCGTTAACACATAGGCGGGTATGGTTTGTCGTGCTTTACTTACTTTTAATTTTAACTCGGTAAGAATGCGTTTTTGACAGAAATGATAAATAAATATTTTGTTTATTTTTGTGAGTTCTATCTGAGGTTAAATTTTTTGCATTCACTTCCATAACAGTCTGTAATATCTTGTAACAACGGTGATTAATTATATTTTATCGAAAGTAATTAATTACATATTTTGAAATAATTTTAACATCACTGCTTGTGTCATGTCTGTATGCAGAGCCCTGTGTCTTATTAATCCCCCTTTTGATTTGCTTCTGTATGAACAATGATCACATTTGTACAGCTTTATATCCTTGGAGACTGCACGACACCGAAGCATGTGCTGTGTTAATCTATCTTTTTCTATACCTATGAACTTGCAATAGCCACATTTGTATTTTGCTGTAACTTCTCGTGGTATATGTTTTGAAAGCATATGTGTTTTAACACTTTTCTTATTGCCTGATTTGTATTCACAGTAATTACAGCGAAATAACTTCGTCTCTTCATTTGGGATCCGATGTATTTTTTCATGCTGTATTAAATTGTATTTTAGTTTGGTTGCGAAAGTACAATGACCACATTTGTACCACTGTATTTCTTTTGGGGCTGTATGACGTAAAACAAAGTGCCTTTTTAAACTATTCTTATGTGGAGTTTTAAATGTGCATTTGTTACATTTATATTTTGTTATATCTTCATTTGATAAATGTAATTTTAAATGTTGTAATAAACATGTTTTTGATTTGGTTCGGTAAGTACAGTATTCACATTTGTACCATCCTTTCCTGTCTAAGGCTAAATGATTTCGAAGGTGCATTTTAAAATATCCCTGATGTATAGTTTTGAACTTGCAAATACAACATTTATATTTTAGCACATGGTCTTCTAGTAGTGCTAAACCTTCTTCTATTTCTTCTTCTTCACAAATCAAATTATGTTTAAACATAACTAATAATGAAAATGTTGAAAAATCGCAGTTTTTACATAAATAACTTGATGCATCAATAGGAGGATGATTCTTGTTTATTACATGAATTTTATCAAAATGACCACAAAAGAAGATTCCAATAGATGTTTTAAAATCACAATATGGACAATGATACGTCTCTAGACCACTCTTTTCACAATTAAAAACTGAATCGTTATTCATTATGTCTATAGTTTTAAATAAACTTAACCTAGAAATGGATTTTTGTATTTACGCCAATGAATTAAGTGAAACAACTATACCTTCTTCAATTCTAAATAAATTTTATTATATTATGATGTTGTATAATTTGATAACAAACTTTCATTTATAGATAATTACTTTTTTAAAAGTCTTCATTTACGAATTTATGACTAGATAACGCTACCCAATACATAAAAAGTCGGTAATATGTCACTTTTTCTATTGCGCAAACTCGACTTTTCTTCCAAATGCTTTTCCCGCCATTTTCATTCAATTTATAATTTCCATTAATCTGATTTATAAGATTGTTTGAGTTTATCGTATTTTGCAATGATTGCATATTATTTATAATTAATGATTGCATATTATTATATTAATTAATATTGATTAGCTGAGTATTAAGATTTCATCAACTTTTCGATTATGTAAACTTTTTTTTATTTCATTTCAAAAAAAAAGTCAATTAACGAAAATGTATCAAGACACACTTTTTAACTGTAAAAGAAGTAATTTAAATATATTATTGTAATTACTGTGACTACTAAATATATTTATCAGTATTCACTTTAGATTATTTCAAATCGACTAGCTCTCTCAAGCTTTCTTAAGCTTGTTTAAATTTATTTAATACTGAGACTGTTATTTTGTTCTCCGTTTTCTTTACGTTTTTGGCATTCACGCATTTCAAATTAAAGTTCTGAAGTGAATTGTAAAAATAGAAAATTATATCAAAAAATTTGGAGATACGTTTATCTATATAAATAAAAAAAAGTTTTTATGTAATACTTGTATATTAAGTTTAGCGTACTGTTATATTTTGTTGTTTTATTTAATTAATTATTTGGTTGTGCGACTTGAGGAGGACTCGTAGGAGCGTCTGAGTAACACCAGAGTTGAGCTCAGTCGCACAACCAAATAATTAATTAAATAAAACAACAAAATATAACAAGACTTTTATCAAAATTTTTCTAATATAATGTGTTTTTAAATTACAGTAGGGCCGTTTAAAAGGGTGAGTCAAAAATTTTTCTTAACTTTGGTATAAGTGTAAGTGTAGACATCACAATGTTGAACAATACATGTTTCGATTTATAAAATTTCATATTTATAATTTTTTTTAATAATTAGATATATCTTGTAACAACGGTAATTAATTACATTTTATCGAAAGTAATTGTAATTAATTACATATTTCGATGTAATTTTAACATCACTTGTGTTGTGTTTGCGTGTAGAGCCATGTGTCCAGTTATTCCCCCTTTTGATTTGCTTCTGTATGAACAATGATCACATTTGAACGGCTTTATATCCTTGGAGGCTGTATGACACCGAAGCAGGTGCTGTTTTAATCTATCTTTTTCTACAGCTTTGAACTTACAATAGTCACATTTATATTTTGCTGCAACTTCTCGTGGTATATGTTTTGAAAGAAGATGTGTTTTAACACTTTTCTTATTGCCTGATTTGTATTCACAGTAATTGCAGCGAAATAACTTCGTCTCTTCATTTGAGATCCGATGTATTTTTTCATGCTGTGTTAAACTGTATTTTAGTTTGGTTGCGAAGGTACAATGACCACATTTGTACCACTGTATTTCTTTTGGGGCTGTATGACGTACAACAAAATGCCATTTTAAACTTTTTTTATGTAAACTTTTAAATGTGCATTTGTTACATTTATATTTTGTCATATCTTCATTTGATATATGTAGTTTTAAATGTTGTAATAAACATGTTCTTGATTTGTTTAGGTAAGTACAGTACTCACATTTGTACCATCCTTTCCTGCCTAGGGCTGAATGATTTCGAAGATGTTTTTTAAAATATCCCTGATGTATAGTTTTGTACTTGCAAATACAACATTCATATTTTAGCACATTGTCTTCTAGTAGTGCTAAATCTTCTTCTATTTCTTCTTCTTCACATATCAAATTATGTTTAAGCATAACTAATAATGAAAATGATGAAAAATCACAGTTTTCACATAAATAACATGATGCACCAACAGGAGGATGGTTCTTGTTTATTACGTGAATTTTATCAAAATGACCACAAAAGAAGATTCCAATAGATGTTTTAAAATCACAATATGGGCAATGATACGTCTCTAGACCACTCTTTTCACAATTAAAAACTGAATCGTTATCCATTATGTTCTAATTTTATATAAACTTAACCTAAAATCAAATTTTAGTATTTACACCAATTAATTAAGTGAAACAACTATACCTTCTTCAATTCTAAATAAATTTTATTATATTATGTTGTATAATTTGATAACAAACTATCATTTATAGATAATTACTTTTTTAGAAGTCATGATTTACGAATTTATGACTAGCTAGGTAACGCCACTCAATACATAAAAAGTCGGTCATATGACACAGTTTGGTTTCTATTGCGCAATCTCGAATTTTCTTCTGATCAAATGCCCCACAGGCTTGTCCCGCCATTTTAATTCAATTTATAATTTCCATTTAGTCTGAAATGATTTTATAAGATTGTTTGAGTTATCGTATTCTGCAATGATTTAATTAATATTGATTAGCTGAGTATTAAGATTTCCTCAACTTTTCGATTATGTAAACTTTTTTTTTAATTTCATTTCAAGAAAAAAGTCAATTAACGAAAATGTATCAAGACACACTTTTTAACTGTGAAAGAAGTAATTTAAATATATAATTGTAATTATTGTGACTACTAAATATATTTATCAGTATTCACTTTAGATTATTTCAAATCGACTAGCTCAATTCAACTTTTATCTCCTTGGGGAAAGTAATTATTCACTGCTTGTTTTATGATTACCCAAGCTTTCTTAAAAACAACAGAATCTAAAGAAAAATAAAAAAGTCTATATAATACAAAATATAATGCAAATGCGATAAAAAAATTAAAAACACTGTTAATGCAAACGATTTGTTTAATAATAGTAAACACTGCAATAGAAAAGATGTATCAAGGCGATATTACAAAAATTGTGCTTGTTGTGGTAGACGCAGCTTCTGTAATGTTGAAAACAGGAGAACTTTTAAAACAAAAATATCCAAACATGTTACATTTAACATGTTTTGCACATTGTATGTGTGAAACAATTCGCGAAAACGTTAACACCCTAATTAGCTGTTTAAAAAAAATTACTTAAAGCACCCCATAGAATTTCCTTATATTATGAAATTTGTCCCAGTGTTCACTTGCCGCCCCAACCTATTATCACGCGTTGGGGGACTTTGTATCAAGATTTACAGTTTATTGATATTAATTTTTCTGAAATGCCTAAGATAATTCAATTTGTTTGTTTTTTTGTTTGGTCGGGATAGTGGACATAAAAAACAATGTTAGAGTTGACTAGTTTCGATGTTTATTATTATTAGATAATTCAATATTTAGAACAACAAAATATAGAGACAAAAACCTGCTATGAAAAATTTGAATCTCTAGTGAAGCATTTAAGGAAGGTTGACGCTCCTATAAATAAGAAACTAAAGGAAAAGTGTTCTGTAATTATTGCTAGAAATCTAGATTTTCAACAGGTAAAAGAAATTGTGTTTAAACAATTAAAATCTGAAGAATTATTTATGAAATATGCAAATATATCATGTCTTTTTAAATTTGCTCCTGTTATTAGCTGTGATGTAGAGAAAACTTTTTCTTCATTTAAACGCATTTTAACTTCTTCGACGGACATTATTTAACAAAAAATTTTTAGGAAAATATGTAATAATAGATTTGTATCATTCTTCTAATGACGATAAGAATTTTCAAGCTTAAAAACAAAATGTACACTATGTAAATCTAGATAGTTATTTATATAGAATCAAATAGAAATCAATGGTAATTTGTATGTCATCCGATTATTTTGTGGTATTCTTGAAAATTCTAATACTTCTATGGTAGCGTCGTCATCATAAAAAAGCATTCTCAATGGTAATCTAGTGGTATTATTTTTTTTGAGCTTTTCAGCATTGTTTTTGTGGAATCTCGTATTTGTTATTTTTTGGGCCTTTTTTGATAGTCTGAGCGCTTTGGTATTCAGTGCAAATCTTTCATAGTTTGTGGAATTGTTTGCAATTTGTGAGGTAATCTTAACAATCCTAGAACTTTTTTAGAAATCCGGCTGCGTGGTGTCTTATTTTTTTTAGATTTTTTCCTAGGTTTAACAGTTTTTTTTAAATAAACAGAAAACTGTTATGATGCCTTATCCAACGTTAATTTAATTTTTTCAATAATTATTATTTTTTAACTTTACTTACGTTTAAGTTGATTTACAAAACTTTTGCTTTTATTCGGACGCTCGTGACTTTAACATGACCTTGCAAACTAGTTGAATGCTTAACATGTAGCGCCTTGAAACACACCAATTATTTAGCTGGCTAACTGCCTAGCTACTCTGGGACGCCTAAATCTAGTTATGAATAAACTATTGAAAATTTGAAAAGTAAAAGATGAATTGTCTTTCTTAATTATCATACGATTTAGAAATGGAATGCAAGAGTTTGTTTCTGTTTCTACAGTAAATTTAATGTTTTTATATAATGAATTAATTAATTCTACTTTGGTTGGTGTCTTTGTACAAAGAGGTGACGTCGTCATATCAATTTAAATCAAATATGTTTTGAAGAAGTGGAAAGTTTCAGTATTTTTTCACGACCGCTGTAGCAAACCCAATCATGGTTGTTTTCGAGGAGGTGCATAAAATTAAATACAACAGGGGGGAATCCTTTAGGGAAGAATTCTAAAGCAGTAGAAGTGTGATAAAACAAATTCGGCTAGCCAAGCATAGGAAACAACGACAACAAACATGAAACGGATTAGGCGACCTAGAAGTAGAAATGTTTTATAAAAAACAACAGATTAATAACAACAAAATAATTAAAACAGTTTAATTACAATAGAGCCAAAGATATTATACAAAAAATAATGTATTTTTGTAATATATAATGTATTATCTGACATAAGAATTATTTTTAAGATTTTGCTTCTTCTTTTTTCCTTTTTTTGACTTGTGTTGTCTCTTTACATGTTTTGTTAATTCTTCTTTGATTTTACTTCTGTATGTACAATACTCACATTGGTGCCAGTTTATATCCTCGGGGGCTATATGAAACCGAAGCAGATGCTGTTTTAATCAATCTTTACGTATAGTTTTAAACATGCAAAAGTCACATTTATATTGGCCTCTTTTTGGTTGTTTTATATTCACAGTCATTTCAGTAAAATAATTTCATTTCTTCATTTGGCCAGTGGTTTGGCATATCAAGTGTTTTGTACCAATGCATTTTGTTGGGGGGCTGTATGACGTTTATAACATCGAAGAATGTGTAGATTTAATTTATCTTTACGTATAGTTTTAAATAAGCAATATTCACATTTATATTTTGCTGCAACTTCTCGTGGTATATGTTTTGAAAGAATATGTCTTTCAAGATGACTCTTCCTGTTTGATTTGTATTCACAGTCATTGCAGTAAAATAATTTCATCTTTTCATTTCGTATATGAAGTGTTTTATGCCGTGTTAAATAGTGTTTTCTTTTGGTTCTGAAGGTACAGTGACTACATTTGTACCAGTGTATTTCTTTTGGAGCTGTATGATGTGATACAAAGTGCCTTCTTAAATTACTTTTGTAGGGAGTTTTAAATGTGCATTTGTTACATTCATATTTTGTCATATTTTTATTTGATAAATGTAATTTTAAATGTTGTAATAAACATGTGTTTGATTTGGTTTGATAAGTACAGTACTCACATTTGTACCATCCTTTCTTCTCTAGAGCTGTATGTTTTCGAAGATGTCTTTTAAAATATCCCTGATGTATAGTTTTGTACTTGCAAATACAACATTCATATTTTGGCACATTGTCTTCTAGTAGTGCTAAATCTTCTTCTATTCCTTCTTCTTCACAAGTTAAATTATGTTTGAACATAACTAATAATGAAAATGTTAAAAAATCGCAATTTTCACATAAATAACATGATGCACCAACAGGAGGATGATTCTTGTTTATTACATGAATTTTATCAAAATGACCACAAAAGAAGATTCCAATAGATGTTTTAAAATCACAATACGGGCAATGATACATCTCTAGTCTACTCTTTTCACAGTTAAAAACTGAATCGTCATGCATTATGTTTTAGTTTTATATAAACTTAACCTAAAATCGGATTTTAGTATTTCGTCAGTGAAAGTGAAACAGCCATACCTTCTTCAATTTAAAATAAATTTTATTATATTATGTTGTATAATTTGATAAAAAACTGTTATTTATAAATAATTAATTATTTTAGAATTCATGATTTACGAATTTTAACTAGAGAACGCCACTCAATACACATGAAAAACAAGAGTGCCAAAAAGTTGGTCATATGACACACTATCGATTGCGCCATCTCGAATTCTCTTCTGATCGAATGTTGTTATGTATTGAGCCTAAGAACGTTGTATGATCATTTAACTGACACATGAATTTTAAATTATTAATTGTTCTACAGGCATCAAGACATTGTTTATCTTTCAACACTTAGCAAAGTTCTAATTAATTTGTTATAGACAGGTGGGACTTTGAAGGGGATTTCTTACTGTCCTCAATATACAAACTTATAAATCATTTTAATTTGTCACGGTCAATCACGGAACCCCCTTGTAAGACTCAAGGTTTTCTTTGTTCATTTTTTTTTTGTATTGTCCACGTGCATCTTGATTTGTTATTGATCATTGATCTCGGAAATTATTTCATGCGGTTTATTTCATTTAAATTTTATGACTTCTTCCATAGCATCCTTGGTATATTTCTATATTTCTTACTACTATATTTCTTTCTTTATCTATGGCTACATTGCTGGTGATCCAAGAATCCAAGGACGTTTAATGGTCATACCGCGTCCTTGTGGTGATCCGTAAGCATTCGATCCCAAGAGAAGTCAAGATTACGCAATAGATAGTGTGTTATATGACCAACTTTTTGGCACTTTTGTTTTTCATGTGTCTGGCGTTCTCTAGTTATACAAATTCGTAAAAATCATGAATTCTAAAATAATTAATTATTTATAAATAACAGTTTTTTATCAAATTGTACTTATAACATAATATAACAAAATTTATTTTGAATTGAAGAAGGTATGTACAGTTGTTTCACTTAATTCATTGGCGCAAATACTAAAATCCGATTTTAGGTTAAGTTTATATAAAACTATGGACATAATGGATAACGATACAGTTTTTAATTGTGAGAAGAGTGGTCTAGAGACGTATCATTGCCCATATTGTGATTTTAAAACATCTATTGGAATCTTCTTTTGTGGTCATTTTGATAAAATTCATGTAATAAACAAGAACCATCCTCCTGTTGTTGCATCATGTTATCTATGCGAATATTGCAATTTTTCAACATTTTCATTATTAGTTATGTTTAAACATAATTTAACTTGTGAAGACAATTATATTAAGAAAAAGAAACAGTGCTCCTATTCCTTATTTAAAGCAAACTCTAATGCTAAAAAGAAAACACATAGAATAAAAAAACATACAGCACCAGAAGAAATTAAACTGTACAAATGTGATAAATGTGATTACAAAGGAAATGTAATAAGAAATTTAGCACATCATATAAGAAATATGCATAAGACAGATAAAGAAGTTTCTTTGTTTTACTGTAATTTCTGTGAATACAAATCAAAGAGGAAGTTTAATCTTAAAACACATATTCTTAGAAAGCACACAGCACCAGAAAATGTACCGCAATATGAATGTAACATATGCAAATTTAAGAGCAAACATAAAGAAACTTTAAAATTTCACATTATCCGAGTTCATACAGCCTTGGAGAAAACACATTGGTATCAATGTGATCAGTGTACCTACAGAAGCAAAATAAAAGGACTTTTATCACAACATGTTAAAAAACAACACATGTCAGAATACAATATTTCAAAATATAAATGCAATTACAAAACTGTACGTCATGGAGCCCCAGAGAAAATAGAATGGTTTCAATGTGAACACTGTACTTTCAAAAGCAAAATAAAAGCAAGTTTAACACAACACGTAAAAATACAACACATGCCAAAAGAATTAAATAACAAGTCATATTATTATGATCATTGTGAATACAAATCAACAAAAAAGTGTAATGTTCAAAAATATATTAATACAAAGCACACAGCACGAGAAAATATCCCAAAATATGAATGTAACATATGCAAATACAAAGCTGTAAGTAAATATCATTTAAAACAACATATTATTCGACGTCATACAGCTCCAGAAGAGATAAATTGGTACAAATGTGAGTACTGCACCTACAGAAGTAAGATAAAAAGTGATTTAATACGACATGAAAAAATACATAAAAAAGAAAATGTGTTAAAACATGAATGTAAATCATGTGAGTTCAAAACTATATATAGAGGAAGTTTAAAAAAACATATTATTCGACATCATAAGGCCCTAGAAAACTTAGCAATGATATAAATGTAAAGATTCTTTTTAGGTACAGAAGCAAAATAAAATCAATATCACTTGAATTCGTTTTCTAGGCAAAATTGTCTTTTTTTACACTCTTTATAAAACCACTATTGTTTCAGGTTTAAAAAAATAAAATTAACTAAAATTTGATGCTGACATTTTTTTTAATTACCTATTCTGTCACACTCTATGAAATAACAAAATTGTTAGAATAGTAATGTTAAATAATGCAGAAACAGTGTTAGGTTCTAAAAAAAAATTTGATAAATATAAATTGAAAAAAGCCCCTACTAAGGAATAAGGTAAAACAAACACTTCGAACACAGTCAGAGAATAAAAACTAAATCTCTAATTTTCAACCCCAATCACCCCTACTTTTTCTTCGACATTTATAACTCAAAATAGGACCTAAATAGTTTTATTCTCGAAGTTTTACCTCAAAAATTTATTGACTAGATAATTACATTTTTGTATTCTAAATTTAATAACTTTTCTAATCGGGAAGGTATAACGTAGTTTTAGGACAGTTATTAAGATAAAATTAATTAAATTTGTAATTATTTAAAAAAAAATTGTGAACTTTATTCATGCAAAAATGCCGCAAGTCGGTCCGCCATTTTGTCGCATACACCCCACTGACTATTGGCTTATTAGATAAATCAAAACTTTCTTTCTTATAATAATATAATTAATTAACTTTCTTAATTATAAATAATTAATTTCCGAGTATAAATATGATCGGCACTTTGTTCTCAATTAAGTTTTCAGAAATAAGTCTTTTTTTGACAGTATTTCGACATTTTATATAATTTAGGACAACAGGGTGGTATTTTACATTAAAATTTTAAATTAATTTGATAATTTTATATTGTTTCATCTTTGCTGTGTCTTCAAAACTGGTTTTAAGGGTTTTATAATCGATTTTGACATTGATTTCACTGTGTAAATAATACAATTTTTAGATCATGTGTGTAGTTGGTATTATGATATAAACATATGATTTTCAGCTATTATATCGTCCTGAACACCTATTTGTTTATTAAATATTACAAAATAAAATTTATTTGAAATTGTTGAAGGTACGAATATAATAATTATTGAATAGCAGTGTTTTTTAAGATTTAATAATTTTTAGATAATCTAATAATCTAACAATTTTAACATAAGACTAAACTAAGATGGATGAAGCTCCCTTTTTCAAATGTGAGACAAATAATTTAGAGTTATATCATTGCAAACCTTGTGACTACAAAGCAGACATTGGAATTACATTTTGTGGTCATTTTCAAGAATTTCACGAAATAAACAAGAAAAATCTATTCATACCTGTTTCTGCAACTTGTTAGTTTTGCAAAAATTGTAATTTTTCAACATTTTCTTTATTAGTTTTATTAAAACATAATTTGAATTGTCAAGACAACAATATTAAGAAAAATAAACAGTGCCCCTATTGTTTATATAAAACAAAACATAATTATGTTCTGAAAGCTCATATAATAAGAAAACATACAGCACCAGAAAATATAAAATGGTATAAATGTGATGAATGTGACTATAAAGGAAAAGTAAAAAGAGATTTGACACTACATAGAAAAATTCATAATTTAGAAGAAGTTTTGTTATTTTATTGTGATCATTGTGACTACCAATCAAAGAGAAAGATGTGTATCAAAAGCCACATTCTTGCAAAGCACACACCACCAGAAAATCTACCACAATATGAATGTAACATATGTCAATATAAAGCTAAACGTAAAGGACATTTAAAATTACATACCATCAGACGTCATACAGCTCCAGAAGAAACACAATGGTTAAAATGTGATCACTGTATATACAAAAGCAAAATAAAAGCAGATCTAACAACACATATAAAAGTACATCACATGTCAGAAGTAAAAATTGCAAAACATCAATGTAACACATGCAACTACCAGGCTAAACGTAAAATTGATTTAAAAGTGCACATCATTCGACATCATACAGCTCCAGATGAAATAGAATGGTACCAATGTGAGCACTGTAATTACAAAAGTAAATTAAAAGCAGGATTAACACAACATGTAAAATTACATCACAATTCAGAAGAAAATGTGCCAAAATTTGAATGTTATAAATGCAAGTTCAAAACTAAGTATAAAGGAGAGTTGAAAAGGCATATCATACGACGTCATACAATAACAGAAGACAGATATTGTTACTAATTTAAGCTAATTTATTTGTAGTAGTTTAATATTTATTTCAACTTTGTTTATAAATACATATTCATTGCTTTAAATATTATGTAGTCATTTTTACAAGGCACTCCCTGATCTTTCACCGAATTAGTCACACGTCTGCGCTAAATTTATTATTATTAAACTATAATATTAAGACTAGTCTGACCCTTGTTGCCATTTTTAATCTGTCCCACTAAATTGAAATACATTTGTTTGATCTGATGAATGTCATATAATATAGAACAGCAAAATCAGAATAAAAATTGTCCTTTTTAACTTTTCAGAGTAGTACCAGCTGAAACGTTATACATATATTTTATTAATTAAATTATTCTCTATCCAAAATGACCAACTACCGTATTTTTTCATGTTTCAGATTATGGGAATTTGAAAAAACTTAAAATTCAGACTTTTTTAATATTCATGTTTTCTTATCTTTACACCGAGCTATCTCACATACTTTAAGAGATATCGAGGTGATTTTTGTGGCATTCGAATGTAAAAACTTGAGCGCTTTTGGTTGTTTAACTGAAAATATTTTATTTCTATTTTTAATATATTTTTTGAGGATCTAAGTCGAAGTACTTTCAGTGTTTCGGTAATCAATTATAGACGATGCGAACAAAATTTTTATTATTAGAGATAGACCCTTACATTAAGCGAACAAAATGAAGAGAAATGATCCAGGAAGTTTTTACTAAAACCAGAATTAGTTTATTTTTCGTAAATTTCAAGATATGATTTTTTTAAAACAGTGACTCCCGCGTCATTAGCGCGTTGAGAATTGGAAGCTTGTTTGGACTATCACGATTCGTATATGTCGGAATATACTAATATTTATTATAATATTGATATAAAAATATATATATTTAAAGTCTCTAGGAGAGTCAGACTAGCCTTAAGTAAAACAACTTTGCGAAATATTAGAATTGTGCACTATTCCTCATCTTTGTTTTGCCCTAGTAATTATCGTTTTTTATGAGTTGATTCTTGAATTTCCAGCATGTCTAAGCCTCAACCTTCTATATTTCACTAAAACGCAGGTTCAATCAGCCACTTTTCTATGGACATCATGTCGTAATCTAACATGTCGATACAAATTTGCCTGTTTTTTCCCTTTGTAACTGCATTGAGGACATTGGTACCTTTTTATTTCTTCGGGGGCTGTATGTAATCGAGTCATGTGTCTGTTAAATTCTTCTCTATATTTAGTTCTGTAAGTACAGTGCTGACATTGATACCATTTTATTGCTTCTGGAGGTGTGTGATCTCGAATGATGTGTTTTTCTAAATTTACTCTTCGTTCAGTTTTGTATTTGCATGTCTTACATTCATATTTTGTAATATTTTTTATGTGATGATCTTTAACATGTTGTGATAAAATTGCTTTTATTTTGCTTCTGTAAGTACACTGATCACATTGATACCACTCTGTTTTCTCCAAGGCTGTATGAACTCGGATAATGTGAAATTTTAAAGTTTCTTTATGTTTGCTCTTATATTTGCATTTGTTACATTCATATTGTGGCACATTTTCTCGTGCTGTGTGCTGTCTAAGAATGTGTGTTTTAAGATTAAATTTCATCTTTGATTTGTAACTGCAGAAATTACAGTAAAAGAAAGAAACTTCCTTATCTGTCCTATGCATATTTCTTATATGTTTTGCTAAATTTCTTTTTACATTTCCTTTGTAATCACACTTATCACATTTGTACAGTTTAATTTCTTCTGGTGCTGTATGTTTTTTTATTCTATGTGTTTTCTTTTTAGCATTAGAGTTTGATTTAAATAAGGAGCACTGTTTCTTTTTCTTAATATAATTGTCTTCACAAGTTAAATTATGCTTAAACATAACTAATAATGAAAATGTTGAAAAATTGCAATATTCGCATAGATAACAGTTTGCACAAACAGGGATATATAGATTTTTCTTATTTTTTGTGTGAATGTTTTGAAAATGACTACAAAATAAAATTCCCATATCTGTTTTGTAGTCACACTTTTTGCAATGATATTTCTGTAAACTATCTTTCCCACAATTGAAAAGAGAGGCATTATCCATATTAGTTTACAGTCTTATTACAAATTTAAAACAATTGTTGGATTACTTTACCTAAAAATAATCAAATCTTAATAAGTTTCACTAATCGATAATTATTATAAACGTACTTTCTGCAATTCCAAACGAATTTCATTAGTATCTAATAAACCACTTCCTTTTAGTAATGATGATTATGATAATGCAAATTAGTTTTATATCATATTACCGACTGCTTACATACTCTATAATAGTATAGTCAGAAAAAGATACCTTAATTTAGTTTTTATAATTGTAAAATTAATTTGTTATAAAATCTCAAATTTTTAACGTGTTTATCATTTTTTCAGCTTATTTCTGTCGTCACAAGAAATACTTGAATATCTAAACTATAGAGTTCCTTCTGTGAAAACTGTAAGACTTCTATTTTATTCTATATTTTACAGTATTTGAGCTCATGTGAACAGTCGGTGTTATGAAAACATGTGATTGGAAAGTTACTTTATTTAAGTCATGTATTATGATTAATAAATAAAAGTTGTCTATCCAAATACTACAAAATAATAAAGATGTAGAATGTAGGATTATATTAATTATCAATTAGCTGAATATTAAGATTCGATCATTTCTAGGTGAAGTAAAATCCAATAAGCTTTAAACTAATATGGATAAAGTCTTTCGTTTCAATTGTGAGAAAAGTAGTTTAGAAATTTATCATTGCAAAAAGTGTGACTACAAAACAGACATTGGAATTTTATTTTGTAGTCACATTCTAAATTTCCACGTTAAAAGCAAGAAACATTTATTTACATCTGTTTGTGTACCAGAATGTTACACATGCGTAAAGTGCAGTTTTTCAACATTTTCATTATTACTTATGTTTAAACATAATTTACGTAAACAAAGTTTAAAATGTCATAATATCCGAGACCATACAGCCCCTAAAAATAGAAAATGGTATGAATGTGAGTACTGTACTTACAAATGCAATATAAAATCAAATCTAACACGACATGTTACAACACATAACAAATCAGAAGAAAAAGTTCTAAAATATGAATGTAACACATGCACATACAAAACTAAATATAAAAGTCATTTAACAAGGCACATTATTGTACGTCATACAACTCTAGAAGCAATAGAATGGTATCAATGTGAGCACTGTACTTATAAAAGTAAAGTAAAAGCAGATTTAACTCAACATCTAACTGTAAAACACACATCAGGAGAAAATTTACCAAAATATGAATGTAGCACATGCGGGTATAAAACTAAATATAAAGCAGATTTAAAAAAGCACATCACTCGAAGGCATACAGCCTCAGAGAGGATTGATTGGCATCAGTGTTCTCATTGTAATTACAGGGGAAAATTAAAGGCATATTTAGACCAACATATCAAAACACGACACAAAAATGTTTAGTATTAAGACTTTCCTTTTTAAAGTTTTCAGGGAATTTTCTAGAACCAGTTGGTTCCGACTTTGCATGAGAGGATTTCTAAAGTTTTAACTGTTGTGTGCCAATAATAATAATAATAAATTTATTTGATGGAAACATTGTTTTGTTAAAGTGGGTTCTTTTAATATATCTAATTGATGAAAAAATTAAAATTTTAAGTCAATCCTACAAGTTTTCTTCTATTCCTGTTGTTTCTATTTTTAGTAATCTTCTTTGTGATTTACTTTTTTTTTAGACGTCACTGATTTAATTTCTATTTAATTAAATTAGTTTTAGTTTAAGACTTTTTTATTTTAAATAATAATTATAAATAAATAAAATACAGAAATAGACTCTTAATCTTTTACTTTTGAAATTTATATAGAAACTTATATCAACTAATACTGTAGTTCCTCTCGATTGTAAACATTGTTATTTTTACATCGTAGCGTAGCTACATTTTATTCTTTGTAATAAGTTTTTCCCTTTTAGTTTGGGTTAGATTTGGGGCTGAGTTTGGTAAAATTAAAGTTCAATTCCTCTAAAATGTTTGTTAAAAATAATGCTAATTTTCTGTATAAAACAAAATACAAAATAAATTGAATACTGTTTAAAATAACTTTGAGTTTCCGGTAACAGTTTAAAACCAGAGAGTGTTCTGATGCTTAGGAAATGCGCCAAACACGTGTGAAACGAAGCGGTTTTAGGTACACAGGAAATGCGCCAAGTACGTAGAGAACGGGGTCTCGGAGGCACCCTTGCTTTGTTAATGCGCCAAACACGTTTTTAGATAGCATCTGATCTACGGCGCTTTTATAGCTAGAGCAAGGAATATGGGAAACGGAGAATCATAATAAATAATTCTGAACGCCATCTATCCGTAGGTAGCTTAACGTCATACAGGTTTCTAACTTAATATTTATAATTGTCCAACACTTCATTACACTTCCCTCTTTCTTAAAAATACAAAATAAATAAATTCTAATTCCCTAATTGAATATAATTAATTCTATATCCACTTAGATCCTAGTAATCCCAAACCCGATAGACGGTTGAGTATTTATTTAGCTGATCGGATAATTTGCAACTTGCATAGAAAATTACTTGATCTTCACTCTCAAGTTTCTAAATTTGGACTGCTCTTAAACCCAGAGTCGCTTACATCTACCTGTATATTTTAGATCATGTGAGCAGTTGGTATTGTGATATTAACATGTTTAACAGCAAGAACGTTGAATGATCATATAACGTCCTTATTTTACAGACTGCATCGTTTTAGTTTTTCTAATAAATAAGTTGTTTTTAAATCAGAGAATAATTATGCATTGAAACTTCATATAATAAGAAAACATACAGCAATGGAAAATATAAAATGGTATAAATGTGAACAATGCAGTTTGTCACCGACCTGGCTATCGGTGCAATTTTGTTTGAGTGTGGATTGGGAATGTGGTGAATTAAATTTAATTAAAAGGGGAATAATTAAATTGTTAAAGCGAAGAAAATACAGGTTTAAATTTTGGAGACGGCACTGTCAGGCAAACGAGTCACAAAGAAAGGGTAAGAAGGGTTGAATGAGTTGAGCGAGAGATGGCGCTGATGCGAGTGAGTAACGCGCTGTTACTCCGCAAGGTGGCGCGCGAACGAGCAGAGTGAGAGAGAGAGCGAGGTGAGAGAGTGAAAGAAGCACGGATGAAAAGCGTGGTCTTCATGAACTTGCAATCGACTGCCGACTCACGGTCACGACTGACTCCCGAAGAGCCGAAACGGCGGTTAAAGCGAGATTTTTGCCACCTTTGAAAGGTTCGGCAAAGATCGAGGGGTTCAGATGGTTTGTCTGCGTGAATCAAGATCGCGAGATAATTGAATCGCGAGAATGAGATAAAGCATGGGAGGAGCGGAATTGAAAAAGGAGTTGAACAGCGTTTGAATCATAATTTTACGACAACCCGTTCATGAGATATGAACGAAAGAAGCTTAATTAACACAATTAACGGTTTAATAATTAGTCCGCAACATGCGAGAGGGCTGCGTGATGCGAGGTAGGTCGCGAGAAGCCTACCTGACGAAATGAGAGCGAGATTGAGCATGTCGCGGTTCTAATTATCGAGAAATGCGTGAGATGAGTTAATTGGTTAATTAATTGCGGTTTTTGATAGGGTTGCCGTAGGAATTACAAGATGAAATTTATACGAAAAGACTCGGATTAAAGCGAGCTTTTAGATGTGTTGTTTGTTACGTGGATACCTGTGCAGGTGACTGCGTGAGTCGAGATTCTTCGGTTTCTTTTGTTTGACGGCTAGCAGGTAGAAACTTGAGGGATGAAAGCGTTGGTCGAGGGGTGACCTTGCAGCTAAAGAAAGCGACTTTTATTAGAGATGGAATGTTGTGGAATTCTGTTCAAGTTTTTAAAATTACCGATTTGATAAAGTTTGTTAATTCAGGCAACACAGAGAATTTGTGAAAACCTAATTAATAAAAATAAAAATCGGATTACGATGGTGGTAACAATAATAATGTTTATATTTTGGTAATTATAAATGTACAAAATGACCAAATGTGAAGTGATAAGCCTGATTTTTCTAGATTAGAAAAAGAGAAGTAAGGAGAATGATGATGGATCAATTTGAGTCATAGAATATAACCATTTATAACCCATTTTCTTTATCAATTTTTTGATAATACTTATACATTTATCTGCGAATGTAAAGACAACCGATATTTTTCCTTTTGATCCTTCTATATATACTTATCTTGTTTTTGTTGTAGTTGGTCTTTCAAGAAAAATAATAAAATCTATTACTTTTAAAAAATGGTTTATATTAACGCCTTTTGAGCGGTTTTTTTCACATCAAAAAATATATTTATACATAGGCTAATCACCTACTCCCGAAAGATCTATAAGGAAATACTTGATTTTTAGAAAATAGGTAGCAATCACATAAAAACAAATCCAATTGCAAGAAATTATATAAAAATAGTATATTAAAGAACGCGTTTTGAAAAGTCAACTTTGTGGCACGAATTCAAGTTTATAAAACGAGCGCGAGCGCGAGTTTTTATAAAGAATGAGTGCCACAATGACTTTGAAAAACAAGTTCTTTATGCTTTTTTTTTCTACTATACGTGTTTTACGTAATTTTTAAATAAAAAAGTTAATTATTTAATCTTTAGGGACTTTTGCGTTAATAAGAGACAGTTGGTAATAAAAATGTCACTAAAGTGTCAATGAAGTCATTGAACTTTGAAATGTTTTCAAATTTGTCTAAAATTTTGTGTAAGTAACTCACAAATGGTTCATTTTTACCTACCGCATCGGTTATTGATTGAATAATCCAATTGGCATTAACACAGTAAGGAAAATCTCCATTTATCTCTAAATTCCCACTCTATTTGCGGTTCTCAGCGACTCCTTTCATTTCATCGTTAAGCATTCAGTCAAGCAGATTTATACACTCATCTAGCAAATAACTTGTAAATTATCGAATGCTATGGATGTTGTAAATCGTCAAAATAAAGGCCAAAAGCTCCATTTTAGTTTCAAGTTTCACTTTAACGCTGTTCTAACCTCAAAAGCTGAAGTTTGCCGCTTGTTCCGCCCCACTTTCAAATATTTTATAGATTAATTGCGACGCACACACACAAAAACACTTTGTTGAGGAATATTGCTGGTCATCAAGTGCAACAACATTTATTCGAATATAATTACTGTAATATCATCGGCGACAGAAACATAACGTTTCATTTCAGCGATAGCGTGTTACACGGTGTTACCAATCCGAAAACACTAAATTGCACTAGCTGTTACAGCACGCAATTTGGGTGCGGTAATGGCTATTACCGCACCCAAATCGGACTCTGTTACCGACGTAAAGTAGAAAAAGGTAATTTTCAGTATTATTGTGTAAGAAGTGAAACACCTCTTAGGTATATGTTTATTACAAAATTTATTTATTTCCTTACTATAAACTTAGCAAACAGTTCTTATAAATACAATAAAGTATAACTGTTAATAAATAGAATTTGAATAATACTTATTCACAAAACAATAAACAATTTAATTTACAAAACATTTCCGTGTCGTAATTTCACATATCGGTTTAAATCTGACTTGAATTTTCCCTTATAACTGCATTTTTGACACAGATGCCACACAATCTTCTCTGGAGCTGTATGCATTCTAGTGATGTGCCTTTTCAACTCTGATTTATATTTACTTTCGAATTTGCATGTATTACATTCATATTTTTGAATTTGTTCATCAGGCATGTGTCGTCTTCTTACATGTAAACTCAGATCTGTTTTTATTTTGCTTCTGTAAGTACAATGTTCACATTGGTGCTATTCTATTTCCTTTGGAGCTATATGACACAACGCAATGTGCCTTTTTAGACAACTTAGATGTAGAGTTTTAAACTCGCATGTGTTACATTCATATTTTGGAAGTTTTTCTTTTGGAATGTAACGTCTTCTTACATGTAAAACTAGATCTGTTGTTGTTTTGGTTCTGTAAGTACAGTGTTCACATTTGTGCCATTGTATTTCATCTGGTGGTGTATGACGTCGAAGAATGTGCATTTTTAAATTTAGTTTTCATATAGTTTTATATTTGCATTTGTCACACTCATAGTTTAGCACATTTTTCTGTTCTGTATGCTTTGCAAGAATGTGTTTTTGGAGATTAGCTCTTCGATTTGATTTATAATCACGGCAATTGCAAAAAAAATAACGAAATTTCTTTATCTGTCTTATGAATACTTCTTATATGTCGTACTAAATTTTCTTTTACTTTTCCTTTGTAATTACATTGATTACATTTGTACCATTTAATATTTTCTGGTGCTGTATGTTTTCTTATTAAATGACTTTTTAATTCATAATTACATCTTGCTTTATATGAACAATAGGAGCATTGTTTCTTTTTCTTAATATTATTGTCTTGACAAACTAAATTATGTTTGAACATAACTAATACTGAAACTGTTGAAAAATCGTTACAGTTTTTGCAGTTATAACATTCTGGTACACAAACAGATTTAAATACATTTTTCTTGCTTCTTGTGTGGAATTGGCGAAAATGATCCAAATGGAAAATTGCAAAATTTGTTTTATATTCGCAGTATTTGCAATAATATACCTCTAAATAAGTTTTCTCACATTTGAAAAAAGTAATTTTATTTTTATACATGTTAGTTAATATTTAAGTCTTTATTTCACAGAATTAATACAATTGTTGGATTACTTTTCCTAAAAATGAATGAATCTTAATATTTATATGGTAATTATTATGAACGTACCTTCTATACTTTTTCTTCTAGGTAGTATTTGAAAAATATCTTTAGATCAAAAGTGTAGTCTGGCCTAAAATTTAAAACATATATTCATATCATAATACCGACTCGTTACATAATCTACAATAGTATAGCATGTATAACATAACTAAAAATCACGTATTTAGTTTTACAATTTCTAATGTCCAACAACATTTTTAAAAATTGACAGTATTAAAATTTCTCAATAAAACAAACAATTTAAATGTTTTCAACGTTTAATAGTTATTTATATTATTAGTGGGATAGAATGTAGATTACAGATAACGAGGGCGTTAGCCCGAGTATCTGTAACACACGAGTTACTGTAATATACTCTAGCTTACGTATGATATACAAAACTTTATCTATGACTGCAAAAAATCAACAAAATCGAAAATTTAATGCTGCCGATAACTCTTATTTTTTTACATCAAAAGTAAGGCGACCTATAGATATGTTCAGTAAGGACTATGGCAACCCCTTACAATTTTCCAAACAAAGCTTGCCATTTTGAGATAATCAGTAAAAATTGTGTTTTGTGGTAAAAATAAGAAAATTGTAAACATGAGTGACTCAGCAAGTTTACCTTCTGATATCGAAAAAGCGGCGACAAATGCTGCTTCTTGCTTGGTGCCAGAGAAGTCCAAAGAAAAATACGAGATGGCTTTTCAACGGTTCAGTTCATGGTGCGATGAGAAAAATGTTAAAAATATTACGCAGGAGAAGGTTTTACTTGCATATTTTGATCATTTATTAAAACAGTATAAATCATTGAGTCTCTGAGCTTATTATTCTATGATTACAACAATAATGAAAAAGAAGAAGAATGATGACGTCAGTAAATATGTGCATTTAATCGTCTTTCTGTAAAGAAAATCTGAAGGATATCGTGTTAAAAAATCCTCAATTTTCACCAAACAACATATTAGCAAATTTTTACAAAAAGCAAATGATAAATTTTGGTTAATAAAGGTACTTTACCCTGTTTATGCATAAATTACTCTTACTAAGTAATGTTAATTTCAAGGTTGCTTTAATTATTGGAGTTGGTAGAGCTTGTAGGATCCAAGAACTTACCAACATGCTTTCGGAAGATGTTAAAAATCAGAGACAATGCTTCCATGTTTTAATACCAAACAATAAAATCTTCAGAGATTTTTTATTACGCTAGGCGGAATTGATGGAGTCAACATGTTAGAATTAATTTGAAAATATGCTGCACTTTGCCCTAATAACGCCAGTAGTGGATGGTTTTTTTCGGATGCAAAAACCAGAGGTGTATAAAGTTACCTTTATTTGCTGCTTTCCCTAAGAATCTTGCTACTTTTCTCCATTTACCTAATCCAGCAGGATTTACGGGACATTGTTATAGGCGCTCATCTACTTCGTTGCTTGCTAATTCGGGAGCTGATTTTTTAACAGTAAAGCATCGTTGGGGCTGGCGCTCGAATACAGTGGCAGAGGGGTATATAGACACGGCAGAAGAAAATTTTAAAAAAATGCTTCAAAAATTCTGGATGACAAATATACTAAAACAGTTAGAACTACTGCATCGACAGCTGTTATCAAAAAAAATGTATCAGAAATGGCTTGTTCTACTATAAGTAGGTGTAAAAATTGTGTTGTTAATATTTATAACAATAATAGCATGTTATTAAGATATTGACCTTAAAATTAAAACGAATTATTTTAAAGAGTGGATTTTCATTTTATTACTGCACTAGTAAGGTAATATGTCACTTTATTTCACTCAAATATTCAATATAATATGCAGTTATCAAAGCAGTCACAGATAAAAAAAACAATTTTTTTTTTACATTTTTCGTTAGCTAATTGTGACTAGTTGAAATTGATACGTATTATTTTTTTTATTTCACTAATTTTTCAGAATTCTGATGGCCAATAATCCTAATATAAATAGACTATGTCCACTTACACTACTCGTATAGGTCATTTTTTTATTTAAATACTGTTTAAAAGAGACAGACAACGTCATATAAATAAAAAATGGAGTGTATCTGTTTATTTATTGTTTATTGCAATTATTTCGAGTGTTATAAATTGTTATTGTTTACTTGTAGTCAAGCAAACATTACAACAAAAAGACATATATTTATTTTATATACACTTATATATATATACTTATTATATAATAGACTTATACATTAAGCAATTCCGTGTCGTAATTTAACATGTCGGTACAAATTTGCTTGTAATTTTCCTTTATAACTGCACTGTTGACACTGATGCCACACAATCTCCTCTGAAGCTGTATGCATTCGAGTGATATGCCTTTTCAATTCTCCTTTATATTTCGTTTTGTACTCGCATGTGGGACATTCATATTTTGGTATATCTTCATCTGACATGTGATGGAATTTTATATGACGTTTTAAATTTATTTTTTCTTTGTTTTTATAAGCACAGTGCTCACATTGATACCACCGTATTTCTTCCGGAGCTGTATGACGTCGAATGACATGCTTTTTTAAATCTGCTTTACATTTAGCTTTATAAGTGCATGTGTTACATTCATGTTTTACAACATCTGATTCCCCAGATATATGTTGCCTTCTTCTGTGTATTTTTAAATCTGATTTTATTTTGGTTCTGTAGGTGCAATCTTCACATTGATTCCATTCTTGTATTTTCTCGGGGAATGTATGACGTCTTATAATATGAGATTTTAAATGTTCTTTATGGATAGCTGTATATTTACATATGTTACATTCATATTGTGGCACATTATCTCGTGGTGTGTGTTTTGAAAGAATGTGCTTTTTCATATGCCATTTCTTCTTAGATTTGTATTCACAATGATCACAATAAATAAATGGAACTTCCTCATCTGATTTATGAATTTTTATATGATCTTTTAAATCTGCTTTTACTTTTCCTTTATAGTCACACTGATTACATTTGTACCATTTGATTTCTTCTGGTGCTGTATGTTTTCTTATTATATGAATTTTCAATTTAGCATTACGATCTGCTTTAAATAAACAATAGGAACATTGTATCTTCTTCTTAATATCATTGTCTTGACAAATTAAATTATGTTTAAACATAAATAATAAAGAAAATGTTGAAAAATTGCAGTTTTTGCATTTATAACTTTCAAGTGAACAAACAGAACTAAATAAATTCTTCTTGCATTTTGTGTGAAAGTTTTGAAGATGACCACGAAAGAAAATTCCGATATTTGTTTTATAGTCACAAGGTTTACAATAATAAATCTCTAAACTACTTTCTTCACAAATGAAACGAAAGGCTTTATCCATGTTAGTTTAAAGTTTGTTGAATTTTATTTCACCTAGAAATGATTGAATCTTAATATTCAGCTAACTGATAATTAGTATAATCCTACATTCTACAATTAGAAATGATTTTTATTATTTTGTAGTATTTTGATAAACAAACAATAATGATAATGCATCAGATATGATATAACCTTCATCTTACATGTCTATGTTATAACAGCGACTGTTCACATGAGCTAAAATATTATAAAATGTACAATAAAAAAGCTTATAATTAATTAAATTTTAGTGAGTCTTACTGACGTTACATGTTACAAAAAATTTTATTGTAAATTTTTACAGTTAATAATTAAAGAATATTTACAAGATGTTTGTAAAATAAAATATTAAATTCTACTGTATTTTTTTAGATCATGTGACTAGTCGGTATTATGATATAAACAGATGTTTTATGTAAGATTATTATAACTACATAATGGCTGAATATTAAAATTCAATCAATTTTAAGTAAAGTAACCCAACAGTTGTGTTAAATCTGTGAAATAAGACTACAGACTATCATGGATAATAATAAAATTCCTTTTTTTAAGTGCGAGAAAAGTTATTTAGAGATATATTATTGCAAATACTGCGAATACAAAACAGATTTTGCAACTCTCTTTTTGGATCATTTTCGAAAATTTCACATAATAAGCAAGAAAGATCTGTTTACATCTGTTTGTGTACCAGAATGTTATAACTGTAAAACCTGTAACAATTTTACAACATTTTCATTATTATTTTTATTAAAACATAATATAGATTGTCAAGACAATAATATTAAGAGAAAGAAACAGTGTTCTTATTGTTCGTATAAAGCAAAACATAATTATATGTTGAAATGGCATATAATAAGAAAACATACAGCACCAGAAAATATAAAATGGTATAAATGTAATCAGTGTAATTACAAAGGAAAAGTAAAAAGAAATTTAGTACGACATATAATAAATGTTCATAAGACAGATAAAGAAGTTTCGTTGTTTTATTGCAATTGTTGTGATTATAAATCAAATCGAAGAGCAAATCTCCAAAAACACATTCTTGCAAAACATACAGAACAAGAAAATGTGTTAAACTACAAGTGTGACAAATGCAAATATAAAACTATACATAAAGCAAATTTAAAAATGCACACAATTCGACGTCATACAGCTCCAGAAAAAATACAATGGCACAAATGTGAACACTGTACTTACAGAACTAAAACAACAACAGATCTGGTTTTACATGTAAGAAGACGTCACATTCCAAAAGAAAAACTTCCAAAATATGAATGTAACACATGCGAGTTTAAAACTCCACATCTAAGTAGTCTAAAAAGGCACATTGCGTTGTGTCATACAGCTCCAAAGGAAATAGAATGGCACCAATGTGAGCATTGTACTTACAGAAGCAAAATAAAAACAGATTTGAGTTTACATGTAAGAAGACGACACATGCCTGATGAACAAATTCAAAAATATGAATGTAATACATGCAATTACGAAAGTAAATATAAATCAGAGTTGAAAAGGCACATCACTAGAATGCATACAGCTCCAGAGATGATTGTGTGGCATCTGTGTCATCAGTGCAGTTATAAAGGAAAATTGAAGTCAGATTTAAACCGACATGTGAAATTACGACATGGAAATGTTTTGTAAATTAAATTGTTTTATTTTTTGTAAATAAGTGTTACTCAAATACTGTTTATTAACAATTATACTTTACTGTTTTTTATTAGAACTGTTTATTAAATTTACAATAAGAAAATTAATATTTTTTTTAATAATTGTATGTAAGAAGAGATTTTCCTCTACCACAACAATACTGTAAATTGTCTTTTTATTTTTTTTTATAGAGTAAGTCTCTAGATCGATTTTCAAAGAAAAAATTTCTTTTATTTGTATTTAGAGAAATAGGGTGTTTGTACTTGCTTTTACACTTTTTATTAGTTAAATGCTGCTACCGGTTTCGCCTTATTGATATCTTCAGGCGCTTTGTCAAAATCTACAAAATAAAATGAATAATTTATATTTTTTTTATTTTATATCCTAGTTTTTAATTGTTCTACATAATTTTCTAGTGGCTCACTGTAAATAATTTGTTTTAAACGACGCCACAGATAAAGGTCTATTATTGTGAGATCAGGACTTCTCGGTGGCTATAAAATACTACTATCTCTTCCTATCTAGTTATCATAGAACTCTGTATTGAGCCACTGACGAATTATGCCGGCATACCTAATGAGCAGGGCACTCATCGTGCTGGAAAAATATTCCTATTCGGTAGTTTAACAGCAATTTATATTTGTCTCAAAAAAGTAGCACGAAAATGTATTATTCGATTTTTGTGTGATAATCGGATAGATGAGAAACCTGTCAAAACCATCGAAAATGAACCACCTTTTTATGGTGAGCCAAAAAAATTGAATTTATTTCTTTTAACTTTCGACACTGAAAAATTGGTACGTAAGCATTTTAAAAAAATGCTTTTTAAAGATGAGCTTTTAAATTTTAATAGGAAGGACTCTCATCTCAATTTTCTATTTTTTCTTTAGTTCTATATGGCAAAATCCATATCTCCTCACTACTTGAGCGTGGGAAAAAATTATTTACGTTTTTTGTAGAAAATTGAACAGTCTAAAAAAGGATCTTACAATTTTTTTTATAGCTATCAGCGTTTAAAAGATATCAGAGATTAAAGTTTGTAGAATTTAACAACAATTTTTTCTGTTTCTAAATTTTATAACTCGTAGATAGATAAATATTAGAAAATGCGCAACATATAGTTTTGTAGAAAATTAAACGCTCTACAAAAAAGGTCTCTTGTGGTTAATCGATTACTCTAACCACTTAGAAGATATTCGCATTTTAAAAACCAAAATTTGAGACTAAATCCTCCATATTTGGTTGGAGTAATCGATTCACCACAAAAGACTTTTTGTAGAGCGCTTAATTTCCCAGAAAACTATATGTTGTGCATTTTCTAATATTTATTTATCTACGAGTTATAAAATTTAGAAGTAAAAAAGAAATTTTTACTTAAATTTTCTGATTCTTGACGCTTTTATGAATTTTTTCCTGACTATACTATTTTATACTATATTAGAAGTCGGTCTTATAACTCTTTAGTATATTAACATGAATAGGTAGGCAGTATACAACTCTGGTATATCAGTTCTTTAACTGCTGACATCTGATTTTATGATCGTCTACAATTAAAAAAGAAGTTGTTTATTAAATATTACTAAATTAAAAATAATTTGGAATTGTAGAAGGTAAGACTATAATAATTATGGATTAGCTGAATATTAATTAAGATTCTATTATTTCTAGGTTAAGTAAGATCTCAGAAAAGCTGTAAACTAACATGGCGGATAAAGGCTCTCTATTCAAATGTGAAAAAAGTAATTTAGAGATTTATTATTGCAAAAACTGCGATTACAAAACAAATTTTGGAATTACTTTTTGGGAACATTTTCAAAAATTACATACAAAAATTAAGAAAAATCCATTTAGATCTATCTGGAAATGTTTTACATGCAAAAATTGCACTTTTTCAACATTTTCATTATTACTTTTATTCAAACATAATTTGGTTTGTCAAAAGAATAATAACAAAAAAAGGAAACAATGCTCTTCTTGTTTATTTAAAACAAAATGTAATTATGCATTGAAACTTCATATAATAAGAAAACATACAGCACCAGAAAATATAAAATGGTACAAATGTGATAAATGCAACTACAAAGGAAAGGTAAAAGAAAATTTAATACGACATTTAAATACTCATATAGAGATAAGAGACATAAAAAAACATATTATTGTAAAGCACACAGCACCAGAAAATGTGCAAAAATATAAATGTAACAAGTGCGATTATGAAACAATACGAAAACAATCTTTAAAAGTACACATTATTCGACGTCATACAGACCCAGAGAAAATACAATGGCACAAATGTGATCAATGTACTTACAGAAGCAAAATAAAAACAGATTTAACTACACATGTAAATATGCATCACGAGTTAAAAGTAAATGTGCTAAAATATGAATGTAATACATGCAAGTACAAAACTGTACGAAAAGGACATTTAAGAGATCACATTCTTCGAGTTCATACAACTCTGGAAGAGATAGAATGGTTTAGATGTGAGTACTGTACTTACAAAAGCAAAACAAAAACATGTCTAACACGCCACGTTAAAATCCACAAGATTGATAGTAAAAGTAAAGTCCCAAAACATGAATGTAATACATGCGAGTACAAAACTATATATAAAAGTAATTTAAAAAATCATATTCTTCGACTACATACAGCCCCAAAAAAGATTGAATGGTATTCGTGTTCGCAATGCAATTATATAGGAAAAATAAAGGCAAATTTGCAGAAACATATTAGCAGACTTCATAAAAATATCTAAAAAGTCGCATGAGTTAATGTAGCTGTGAAGAACATCTTCTTCACAGAGTTAGGTGTCCAGGTTAATTTGTTGTATTTGTTCAATAAATTATTTATTTTTCAATTATAACCACTTCACTTATTACACCCACTGCTCAAACCTCCTCTGAAAGCAATCCGGAAAAGCAGTTTATGTAAAGTCTTTAACAGTACTTTCAGAGTCAGTTCATTTGGATCATTTATAGTTTTCCTAAAGTTGCTTATCGTTTGTATAACGTGTTGTCTATGTTTGAAATCTCAGACGGGAACAAATAAAAAAATCACTATATACCTGGACAACATCTGCAGAGAGTTTTCCATTGGTCGCCGAGTAGTTGCGTAGTCGCAAAACGGTTTCAAAGAGCTAGTTCTATCTGAAGCGGCTGGATAAGGATAAACTCAAAGTAAAATGATAGTAATTAATTATACATTAAAAACAACAAAACATTTAAAAATTATTTACATGAGACTAGCTTTTATGTTGTTTAAATAATTTGAAATTAGCTTTATTTAATTAAATTTTGCAAATAAAATTTAGGTTTAGCTCTCCTCCTGGATGCGCCACGATCAACACGATGGGCAATTTCGCGATAGAACAAACCAACTTCTCGAAAGGTCACAATTCTAGTCCTGTCGAAATCGGTAAGATGGTGACATCGTTGATGCCTTCGGACAGAAGACATTTTGTTACTCTTCAGAGACACAACTTCAAATAATTCTACTTATCTGCTTTGTAAAGCCTTTTTCTTAGCAAAAAATAAAAGCTTTTTTGCAAGAACTGTTAAAGATAAACTGTTGCAAAGGTTACTACAACTAGCTATAAATTTATTTATCCTGTATTACAAAATCACTTTCAAAAAATTATTCCTTCTGGGTGTAACTACATAGACTATAATAAGACAGAGACGACACACTAGTGTATCAATTTTCATTGATTGGTACGGTCACCAATCACCATGTGCCGTTCGTGGGCTAAACACGTACGTTTGATTATGATTGCTTCGTGTGTCGCCTCGGTCAGCAATCACAATGCGCCGTCCATGGGCTAAACCATTGCCGTCTTAAGTTACAAGCCGTGAACATACAAGTGGCAACGTCGCTTTAGTGTCGAGCGGTGGTCCTATGCGAAAATATACTTATCTAGCGCTCTGGCTTTTTTTATGCTTTAATGACTGTAAATTACCCATAAAAATTATTATGGAAATCGAAACAAACATTTATTGAGACAAAATATAGAATTAGAAAATTGTTATTCATTTTTAACGGAAAAAATAGGTGAAATACTGAAAAAGAAGCTGGATATAATTGAGTTTCTCACTTTTTCTACGTATACGTATCATAAAAAAGTCTGAAAAAAAAAAACAAAAATTTAAAATATTTTATTCACAAATCTTAATTAACACACAATAAAAAATTACATAATAAAACTACAATAAGACAATATTTATTTAAATACTTATTGAGACAAAATATAGAATTAGAAAATTGTTAATCATTTTTAACGGAAAAAATAGGTGAAATACTAAAAAGAAGCTGGATATAATTAAAAATAAAATGATGATATTGAAATATCCCACTTCAAATTCGAATATCCCGGGTTTTCTTGCTAGTACAGTTAAGGTTGGCAAGTTGGCAGCGTTGCTGGAGGGAAGCGGGAGAAGCGAGAGAGATGCGCGGCCATGACACCAGTCAGTCGGCCACGGGCCACGAGAGTAGTTCCCACCCACACCTCGGGTAGTTCCGACGCCATTTTTTTTCATTTAAAATTTACAAAGGCTATTTTGTTGGTATTTTAACGAAATAACCACGTGAAAATACTGCGAAACTATTAAGACGACCATCGCTGATAAAGTTTTACCTGGATGGCTTTGAAAAACCAAGATTTTTGTAGATAAATGGAAACCCGTGTTGTGACTGTTGTGATGAATTAGTTCGGTGAAAATCGACTTCCATGTGGTTTGAACTCTTCTACAGGTAATCTGAACCCTTTTCTCATTATTAGATATTGTTTAAAATTGTCATTTATTCATGATTTGCTTAAAATATGGTTTTTGTGCTTTTGGAGTCGATAGACTAACGTAGTACCGAGTGCATGTTGTTTTTGTGTCAGGTGCATTTCTTTAGTTTCTTTAGAGTTTTCACCTACTATTAGCAATCAGGTATTGTAAAATCAGTTTAGAACTTATTTTTGTACCATTCAAATGTGGATGATTCGCGAAAACACGGATTTTTAAAGATAATTCATATTTTGTCTACCATGTGGTTCCCAGACATTGAGTCAGCGGAATGTTTTCAGGGTCAAAACCATTTCAATGTGTCTTATTCGTATTTTAACGTTCTGTAATGTAAATTTTTATTTGATTCTAGTATTTCTGATTATTCAAAAGGGGTTTTTCTAAATTATTTTATGTGGGGGCGTCGGTTACTTAGATATTCGTGGAAATTTCCGCCATGTTTCTCGCCATTTAAGAATTTAATTTAACGGTTGCGTTGTTATTAATTTTATATTTATTCATTTATTTTGTGTGTTACCGCGGCGTCACAATTATTTAAAAGTAGTCGATCGTGGTGGAGGGAAGGTATTTCTGATGGAGTACAAGTAGTAACTATAAAACTCCATCAATTGGTAGCTTTCCACTATTGCGTTTCTTAGTGAATGCTTGGAGAGACGAGGATTTGGATGGGGACGTTAAGTAGCAACTATTGGAACTCTCCTCATGCTTAACCTGCCTGGGTCTAAGTATTCTCACTACAACCAGTCATTTATTTATTTGTTTTTTTTTTTTGTGTAGCTTTCGGATTCGAATAGGTATTTAAAACAATGAGTACTTGGTGGCCGATCCCCTCACATTTATTTCTTGTCATTGGGTTTTATTCGTTTTTTTTTGCTTATATTAAATTAAATAATACAACAAAGATTCCCTCCACATTTAAATGTTTTTTTTTATGCAAACTAAAATCATTGTAGGCCATTTAAATTGTTATAAATTGATTTGTCAACATGAAGTTAGAAAAGATACACGGGCATCGTTTACGGACACGGTTTGGGAAGGTTTTATCCGGTCCTTCTTGCAGTAAAAATTTAATTGTTTGTAAAATGTACTTCACACAATGTTACATCTATTTTTATTATTTATTTATGTGTGTATTTGATGTGCCTATGTTATGATTGTTTTGTTTATTTGTTGTAATTTTTTTTGGATGTGCATTTTGTTTTGTGGTTGTTATTGACCATTGATTTACTTTTATTTTGTTTATTTTATGTTTCTGACATGATTTACTGCAAGAAACGAACAAATAAATGTCTCCTTCCAAATTGTAGTTTTATTGTACTCTCCCAACTGAACCCTCATACAGTCACATCTCAAAGAACTTTACCGCCATTTTGTTAAACACAACGTAGGAGTCCTTTTCACTAGACGACGATCACGACTTTGGCCACTTTTATTTAAATTTGAATTTCGCGCACAAATTTGGGTTTATGGCGGTAAGTATGGCCTAGTTTGGGTCATTACAATATAATGAAAATAAAGAACACTTAAAGTAGATGTACAATCAAACCTTTTTAACTTTAATGCAAAAATAAGACAATAGCTTGTAGCATTTAAAAGTCGAATTGATTCATAGAGATGTCAATTAAAAGCAAGCTATATAACAATAACATTACAATAACAAAAAAATTGTTACTAGTTTTCTTTTTTTTATTACATTTCCGTCATCTTGCAAACCATTCTTATATTTAGTATAATTATTTAGAATAATATTGCTAAAAGATGTAAACAATCGTGAAAATACACTTTCAATACAATTGCCGCAGGAGTAACATGTTGAACCAACATCTTCAAAAAAACCATTAGTATCCAAACTTGCCAAGGAAAGTTTTACTAAGACTGCTTTTTGATACTTAATCCTTAAAAACTGTTCTTCTAAATTTTTGTGACTTATTATATAATCAAAAACTGCATACATATGAAACATTGCTGAAATAACATAATTGCTAGGAATCGATAATCCTCCTTGTTGCAAATAGTCAAAATAATTAGCACCTACGTCATTACCTTTGCTACTTCTTATCATTGATATACATAAATCGCAGTTCAACTGCTTAAAAAAACATTGTGCTAAATAACCACAAACATAATCAAAACTTCCTTTATCAATTTCACATACATCTAAATAATCACTGCTTATTATATGTCTAAATAAATTTATTTCGGAGTTCAAAATTCTTTCTTCAGCAACATCATTTTTTCCATCATTAATATCGGTGATAAATTGTTTTAGATTTAATTTGCTTTTACTTGCAAGAGATAAAATTGCTTTTACTCGAAGCTTTTTTTCTGACTCTATAACTTGTCTGAAGGAAATATTATAATTACATCCAGAGAGACGTCTATATTTACCAAACCGCTTTTCTAAATTGTCTGTTTGAAAGACGGCAATGGCTAAACACGTATGTTTGCTTCGTGTGTCGCCTCTGTGTTGTTATACTCTCTGTAGGTGTAACACTTCTAATAACACTGACTCACTGAGTATATTCAGAAGATGGGTTGTCTAATTGTTTCAAAATCACATAAATCAAAATAAATCCTGCATTAACCAAAATGAAATAAATTGTGAAGAGTAGATTTTGATATTTGGAAATTAATTGTCAATTAGTTTAAATTTTATTTATTCATGATAAGATCCGTGAGAAATTTTACAAAAGAAACTGAATCATAAAACAACTAAATTTTGTTAATGAAGCATGAAGAGTGAGAAGACTATAAAAGCATGATTTATAGTTTTGTTGTTTTAAAAATTAAAGAAAAATTTTTTTAAAGAATTTTTCCATCAAATAAAAACGAGGTCGCATATGTAATATTGGCAAATTTTTGTGAATCATAGAGAGCAAGTGTACGGAAGAACGTAATGTGACAAAGAAAAAATTATTGTTCTCACACAAAGCTGCGTGGGGTGACACGGAACTTGATGATTTAATTACCATGGCGAATTGTTTAATAGCTTTGTTTTCGTCTAGTGGCAAAGAGTTGCCCTTCAATCGGGGTATATATTGCTCTAAATGAGAGGTGACAATTCATTAGAATATCGACAAGTGTCGATATTCTAATGAATTGTCAAATTACGAAGCTAATAATCAGCGTAAAACTAGTGAAGTATTTTAAGTTAATTATTCAAGTGTCCAGAAAGTGTCTTAGTGTCCCTTGGCAGAAAAGCAGTAAGTGTAACTCAGTTCAATTACGTTCAATTACGCGATGTCATCAATAAAAATTCTTATTTTTATTTTACTTCTCTATGAAATAAGTCATTAAGAGATTATTTGGGTAGAATTTATTCCGTTGACAATCTTAGCTATTCGAAAAGGGTTATAGAGTATTTAAATTGCTTTAATTGTTAAATTCGCATCTGAGTGTTGACCTCGTTTAAATTTATTGAAGAATGATATTTTAGCTCGAAGAAAAATAAATATTCTCTTAGTATATCGTAAAAGAATGTTTTAATTGTTTTTAAAATGGTTTTTATTAAGTAATGGTTTAATTTCGCAGAAATTAAAAGATTTATTGTACTCAAATCGTGTTTAGAGTCATTTATCGAATTGGTGAGGCCATTTGAATGTACTTGACAGTCTTGAACAAATCACGCTTTTTAATGAAAATTGGTTGTTGTTGCCGATAGTCCGGACATTTTAGAATTTATTTTGCTATTGTCGACTTTGAGTGTTTGAAGCCTTTATGGGGTTAAATTGTGACCTTTGTCAAGACGATAAAGGGTTGGGTAGTCGACGTCAGGACGATTTTTGACAAGTGTTTGGAAAAGTCGAGCGTCATTCGGTATCATAGAATCCTCCCCTTCACTCAAGTTTTCATTGTTAAGTAGTTTAATATTTAATTGTGAGAAAGAACGACTAATATAAGAAGTAGAGATTGGTTCTTAATGTACCTTGAAAGAAAGGCTTTATTGTAAACGCGTAAGGAGTAGATATTTGTGGTTGCCTACCTATTAGTCTTTCTTTCCACAAATATAGACGTATATTTTTATCCATTTGTAATCCTTATATGTAATTTTAAGTTTAAGATAACTGTGTGTGCTTTAGTTTATCAGAATATTTTTTAAAAAGAGCTTTAGTATCGTTGTTTGGAAAAATCATACGCTATCAGTATGTTGAAAATGTCAAGTTTAAATTGTTTCGTTAATAAGCAAGTTAGAAATATCTGGAAAAGCTTTGGACTAATTAAAGTAATATTGTCTGTTTTACACTGTTTAACGTATTTTTTAAGTATAAGTAATAATTTCATATTATATAAATAATTGTTATTCTATCTAAGCATTTTCTTTTAATATATTTTATCTTTAAATTTAATCAGTGTTTTCAATTTTAAGACAGTTAAAGATCTTAGACTGCACCCCTTACCCCTAAAGCATTTGATTCCCGATCTCTGGTTTAATAATTTGAATATTTTTATATTCCTTTTGTTGTTAAATCGCAGGGAAGACCTATGTTCAAAAATATAAATTTAATTGGATCTGTTTCATAGGAAACCGTTCACGGCCTTATTAACTGTTACATCTAAGATAAGAAAAATTACATTTTTCTTAAGCCTAACAAAAACAACCTATCACAAAATCTTTCAAGAAAATTTGATTGTGTAGTTCTAATTTTTACAGAACAAAAACAAAAAATGTTAGTTGTATAAATGCTCGCTTATAAATATAGCTAAACTAGTTTCGGGTACTGAATTTTCTTCTTCAGTTGCTTAATTAAACGATAACAAGAGGGCAGCCAAGAAAATTGTAATAAATTAATTGTTATTGTTAAAATTTTAAAAAAATTGACACACAAAGTTGGACAACTGATTCCCTTAAAAAAAATCTTTTTTGTGACTCTTCAAAAACGCCTCAACAGCGGTCATCACTTCGCTATCGTCCTTAAATTTTTCGCCCCGGAGATGTTCCTTGAGCTAAGGAAACAAATAAAAGTCACTGGAAGCTAGATCTAGCAAATAAGGCGGGTGTTCGAGCAGTTTAAATTCCGCTTCTTTAATGGCAGCCATTGCAACTGCGGCATTGTGAGCCGGTGCGTTGTCTTGGGGAAACAACACACCAGCTCGCAGTTTGCTGCATCTTTTTTTCTTAATAGCCTTCCGCAATCTTGTTATTTGGTCAGCGTAATAAGACTACGTAATAGTAGCACCCTTCTTCAAATATTCCACCATAATTATTCCTTCAGCGTCTCAAAAAACAGATGCCAGACGCTATAACCATTCGCGCCGAACTTGACACTGAATTTTTTCGGAGTCGATGAAGAGGCTCGCTTCCAAGTCATCGATTGTTATTTGGTTTCAGGATCAAAATGGTGGATTCAGGTCGCATCCATATTCACAAAACGTGACAAAAATTTTCCATATCTACTTAAAACTTTTTCAGATTGGCCTTCGAAATATCGACTTGGTTTTTCTTTTGCTCGTCGGTTAACATTCTCGGCACCTAACGCGCGGAGCACTTATGCAGTTCGTTCACAAGGATTCTTTGAACGCTGCCATATGAGATCTCTGTGACCTCAGTTGCATGCCTGATAGTCACTTTTCGATTTGCCAACCATATCTTTGACTTTTCTTACGTTATCTTTAGTGGATATTCTGACCAGCTTTTAACTCTTTTGCCCAGCTTGAAACTGTAGTATATGGAGGTTTTCCTCCCCCAATGTTTTCACCAAGTTGCTATGTATATCTTTGGTAGATATTTTTTGTAACAGAGGTACTTGATGACAGGTTTAAATTCGTTGTTGTCCATTTTGATGTTAAACCTTCGAAGGTTTGTATTCAAATGAATGTCCTTCCCGGGAATTCTGGCCTATTTAAATGATTTTTTTGTGGTGACTTATTAGGTATATAAGCAAGCAAAAAAAAATATTTTGGATTTTTATGCAAACTGGAAATAACCGATTATTATTATTACTTTTGGATCACTTCTCGTATCATACTTATACCCTAGACTGGCGAGCAAAAAAACTTAGTCGTTAAAATGTTTATAAAATATAACAAATAATTTTTATTTAAGTACCTAATTATGTTAGGTTTTTTAAAGAAGTGTTTTGATCTAATATATTAAAATATAAGAAACTGGGGCGTTCCTCCTGCCTCACCCTGTATAATAAAATCTTATTTTTGCAACTAATTAGTAACTGTATTTTATGACTAAATTCTTTTTGAGTAATTGATTTGTTCTATCTTATTTAAATTTAAGAGATTATTTAATAAAAAAAAAGAAATTGAAAATTTCAAAAAATCACTAAGATACTTGGCTTTCTCAAGGATTTTTTACTGACTATACTATTTTATATTTAACCAGAAGTCGGTCTTATAACTTATAGTAGAGGTAGGCACTATACAACTCTGGTACACGACCTTCTTTATAAAATAATAAAAAATGACGTTAATAGTTCTTCCTTCAGTTCTTTAACTGCTGACATGATAATTTTATGATTGTCTACGATTAAAAAAGAAGTTGTTTATTAAAAATTACTAATTTAAAAATAATTTGGAATTGTAGAAGGTAGGACTATAATAATTATGGATTAGCTGAATATTAAGTTTCAATTATTTTTAGGTTAAGTAAGAGCCAACAAAAGCTGTGCTGTAAATCCAACATGGCGGATCAAGCCTGTCTTTTCAAATGTGAAAAAAGTAGTTTAGAAATATATTATTGTAAACACTGCGATTACAAAACAAATTTTGGAATTTCCTTTTGTGAACATTTTCAAAAATTACATACAAAAATCAAGAAAAATCAATTTAGATCTATTTGGGAATGTTTTACATGCAAAAATTGCAAATTTTCAACATTTTCATTATTACTTTCGTTTAAACATAATTTGGTTTGTCAAAACAATAATAACAGAAAATGGAAACAGTGCCCCCATTGTTTATTTAAAGCAAAATATAATTGCGATTTGAAACTTCATACAATAAGAAAACATACAGCACCAGAAAATATAAAATGGTATAAATGTGATCAATGCAACTACAAAGGAAAAGTAAAAGAAAATTTAGTACGACATTTAGATATTCATAAATCAGATAACGAAATTTTATTATATTATTGTGATCAGTGTGAATACAAATCAAGATTGAAAAGAGACATAAAAGAGCACATTATTCGACATCATACACCACCAGATGAAATAAAATGGTACAAATGTGAACATTGTACCTACAGAAGCAGAATCAAAGCATATCTAGCAACACATTTAAGAATACATCACGTATTAAAAATAAATGCGCCAATATATGAATGTAAAACATGCAAATACAAAACTGGTCGTGAATCAATTTTAAAAAAACACATCACTCGATTTCATACAGCCCTCGAAAAGTGGTTCCAATGTGAGCACTGTACCTACAAAAGCCGTATAAAAACAACTCTAATACGCCATGGAAAAATCCACAACAAGAGTGATAGTAATGTGCCAAAATATGAATGTAATAATTGCGAGTACAAAACTATTAACAAAGTGGATTTAACGAGGCATATCGGTCGAATGCATATAGCACCAGAGAAGATTGAATGGCACCAGTGTTCCCAATGCAGTTATAAAGGAAAAATAAAGGCAAATTTACAGGGACATATTAGAAGAAATCACAAAAATATTTAACGTAAATTTTAATCAATCTAGTTTTGGGATTAAAATATAGTTCGAGTCTGTTTTTACTTTGAACGCAACAAATAAAAGTTTTAAAGTAAGTTTTTTTTGTTTTATTGGAGTTGGGAGGGATTCAAGTAAAGTTCCCTCAAATTTATCTGGTCCCGACTTCTAAATCCCGTAATAAACCAAACAATGGTCAAAATGTGGAGACCTTGGGAAAGTGAAACTGTGAATGAACCGCTAATTCATGTTGTTTCTTCGTCTTCGTTATCTTCCACAAGTAGTAAAGAAGAAATTGACGTTGGTAGACCTCGTAGAAAAATAAAGTTTTTAGAGGCCGATACTAAACAAGTGATTTTAGATGTATTTCATGATAAGCAAAAATTCTTTACATTAGTTTTTTGATTATATTTTTTTTGTTATAGGCTTAAGACAAACTAAAGACTTTACGACTGCCTTTAAAGAAACTCTTCTTTTAACGAAAACTTCCAAAACAACATTAAGACGTTTAATTAAAGTTGGAATACAAACTAGAAAAAAACGAAAAAACTTTGGCAAATTTCGAAAATTAGACGAACATCTGCACAGTGACATTATAAGAAGAACGGTTTATAAAATGTATGAAGAAAAAGAAGTTCCCACGATTGCAAGCCTACACGCTAAATTACAAACTAAAAATTCAGACGTAAAATGCGGATAAAACGTTGAGAACGTTTTTGAAAAAAAATGGATTTCGCTTTAAAAAGATTAATAAAAGATTATGTATAATGGAAAGTCTGCGATTGCGAAGATGGCGTCAAGAATATTTGCAAAAAATACAATTTAGAAATGAAAACAAAGAAATATTTTATTTAGACGAAACATGGTTCGATAGCCACGACACGGTTTGTCGTGGTTGGGTTGATAGAAGTCAGAAATGCCGTCTGAAAGTCCCACCATCTAGGGGCCAAAGACTGACAATTTTACATTGCGGTTCGGAAAATGGTTGGGTCAAGGATGCACTATTATTATCTGGCAAAAAAATAAAACACTGCAAACTTGATTATCACGAAGACATGAGGGCAGAACTTTTTGAAAATTGGTGGGAGAACACCTTACTCCCAAAATTACCAACAAATAGTGTAATTGTGTTGGACAATGCCTCTTATCATTCTAGGCAACTAGAAAAACTTTCCAATACCGGAAGCCGGAAAGAAGACATTCAAACTTTTTTATCAGAAAATGATCTTTTTTATGAAGAATCGTACTCCAAAAAACAACTTTCAGAGGTACTTAGAACTCAGAATTTTTTAAAAAAATATTTTGTCGACGAAAAAGCAAAAGAATTAGGGCACACTGTTGTGAGGCTGCCCCCATACTATTGTATTTTTAATCCGATTGAATTAGTATGGGGGCAACTAAAAAGGGCTGCACGAAAAAATAATAAGTGTTTTGACAGAAACAATAGGGTAGTTGATGTAATAAAAAATGAAATAGAAAAAATTTGTAAAAAGACTTGGGAAAAATCCGTAAAAAAAATAATAAAAATTGAAAATGAATACCGCAAGTTTGAAAACATAGAATTTATTATAAATTTAAATGAAGATAGTGATGACAGTGTATTTGAAGATTAAATTTATTACGAAAAATTTTGTTTTTTATTAATATTAATCGATATTATTAATAATGAATTTTTATTTTTAACAATTGGAATCAATTTATGTAAATTTTACTTATCGGAAATTTTACGGTCCCTGCCGATGCCTCAGATAGTCAGCTATTCCGTCCAGATATTGTAAGTGTCGATCCTCCGAACAATCATAAATTAAAATATCCCAGCACTGAAAATTAGCTTACCATTAGATTCAACAATGACCATTGTTTGGTTTATTACGGGATTTAGAAGTCGGGACCAGATAAATTTGAGGGAACTATACATCAGATTAGAGGTAGGACCGAGAGAAGCAGAAACAGAGGATTCGCGACAAATCACTTAATTAAATTTTGATTAATGAAAAATTAATTAGTTATAAAAATGTGTTAATTTATTAGAAAAACACAATTTTGGTCACTCTGTAGTAGGATGAGCAGGATGGCCGAGATGTGGAAACAAAAATAATGTGTTCTCAAGAAATTTATATTATTTTAAAAAACAGTTTTGTATTTACATTTGTTACAGTCATATTTTGACACATTATTTCCTCATGTGTATTTTTCGATGTTCTCTTAAATCACTTTTTATTTTGCCTTTATAGCTACAGTGCTCACACTGATACCACCGTATTTCATCTGGAGCTGTATGACGTCTTATAACATGCTTTTTTAAATCTGCTTTACGTATCGTTGTGTAGTTACATGTGTTACATTCATATTTCGGCACAATTTTTTTCAATCCGTGATTTGCTTTAACATGTTGTGTTAAATCTAATTTTATTTTGCCTCTGTAAGTACAGTGATTGCATTGGAACCATTCTATTTCTTCTGGGGCTGTATGAAGTCGAAAAATGTGCCGTTTTAAATCTGCTTTAAGTGTAGTTTTGTACTTGCATATGTTACATTTATATTTTGGAACATTTATATCTGAAATATGGTGCATTCTTTTAATGTGTGTTTTTAAATCTGTTTTTATTTTGCTTCTGTAGGGACATTGTTCACATTGGAGCCATTGTAATTTCTCTGGGGCTGTATGACGTCTGATTATGTGTAATTTTAAATGACTGTTATGTATAGCTTTATATTTGCATAGATTACATTCATATTTTGCCGCATTTTTTCGTGCTGTGTGTTTGGCAAGAATGTGTCTTTCAACATCTGTTTTTTTTCTTGCTTTATATTCACAGTGATTGCAATAAAATAGCATAACTTCCTTATCTGATTTATGTATTTTTATATGTTGTTTTAAATCATGTTTTATTTTTCCTTTGTAGTCACACTTATCACATTTATACCATTCGATATTTTCTGGTGCTGTATGTCTTCTTATTGTATGAGCTTTCAATTTAGAATTGCGATCTGCTTCATATGAACAATAGGAGCACTGCTTCATTTTTTTAATATTATTCTCACAAGATAAATTATGCTTAAATAATAGTAATAATGAGAATGTTGAAAAATTGCAGTTTTCGCAAAAATAACAATCTGGTTCATAAATAAACAAAATTTTCTTGCTTCTTGTGTGGAATCTTTGTAAATGACCAGAAAAAGAAACTCCAATATCTGTTTTATAGCCGCAGTGTATACAATGGTAAACTTCTAAACTACTTTTCTCACATTTGAAAAAAGAAGTCATCTTAGTTTAGTCTTATTTCAAAGATTATAAACAATTGTTGGTTTACTTTACCTAAAAATCAAATCAAATCTTAATGAAATTTCTTAATCGATTATTAAAATATTATTGTACCCTCCACAATTCCAAATAAATTTAATAATTTTCAAGTATTTAATAAATAACATTTATATATTTAACTATTTTTCATTATAGCAGTTACAATATCATATGTTTGTATCATAATATCGACTGGTTATAATGTCTAAGACAATATAGTACATAACCAATAACAATTGAAACTATAACTTAAGAAAAAACAATATTTCGAAATCTTTAATAAAGCGATGAGATTAGTCGAGTTGAGTTTATCTGCTGCTCTACAAAGCGACAATCTCGGAAGCAAATACTGAGCAATAACTATGGGCTATATACTGTGTGTTATTAAGTTATTTATTGTGTTGTTCGTATAAATAGTTTGTACAGAGTTTTACTAGATTAAAGCTTTGTTCTGTACTATAAACCATTTTAAAAACTACAAGTTCTTATTTTTAATAGTGTAGGCATCAACAAAATGAGATAGGCGATGTCTGCTTGTGGCATTTCGTTCTAAGTAACTTAAACCTCATGGATTAACTGTGCCAGAGTCTGTCGAGAACGGTACAAAGCGGACAGACTTCTCTCCATCATATCCTACATGTTTGATGGGATTTAAATCTGGTGAACGAAGTGGTCATCGTAAACGATGACCTTAATGTTAACAAACAATTTTCTTAGCTTTATTGTTTTTTTTGTGACGTAACAGCCTGACGTGACAATAAAACTCAGAGTAATAAACATTTTTTATTTAATGCGTTTTTTACATTTTGGAAATATATTTTAATTAAATTAGTAGTTTACACATATTTATACAAATAAATACACCAAGTAAAATGGATTATTACAGCATATACCAGTAACGTTTGTTGTTTTACTCAATTAGTTCAACGCAATTTAAACACATTTTAGATATTTTTATGATGTCTGTAAATATGTTTCAGTAAATTTGCCTTTATTTTTCCTTTATAATTACATTGAGGACACTGATGCCATTCAATTTTATTTGGGGCTGTATGCAGTCGAACAATATGATCTTTTAAATTACTTTTATATATAGTTTTGTACTTGCATGTATTACATTCATATTTTAGCACATTTACTTTTAACACGTGACGCATACTTACATGTGTTATTAGATCCGTTTTTCTTTTGCTTCTGTGGGTACAATGTTCACATTTGTACCATTGTATTTCATCTGAGGCTGTATGACGTCGAATAGTATGTTCTTTTAAATATTCTTTTCGTATTGTTTCAAACGCGCATTTGTTACATTTATATTTTGGCACATTTTCTCGTGCCGTGTGCCTTGCTAGATTGTGTCTTTTGAGATCTTTTTTCATCTTTGCTTTGTAGTTACAGTTATCGCAATAATATAATAAATCTTCATCTTTTGATTTATGTTGTCTCATGATATGTTGTGTTAAATCTACTTTTACTTTTCCTTTGTAGTCACATTTATTACATTTGTACCATTTGATTTCTTCTGGGGCTTTGTGTTTTCTTATTATATGACGCCTCAATACAGAACTATGAAGAGTTTGATAAACACAATAGAAACACTGTTTCTTTTCCTTAATATTATTGTCTTGGCAATTTAAATTATGTTTTAATAAAAGTAACAATGAATTTGTTAAAAAATTGCAGTTTTTACATGTAGAATATTCTAATGTACAAGCAGATCTAAATTGATTTTTCATGGTTTTTGTGTGTAATTTTTGAAAATGTTTACAAAAGGAAATCCCAAAATTTGTTTTGTAATCGCAGTGTTTACAATAATATATTTCTAAACTACTTTTTTCACATTTGAAAAGACAGGCTTGATCCGCCATGTTGGATTTACAGCACAGCTTTTGTTGGCTCTTACTTAACCTAAAAATAATTGAAACTTAATATTCAGCTATTCCTTAATTATTATAGTCCTACCCTCTACAATTCCAAATTCGCTTTAATTTTGTAATATTTAATAAACAACTTTTTGTAAATATAATAGACGATTACAAGACCATCATGTCAAGGACGTTGTATGATCATTCAACGTCCTTGCATCATGTCAGTTTAGGAAGTGGTAACTAGAGTTGTATACTGCCTACCTATTTATGTTGTTATACTAAGAGTTATAAGACCGACTTCTACTATTATATAAAATAGTATAGTCAGTAAAACAAAAATAATTTAGTCTTAAAATACGTAAAATGAAAAATATAGGAAAAAATATCAATACACTTAGTTTTAAAAATAAGATTTTATTAGGTATTTACTTAATGACATTAGAAGTAAAAAATAAAACAATAAGATTTGTAAAAAATTTTAGTAAGATTAACTTAAAAATCTATGTGTTTGACGATTCCGTATATAAATAAACTCGTGTACATGTGTAGCATCAACAAAATCAAATAGTCGATGTCTGCTTGTGGCACTTAAACTGCATGGATTAACTGTGTAAGAGTCTGTGGAAAACAGTGCAAAACGGACTGACTTCTCTCCATCTTATCTTACATACTCGATAGGATTTAAATCCGGTGAACAAAATGGCCATAGTAAACGATGATTTCAATGTTAACAATTTTCTTAGCTTTAGTGATTTTTTTTGGTGACGTAACAACAAAACTCATAGCAATAAACACTTGCTTTTTACATTTTGAGCATATATTTTAACTGGATTAGTAGTTTACAAATTTATAGAAATAAACATACCAAGTAAAACGGTTTATCACAGTATATACCAGTAATTTCTGTTGTTAATTGGATTTTTTCTCTTGCGGTGGTTTACTCAATTAGTCCAACACAACTTGTCATTTTTTAGATATTCTTATGATGTGTGCTAATATGTCTCTGCAAATTTGCCTTTATTTTTCCTTTATAATTGCATTGAGAACACCGATGCCATTTAATCTTTTCTGGAGCTATATGCATTCGACCGATATGTCTCGTTAAAGCCACTTTGTCAATAGTTTTGTAATTGCAATTGTGACATTCATATTTTCGCACATTACCATCTGACTTGTTATGGATTTTTAAGTGGCGTGTTAGACATGTTTTGATTTTGGCTCTGTAGTCACACTTATCACATTTGTACCATTTTATTTCATCTGTTGGCGTATGACGTCTAATAATGTGCCCTTTTAAATATTTTTTTCGTATTGTTTCATACTCGCACTTGTTACATTTATATTTAAGCAGATTTGTTTCTGAATTAGGTAGGGTAAGCTTTTTAGTGTAATGCAAACGTACATGTCTTGTTAGGTCTGTTTTTCTTTTGCTTCTGTGGGTACAATGTTCACATCTGTACCATTGGATTTTCTCTGGGGCTGTATGACGTCGAATAATGTGATCTTTTAAAGTTCCTTTATGTAATGTTTTGTATTCGCAGTTGTTACATTTATATTTTTGTACATTTTCTTGTGCTGTGTGCTTTGTAAGAATATGATATTTAATATTTTTCTTCGTTCTTGATTTGTATTCACAGTGGTCGCAATAATATAATAAATTTTCAGCTTTTGCTTTATGTTGTTTTATATGTACTGCTAAATCCACTTTTAGTTTTCCTTTGTAGTCACACTGATTACATTTGTACCATTTTATCTCTTCGGGTGCTAAGTGTTTTCTTATTATATGACGTTTCAATATACAATGATAAGGCGCTCGATAAAGGCAATAGAAGCACTGTTTCTGTTTCTTAAAATTATTGACTCGACAAGTCAAATTATGTTTTAATAAAAGTAATAATGAATTTGTTGAAAAATTGCAGTTTTCACATGTAGAATATTCTAGTATATTAACAGTAGATGTGAATTGATTTTTCTTGGTTTTTGTATGTAATTTTTGAAAATGTTCACAAAAAGTAATTCCAAAATTTGTTTTGTAAGCGCAGTGTTTGCAATAATATATTTCTAAACTACTTTTTTCACATTTGAAAAGAGAGGCTTTATCCGCCATGTTGGTTTACAACTTTTTTGAGATCTTACTTAACCTAGAAACTTTTAATATTAATATTCAGCTAATCTATAATTATTATTCTTACTCTCTACAATTCCAAACTATTTTTAACTTTGTAATATTTAATAAACACCTTTTTTTTTAATCGTAGACAATCATAAGACCATCGTGTCTGTTCAGCTATAATAGAAAGTTGTATCTACGTGGTATCCCAGAATTGTATACTATCTACTTATCCATGTTGATATACTAAGAGTCATAAGACCGACTTCTAGTATAATATAAAATAGTATAGTCTGTAAAAAAAATTTATTAAATAATTTTACATTTAAATAAGGTAGAACAAATCAATTGCTCAAAAACAATTTAGTCTTAAAATACGTAAAATAAATAGTTCTTGTCAAATGAATTTGAAAAATAATATATCCATATACTTAGATACAGAAATAAGATTTTATTATACAGGGTAAGACGGGAGGAATGCACCACTTTCCTATATTTTTCTAAAGTTTGGTGCGTTCCTCCAAAGACACTCTGTATAATTGAGAAATTAAAAAATATGTTTATTACAAGTTATTCGCCTTTGCATTTAGTCACGCTTTTTAATTTAATTTAGTTCCGGAGTTTGTTACAGCCAAAATAAAATTTTAACTTTGAGTCAACGATTTAATGCGCGACGGTCGGTCCGCCATGATGTCAATGCCACACCGAAAGGCGTGGAGATATCGGTATAACCACGCCTTCCGTGAAAACATTTATAGCATGGCGAACCGAACGTCGCGCTAATGTAGTCGTACTCACTTACCTTTTAATTATTTTATTTATTGTTTATTAATTTTATTTAATTAATTTTTATATTTTATTTTAATAATTAATATTTTAATAATTTAATACAAGATGCAGTCTATTTATTTATTTTTTTAACATTTTTCTTTCCCAATGCTTGAGTATTAAATATTGATTGATTTAACCTGATTGTTTATTAGCTTATTGTTATAGTCACAATACAGAAAATCTGAACTGGTTTCGGGCTGTACCTACCTAAATTTCCTTTTTCAGTTGTCTAACTTTGTGTCAATTTTTTTAAAATTTTAACAATAACAATTAATTTATTAAAATTTTTTTGACTGTCATCTTATTGAATATCGTTTAGATGATTTTTTTAAAAATTTTAAAAAGTTGACACACAATATTAAGCAACTGAAGAAGAGAATTCAGAGCCTGAAACTAGTTTAGCTATACCTACAAGGTGAGTCTGTTAAAAGTTTATCTTAACTTTTCTCAAAAACTACTTATTACACCGACTTCGAGGTTTGCCATTAAAAACTGTGTTTTTTTCTCTACACATGTGAATTTTTTCAGAATTTTCCTAATATTCCTTCTAATAAATATTAATTAGTTGAAATATTGTTTTGTAAAAAAAATATAAAAAAAATGTAGATGACTGCAAAAAATAATAAAGTTTATTCGTTTTGTAACACCTAGTTTGATGCAGCATTGCCGTTACTCGACAATAGGTTGGACATCTACCCTACAGTTTCTTTATCTCACCCACTATCTTAAGAATAATGGCATATTATTTAATATAAAAAAATGTAAAAAAAAATAAAAAAGGTCAATTTGTTTTTGTTTGTAGATTTAGTGACAATACTTAAAGTAAGTTTACCACTCTGCCAAAAAATTATTTCTACTGTATATAAATTCTACAAATGGAGGTTTTAGCGCAAGCAATATCTAAATATTTTTTTTAAATACACAAATTGATTTTTTTCTTTGCAAATATATGTAAAAAATGTAAAACAGCTATCTTATAATCTGAGATCAAACTGTAACTGAATCAGAGCAAACCGTGGAAGTGCGTATTAACATTAGACACATCATTACAATTCCGCTGGCACAGCCTGCTCTGATTCGATTACATTTTGATCTCATCTTATATTTTTTGAAACCATTTGGTTTCAATTCTTGGTATTTAGTAGCAGTAGTTCTCCAATCATCTATATAACTGCGGATTTATTCATAATTTTGGATCTTTCTAATTTTGTCTTCTGAAAATTGAGCGCCACCAACTTTTTTTACGTAAAACATTGAAAAAAAACTCTGGAGGTGATGTCCAGGTATATACTTTACATTAAGTGCTTTTCCGGCTAGTTATCTCAGTGGATGTTTAAGCACTGGGTGTGGTAATTACAAGTGGTTAAAATCAAAAAATAAATAATTTATTGAACAAGAACAACAAATTAATCTAGACACCTAATTCTGTAAAGAAGATGTCCTACGGAAATGATGTACCAGAATAGATCCTAGTAATGTTTTTACACGAAAAATGTCCCCTAGTCAATACTCACTGAAATCCCGAGGTACTAGTCCGCCAGAAAAGATTCTAGTGTTAAGCCCCATGACATCTTTTCTCTGAAGAAGTCCAGGAGTCTTGATGTCGGTGTAGTTTTAGTACGGAAAAAGTTCAGTACACCAAGTCAAAGGAAAGACTAGATTCTCCTGAAAATTTCCAGGAATTAGTGCATCCTAGTCTTGGTGCTTTTCCTCTGCTTTCCTCTTAGAGGAAAATCTAAACCGCTCCCAAAAATTCGCTCGTTTCCATTGATTTTTTATGGCATAAGCCTAACATCACAATAAAACGCAATCCAACGTAACTCATGCGACTTAAAATTAAATATTTTTATGATGTCTGCTAATATGTTTCTGTAAATTTGCTTTTATTTTTCCTTTATAAATGCATTGAAGACACTGATGCCATTCAATCTTATTTGGGGCTGTATGCAGTCGAGTAATATGCCTATTTAAATCTGTTTTATATATAGTTTTGTACTTGCATGTACTACATTCATATTTTGGCACATTACCATCAGACTTATTGTGGATTTTTACGTGGCGTGTTAGACATGTCTTTGTTTTACTTTTGTAAGTACAGTGCTCACATCTGAACCATTCTATCTCTTCCAAAGCTGTATGAAATCGAATGATGTGTTTTTTTAAATCCGCTTGACGACCAGTTTTGTATTTACATGTATTACATTCATATCTTGGCACATTTACTTCTAACAGGTGATGCATACTTATATGTGTTGTTAGATCTGTTTTGATTTTGCTTCTGTAAGTGCAATATTCACATTTGTACCATTGTATTTTCTCTGGAGCTGTATGACGTCGAATAATGTGTACTTTTAAAGCCTGTTTTCGTATTGTTTCATACTTGCATGTGTTACATTTATATTTTGGCACATTTTCTCGTGCTGTGTGCTTTGCAAGAATATGCTTTTTGATGTCTGCCTTTACCCTCGATTTGTATTCACAGTGATCACAATAATATAATAAAACTTCGTTATCTGATTTATGAGTATCTAAATGTCGTATTAAATTTGCTTTTACTTTTCCTTTGTAACTGCATTGATCACATTTATACCATTTGATATTTTCTGGTGCTGTATGTTTTCTTATTATATGAAGTTTCAATGCATAATTACATTTTGTTTTAAATAAACAAGAAGAGCATTGTTTCCTTTTTTTGTTATTATTCTTTTGACAAACCAAATTATGTTTGAACAAAAGTAATAATGAAAATGTTGTAAATTTGCAATTTTTGCATGTAAAACATTCTGGTTCCCAGATAGATGTATATAGATTTTTCTTGACTTTAGAATGAAATTTTTGAAAGTGACTGCAAAAGAAAATTATAACATTTGTTTTGAATTCATAATTTTTGCAATAATACATCTCTAAACTACTTTTTTCACATTTGAAAAGAGAGGATTTATCCGCCATGTTAATTTACAGCTTTTGTTGGATCTTACTTAACCTAAAAATAATCGAATCTTAATATTCACTTAATTGTTAATTATTATAGTCGTACTTTCTACAATTTCAAATTTTTTTTAATTATTAATATAAACAAGCTATGTTTAATTGTAGTCGATTGATCATATGTTGAGCAAGCCATATGTTCATGTGAACAAAGTCATAAGACCGACTTCAAGTAGAATTTAAAATAGTATAGTCAGTTTCAGATTTTACAGTCCCAAGATAATACATGGTGCTTTCCAAGCTTAATAGAATTTTTAGCAATAAACAACTATTGTATTTCAAATTTCATTGGTTAATAGTCAAGTGACAGAGCAACAATTAAGACAGATCAGCATCTGCAATAGAATTTTTTTATATTTTGCATCTTACTATCTTAATAATGTACACCTGAAAAATACTAGATGCTAATTAGCTAACACGATTTTTTAACTATACTTGGCAACCCTTCAAAGTATATATATTTAGAAATGATATTTCTTATCAGAAATAAGTTGAAAAAAAATCATGTACAAGTTAAAAAACTAACAAAATAATTGACAAAAATTTTATAACAAATTAACATTACAATAATCAAAACCTAATTAAGGTATTGTCTTCTGTCACAACTGATGGGTAGCGAATCACCTTGCTTTTGCTTCTACTTAATTATTCCGTAGTTTAAATTACTATCGGAGAATGACAACTTTGTTGTCGAAACGCGCGTCGTATTAAGTGTTAGTGGATGTTTTAATTAATCCTGAAATTAATTCATTTTCTTCTGTCCTATGTGGCGAGTTCCCTCTGCTTTTTTCAGATGTACCTTTAATCTGCTGTACTTAAACCCCTCTCAACCCCAATAAAACAAAAAAAACTGTCTTTAAAACTTTTATTTTTTGCGTACAAAGTAAAAATAAACTCGAACTATATTTTAATTCCAAAATCAGATTGGTTAAAATTTATGTTAAATATTTTTGTGATTTCTTCTAATATGTTGCTGCAAATTTGTCTTTATTTTTCCTTTATAACTGCATTGAGAACACTGATGCCATATAATCTTCTCGGGGGCTGTATGCATTCGACCGATATGCCTCGTTAAATCCATTTTGTTAATAGTTTTGTAATTGCAGTCGTTACATTTATATTTTGACACAGTTACTTCTAACACGTGATGCATACTTACATGTGCTGATAGATCTGTTTTGATTTTAGTTCTGTAGGTACATTGGTCTGGAGCTATATGACGTCGAATAATGTGTTCTTTTAAATTGTATTTTCGTATTGTTTGAAACTGGCACTTGTTACATTTATATTTTGGTACATTTTCTCGTGCTGTGTGCTTTGCAAGAATATGCTTTTTTAGGTCTGCCTTCATTCTTGATTTGTATTCACAGTGGTCGCAATAATATAATAAATTTTCAGCTTTTGATTTATGTTGTCTTATATGTAGTGTTAAATCTACTTTTAGTTTTCCTTTGTAGTCACACTTATTACATTTGTACCATTTGATTTCTTCTGGGGCTTTGTGTTTTCTTATTATATGAACTTTCATTACAGAACTGTAGGGTGTTTGATAAAGACAATAGAAGCACTGCTTCTTTTTCTCAATATTGTTGTCTTGACAATTTAAATTATGTAGATTATTTAATAAAAGTAACAATGAATTTGTTAAAAAATTGCAGTTTTTACATGTAGAGTATTCTAATGTATAAGCAGATGTAAATTGATTTTTCTTGGTTTTTGTGTGTAATTTTTGAAAATGTTTACAAAAGGAAATCCCAAAATTTGTTTTGTAATCGCAGTGTTTGCAATAATATATTTCTAAACTACTTTTTTCACATTTGAAAAGACAGGCTTGATCCGCCATGTTAGTTTACAGCTTTTGTGTAATCTTACTTAACCTAGAAATAATCGACTCTTAATATTCAGCTAATCCATAATTATTATAATAGTCTTACCGTCTACAATTCCAAATTATTTTTTCTTTTGTAATATTTAATAAACACATTTTTTTAATCGTACACGATCAGGTATACCAGAGTTGTATACTATCTACCCATTCATGTTGATATACTAAGAGTCATAAAACCGACTTCTAGTATTATATAAAATAGTGTAGTCAATAAAACGTTTTATAAACGCCAAGAATCTTGATTTTTTGACATTTCAAATTTAATTTTAAAAATTTAAATAAAAGATAAATTAATTACTAAAAAACAATTGCGTCTTAAAATATGTAAAATAAATAGTAATTCTTGTTAGAAAAATATGGGAAAAAAAATACACTTTCAAAAATGAGATTTTATTAGGTATGTGCCCAGTGATATAAGAAGTAAAAAATAAAACAATAAGATTTATAAAAAATTTTAGTTACAATAATTTGAGAAAAAAAAAAACAATTATGTGTTTAGCGATTTCGTAACTGAGTACACTCGTGTACACGTCTAGGCATCAACAAAATCAAATAGTTGATGTCTGCTTGTGGCACCTCGTTCTAAGTAACTTGGACCTCGTGGATTAACTGTGTCAGAGTCTGTGGAGAACGGTGCAAAGCGGACAGACTTCTCTCATGGTAATTGATAACTTCAATGTTAACAATTTCCTTAGCTTCATTGATTTTTTTTGTGACATAACAGCCTGACGTGGTAACAAAACTCAAAGCACGAAACATTTGTTTTTTACATTTCAGACATATATTTTAATTAAATTTGTAGCTTAAAAATTTATTACACATATTTATACAAATAAACACATCAAGTAAAATGGTTTATTACAGTATATACCAGTAATATCTGTTGTTTTACCCAATTAGTCCAACGCAACTTAACACATTTTACATATTTTTATGATGTCTGCTAATATGTTTCAGCAAATTTGCCTTCATTTTTCCTTTATAATTACATTCCGGACACTGATGCCATTCAATCTTATTTGGGGCTGTATGACGTCGAAGAATATGATTTTTTAAATCACCTTTATATGCAGTTTTGTATTTGCATGTATTACATTCATATTTTGAGACTTTACTATTACTATTAGACTTGTTGTGGATTTTTGTGTGTTGTCTTAGATATGTTTTTGTTTTACTTTTGTAGGTACAGTGCTCACATTGATACCATTCTATTTCTTCCACAGCTGTATGAAGTCGAAGAATATGATCATTTAAATGTGCTTTTCGTAGAGCTTTGTACTTGCATTTACTACATTCATATCTTAGCATATTTGCTTTTAACACGTGTTGCATACTTACATGTGTATTTATATTTGCTTTTATACTGCTTTTGTAGGTACAATGTTCACATTTGTACCATTGTATTTTCTCTGGATCTGTATGACGTCGAATAATGTGTACATTTAAAGAGTCTTTTCGTATTGCTTCATATTCGCACTTGTTACATTTATATTTTGGAACATTTTCTCGTGCTGTGTGCTTTGCAAGAATATGCTTTTTGATACAAGACTTTGCCTTTGATTTGTATTCACAGTGATCGCAATAATATAATAAAACTTCATCATCTGACTTATGTAGATACTCATAATGTCGTTTTAAATTGTGTTTTACTTTTCCTTTGTAGTTGCATTTATCACATTTGTACCATTTGATATTTTCTGGTGCTGTGTGTTTTCTTATTATATGAATTTTCAGTGCATAATTCTTATCTGCTTTAAATAAACAATAGGAGCACTGTTTGCTTTTTCTGTTATTATTCTTTTGACAAATCGAATTATGTTTAAACAAAAGTAATAATGAAAATGTTGAAAAATTGCAATTTTTGCATGTGTAACGTTCCCATACAGTTGTAAATCGATTTTTCTTGATTTTTGAATGAAATTTTTGAAAATGTTCACAAAAGGAAATTCGAAAATTTGTTTTGTAATCGCAGTGTTTACAATAATATATTTCTAAACTACTTTTTTCACATTTGAAAAAACAGGCTTTATCCGCCATGTTGGATTTACAGCACAGTAAGAGCTTTTGTTGGCTCTTACTTAACCTAAAAATAATTAAAGCTTATAATATTCACCTACATAATTGTTAATAATTATTATAGTCGTACCTTTCACAATTCTAAATTATTTTTAATTTTGAATTATTAACATAAACAAGCGTTATTTAATTGTAGCTGATCGATTATATGTTAAGCACGGAGGTCGGAGCTAGGCATAATTATGTTAATATAACAAGAGTCATAAGACCGACTTCTAGTCTAGTAGAATTTAAAATAGTATAGTCAGTAAAAAGGTTCTCAAATAAATATATTCTTTTGTTGGTAGAAATAATAGAAATCGCTAAAACTTTAACAGAAAAAAAATGTATTTTACTTGTAAAACATACTAAAAGAGTGGACATTTAATTTTTTAAACAGAAGTAAAAGGTATATTGTGTAGGTACGTTATGTCATAAAAAAAATGATGGTTTGCTGATAAATTTGATAGAATCATCTTTTCTTTCTCTATTAAGTGAAGTAATTTTCATACAAATAATGACAAAAATTAATAGCCAAGTCAAACCCACAAGTTTAATCAAACAAAATTTTTACATAGAGTGGCAAAGCGCTTTTAAGAAATGTCGCATCATCAGTGCCTGCACAATAATGTAAAAAAAAATACTCGAAAAAATATTATAAAAAGTTAAGAAATGTTAGATAAAACTTACTAAACTATAATACTAATATACTAAAAATAGAAAAAATTGTTATTTTTTGTAAAGAAAATTGTTGATAAACTGAAAAAAAAATACATAAACAAATAGTTGCAAATTAGAATTTGTGGGTGTGTTTTTTTTAAAGAATAATATTTTTTAATAAATATAAAACTGGGAAAAAACAATTTTTTTAAACGCGTTGGACTTAATAAGTATAATTGATTTTGAATTGTTATTAACTATACTATTTTGGATTATACTAGCAGTCGGTGTTATGACTCTGAATGTCATCTGAGTTCATGTTTTTTAAGATTATAAACAAATAAAATTTGTTTACTGAATAATACAACACAATTTTGTATACAAATTAATTCAAAATTGTAGAAAGTATGTTTTTTGAATTAATTTTTCAGTTAAATATTAAGATCTGATTAATTTTTAGGTTAACTAGTCTAACTCTTTTTTCTAATATAAAACTTAAATAAGATGAATAAGAAGCTATTTTTCAATTGCAAGAAAAATAATTTAGAGAAATATAATTGCAAAAAGTGTGATTTTAAAACAGATATTAAAATTATCTTTTGCAGTCATTTTTACAAGAATCATACTAAAAATGAAGAAAATAAATTTACATTTGTTTCTGCAAACTGTTACTTATGCAAATATTGCAATTTTTTAACATTTTCATTAATAGTTTTGCTCAAACATAATTTAAAATGTCAATATAATACTAAGAAGAAACAGTCTATTTCTAAAAATCAATGTCTCTATTGCACACATCAAGCAGCTAATAATTGCAGCTTGAAAATTCATATAATAAGAAAACATACAGCACCAGAAAATATTAAATGGTATAAGTGTGATCAGTGTGCTCACCAATCAAAAGGAAAAGCAGATTTAAAAAAACATAAAACAATTCGACATAAGTCAGAACAGGACGTATTTTTACATTTTTGCAATTATTGTGACTACAAATCAGAAGTAAAAACAAATCTCAGAACACACATTCTTGCAAAACATACAGCACCAGAAAATGTGCCGAAATATGAATGTAACACATGCAACTTCAAAACTGTACTTAAAGCAAGTTTAAAAAGACACAATATTCGATACCATACAGCCCCAGATGAGATAGAATGGAACCAATGCGAATACTGTACCTACAAATGCAAAATAAAAACAGATTTAACAAAACATGTAAAAACACATAACATGCCAGAAAAAAATGTACCGAAATATGAATGTAGCACATGCGAGTTTAAAACTATATATAGAGGAGTGTTAAAACAGCACATTACTACACAACATCAAGCACTAGGGAAAATTGTATGGCATCAGTGTCAACAATGCAGTTATAAAGGAAAATTAAAGAGTTATTTAGATCGACATGTTAAATCACGGCACGGAAATACACATATCGCTAAAAGTCTTGAACCCCCTGGCTAATGTAAAAAGTTTTATTCAAAATATTAAAGTACCTATGTGGCTCTGACTTAATTAAAAATGGACGGCCAAAAAAGCAAAAAATCAATTTTTTAACAATAGATTGATATTGAATGATTTACAGAAAATGGGAAAACCATACAGAAAATTGAAACAAAATTGCGTAATACTCTGTGTGTTTTCCTCTATTCTGAAGCAATCCCATGAAAATGCGTGGGCATTAAAATAATGAGGTTATTAATTGTTTCTTAGGGTATGTTGTTCCACTCTTCTTGTGCAGGGTTTGTTAATTATATACATATCGGAGGAATTTGCTGGCCATGGTAATCGTTGAATATTTGCATCTTCTAATGTGTCTTGCACTGTTCGGGTGCGGTGAGGCATTGCGTTGTCATCCAAAAAGATAAATTTTTCTCCGATCTCATTACGTAAGGGATGAATAATTGTCCGAATGATGTTTTCCGCATAAATATCTCCAGTCTTTATACGAACTATAGGAACAAGCGCTGTACGACGGTTCCACACGATACCGCCCTAAAACATGACTGATTCTCCGTAGTATGGGACTACTTCTCTAGGAAATTAAAGTCTTTCTTGCCTACTCGGTGCTCTCTAGACCCTTAGTTGACGGCTATCACTCACTATTTCAAATTGTATCTCATCGGAAAATATTACGCTTCACCACTGAGGTAAAAGCCAGTTTCTATGCTACATTACGCTTTACCACTAAGGTAAAAGCCAGTTTCTATGCTCCTGTGTCCATTGTAAACGAGCAGCAATATGTTGCGGAAATAGTCTAAGTACCTTTAGACCACGTCTCGATCTTAAATTTGCAGCACGAAGCCTTTGAGGAAACCGTGAACCTTGAAATTACTGACCGATAAGTTCTCAAAAAAGGATCACGAACCACTGTGACTAAAACGTTTCGATTCTGACGCACAAAATTTGTCAAGTAACGATCCTGTCTTTCGTTTGTTACCTTATTACGGCCAGTTCCATGTCTTTGTTCGACGTCTCCGGTTGGTTGGTACAAATGAACAATCCAAATGACGGAACTCCTGGGAATGTCGACCTTGTCTGCAATTTGATAATTCCATAGACTTTCTTTATGTAAAGCGTTGAATGAATACAAAATGGTATAACTCATTCAATGTGTAAAGCCATCATTCTGCCTCTATTGAACACTAAATCCGAATTTCCGGGCATTTTTGAAAAGAAATGTAACACCACAGTGGAATTTGCGATACTGAGTTTAGTCACTTATTTTTAGACTTTTGGGGTTTATCGAGAGATAACTTTTTAAAAGAATCAATTTTTTTTGGCACAGAATTATAAATAATTCTGCTTCACATTTATGATTTGTTCAGTGATCATGCTATTCACTATTTGGATATTCTAAGGGTTATTCTTGTAATATTTAGCAGTTAATTTTTGTCGGGAGCGTAGCGCAATTTTGTAGCTCTTTTTTTGGTACAATATCTAAAAATAGAATTTTTCTATTTAGATCGTTGTGGGACGCGCCGGCCGAAGGTGTCTTAACTCCTTAAATTAATTTACATTAATAAATAAAGTTTAATTTGATAAATAAACTGTTTGTATTTCTATACTTTCTATTGTCTATTCTACACAACTACTAATACTTTTTGTCGCTATTTTTGAATTTCATAAGGAACTTAGACAGCTATATTCACCGATCGACACCCGAAAATTTTTTGCTAGACTCGAATCTGTATAAAATGGCCGAAATTTCGGATTGTCTTTTAGCTATTTTACAGATTTAAATGGGCTGATTTCAAGTTGAGATAATACCGGTAGTATTGCAAATTTTAATACTTTTTCATAGCAACAACCAATCACAGATCCGATTTTTTTAAATTTTGCCTAGAAACAAGGAAACTACCGGTATTATCTCAACTTGAAATCATCTCATTAGTAAGTAGGTAATGCTCAAAGGGATTGCCAGCTGTCCAATAGAAAAGATTTACCTTGTTTTTGGAAATATTCAGCGTAGTTGGTTGAGGATTCAAAATAGGAGAATACAATATAGAGAAAAAGATTTTTTTTTGAGTAAATTTGTTCATGATAAAAAAGAATGTTGTAGTAGCGTAAACATTCGACAAAGTAAGCTAATTACCTACTATAATAAACATTTACAATATTTAATTTTAAGTCTTGATAATAAAATATAATAACGCCAGACATTTACGTCCAACAAACCAATTTAGCTAAAAGTAATGGATAATTCGAACATTTTTGAATTTTGAATAATTTGCAACTATCAGACTAAATATTTCTTAAACCTAAAGTAATGCTGGTAAACAGCACTTAGTTATTTAAACTTTTAAAGAATATTTTTTTATGAAAATTTATCCAATTTTTATCATCGTCGTTTTAACTTTTTATTTTACACAATTTTCAAATTAAAAATTCTAAAAAATTTTTTTTTTAAACTATTCATTTTATTGTTTTTTAAGCTAATTTCAAGTTGAGATAATATGGGTAGGATCTTCGTTTTCCTGGAAAATTGAAAAATTTCTAGGTTTGACTGGTTGTTGTTGTAGAAATTGACCGATTAATTTACAAACTATAAGAATTAGCTTACTGTTTTTTTTTTTAAATAGGCGTTTATATATCGTTTGTATACTTTCTGATGCCTATAATAATTTTGCATTTGTAACTGACTATACTATTTTGAATCATTCTAGCAGTCGGTCTTATGCCTCTCATAGTTTATTATTATGTGAAAACGTCATCTTATTAATCATTTTACATAACTCAAAATCGTCTACAAATAAAAAATAAAATTTTTTAAACAAATTAATTCGAAATTGTAGAAAGTATGTTTTTTGAATTAATTTTTCAGTTAAATATTAAGATCTGATTAATTTTTAGGTTAACTAGTCTAATTTTTTTTCTAGTATTAAACTTAAGTAAGATGAATAAGAAGCTATTTTTCAATTGCGAAAAAAATAGTTTACATAAATATAATTACAAAAAGCGTAACTTTAATAATCATTTTTACAAATATCATACAAAAAATAAAGAAAATAAACGTATATCTTTTCGTGTTGAATGTTACAGATGTGAAAAGTGCAATTTTTCAACATTTTCATTTTTGTGTTTATTCAAACATAATTTGAATTGTAAAGAAAATACAAAGGACCCAAATGAACCTAAACAATGTCCTTATTGTTTACAAAAAGTCTGTCGTAATTACGAATTGAAACTTCATATAACAAGAAAACATACAGCATCAGAAAATATCAAATGGTATAAATGTAATCAATGTGATTATAAAGGAAAAGTAAAAAAAGATTTAATTGTACATACAAAACTTCGACATAAGTCAGAACAGGACGTAAAATTACATTACTGCAGTCACTGTGAATACAAATCAAAAGTGAAGATGAATATCAAAACACATATTCTTTCAAAACATTCAAAACCAGAAAATGTTCCAAAATATAAATGTAACACATGCAACTACATATCTAAGCGTAAAGGAGATTTAAAAATGCACATAATTCGACGTCATACAGCCCCAGAAGAGATAGAGTGGTACCAATGTGAGCACTGCACTTACAAAAATAAAATAAAAACAGAAATAACACGTCATGTAAAAGTACAACACACACAACAAAAAAATTTAACTATACATGAATGCAACAAATGTAAATACAAAACTATACGTATATCTCATTTAAAAAGACACATTATTCGACGTCATACAGCTTTAGATAAAATAGAATGGAACCAGTGTGAATACTGTTCCTATAAATGCAAAATAAAAACAGATTTAACAAAACATGTAAAAATGCATAACATACCAGAAGAAAATGTACCGAAATACAAATGTAACACATGTGAATACAAAACTGTACATAGAGAAGTGTTGAAATACCACATTACTGGACAGCATATAACACCAGAGAAGATTGTATGGCATCAGTGTCAATAATGCAGTTATAAAGGAAAATTAAAGGCTTACTTAGATCGACATGTTAAATCACGACACGGAAATGGCTAACTTAAATGTTTTCTGTTGTGTTGGAGGTTTAATAAGACACGTTTAATTATAACACTGTGTATTGTCTTAATGATACATGTCTGGCTTAGAACCTAATGAGACAAGCGCCCAGACCCGAATGTTGAATTTCCCTCCGGACGTCTAACTTATAGGAGCGTAGACAAGTTGTATTCGGCTGGCCTGGAGTTTAAACTGATTAAAGAAAGGTTTGAGTTCCTCGCTTTTGCTGTAGAAACTTTCATTATATATAGAATGGAGGCCCAAAACACTTGTGAATACCTTGGGTAACCTGGAAAACGGGTGAAAAAGATGCTCATCAGAATTTTTCAAGTCTAACATTATTAGTCTGGCAATTCAACAGGGGAATGATTCCAGTGTACTTGGGACTGCTAATAAAAAACTAGTCTTGAAGGATTGTACTAGATCCATATTAAAGTTTATTTGTTCTTATTGCTAACATTATGTAATAATTAAATGTTATTTAATCGTTATATACCTACCATTGTAAATTTGTTTTTTTAACTGACCTGATGATGAGTGAAACTCGAAACTAGTCCGCAAATTATTTTTAATTTTTTAAAATTTAGATTATTTTTGATTATTAAAATCTTTTGATTGTAAAATCTTTAATTTAGTAAGAAGAGGAGGATGCTAATGTAACACTAAATGTTGACCAATAAATTTTTGAAAAAGTCTCAGAAGGATAGATATTAGAAAGAATTGTCTATTTTTTTGTTTTATTTGTATTATCGACAACTGATTTTATGCAATTTTTTATTATGAACTAATTTACTCAACAAACAAATAAATTCTCCCTCCATATTGCAGTTTTATTACACTCCCCTATTTTGAACCCTCATGCCGTCGCTCTTTAAACAACTACGTTGTAAAATGTTTCTATTTGAGCATTACCTGCTCAAAAAGTCTGTATAATAGCTAAAAGAAAATCCAGAATTTCAACTATTTTATATGAATTTGACTCTAGCAAGAAATTTTGGGATATTAGCCGGTAAGCATAGCTGTTTAAAGTTCGTTACACTTTTAACTCAAAAATATCAATAGTTAAGTGGAATAGACAGTAGAAAGTAAAGAAATACAAATTAGTTAATTTATCAAATTAAAACTTTATTTATTAATGTAAATTAATTTAAAGAGTTAAGACACCTTCGGCAGGCGCGCCCCACAACGATTATAAATAGAAAAATTGCATTACTGTTAAATACAATCTTTACATAGACGGTGAGTGACTTATTGCACGTCTACGCGCCCGACAAAAAATTAACTGCTAAATACTACACGAAATACATTTAAATTAACCATTTCCATGCCGTGATTTAACATAGCGATCTAAATGAGTCTTGAATTTTCCATTTTGGTTTCATACCATTTTCTCTGGTGCTTGATGTTGTGCAGTAATGTGGCGTTTCAACATTCCTCTATATAAAGTTTTGTACTCGCATAAGTGACATTCGTATTTTGGTCCATTTTCTTCTGGTATGTTATGTGTTTTTAGATGTTTTGTTAAATGTGCTGTTATTTTACATTTGTAGGTACAATATTCACACTGAAACCATTGCGTCTCATCTGAGGGTACATGATATCGAATAATGTGTCTTTTTAATTGAGTTATATTTGTAGTTTTGTAGCTGCATTTATTGCAGTCATGTGTAGATAGATTTTTTTGTTGTGTGTGTTTTTCTTTTATATGGCATGTTATATCCGTTTTTATTTTACTTTTGTAAGTACACTGCTCGCATTGGTACCAATCTGTCTCTTCTGGGGCTGTATGGTGGCAAATAATGTGTCTTTTTAAACTTTCTTCAAGTGCAGTTTTAAAGTTGCATGTCTTACATTCATATTTTGGACCCTTTTCTGGTGCTGTATGTTTTGCAAGAATATGTATTGTAAGATGTGTTTTTGCTTTTGATTTGTAGTCACACTGACTGCAATAATGTAACTTTACGTCCTCTTTTGACTTGTATGGAAGTCTTTTATGTTTTGTTAAATCTGATTTTGTTTCTGCTTTGTAGTTACATTTATCAGATTTATACCATTTGATATTTTCTGGTCTTGTATGTTTTCTTATTATATGAATTTTCAAGCTGCAATTATTGGCTGCTTGATGTGTGCAATAAGGACATTGATTTTTAGAAATAGACTGTTTCTTCTTAGTATTATCTTGACATTTTAAATTATGTTTGAGCAAAACTATTAATGAAAATGTTAAAAAATTGCAATATTCGCATAGATAATAGTTTGCAGAAACAGATGTAAATTTATTTTCTTCATTTTTAGTATGATTTTTGTAAAAATGACTACAAAAGAAAACTTTAATATCTGTTTTAAAATCACACTTTTTGCAATGATATATCTCTAAACTGTTTTTCTCGCAATTGAAAAATGGCTTCTTATTCATCTTAGTTAAGTTTTATACTAAAAAAAAGAGTTAGACCAGTTAACCTAAAAATTAATCAGATCTTAATATTTAACTGAAAAATTAATTCACAAGAACATACTTTCCTACAATTTCAAATTAATTTGTATAAAAAAATTTGTTGAATAATTTAGAACAATTTTATTTTATTTTTTGTAGACGATTCTTTGACATGTAAATGACTCAGATGACGTCTACAAATTTCGAGAATTATAAGACCGACTTCTAGAATGATTCAAAATAGTATAGTCAGCATCAAATCTAAAATTTTTAAACACACCAAGTTCAGTTCGTTTAGAAAAAAATGTTGTTTTTTTAGCTTTGTTTTTATATTTATTATGTTATACAAGCACTGAAACCGGCATTTAAAAAAAAAAGTAAGCTCTCGCATTTTATTAACACTGTCAGGGTCAGGTGGTCATATAATATCTGTCTATTATATTTGGAAGAATTTAATGGTGCAATAGAAGAATTAACTTTTCAGTCCCTTACTAATAAAAAAACCCAAACCCCTAAATTTTAAATAGACTGTATCGAGGACTATATAGGTCAGAAAAGCTTAAATACAGTTCTGTTTGTTTGTTTCCTTCGAGGTTTTATCGAGAGACCAGCTGGTCGTTTCGGTAACAATAGAGTTTACTTATCTTTACAACCACTCTTATTAAATCTCCCATAAATTAGTTTGTAAGTTAAAACCGTAAAATTCTTTCAAATATAGACAATCATTAACTCCTCCCGCATATAAAAAGCTTTTATAGTTTAAAAATTCAGATTTTTTAATTATTGAATTGTGGGCTGTGTTTAATTTAGCAAAAGTCAAGGCATTTTAAGAGAAAAACATCAAGAAAAATTAAATTCAAATTTATCGAGTTGTTTGCTAATTTTTATGATTTTGTTTTTAGTAGTTTCTTGATTGTGTTGTATAAAATTTACTGATTTGTTAAAGTTTTCGGCAATATTAGTTGCTGAAGATATTTGTTGATTACCTAATTAGAGAAGAAATGATCTGGTTTTGACTGTTTTTTAGTTGATTTATTAATTTATCAAAACTTTCTGCATCAGACGCATCAAGATTTTCAGTTATTACTTTAATTACGCTTCTCAAACCGTTTATGATATTTCTTTTATAGCGTTTAGTAGAAGGCATAATAGTTTTGAGCTTTTCATTTACTTGATTAAGTTAAAATTGTAATATTTTATCAAAACTTTTGCGTTCTTGAAAATCTGGTTCGCTTAATCCTTCATGAATGTTTTAGATTAGCTGACTATATTGTCTATTTATTGATTTATTTTGTTTTCTATTGGTTGCAGTTCAAATTAGTGCGAATTTTGGTGAATTTTTGCTTGTCCTAATTTAAAAGATATGATGTTTTATCTATTTGGAATGTGTTTGGAATACGTAAAATTTCAAAAGGTTTTGTTGCTGTGAGTGTTAATATAATTTTGAATAGATATTATCATGTGTAGCCAATAATATAAGTTTTTAATACGCTTATGTGTCTTACAAATTCCTCTTGAAAAGGTTTTATATTATTATCTAATACCATCGTTTTAATTTATCTAAAACATGTGTTATTTTTGGTAAAAAATAACAATTGTCGACTGATTTTACAGATAATTTTTAGCGTCTGGTTGGCAACGACTGAATTTTTTTTGAGAGAAAATTTCTAGATTGTACAACACTTTCTCAGCTCTAGTACTTAAACTGTTAGAGATAAAAAATCGCCTAGCCAGACTTTATTATACTACAATATTTAATTCCCTACAACTTTCTCGTTAAACATTTTTTGTCGCTTTTACCGTTTGGGCAGCATTTTTAAATAAAGCAAGTACTGTACGAATTTCAAACTATCAATAATTTTTAATACTGCCGTTCTTACTTATATCTCTTTAACATCCTGGAAAACTAATAATTTCACTTCGTGGTTACATGGAATTTTTCTTAAAACAGTTTTAGTAATTACATATGTAATAATTTTACAAAAAAGTGTAGATTCTTAACAATTTTTTTTATAAATATTAAATAACAAACATTTTACTAGAAATTTCTATTTTAAGCTTTTTAAAAGTTTTAGGAGTTTTAAGAAGTTTTTAATTTTTTAAATTATCAATTTTTTAACTAGATATTACAACATTTTAGGTCATATGAGCAGTCGTCCTAATGATACAAGTACAAGTATATGATTTGCATATATTACATCTTTTTATGAAATTTTATTATTAAAAAAAGACGTTATTTAATGTTACAAAATAATTATTGAATTTATTTGGAAGGTATGTTTTTTTAATTTTTTAAATTTTGGTAATGTTTTACCAAAAGTGACTTTTTTGTAGGTTATGTCACTTCCTTTTGCAACATTTATCAGAGAACAATAGATAATCGACATGTTTTATAGGCTTTAAGTAATTCTTCTTAACTTAAAAATGATAAATAAAAATACGTTTAAGTCAAATACAGTACCAGGAAACTGCAGATCAATTTCAGGGTTGTTGCCTTATCCTCAGTACAGCTTATCTTGGTAGCCTGTACTGTATTCGGCTTAAACAACGACTAAAATGGATACAACTACTTCTTCATATAACCGATTAAGATATGAAATGATCGAATGTGAAATGGGCAGCAAGATTTATTTCTATAGGCTTTTTTAGTGCATTTGTCTCTTCTCTATTGTTCTCTGACTCAATTAATACAAAATTTGTTTATTAAATAATATTTTTAGCTCAAGTTTTTCATCTATAATTCTCTACTTAAATGGATGATTTAGTTTTCAAATGTGAGAAAAGTATTTTACAAATATATCATTGCAAATACTGCAATTATGAAACAGATACTGAAATTATTTTTTGTGGTCATTTTCAAAAATTCCATTTAAAAAATAAGAAGAATCCATTTACATTTTTTTGTGCAGAATACTTGCGAAAATTGTAATTTTTCTACATTTTCATTATTAATTTTGCTTAAACATAATTTTATTTGTCAAGAAAATACTAATAAGCAAGGAAAACAATCTATGGGTTTTGGTAAATATCAATGTCCTTATTGTCTATATAAAGCAACCCGTCATATAATTCTAAACAACCATATAATAAGAAAACATACAGAAACAGAAAAAATAAAATGGTATAAATGTGATCAATGTGAGTACAAAGGAAAACTAAAAAGAGATTTAACAGTTCATATAAAATTTCAACATAAAACAACAGAAAACACGATTTCTTTACATTCTTGCAATTATTGTGACTACAAATCTAAAGTAAAAACAAATATCAGAACACATATTCTTGCTAAACATACAGCACCAGAAAATGTGCCGAAATATGTATGTAACACATGCAAGTTTAAAACTGTACTTAAAGGAAGTTTAAAAAGACACATTATTCGACATCATACAGCTCTAGATCAGATAGAATGGTACCAATGTAAGCAATGTACCTATAGATATAAAATTAAAAAAGATTTAACACGACATATAAAACTGTCTCACGTGTCACAAGAAAATATGCCAAAATATAAATGTAACAATTGCGAGTACAAAAGTAGACATAAATCAGATTTAAAAAAGCACTTGGATCGAATGCATACAGCCCCAGAGAATATTGAATGGCAACAGTGTGCTCAATGTAATTACAAAGGAAAATTAAAAGCGTATTTGCAGAAACACATCAGAAGACATCATAAAAATAGTTAACAAGGCTTGTTTTGTAATGTTTGTTATTTTCAAATCAAATATATAATAAAATAATTGTTTATTTTATTGTTTTGTTTCCTGTTGTTATCGGAACCTAAAATTATAACCCCATTACACTACTCCTTTGACCCTATTTGGATTAAATAATGATCCCTATTACAGCACTAGTGGTAATAAAAATCTATTATCTTATGGTTTTTCTCTTCAAAGCGGAGTTTATTAGTTATTTATATTATTAGTGGAATATTGGAAACATTACACAACGAGTGTGTAGATTATCTGTAACACACGAGTTACTGTAATGTGCTGTAGCCCACGTATGATATGCAAAACTTTATCTATGAAATAATTAAGAAAATCGAAAATTTAATGCTGCCGATAACTCCTATTTTTTTTACATCAAAAGTAATGTTAAGTGATGTCAAAGATCAGAGACAATGCTTCCATGTTTTAATACCAAACATTAAAACAAAAATATCCAGAGAGTTTTTTATTACGTCAGACGGAATTGATGGAGTTAATCTTAGAATTAATTCAAAAATATGCTGCACTTCGCCCTTATAACGCCAGTAGTAGACGGTTTTTTTAGGATGCAAAAACCAGAGGTGTATAAAGTTATCTTTATTTGCTGCTTTCCCTAAGAATCTTGCTACTTTTCTTCAGTTACCTAATCCAGCAGGATTTACGGGACATTGTTATAGGCGCTCATCTACTTCGTTGCTTGCTAATTCGGGAACTGATCTTTACTTACTTAACTTACTTACTTACTTGGAGGCTGGCTATTGAATACAGTGGCGGAGGGGTGTATAGACACGACAGAAAAAAATAAAAAACAAATTGCTTCAAAAATTCTGGGTGACAAAAATACTATAACAGAACTACTCATCGATAGCTGTTATCAAAAAAACTAATAATATAGTAAATAACTATTATTTTATTATTAATTTGATTTTAAAGTAACAACCATTACAAGAAAACAAACTAAATTTTATGCATTCTTCTGAGGTGATTCTGCAAATACTCCTTATCTTTTCCTTTATAACTACATTGGAATGTTCTCTGATGCTGTATGCCTTCGTAGAATGTGCAATTCTAGAACTGATTTAGCTCTACATTTAAGGTTATTTGTTACATTTATATTTTGACATATTTTCTTCTAAGATATGACATTGTATAACATGTTGTGCCAAACAGTCTTTTACTTTGTTTCTATAAGAACAGTGCTCACAGTGATACCATTGTACCTCATCGGGGACTGTATGTTGATCAATGTGTCTTTCAAAACTTTCTTTAAGTGCAGTTTTAAAGTTACATGTCTTACATACATACTTTGGAGCCTTTTCTAGTGCTGTATGTTTTGCAAGAGTATGTATTGTGACTTGTGTTTTTACTTTTGACTTGTAGTCACACTCACTGCAAGAATATAACTTTACCTCTTGTTTTGACGAGTGTCGAAGTCTTTGATGTTTTGTAAAATCTGATTGTGTTTTGGCTTTGTAGTTACATTTATCACATTTGTACCATTTGATATTTTCTGGTGCTGTATGTTTTCTTATTATATGAATTTTCAAGGCGCTAAGACAGGGTGCTTGATATAAACAATACGGACAATCATTTTTAGAAATAGACTGTTTCTTCTTAGTATTGTATATTATATCTTGACATTCTAAATTATGTTTGAGAAAAACTAATAATGAAAATGTTGAAAAATTGCAATATTCGCATAGATAATAGTATGCAGAAAGAGATGTAAATTTATTTTCTTTATTTTTTGTATGATTTTTGTAAAAATGACTACAAAAGAAAACCTTAATATTTGTTTTAAAATCACACTTTTTGCAATAATATTTCTGTAAACTGTTTTTCTCGCAATTGAAAAATAGCTTCTTATTCATCTTAGTTAAGTTTTATACTAGAAAAAAGAGTTAAGACTACTTAACCTAAAAATTAATCAGATATTAATATTTAATTGAAAAATTAAATCAAAAGAACATACTTTCCTACAATTACAAAATAATTTGTATAAAAAAATTTATTGTATACATTGTTTTATAATAAACAATTTTATTTATTATTTGTAGACAATGTTGACCTTTATTTTGACATGTAAAATGACTCAGGTGACGACGTCCATATTACAAATTACAACAAGAGTCATAAGACCGACTGGTAGAATGATTCAAAATAGTATTGTTAGTAAAAAATTCAAAATTATTATATACATCAAAACATTTAGAAAAAAAAATGTTTTTCGTTGTTTCTACTTTTATATTTAATACATTACACAAGCACAATCCACATTTTATAAAAAAGTAATGTACAATAATACTATACCATCTACTTTAGTTAAAAAAATAAATTGTTTTTTGCTCTTTCAGTGGAATTTTCTGTGATGCAAGATTAACTGAAGCAAATTTAAAACTTTCTTTGTTTGCCCATGCACAGCCAGCAAAGACATCATCACCAGTGTATCTGATATTTACACTTGTTTCATGCATATTTTTTTCATATTTTGGAATTAATTTTCAAAAAAATGCAAGATCCTAGTAGGAGAGTAACGACTTGACTTTTTTCCACATCTTCACTTATCTGGAAGAAGTCAATGATAAAAAATTCAAAGTGCTCCAATAAGATTTTCCTATAGTTCTATTGGTTTTTGCTATATGAAAAGAGGTAACTTTATCATCATAAAAATTAAAAACAAGCGCTCTTTTAAACACTTTTGTCACTGCATCACGTTTTAAAAGTTTTGTGGAATGTTTAGAGTGCGAAAACGTCAAGCTTTTTCGCAGGTTTTAAACTTTGAACAAGGTTGAATTATTGGTTTGCATGAAGCCGGTAAAATTGCAAGCCGTTTAGAAAGAACTCCAAGCACTGTACTTTAAATAAGGTCTAGAACATCGCCGAAGTGGTAGCGGACGTTCCCGTGTCGTTCATGAACGAGAAAAACGCCGTTTTCGTCGCCTAGCTGTTATTAGGGACAGATTTCAATCTACAACAGCTATCGCCGCAGAGTGGGTGCAAGAAATTGGTAGATTAGTCTCTCTAAGGACCCTTTACCGAAGAATTGAAGGTTTCGTATCTACCAACACGGCAACTTTCTCTTGTTACTGTCCAGAAGACAGCCAGACTTCAATGGTGTAGAATTAGATAAAACTGGAACGACAAATGGGATCGGATAGTTTTTAGCGATGAATCTCGTTTTTGTTTGTGGCGGAATGACGGCCGAATTCGTGTTCGTCGCTTTAAATTCAGACCTGGTTGTTCGGGGCTATATTGGTGTATCTCCTGGGATTATGGTATGAGGTGCATTATGTATTGGGGACAGATCACCCTTAGTTATAGTCAATAGCACTTTAAGTACTCGACGATCCGTACAAGAAATACTGGACCCCGTTTATTTTCCACGCCGTTTTTCAGCAAGACATTGCAAGACCCCATACTCGCGAGTACTTACAACGTCATCACGTACCTCTGTTATCAGAGCCATCTCGTTCACCGGACTTAAACTCCATTGAACATGTATGGGATTCTATGGGTCGGCGTCTACGTTCACTGCCGTATTCACCAACAACACTAGCAGATCTCCGACATCAGCTGGAGGTAGCTTGGAATGCCATACCTCAGGAAGAAATCGATCATCTCATTTGAAGTATGCCTCGCCGAGTAGGAGAGTGTATTAATAACCGTGATGATGTCAATTTTTATTAAATTTAAATGGTTATTCTTTCTGTTATTTAACCGAAACTTTCATCACTTCTTTCCTATGACCTTACTCCTAATTCTCATGAAGTTTCAGCTTTAACACTTAAGATTCTCAAGGTGTTGCATTTTTTTGAAAATGGGTTGTTTCTGTTGGTACATCAGTACCATGACGTCGAAGGACATGGTTTTTTATGTGTTTTAAATACAGTTTTATATTGGCATATCTCACACTCATATTTAGCCGCAATTTCTCGTGGTGTATGCTTTGCAAGAATGTGTCTGTCAACAGTTCCTTTAAGCTTCGATTTATATTCACAGCGATCGCAGTAAAACAAATTTTCTTCTTTCGATAGATGTTTTATTTTTATATGCTGTGTTAAATTCGATTTCATTTTACTTCTGTAGGTACAGTGCTCACATTTGTACCATTGTAACTCCCCCGGGGCTTTATGACGTTGAGTAATGTGCGATATTAAGTGTTCTTTTCGTATAGCTTTATAGTCGCATGCGCTACATTCATATTTTACCGCATTTTCTCGTGCTGTATGTTTTGATAGAATATGGATTTTGAGAGAATTACTTCTCTTTGCTTTGTAACTGCAATGGTCACAATAGTATAACGGAATTTCGTTTTCTGATTTATGTCGATTTTTTACGTGTAATGTTAAATCTGCTTTTACTTTTCCTTTATAGTCACATTGATCACATTTATACCATTCTATTTCTTCTGGTGCTTTGTGTTTTCTTATTACATGAATTTGTAATGTGTTATTTCGGTTTGATTTATATTTACAATAGGAGCATTGATATTTAGCATTGTTTGATATTTCTTGACAAATTAAATTATGTTTAAATAAAATTAATAAAGAAAATGTTGAAAAACTGCAGTCTTTACATGCATAACGTGTTGCATAAACAGATTTATATAGATTTTTTTTGTTTTTTCTATGGAATTCTTGAATATGATTATAAAAGAAAACTGTAATATTTGTTCTGAAATCGCAATATTTACATTGATGTAACTCCAAATTGCACTTTTCACAATTAAAAAATTGTTCTTCATTCATTATAATTTAGTTTTGTAGATTTTGAAAACTATTGTTGTTGGATAACCTACATAACCTAAAAAACAGTCAACTCTTAATATTCACCTAATCGATAAGTAATTAAGTTAAAAAAAACATAATTATTACCTTATATAATTCCAAATTAATTAAATTCTTATTTGCATTCTTATTTATTACTTAAGAGGCTTCTTAGTTCGTACCTCTTAAAATCATAGATAATGATAAACTATAGAGAGCGCATATACATAAGCGCGAACAGACAAACGCGTATAGTCGCCATTAGTTCATGGGTGTTCATTTACATGGCGGACTATTCTTAACTTTTTTTCAGATATTTACAAAGATATGTATAATTTACAAGATTCTTTATACAGCGTGTTTATAAATATTTCTTGATCAAAAGTCTTGTGGCGGGATAAAATTATTCTTATTAAGGGTTAATACTATTCGCGACAAAATAAACCGGACGGAGCAACTTTTTATAAAATGTTAATTGTGCTTTTGTAATATAATAAATATTTATTAAAAACAGAAACAAAAAAAAGGCAACATTTTGTTAAAACGCCTTGAACTTGATGCGAATAATTCTTAATGAATTTGTCACTGACTATACTATTTTAAATTATTCTAGCAGTCGGTCTTATGACTCTTATAATTTGTAAAATGTGACGTCATCTGAGTCATTTTACATGTCAGAATCATCTACAAATAATAAATAAAATTGTCCTAAATTACACAACAAAATTTTTTAAACAAATTAGTTTGAAATTGTAGGAAAGTATGTTCTTTCGAATTAATTTTTTAAGTTAAATATTAAGATCTGATTAATTTTTAGGTTAACTGTCTAACTCTTTTTTCTAGTATAAAACTTAACTAAAATGAATAAGAAGCCATTCTTTAATTGCGAGAAAGATAGTTTACAGAAATATTATTGCAAAAAGTGTGACTTTCAAACAGATTTTAAAATTATTTTTTGTAGACATTTTTACAAAAATCATACTAAAAATGAAGAAAATAAATTTACATCTGTTTCTGCAAACTGTTATCTCTGCGAATATTGCAATTTTTCAACATTTTCATTATTAGTGTTATTAAAACATATTTTAAGATGTCAAGACAATACTATGAAGAAACAGAATATTACTAAAATTCAATGTCTCTATTGTTTGCAACAACTAAAAGATACTAGCATTTTGAGAACTCATATAATAAGAAAACATACAGCACCAGAAAATATCAAATGGTATAAATGTAGTCAGTGTAGTTATAAAGCAAAAGTAAGATCAAATTTAGCACAACATAAAAGATTTCATAACAAGTCAGAAGAGAACGTAAAGTTACATTACTGCAGTCATTGTGACTTCAATTCAAAAAGAAAATCAAGTGTCAAAAGACACATTCTTTCAAAACATACAGCACCAGAAAATGTGCCAAAAAAGTTGCCAAAATATGAATGTAACACATGCGAATACAAAACTGTATTTAAACAAAGTTTAAAAGCACACATTATTCGCCGTCATACAGCTCCAGATCAGATACAATGGTACTACTGTGCGCAATGTAACTATAAAAATAAAATTAAAAGAGAGTTAGCACAACATATAAAAAATTGGCATTTGTTAGGTGACAAGAATAAATGTAACTACTGCGAATACAAAACTGGAAATAAACTAGCTTTAAAAAAACATATCGATCGAAGGCATTTTATGAAGGCATCGAACGAATTTTATTTATTATTTATTTATGTTGTAATCGTTCGAATAAAGTTTTATTTTATTATTAGATAATTAAGGTTTTACTCCGAGAAACCGGAAATCCGTTACAAGATGAGAGTTGTACAGAGAAAACTTTTATTTAGCCATTTTCAAAAGTGACCTCTACACAACCACTATTTATTTATTGAGCTGAAGTAAAAGGTCTAGTGTTAGTGTGTTACTTTTTTTTGTGCAATGTAATAAATATAAAAATGGAAACAAAGAAAAACAACATTTTTTTCTAAACGCCCTGAAATTGGTGTGTCTAATACGAGGATGGTCCCAAAATTACCCGTCCTAACGTATAGATAACGATGGATTTTTAAAAAGAATTACTATCGCGGTATCTAGCAATCTTATCAAGCTTAAGTTTGAGTTTCATGATGCTCCGTTGTTTATTATCTGTTTTACAGCAATTAACAGTGAACGCCGCGTGTGAGTTCGTAAAAATCGAAAAAATTGGTCATCGTTTTGTGCTACATTACTTTTATTTGAAAGGCTTCAATCCAACTAGCATCAAAGAGGAATCTGCTCCTTTGTTTACAACAATAAAATATTGGGTGGCAGAATTTAAACGAGGCCGTACAAGCTGTCCCAAATGAGGTGACGATGCCAGAAATGTAAAAAACTGTCGACTAAAAATACAAGAAATAGCAGACATAGTAGGCATTTCAAAAAGTACTGTTCATCGAACATTTAAATATGAGATAGTTGTGCCCAAGATGAGTGCCGCGATTACTCACATAAGAACAGAAAGAACGTCGTGAGGATGTTTCGGTCGAATGTTTGGGGCTATTTGAGAAAAATAAAGCCGAGTTTTTGCGTCGCTTCATAACGATGGATGAAACATGGGTCTACCACTTTACCCCTGAGACTAAAGAACAATCAAAACAATGAACTGAGAAGGAACAACCGCTTCCAAAGAAGGCTAAAACAATTCCATCTGCAGGCAAAGTGTTAGCTTCGGTTTTTTGGAATGCACGTCGAATCATTTTTATTGATTAGGTACCTTCAAAAAGGAAAAACAATCAACGAAGAGTACTATGTAAACTTACTGCAGCGTTTAAATGATGAAATAATAAAAAAACGACCACATTTAGCGAAAAAAAAAGTGTTGTTTCATCAAGACAATGCCCCAGTACACATATCCGTTGTTGCAATGACTAAAATCAATGAATTGAAATTCGAGTTACTGCCTCATGCCCCCTGTTCGCCCAGATTTGGCTCCCTCCGATTATTTTCTATTTCCAAACTTAAAAAAATGGTTAGGTGGTCAACGGTTTGCCGATAATGCGGAGGCACAGGCGGAGGTGGAGACAGCAGTTGATAGATAGTTTGCAGAGCTCGACAATTCTCACTATAAACATGGTATCGAAGTCCTAGAACATCGCTGGAAAAAGTGTATCTAACTAAAAGGGGACTATGTAAAGAAAAATAAAAATGTTTTTTTGAAATTTTTTTGCTGTTTTCTTTGTTGGGTCGAAGGTCGGGTATTTTTGGGACTATCCTCGTAATATTAGGCGCTTTCCATTTACAAGTTTTTGCAGATGGTTTCACATCACTTCACTTTACGAATTGTTCCTTTTACAGAATGACATTTAAGTGAAGTGATTAGAACTGAATTTTTCTTCTTCCCCCCTTACCGATGCAGCACTACCTTCCGAGGTAGCGCAAAACTGAAGTGTTTTCATCAATTGGTAGAGGGGGAAGTGTGGACGTTAGATTAGTGTGTATTTGTTGAGGTTATGTTAAAATAAATATTTTTACTTTGACGCATAAAGTGGGGGAAATCGTTCCTTTTGCGATACGATTGCCTCAAGGACGTTGAATGATCATACAACGTCCTTGGATTGCCTGCTTTCATGAAGTGAAAATTTCATTTCACATAACGAAGTGATCTGATAAATTTGAGTCTAAAAGGAAAGCTACTATTGAATTTGACTATACTATTTTGAATCATTCTAGCAGTCGGTCTTATGACTTTAATAATTTGTAATGTGTACGTGTCATCTTGTTCATTTTATTACATAAAACTCAGAATCGTCTACAAATAATAAATAAAATTGTTCTGAATTATACAACAAAATTTTTTAAAGAAATTAATTTGAAATTGTAGGAAAGTATATTCTTTTAAATTAATTTTTTAGTTAAATGTTAAGATCTGATTAATTTTTAGGTTAAGTAGTCTAATTTTTTTTTTTTTTTAGTATAAAACTTAACTAAGATGAATAAGAAGCCATTTTACAATTGCGAGAAAGATAGTTTACAGAAATATTATTGCAAAAAGTGTGACTTTAAAACAAATTTTAAAATTATTTATTGTAGACATTTTTACAAAAATCATACTAAAAATGAAGAAAATAAATTTACATCTGTTTGTGCAAACTGTTATCTATGCAAATATTGTAATTTTTTAACATTTTCATCATTAGTTTTGCTCAAACATAATTTAGAATGTCAAGATAATACTAAGAAGAAACAGTCTATTACTAAAATTCAATGTCCCTATTGTTTACAACAAGTAAAACATACTAGGATCTTGAGAAATCATATAATAAGAAAACATACAGCACCAGAAAATATCAAATGGCATAAATGTAATCAGTGTAGTTATAAAGCAAAAGTAAGATCAGATTTAACACAACATAAAAGATTTCATAACAAGTCAGAAGAGAACGTAAAGTTACATTATTGCAGTCATTGTGACTTCAATTCAAAAAGAAAATCAAATGTGAGAAGACACATTCTTTCAAAACATACAGCACGAGAAAATGTTCGAAAAAAATTGCTGCCAAAACATGAATGTAACACATGCGAATACAAAACTGTATTTAAAGCAAGTTTAAAAAGACACATTATTCGCCGCCATACTGCTCTAGACCAGATACAATGGCACCAATGTGCGCAATGTAACTATAAAAATAAAATTAAAAGGGAGTTAGCACAACATATAAAAAATTGTCATTTGTTAGGAAAAAAGTATAAATGTAACAACTGCAATTACAAAACTGGACAGAAAGCAGCTTTAGAGAAGCACATCGATCGAAGGCATACAGCCCCAGAGAAGATTATATGGCATCAATGTCTCCAATGCAGTTACAAAGGAAAAGCTGAGGATTATTTGCAGAATCACATCAAGAGACATCATAAAAATACTTAACATTTTTAATTTTAAAATCAAATTAATAATAAAAAAGTTGTTTGTAATAACAGAAATGTAAAAAATAAATTTTTAACACAAAATAAATGTAATTATTATTACAAAAGTGCCTTCAAGTAAAATCACTTTTCCAGGTTGTTAAAGCGATTTAATTAAGGACGGCAGTATTAAAAAAAATATTCATGATTTTAAATTTGTACAGCACTGGCTTTATTTGAAAATGCTGCCCAAACGGTAAAAGCTACAAAAATGTTTAACAGGAAAGTTGTAGGAAATTAAATATTGTATGTATAATAAAAGTCCGCTAAATATGAGAGTTGTACAATCCGGATTGTTTAACTCTTTCTCAAAAAAAAATCAAAATTGTACTACCCACACGCCAAAAATCATCTGTAAAAAGAAGCTAACCCGAAAAAAAATCATCTGTGCTATAATTGTGAAGAACTGTAAGTTTAAGCTTAAAATCGATTAATGAAATAACTATCTTTGCCAGCATTGGAACAGCTCCCTTGAAGATGTATTGCAGTGACCGCGTCAACACCTTAAAGAACGACTATTTCTGAGAGGTTTACAAAATATAAATAAAGGTCTTCGTCTTAATGACGCCTCTTATGCATTAGTTCTTTTTTTGCAGACTTATTAATTCAAGTTGTTCCAGAAGAACTAATCTTTGTAATTTCTTGGTGATTAAATCTTTTATTTCTGGTGTTTCATAGTTGAGTAATTTACAAAGTTTGGGAAACCGTAATGGCGGCTGCGGTGGAGGCGGCGATCATCGTATAGAGGGCTCAGGCTGTACTGTATCTCAATGTTGCGCAGAAAAAAAATCAAATTTACTTTGGTTATTTTATTAGAAACCGGTTTCGGGTCTAGAGCCTTCTTTAGCCTAATTGTCAATATTTTACACTAATTTTGTTAAAAATACTTTAAAAATTCTCATTTTCTACAGATTTAACTACAAATATAATTATGAAATTCAATTCAAATTCAAATACTTACATAAAAAATAAATTTTGAAAAATTGATTTTAAATAAAAAAATTATAAATTGAAACAGAGATCAACAATTTTAACAAAGTCATAATACATAAAGTCTTAATTAAAGCATTTTCTTCTAGCAAAACTGATGACTGGCGAATTCCTTCCTCCTCTGCTTTTTTCAAACCCACCTTTAATCCTTAAATTGGCGATTTATCTCTCTGCTTTTTTCGGACTTACCTTTAATCCAAATTTCCAGCGCGATGTACTTACATGGAACTTATACCTACCAAATTAAATAAAACAAAAGAAATTTAATTTATAATATTTATTTATTTTTTTAAAGGTCGGAGAAAAGATAAATAAAACAAAAATAAATTTATTTGTATGTATTTTATGCTCTATACTAAATAAATTTATATTTCTGTTAAAACGTCTAATAAATAATATGTAAATAAATATAAATTTTAAAAAAGAATATAAAAATCTAATTTAATTTAAATTTGAAAAATCTAACTTTGATTCAGTACATTCTCGTTCTTAACAGTTTTGTAAGTGCTTTGTTTAATTACTGTTTGATATTTCGTTTTCTGTTACTTCTAATTAATAAATAAAAAACCGAAAAAAAATTGTTAAATGTGGTGGGGTAGAAAAACTACCCTGTTTAAAATCTTTAAAAATTCATTACATTGTGTTGAATTATTTTTAAATATAAAAATTCCATATCAACCAGAGAACAAAGAAATGCGTCATGCAAAAGCGACCCAGACTTTTATGAGTTTAACATGGTCAGATTTTTATAGGGTCGCGCAGTTCTTTGTTTTAAAGCAAGGCTAGTTCACAAAAAATAAGTTTATGATTTTTTCAATGAAATGACTCCTCAAAGTCAGATGACGAATTAGTCAAACAAAGAAAAATTGAGATCATCACGTTCAAAAATAAGTCTACATGGTCACAATGACGCGGTTTCCCATGTGTGGCCTTACTTGGGATGATATAAAAGCTTCCACCCAAAAGTGGGATAACAATAGACCTCCAAGTGTGGTTAATATGTGCACTTCTCCTTAATTGTTTTAAATAATTAAAAAAGTTCATAAGTGTGTGAGTACAATGGAAGCCAGTCCAAAAGTCATCTGAGCCCAAGTGTCACCTGGTGATAGCCGTAAGTCCAAAATTGTTTGACTTGAACCGATGTTTTTGTAATTCAAAATTTTAACTATGGCTTTAGAAGCTAAAATGATTTTTATTCTGATTTATGAAATGGCTTTAAGTAATTTGTTTGCGGAATTTTTGGGAATTAGTTACAGTTTTTCTAAAAGGTCGTTGAATATGTAATTGTTTTGGGACTGGATTTGCATCTGAACGTTTTTGAGTTTGAGGTTTTGTTTACTGACAATTAATTGGAAATTAATTTTAAAAGAGAATTTTGTTTCATAGAGAAATTATTTGATTTTTAACCACTCATGACCCTTGAATTTTGAAAGAAAGAATTAGTTTCATAACTATTAATTGAGAGTTGATATTGGAACTGTGTTTTAGTAAATTTGAGTTTGTTCATTCTAAATTTGAGTCTAAGTAATGAATTTGCGTATTTTGTCACATATCCGAACGCATATCCTCCTCTTCACTTAAGGTTATTTTCAGTTTTAATATTTGTTAGAGTAAAGTAATATTCAATGAAATTGATTGAAATAAAAGAACGATTAATTTAAAGTAGAATTAACTTGGTTTACTTGTTTTTGAATTCGTTTATTTATTGTCAGATTAATTGCTAAGTCGTAGTTGATTAGTCATTCTTTTATTAATTTCGAAACTTATAGTTTTTATTGTCTATGTAACCGCTTTGAATTTTAAAACAGATAAAATGTGCTTTAGTATAAATTCAGTTTTATGGAAAGTAATGATTGATACTCAATAGTTTCCAAGTGTTTGTTTTTGTCATAAATTGAACGTTACTGGATCTAAATTATTGTAATCATTAAAGTAGGAAAATTGCTAGAGATCGTGTTAAAACGCTTTTCTTTTGTTTGCCATAATTTGAAGGTAATTTTTACGTGTTTTAAATTTTTATATTATGGTTTAATTTCGTATTTAAAGATTAATGTTGTGTTTATGTCTTGTTTCGTTTATAAATTAAAGTTTTCACTTGAATTTTATATTAATATTTAAGATTTTATCAAAAGTTATATCATTAATTATTTTGTTGTATTAACTAAATATCTTTTAATATATTTTGTATTTAATTTAAAAACTGAGTCTTGTTTTTAATTGATGGTAAAGATATTAGACTGCACCCCTTACCCCTAAAGCACTTGATTCCCGACCCCCGGGTTGGTATTTTTATAATATTAAACCCCTGGGAAGGCCTACGTTCAAAATATAAATTTATTAGCTTTGTGGATTAGGAACCGCTTAGGCCTTATATTAATAACATCCCTTAAGATTTTCCCTTAAGTCTAAAGTAAAGTAAAAGTTTATTTTCCTAAAAAACAACGCTACCACATAAACTCTTCTTTAACTTATTTTGAAAATTTTCCAAAATAATGTTTAAAGACAGTCTGGACTCTGGAATAAGACATCTCAAAAATTCACCTAAAATTAAGAAACAAATTACTAAAAATATAAATGAACAACAAATCTTTACTCAAAATTGTTTTAAAAAATTTTATTTTACACAACTATTAAAAGCTTAATACTAAAAAAAAAATTTTTACGAGTTATTGCCTTTAACCTAATAATCTAAAACAGAATAAATCAATTAAAAAACAGAGATAAACAATTATATAACAAAATAATATTACAATAATCAAGTATTAATTTAAAGCAACTGATAGGTGGCCAACCCTTCCTTCATGTGCCTCCTTTATACCTCCTTAAATAATAATTTAAATATTGTTTACTAAATAAGTAAAAAAAATTCTTAGAATTTATTTGAATGTTGTCCTGGGACTGCTGTCTGACGTCATGTGAAAACGCTGGATTGACGTGTGTAATAATGAATTTGTCACTGACTATACTATTTTGAATCATTCTAGCAGTCGGCCTTATGACTCTCATAATTTCTAATGTGTACTTGTCATCTTTACACAACTCAGAATCGTCTACAAATAATAAATAAAATTATCCTAAATTACACAACAAAATTTTTTAAACAAATTAATTTGAAATTGTAGGAAAGTATGTTCATTTGAATTGATTTTTTAGTTAAATATTAAGATCTGATTAATTTTTAGGTTAAGTAGTCTAACTCTTTTTTCTAGTATAAAACTTAACTAAGATGAATAAGAAGCCATTTTTCAATTGCGAGAAAAACAGTTTAGAGATATATCATTGCAAAAAGTGTGATTTTAAAACAGATATTAAAGTTTTCTTTTGTAGTCATTTTTACAAAAATCATACTAAAAATGAAGAAAATAAATTTACATCTGTTTCAGCAAACTGTTATCTATGCAAATATTGCAATTTTTCAACATTTTCATTATTAGTTTTGCTCAAACATAATTTAGAATGTAAGGAGAATCCTAAGAAGAAACAGTCTATTACTAAACAATGTCCGTATTGTTTATTTCAAACAAAATATTCTAGCAACTTGACAAATCATATAATAAGAAAACATACAGCACCAGAAAATATAAAATGGTATAAATGTGATAAATGTAACTACAAAGCAAAAACAAAATCAGATTTAATACAACATATACATAAAAGACGTTCACACAAAAATACAAAAGATACAAAGGAGGACGTAAAGTTACATTACTGCAGTCACTGTAACTACAAAACAAAACTAAAAATAAATCTTACAATACACTCTCTTGCAAAACATACAGATAGTATGAAATGGTATAAATGTGATAAATGTAATTACAAAGGAACAACAAAAGCAGATTTAACTGATCATAAAAAAAGGCATCCAAACGAGACCATAAAATTACATTATTGCAGTCACTGTGACTACAAATCAATTCGAAAAGGAGATGTTAAATCACACATTATTGCAAAACATACAGCACCAGAAAATATCAAATGGTATAAATGTGATCAATGTAATCACAAAGCAAAAACAAAATCACATTTTACAAAACATAAAAGTCGTTGTCACAAGTCAGAACAGAACAAACCTACAGCACCAGAAAAGATTCAAAAATATGAATGTAACATATGCAACTTCAAAACTGCATCTAAAAACAATTTAAAAAAACATATTGTTCGTTTTCATACAGCCCTGGAAGATATAGAATGGTACTACTGTGCGCAATGTCCCTATAAATATAAACTTAAATATGACTTAGGACGACATATAAGAGAATCTCACGTGAGACAAAAAGAGAAAAAAAAACCAAAGTATATACGTAATAAGTATATACTGAAAAAGTATAAATGTAACAACTGCGAATACAAAACTGGAAGCAAATCAGCTTTAAAAAAGCACATCTATCTAAGACATACAGACCCAGAAAATATTGAATGGCACCAGTGTCCCCAATGCAGTTATAAAGGAAAAGCTGAGGATTATTTGGAGAATCACATCAAAAGAAATCATAGAAATAGTTAACATTTATATAGTTAACATGTATAAGGGTTATTTAAACTGCTCCAATAAAGTTAGGAATATTGAGAAATGACATACTAAAAAGAAGAAATAACAAAAACTGCTTGTAGTATTAGACTTATATAGCATTTCAGATTTTATTAACAAAAATTTCATTAACAAATATAATCTACTTACTTAAAAAACAAAATTTCAAAAAATTGAAAATTAACAAAAACACACTAATATCGTCTCCAAGTTCCTCTTGCATCAATGACAGCTTGTTTAGCTCTTCGTAATTGATAGAAACGTTTCTGGAGCTGGAATATGTTCATCTAACATGTTGCAGCATGTTTAATGCTCGATGGGACAGACGTCAGGAGACCTCGGTGGAAGCGGCAGATGGGTCAAACAAGCATGTTTAATGCGACTATATATTAATGCGACGCAACTATAGGAGCGCGATGTGGTCGGACGTTATCGTCAAGAAAAACAAAATCATCTTCAATTTCATTGCGAACCAGGGACCACAATATTGTCAATGATGTCTTCGGCATATGTTGTACCACTCATATCTGTGCGACAAAGATAGAGCTTCGTACGAGCGTTGAAAGCCTCCCCAAACCATAACTGTATGTCTTGGTACTCCACGTCTTGCTCATTGGCGTACTCTTCGACTTTAAGAAAATTTATCAAACCGGGACTCATCTATAAAGAGAAGAGATTTCCATTCTTCGCGCCAATTAATATGGTCTGTTGACCAGTCGAATCTTTGCCATTGATTTTGTGACGTTAAGGGTATCTATTGCATAAGTCGCAAACTGACAAGCCCCACTATTGATAACCGTAAAATTGCGATGCCTGTAGCCGTTTGAAGACGTTGGCTTATCGCGTTGTGCAAATTGGCTGCCTTTGAGCCGTTAGAGCTAAAAAACGATCTTTCCGTGGGGTTGTTTTTCATTTCTGCTACAGTTCCCGTCTCGCAAAATAGTGTCCATAATTGAGATATCACACTTTAAGACACATTCCTGTGGTAAGCCACGTTTTGTTGATGAAGCTTTGACTGTAACATTCTCACAGCCCTATTTGCTTCTGCAGCCTTTAATTTTTAGAAATTAATAATTCTTACACCAAATTTCTTATAAAGAACCAACTTTTGCGTATTTTTCGAAAATAGAGTTTGGTTACGATAAAACTATGACCGGTTTTTGATATTCAGAAAAGCTAAAAAGGTCAAAAACAGAATAATTCTAAGTGCTCTGTCTCAGCCTGTTTAAATAATAGGAAACACATTGCATTTTTAATGGGAACCGACAATATCCCTAACTTTATTGGAGCAGTTTATATTGTTAGTGGGATAGAAGAACTACAAATGGAAAAAGTGATAAAAAAATTAAAAAAAAAAGAAATTGATGAATTTCTTATTACATCATTAGTGGTGTAATAGAGTTATTATTCAATTCAACCAAGGTTATTACACCACTAGTGGGGTAAGAGGTGCCATTATTTCATTTAAGTAGGCTCAATTAGTAGTGTAATTAAGTCATTATAGTGCATTTGTGTATGCAAAAAATTACTGATTTATTTGTTATCTGTTGTTTATAATAACAGAAATGTAAAAATAAATTTTTAACACAAAATAAATGTAATTATTATTACAAAAATGTCCTCAAGCAAAATTGCCTGTAACCACGAAGTGAAATTATCACTATTCCAGGTTGTTAAAGCGATTTAATTAAGGATGGCAGTATTTAAAAAAGCTTTTAGTTTCTTATTACTGTCAGTCGCATAGACAGACACAGTGTGCCATCCAACGAAGTTCTACAGTTAACACACTTCAATCACAAATAATTATTCTAATCGTCTTTTGTAAAAAACCTAATTAACTCCATAACAATAATATTTACAATTTTACTAGTTAATTAATTATTTTAGTCTTGAGTCTCTTCTTCTTTTATAAGTCGTACTCCTAGATATTCTGCTTCTTGTACAGAACTCACTTTATGACGTCGAATCATGTGTGGCTTTAATTTATCTTTATATATAGTTTCAAAATTACAATTATCACATTTATATTTTGGCAAATTTTCTCGTGCTGTATGCTTTGCAAGAATGTGTCTTTTAAGACCGTCCTTTCTTTTTGATTTATATTCGCACTGATTGCAGCAGAATAACTCATTCGCTTTTTTTGAAATGTGTTGTATTTTCACATGATCTGTTAGATCTGATTTCGATGTACTTCTGTAGGTGCAATGCTCACATTGGATTTCAACTGAGGCTGTATGATAACGAAGAATATGATTTTTTAAATCTGCTTTATATTTCGTCTTGTAATTGCATGTGTTACATTCATATTGTGGTACATTTTCTCGTGCTGTGTGCATTGCAAGAATGTGTTTTTTGATATTAGGCTTATGATCTGATGTGTAATCACAGTGATCGCAGTAAAATAACTTCTTATTTTCTTCTTTTGTCAAGTATTGTACTTTTACATTGAATGTGTTACATTCATTTTTGTCTAATTTGTGATCTATTTTTACATGTTGTGTTAGTAATATTTGTGTTTTGTTTTTGTAAGTACAGTAACCACATTGGTACCATTGTATTTCTTCTGGAACTGTATGCTTTTGAATGATGTGCCTTTTTAAATGGGTTTTATATATTGTTTTGTAGTTACATCTGTTACATTTATGTTTTGGTTCATTTTCTTCTGACATATGATGTATTTGTAAATGTTGCATTAAACTTGATTTTATTTTGTTTCTGTAAGTACAGTGCTCACATTTGTACCATTCTATTGCTTCTGGGGCTGTATGATGTCGAATTATGTGTATTTTTAAATGGGATTTATACTTTGTTTTGTAGTTGCATTTGTTACATTCATGTTTTGGTGTTTTTCTTTTCTTCTTGTGTTGTTGTACTGCTAATTCTAATTTCATCAACTTTCTATTAAAATCTACATTTTGGCAAGTTGAATTGTGTTTGAATATAAGTAATAATGAAAATGTTGTAAAATTACAGTTTTCACATACATAAAATGCTTCACGAAGAGGTATAAATGAACTTTCCTTGTATTTTGAGTGAAAGTTTTGAAAATGATTACAAAAGTGTATTCGAAGATTTGTTTTGAACTCACAATATTCACAATAATATATCTCGAGATTATCTTTCTCACAATTGAAAGTGTCTTCATTCATTTTAGGTTAAAGTATTTAACTAAAAATTATGGAGATATATAATATATTCAGTTAATAATTAAATAAAAACATTATACCTTCTATAATCCTAAATTAACTTAATTATGTTGTATAATCTAACAACTTTTATTTATCAATAAACACTCAATAAGAAGATGCAGTTCTAAAGACCAAATCATAACAAGCATAAGACCTACTTCTTATATGATCTAAAATAATGTAATAGTGGGTGCGTTCATAAAAATCACTATACACTCGACCAGTGATGTAAATCCAGCCTTTTCATATGACGTTTAACATTCCTTTTAACAATTGCTTTTAGTGGGAAATCTGTCAAAATTGACCAATGTACAAAAATAGGTTAAAATATACATATGTACAAACTTAAAGCTGATGGGAACTTGCTAAGGGAAGACCAGATTTACGTTGGATCATTATTTTTCTGTTTTGGGTTCTTAAAATCTAATTAATGGGTAAAGAAGAAATGGGTAACGGGCAGGTCAAAAAAGGAAAATGTTTGGAAAATTACCGAGAAAATATTTTTCACCTTGGTCTCCAACCAGTACTGCCAACCAATGCACTAAAAAACCTAGACATAGCTGTCAACCTAAAAGAATTTATCAACGAGACGCCACAGTAGAAGCTATGAAAGTGCATTTGCTTCAAAAGTCTATTTAAAAATGTTATTAAAACTAAATTTCTTTCAACTGTTTTATGTAAATTAATAATTATTAAAAGAAAAATGCGTAAAAATTTAAAATTTTACTTTGTTTCAGTGTTTAATTTGTTTTTGATACATTTTTTTTTTCAAGATTTTAGAGAGTTTGAAAAATAAATTTTAGAGATGTATTTGCTTACATAATACGATAATTCAGTACTCAAAGACACAAAAGCGGTTGGACATTCGGTGATATAATAGAGATTCTTTGTTGTTTTTTGCAAATTTATCGATATTTCTCTTTGTTTGAATCAATCGAGCGCCAGCTTTCAAACAGGACGCATTACAGCCGATCTAATGCTACGCACTTTATTTATTATTAATTATTAAACAGAATATATTGCGATTTTGTTTAAACAAATATATTTTTGCATTTTCAAATTTCAAAATAACACAGAGATAAACAATTTTAATAATAAATTTACGCGTTTTATTTAAAATCCTTCATCCCCTTTTTGTAAAAAACGAATAAACGATTTAAAGTAAATTCCTTTTGTTTTATTGGAATTTGGGAGGTAAGTTCCAATGACATCGCTGGAAATCCGGATCAAAGGTAGGTCCGAAAGAAGCAGAGGGAATAACCGCCACATAGGGCAGAAGAAGAAGCACCAATTTCAGGATTAAAGGTAGGTTCGAAAAAAGCAGAAGGAGGGAATTTGCCATTCATCAACTTGCTAAAATTGTTGATCTCTGTTTTAATTTATAATTTTTTATTTAAAATTTTAAGTTTTTGAAAGAAGTTTTGAAAAAAAATCGGTTTTTTTTAAATTCATCTTTTGTGTTATAGTAATTTCCTGTTTCAAGTTTTTCTATTATAGTAAAATCACTAAAACTTCAATATCTGCTTCTTCTAAGAAGTTTATTATTCGTCGAGCAATAGGTGCACGCGCATTGTCTTGCTGAAATAACACATTGAAAAAAGTTTTTATGTAGAGCAATAAAAAGAGTCGTAGAACGGTATCGATGTAACGTTATAATCTTGTAATAAAAAAAACTGCACTACATTTTTCTGTTTAATTTCTCCACCTAGAAGAGGAACTACAAATTTAAGGAATTATATTTCGGCAAAGTCTTTTTGACATAATGTCTGGGCTTTGCTGGATCTTATTTATTGAGAAGAATCATTGGAGCTCCGTCAAAGCTCAGGGAGGGTGCTAGAAGCACAAACATCAGAGTCCGTGCTACCAGCGGGTGTTAATTTACGCTAATTTTAATCGGAAAATGTCCAGTTAAAACTCTCTTAAAACATGCAAACCCTTGAATCTTATAAAGTTTGATCTTCGACGGGGAAGATATATAACAAACATTGGGGCTACTCTCATAACCAATTCACGTGCCAGGGCATTCTCTACCAATTGTTTTAGCTACCGTTTTAAGTCAACGTCACAGAAAACATCGAATGCTGTTTTTAACATGTTATTGTAACGGTGTTTTTTTGCGGGGCTCCTGGGTGACGTAGAAAGAGAGAGAGAAAGAAAGCGACTTTAATGGGGTTTTATTTAAATAGAAATTATGTACAATAAAATATAAAATAAAATTTCTAAATAACAAACTAAATCTTGTTTCAAATAAACGGTAACACTGCTAAAATCCACGTATCGGTCCTTGAGTGTCTCGCGGGTTAATGCGCCACAAGCACTCGTCGAGAAGTGGTAGGATACCCACTGGTTAATACACCATGGATAGCGGTTTCAAGAAGGAGGAAACCACTGGGTTGATGCACCACTGGGTGACGGAGTCTGGGAGATTTGACTTACGAGGTTAATGTGCCCAAAAGTAAAGTTCTGTCGGTGGCAAAATGCAATATATACCCTCGAATAGGCGAGGGAAACAAGAGGAGAAGATTTGGGAGGCGTTGGTGGTGGCCGGTCCGTAGTAGAAAGCGTACGTCGTAGCAGTGGAAGTGGCAAATATGGAAACGCTTTGTTACATTATATAAAAAAAAATAAAATGTCTACAAATCGTGTTACTAATCTGATTTATTTCGTAAAATGGAATCGGTTTTATTAAAAATTCAAATAATAAAAGAAAAAACAAATAAAACAGTATTACATTACTACATTATTAGTTAACAGGATAAGTTGTATGACACCGTGTAATGTGTGTTTTACGTATAGTTTCAATTTTTTTTCAGCAAATTTTCTCGTGCTGTATGCTTTGCAAGAATGTGTGTTTTAAGATTTGCCTTCGTTTTTGATTTATACTGGCATTGAGCGCAGCAAAATAACTGCTCATTATCTTTTTTTAAAGTATGATGTACTTTCACATGACGTGTTAAATTTGATTTTGATTTACTTCTGTAAGTGCAATGCTCACATTCGTACCATTGAATTTCATCTGGGGCTGTATGCTTTTGAATGATATGCCTTCTTAAATAGCATTTATATATTGTTTTGTAGTTACATCGGTTACATTGATGTTTTGATGTACATTCTTCTGACAAATGATGTATTTTTACATGTTGTGTTAATAATGATTGTATTTTGCTTTTGTAGTTACAATGCTCACATTTGAACCATTTTATTTCTTCTGGGGTTGTATGCTTTTGAAGAATGTGTCTTTTTAAATAACATTTATATATTGTTTTGTAGTTACATCTGTTACATTTATGTTTTGATTCATTTTCTTCTGACATATGATGTATTTGTAAATGTTCCATTAAACTTAACTTTATTTTACTTTTGTAGGTACAATGCTCACATTTGTACCATTCGATCTTCTCTGGGGCTGTATGCCTTTGAATGATGTGTCTTTTTAAATGAAATTTGTTCATTGTTTTGTAATTGCATCTATTACATTCATATTTTGGTGGTTTTCTTTGTGGTATGTGATGTGCTTGTAGATGTTGGATTAAAGTTGCTTTTATTTTGCTTCTGTAGGTACACTGATCACAATAATACCATTCTATCTTCTCTAGAGCAGTATGATGTTTAATAATATGATTCTTTAAATGATATTTATATATTGTTTTATAGTTGCATGTGTTACATTCAAATTGTGGTACATTTTCTCGTGTTGTGTGCTTTAAAAGAATATGTCTTTTCACACAATGCTTCATCTTAGAATTATATTCACAGTACTTGCAATAAAATAACTTATTTTGTTCTTCTACTAATGATTCTAATTTTCTTATCCTTTTGTTAAAAGCTGTATCTTCACAACTTAAATTGTGTTTAAACATAATTAACAATGAAAATGTTGAAAAATTACAATATTCGCATAGATTACAGTTTGTACTAACAGGTTTAAATAAACTTTTGTTGTTTTTTGCGTGGAACCCTTGAAAATGATCACAAAAGTACATTCGAAAATTTGTTTTAAACTCACAGTATTTGCAATAATATATCTCCAGATTATTTGTCTCACAACTGATATCTTTATTCATTTTAGATTGAATTATTTAACTAAAAATGATCGAAAATCATAATATATTCAACTAATAATTAAATAAAAAAATCGTACCCTCTACAATTCCAAATTAATTTAATTACGTTGTATAATTCTAGCAACTTTTATTTATCAACAAACGTTTGATGATAAGACCCAGGTAATAAAATGATTAACATGTAAATCATAACAAGCACAAGACCGATAACTCATATGATCTAAAATGGTATATTCTGACAATACGTTTATAAAAGGCAATAATAAAATCAACACCACACATGAGATATCGCGTTCATAATTTGTTAGCTATTCACTATGGAAAAACACTCCCTACTTTCAAAAATTTAAAGTTTACGGTAAAAAACGCTATTATTTTTTGCAAGAGTGCGTTCATAAAATGGTAATCTAGGTGGAACAAAAATGGCGGCGCGACATAATTTAATTTAAAGTGTAAAAAAATAACGAAATTTTGAAATAATATTAAAGTACATTGTGTTTGTTTTTTTATTAGCCATTAAATAAAGTATTACAAGCTTTTGTATAGTAGTTATACTCAAAAATTAAGTAAAAATAATGTTATTAAATATGATGTTTTTAATGTTTTCAAGTACGTACCTCTATACCAAGTTATGTCTTTAGCCGCTAGAGAGCGCCAAAATTAAAGATTTATCTTTATTTTCTTCTCTATTTAATGACCAGATAGGCTTGAAAATCACCATTAATCGCTTGTTATAAGTAAATTCCTTGACCTATTCCAATTAAACAACCAATATACAGCTTCCTGGCGTTGTATTTGATGGGAATTGTAACATTTTTAGCAAATAAATATTTAACAGTTTATTTTATTTTTAACATTTGATGATGCCTTCGTTGATTTCAAAATCTTTGTTAATTATAATTTTTGGTGTATCAGAAATAAATTAAACAAATTGGCGTGTTTAAGGCCACATTTTATGACATAAACGTTGGTTGTCACAAAGCTGAATACATTTATTTCGAAAAGAAAAAAAATACTCATTGTTATTTAAACATTAATTTAATCGAAAAATCAATAGATAAAAGGATGCAAAAGTGTACATAAACAGTATGAAATAACATAACAAAAAGGGCCTTACACTGTAAGCTCATCGTAGTTGATTACATAAACATTGATAAACCAAATATCAGTTTATATAGACAGAAACAGTTAAAAGGCGGCTTTAAAAATTGTTTTTTCCTAACTCCATTACGAAATATTTAATTTTAAATCAATTTCTAGCATTCTGTAAATAGCTCTTTAGTGTAGTAATGTTGAATTTTAATAAATTTCATTACATCACCGGTTATGTAAAATGCGACTTTTCAGCACTAGTAAGAATAAAATTCCCGTTCTCAAACAAAGTCAGTCTTTTTATAACTGATTAACTACTGTTGTTAATAAACAACATTGAAATTTCTTATAATTTTATATGTAGTCTAGCACAAGAACTAAAAAAAAATGTTTGGTCATTTTTTAGTATGCATTAACCTTTTTTGTGTGGTACTCTTCCACAATGTGCTAATTCCGCTTTTTGTGGCAAATAATATGGCTCTTTAATTTATCTTTCCTTACAGTTTTAAACTGGCAATTGTAACATTCATATTTTTCCAAATTTTCTCTTGCTGTGTGCTTTGCAAGATTATGTCTTTTAACATGAGACTTTCTCTTTGTTTTGAAATCACACTGATTACAGCTGAATAACTCCCGATTTTCTTTTTTTGAAATATCATGTATTTTTACATGTTGATTTAAATTCGATGTCGATTTGCCTTTGTAGGTACAGTTCTCACATTGAAACCATTCTATCTTCTCTGGATCTGTATGTTTTCGAATAATGTGCTTTTTTAAATCTCCTTTATATAATGTAGTGTAGGAGCATGTCTGACAATTATATTTTCGTATATTTTCTTTTGTGACGTGATGTATTTTTATATGTTGTGTTAAATTCGTTTTTGTTTTACTTCTGTAAGTGCAGTGTTCACATTGGTACCATTTTATCTCTTCTGGAGCTGTATGCCGTTGAAGAATATGCCTTTTTATATTTAATTTATATATTGTTTTGTAATTGCATGTGTTACATTCATATTGTGGTACATTTTCTCGTGCTGTATGCTTTGCAAGAATGTGTCTTTCCACATGCAATTTTGTTTTTGATTTGTATTCAAAGTGATCGCAGTAAAACAACTTCTTATTTTCTAGTTTTGTCAAGTGTTGTCTTAAATCTGATTTCATTTGACTTCTATTCAAATCTTCTATATCTTTTTCTATTTCTACTTTTTGATAACTCAAATTATGTTTGAACATAACTAATAACGAAAATGTTGTAAAATTGCAAGTTTCACATAAATATCTTGCTTTTATCTTGTTGTAATCATAATAAAAGATAATTCCAATATCTGTTTTGTAATCCCAGAATTTGCTATTATATAAATCTAAATTACTTTTCTCACAATTGAAAAGTAAATCTTTCTCCTCATGCATTTCAGTTGATTTAATTTATTATTGTTAAATTTACTTAACCTAAATATTTTTTAAATTTTGGTATTGGGTTAGTCAGTAGTAATTCAATCATACCTTTCCCATTACCAACTGAATTTAATTATATTTGTAGAATTTGATAAAACGAATTTTTATTTATTTGATTATATTACAATAATAGTTTATTAACTAGAACTAGTAGCTAGTAGCCTGGCTAGGACAGCTCGCTAATAGCAATAGTACTAAACACAAAAGTCGGTCAAATGATAAAAAGTAACGTCATATTTAATAACATTATTTTTACATTTTTGAGTACACTACACTACACAAAAGGTTCTGATATCATCTATAATGGCTAATAAAAAAAAAGAACACAATGTACCTTAATATCATTACAAATTTTCCTTATTTTTTTACACTTTAATTAAAGGCGTTTACGAAAATTCAATCGATCAGTTGGGTCAGGGATCCGAGCGTTCGTTTATTCAACCTCGCTCACTAACCCGTGTTCGTTTATTCAGGGTTACTGATCCGGATCAGGGATCGATCAGTGATCGAGGGATCCAGCACAGCAGCAGGGTAGGTTTCAAGCAAAATGGATCCGCATGCGCATTTGATAAAACTTTGTGGTTTTATCAAATCATATTGAATTTTGAATTGGATTTCTTTGTTGAATATTTTTATTAGATCTGATTCTACCAAATAAACCACACTGTGTTTATATTTATTGGATATTTCGACAAGATTAATTGTGCCGTCTCTGCGAAAACACAACAAAATGACAAAATATCAAATTTATTTTTTGTTTATTAATATGTCAAGTTGCTATAGTTACATTTAAAAAAAATAATTGCGCTGAAATTTGAGAAAATGCTCTCAAGGTCATTGGTCAGGGTTTGTGTCGTTCGAAAATAACTAACCCCGATCACTGATGATCTGAGATGGATCTGACGGATCCGGTCACGTGACGGATTACTAACCCGAGTTGAATTTTCGTAAACGCCTATAGAGTGTAAAGTATTTGTAATAAATAAATTTGATAAAAACTCAGGAATTTGGGTTTTAGAAAGAAGTTTGGACACGTATCCTGTTTTTTTTTTCAACAGAATCTATTTTCTGTTAAAGTACATATTCACTCAGTTTTCTCGCTACTAAACTTCTGTGGTATTTTAACACACTTAACCTCAATTTTAGTTCATATAAACTTTACACATAACCTCAATTTTAGTATAAACAAGCAAACAACTCAAAGAATTGTTTTTATAAATTATGGAAGAAATTTATCCCCCAAATACTTATGGTGCTTCAGAACATTTTCCTTTAAAAGAGTATTTTGAAGAATTTAGTAAAGCGTTTGTTGGAATATCAAATATACAACAAGATGAAAGTGAAGAAGATCCTGAAACTCAGTCTTTACAAAAAGTTAAAGATTTGATGGGTGTTGATATGTCTCCTACAGAATTTAAAAATCTATCAGAGGCATGCAGGTAAAAAATGAAAAGACCACTTTGAGAAAAATGAAACTTTGAATTTCTAGTATTGACCTGTTGACTTGCGAAGGAGAAAATATCAAAGATTTCCCTACAACACTTCCTGAAAACATAAATTCAAGTACAAAATTTCCTGCTCCTTTTATTATATCAGGCAGAGATAATTTGAACGTGAATAAATGTTATGAAGATCTTGAAAAAAAGAAAGATCCCTCACAATTATGTGTAGGAAACAAAAGACAATACCATCAAAGTTTGGAGGTACATTAAAGAAGAGTGTCTCAACTAAAATTTTCTCCGATTTCGTCCCAAGTTTCGTAAAAATAGTAAAAGAGAATAGTATTATTATAGGAAGGCGCTCTATCTTGTTGAAAGAAAATTTGGTTTTCGTGGAGATTTATGTCTCTTTATAGTGCTTGTATGATTAGGGAATCATTCAAAATTTATAAATACACAATAAAAACAGCTTTACAATTATTAGGCTTTGAATGCTAGAGAAATATGGTAATAACTTTAAAACTGTGATAAACTTTGGTCCTTTTTAAGCTATTTTTTGGACGAAATCGGAGATTATAAGAAATGTGTTTACAATTTAAATTTTCAGTTTGTTGTTCCTCCCTCACCTCCAGATATCAAACCTGGTTCCGAGTTTGTTGTTTCAATAATCATCTACAGACCGATGGCATTTCAATTTTCAAATGCGAAAAACACTTCTGATAAATTACGATTTAATCATGAAATTCTTGCTTTAGGAAGAAATACATTGTGCGAATTAAGAGACACAATTGTTTGTTCATCAGATTTTGGTTTATGTAAAGAAGTTGAGAGTACATCTGATGATTTAAGACCTTTAGCCAATGCCAGGGTTTGTTACTAAATTTAAAAAATAAGTTAGTAACTTTCTCTTTTAGAAAATCTATCCTTCAGGCTTCTTTTTTATCGACGGCGTTTTCTATAATGATTTTCGCGATCCAAACTCAATTGACTATTCATCTCCAATAAGAAAATGGGCAAAAGACAAGAATATTAAAAATCTTGTTGCAAAAAATATGGAAAATGTTACAATAAGTAGTTTGAAACCACGATTTGGCTATCCTTATTTATACATGCATCAAGGAAATTGTGAGCATTTAGTTGTTTTTCATGATTCTCGATTGTTAGATTTTAATGATTGTTTACATTCTCAATGCTATCCTCACGTCTTGAAACTAAATCGTGTTGGAAACAAAATGTGTTTTTTGTGTAGTGCCACTTATGCTAAATGGATTTGTGTAGATAGTGATAGATTACCACAACATAAAGTTTTTCTTTGTACAACTTGTTGTAACTCTTATAATTATATAGATGGTAAAAAAGTAGGACATTTCAAGTTGTTTCCTTATTACGAGAAACATGTAGTTGTATAAATAAAGGTATAAAAATTAAAGAATTAAAAAATAAAAATATCTTCTTAAAAAAAGCCAATCCTGTTCAAGGACACAACTGAACTTCTGTGATCAATTAGTAACGAAATGTTGACATAGATGTTCAGTTAGACAATAATTAGTTATTTTACGCTTTGTTACATCGACAACAAAGCTGGTCGACTGTATCAAGGCCACGGATTCTTAATTTAAAGACTGTTTACATAGTTTTTACGACTATTTAACTTTTACGATTTACTTGGCGTTTTTAGAGAGTACAGTATGTGTTTAAACGGTTTAGTGCGTTTTTAGAGAGTTTGATGCATTTCCAGAAAGGTTTAAACTTTTTTTACGGTTTAGTACTTTTTTGAAAACTTTAGTTTATTATTATAACGGGTGTAGTGCGCTTTTAAAGAATTTGGTGTGTTTTTAAAGAATTTAGTGTATTTTTAAAGAGTTCAGTACGTTTTTAAACAGTTCAATGCGTTTTTAAATGGTTTATTGCGCGTTTAGAAGGTTTAATGTGTTATTGTGAGTTTAGGGCGTTTATAATGGGTTTAGTGCGTTTTTCAAAGGTTTGCTGCGTTTTTTAAAGGTTGAGTATGTTTTTAGGGGATTTAGCACGTTTTTGAGGGGTTTAATTTGTTTTTTAAAAGTTCTGAACGTTCTTTGATGATTTAGTGCGTATTTAAGAAAATTAGTAAGTTCGTAGTGCGTTTCTAAAAAGTTTAGTGCATTTATAACAGGTTTAGTGCGCTGTTAGAGAGTCTAGTACAATTTTAAAGACTTTAGTATGTTTTTAGAAAATGCAGAACTTTTTTAAACAGTTCAATGTGTTTTTAAACGGTTTAGAGCCTTTTATAACGGTTTAGTGCGTTTATGAACTTTTCAGTGCGCTTTTAAAGGCATCATTGTCGCGTTTTTTGAAAGTTTAGTGCGTTAATAATGGTTTTAATGCGTTTTTAAAAGGTTTCTTGCGTTTTCTGAGAGTTCAATACGTTTATAAATGATTTAGTACGTTTTTAAAGGGTTTAGTGCGTTTTTAGAAATTTTGTTGAGTTTGTAGTGCGTTTCTAAAAAGTTTAGTACGGTTTCACTGTGTTTATAGAGGGTTCAGTTCGTTTTTAGAGGATTTAGTACGTTTTTAGAGGATTTGGTACGTTTATACAGGATTTAGTACGTTTTTAGAGGATTTACTATGTTTTTAGAGGATTTACTACGTTTTTAGAGGATTTAGTAAGTTTTTAGACGATTTAGTACGTTTTTAGAGGGTTTAGTACGTTTCTAAAGGGTTTAGTACGTTTTTAAAGGGTTTAATACGTTTTTAGAGGAATTAGTACGTTTTTAAAGGGTTTAGTACGTTTTTAAAGGGTTTAGTACGTTTTTAAAGGGTTTAATACGTTTTTAGAAGGTTTGGTACGTTTTTAAAGGGTTCAGTACGTTTTTAGAGGGTTTACTACGTTTTTATAAGGTTTAGTAAGTTTTAAGAGGGTTCAGTAAGTGTTTAGAGGATTTAGTCCGTTTTTAAAAGGTTTAGTAAGTTTTTGGAGAGTTTGGTACGTTTCTAGAGGGTTTACTACGTTTTTAGAGGGTTTAGTACGTTTTTAGAGGGTTTACTACATTTTTAGAGGGTTTACTACGTTTTTAGAAGGTTTACTACGTTTTTAGAGGGTTTAGTACGTTTTTAGAGGGCTTAGTACGTTTTTAGAGGGTTTACTACGTTTTTAGAGGGTTTACTACGTTTTTAGAGGGTTTACTACGTTTTTAGAGGGTTTACTACGTTTTTAGAGGGTTTACTACGTTTTTAGAGGGTTCACTACGTTTTTAGAGGGTTTACTACGATTTTAGAGGGTTTACTACGATTTTAGAGGGTTTAGTACGTTTTTAGAGGGTTTACTACGATTTTAGAGGGTTTACTACGTTTTTAGAGAGTTTAAGGGTTTTAGTACATTTTCAGAAGGTTTAATACATTTTGTGAAAGTGCAGTACCTTATTTGACGGTTTAGTGCGTTTTTAGAAAATTTGGTGAGTTTCTAAAAATTTAGTGTATTTATAAAGGATTTAGCGTGCCTTTAGAGAGACAAAAATAAATAAATAATGTATTTTATTGATTTATTGCATATATAGCACTCTCAGAAATAATCTGAACCTACGTGACCAGTTTCTTTATAAAATCTATCCACACAGTATTATTGGTACCTATTATTTAATGCAAATGTTGCTAAACTATTACATTGACCATCCTCTGCTTTCAACTTTTTAAAAAAAGTGAATATTCTGTTTTAAAGTTTAGTTTCTTTTTTTTTGATAAATGTATTTTACAATAATTGTATCTTCTCTGAAGTTATTTTAAATTTGTTAACATTCTAATTTCGGGTGCTGTATGCTTGTAAAGAATATGTAATTTAAGATGTCCTTTTGACGCATATTTAGATTCACAGCGATCGCAATAAAAGAACGTCATTTTCTTTTCTTTCGAGATCTGATGTAATTTTACATGATGTCTAAATATTGATATTACATTGGTCTTGTAGGTACATTGTTCACATTGATACCATTCTCTTGTTGAGGCTGGATGATATATATTAATGTGCTTTCTTAAACTACATTTATATAAAGTTTTGAACTTGCATGTGTCACATTCATATTCTGGTGCATTTTGATTTGTTGTTGACTTGTGATGTACTTTTACATGTTTTGTTAAACCTATTTTTGTTTTACTTTTGTAGTTACAATGCTGACAATGATACCATTGGATTTTATCCAGGTCTATATGAAGTTGAATGTGCCTTTTTAAATGTGATTTGTATATAGTTTTGTATCCGCATGTGTTACACTTATATTTTGTCAAATTCTCTTGTGCTGTGTGCCTTGCATGAATGTGTATTCTAACACCTGCTTTCGTCTTTGATTTAAATTCACAGTGATCACAGTAATATAAGTTTTTAATCTCATCTTCTGACATGTGATGTGTTTTTATATGTTGTCTTAATCCTGTTTTTATTTTGCTTTTGTAGGTACACTGCTCACATTGGTGCCACTTTATCTCATCTAGGGCTGTATGATGTTGAATAATGTGTAATTTTAAACTTCCTTTGCGTATAGTTTCGTACTTGCATGTGTTACATTTATATTTTCGCACTTTTTCTCGTGGTATATGCTTTGCAATAATGTGTCTTTTAATATCACACCTGTTCTTTGATGTATATACACAGTGATTGCAATAAAATAACGAAGTTTCTTTATCGAATTTATGAAATCTAAGATGCAGTTTTAAATCCTCTTTTTCTACTTCTTGACAAGCTAAGTTATGTTTGAAGAAAAGTAATAAAGAAAATGTTGAATAATTGCAATATTTGCATGAGTAGCAACCATCTGTAGAAGCAGATGCAAATTGATTTTTCTTGTTTCTTTCATGGATTTTTTGAAAATGATCACAATAAAAAATTGGAATATTTGTCTTAAAGTCACAGTGTTTGCATTGATATATCTCTAAATTACACTTCTCACAATTAAAAATTAGGTCTTCATCCATTTTAGTTAGGACCTAGAGAACCTAGTTTTATAAGAGGTTGGATTACTTAACCTAAAAATAAGCAAGAATAATGACTTAACTACATATTTGGACATTAAATGAAACTATCACACCTTCTACAATTCCAAATAAATTTAATTTTGATGCATAATTTACCAAACGATGTTTATTTGAAGAAATAATAAGATGATAAACTGACATAACAATTTTACATAACACTGAAGACGTTCTGTGCTGAAGACCGATTGCTTATAAGATCTAAAATAATATATTACAACAGTTTAAAATTATTTTTATTATATTATACACTGTCTATTCAACAGATGCAAATATAAAACTAACTAGTAAAAAACAAGCTGAACAGAATGTTCTAATAATTTATGTACTTTGCTTACATAAACGGTTAAAAATGCAAATATAGCTATTCCTTATAATCTCTCATTCTAATGCATGCAGTTTTTTTTTTTTTGGTATGGTATAACTGGTTGGTAATTTTTTTATTTAAATATGGTTCTTTTCAGTTTTTAAAAAAGTTATTAACTAGCTCATTTTGTAACTGTATTCTTATATTTTCTTTCTGTTTTTTAACAAATAAATATATATAAGCACTATAAGTTTTGTAAGCTCATGGCTTGGTGGCCGATTTTTCCTCATTCCTTCTTATTTAGAGCTTTCGTTTTCCATTGCTCTATTTGTAACTTTTAGAGGTTGTACTCTACTTCCTTTTTCCATTCTGTCCTTGATCTGTTTCTTCGTCTGTTGGGTTCTAGTCTTGTTTCTAATATTCCTTTTGATAATCGTTTTCTTTTATTCTTGTTACGTGGCCTATCATCTAAATCTTTGTGATGTAACTACTCCAATTATATCTGTGTCTTTATGTGTTTAATTCTTTGTGTGTTCTTCTATTCCAAGTCTCTTCTACTTTTTTCCTTCCATAAATTTTTCTTAAAAACTTTCTTTTCCGTATCTGCATCATAGACTGTTCTTGTTTTTTAGTGTATTATGATTTTGTAGACATATCTAAAGTTTTGTTGCTCTTGCTTATAATGCATCGATGCTTTTATTTCCAGCTGCTATTCTTGCTTTTATCTCTCCTGTGTTTGTTGATTTCTTTTCTATTACATTTCTTAGATAGACAAATCTCTTAATTTCTTTGAACTTATATCTCTCTCTTTCGTTTACTTTTACTTCTAGATATCTGTCTTCTTTAAATACTTCATCTTCCCATATCATAAATTTAGTATTTTCTTTATTTATTTTCCCCGTTTATAATCAGCCTTCTTGTTACTTCTGATAGCTCTTCTTTGGTTCTTGTTATAAGTGTTACGTTGTCTACAAATGCATGGCATTGATGTTGTTGATGGAAAAGTAGACTTCACTTATATATGTATATTGCTTTGTCTTAATATTTTTTCTAGGGCGATTATAAACAATGTCGAAGAAAGCGGATCTCTTTGTCGTCTTAAGCCATCAAACACTTCAAATTTTCTTAAAAGTTTTTTATTAATTTGAATCCTATTTTTGGTTTTCTCTAATATGATTTTTACTACTAGTCTCGCTATATTTTTTTGGGTGTTTCAACGTCTTTTAATTCTTTTCTGTTTATGCTGTCGTTGGCCATCTGCAAATCGATAAAAAGCAAGTATGTTTTTAATTTTTGTTGGTGACTTTTCTCTTGTATCTGTTGTAATAAAACTATTTGGTCTACTACGGATCTTCTTTTTCTAAAACCACATTGTTATTCTACTACTACTGTTTCCATATGCTCTTTTAATTTATAATTCAGTAGTTTTGCTATTATTTTATATACAGAGTTGTAACGCATTTCTCTATGATTTTCACATTTTGTCTTGTCTCCTTTTTATGGATTGAACATAATATTGTTGTTCTCCCTTCTTGCGGCAATTGTTCTTTAAACCATACGTTTTTAATTAAATCATATATCATCTTCATCTCCATACTTTATCACTTTTCCTTGTATATTGTCTTGTTGTTTTTCTGTTTTTCTATAATATTTTTAACTTCATCATATGTACTTTCTTCTCGTCCGTTTCTATTGCTCTCCTCCTCTTCAACTGTTCTTCTTTAGTCAACAATTTGTTTAAGATTTTTTCAATATGTAGAGCCCATCTTTCTGTTACTTCTTGTTCGCTTTCCACTAATTGGCCATATTTATCTTGACAAAATATGGTTTTAGGTTGAAATCTTTATTTAATTCTGTTGCATCCTTGATAGAAGTTTATCTCCTTATTTTTGTAATTCTCTTCTATATCTTCTATTTGTTCTGCGTATTTTCTTCTAGTATTCTTTTCTTTGCTGTGTCTTTCTTCTGTTTTTGAAGTCTACAATCTTCATCTTACCATTCTTTTGTTTTCTTCTCTTTAATTTGTTCTTTGATTGCTTATTTAATTAGTTTTTCTAATGCCTCTCATTTCTCTTCTATTGCCCTAGTAGTTTCTTGTTGTTCTTCTTTTTCTATCGCCGTTATATATTTTTCTTTGTTGATTTGTTTGTTAAAGAAGATAGAGAAGTATGACATTCTTAATCAAATACGTTTTGGGTTTGTTGCATTTTAGGCCTTGGTATAGACAGAGATAGCAATAAGAACGTGAATCTTTACTTACGTTGTAAGTTTTACTACAAAAACGGATAAGACCATGAGACAGACTTTATATAGTTATCCAAAATGTTAGTATCATCACATCGACTGTGTACACAGTATATACAATGTACAAAAATAAACAAATTTGTTTAAAACGTTAAAATTATTATTATTATTAGTAATTATTCTGTTTATAGTACTTCTTTTTATGTGTGTTATTGAGTTTTTGAAAAAAATAGGAAGTGAAAAGCAGAAGAATTTTGACAGACTAAAGCTCATTCGGTCACATGATTCACTGACGTCAGAAAAACTGACCTTGGCAGTAAAAAAAATAGCAATTACAGTGTCTTTGGTCTATCTTTTTGTTCTTAGAATTAATCTTTAAACTACGCAATAGATTATATAATAAATTAAAATAGTTCTTTATTAAATTCTATTAAACATTTAAATTGATTTGGAATTATATAAGGTAATATCTTTTCATTTAATTATCGATTAGCAGAACATTAAAATTCAGTTCATTTTTAGGTTAAAAAATCGAATTATATAATTAAATGATTGTTTTATTTATTACAGAACTCTGAATTAGAATGAGTAAAGTCCCATTTTTCAGTTGTGAGAAAAATTCTTTGGAGATATATCACTGCAAGCAGTGCGACTTTAAGACAAATTTGGAAGTTAATTTTTGTGGTCATTTCAAAAATTTCCACACAAATAACAACAAAAATCTGTTAAGATCTATTTGTACAAATTGTTATACATGCAAGAAGTGTAATTTTTCAACATTTTCGTTATTACTTTTGATTAAACATAATTTAATTTGTCAAGAGATTACTAAGAGAAAGAGACTGTCTATTGGTAAATATCAGTGCCCCCATTGTCTGTACAAAACAACCTGTAATTTCTTGTTAAAAAGCCACATAACAAGAAAACATACAGCACCTGAAAATATTAAATTTTATCCCTGTAAGCAGTGTGAATACAAAGCAAAAGGAAAAGATAATCTAGCCCAACATATAAGACGTCGACATAAATCTGCAAACGAAGTTGTCTTATATTATTGTAATTACTGTAAATACAAATCAAGAATCAAGTACAATATTACAATCCACAATATTGCAAAACATACAGCTCCAGAGAAAATACAGTGGCTTCAATGTGACCAGTGCACTTTCAAAACCAAAACGAAAACAAATTTAAGACAACACGTAAAGCTACAACACGTGTCAAAAGAAAAAAATGAGTTATTTTACTGTGATCGCTGTGATTATAAAACAAAAATTAAGATATATGTTCAAAGACATATTCTTAGAAGGCATACAGTCAGAGAAAATAAGCGAAAATATGAGTGTAACATATGTAACTTCAAAACTATATATAAAATACATTTAAAAAGGCACATTATTCGAATCCATACAGCTCCAGAAGAAATACAGTGGAATTATTGTGAGCACTGTACGTTTAAAAGTAAAGTAAAAGCAGATTTAACACAACATGTAAGACTACGTCACACCTTAAAAGATAATGTACCAAAATATGAATGTAACACATGTACGTACAGAACTATGTATAGAAATGATTTAAAAAAGCATATTATTCGACATCACACAGCACTGGAAGATATAGAATGGTTCCAATGTGAGCACTGTAAATACAAATGTAAATTAAAAATAGCTTTAACAAAACATGTAAAAATAAGACATAAATAATATTTTTTGTTTACTACTGTAAATTATTTTTCCCATCCAGTGTGTTATCAATTATTAAAACAATTTGCCACTTTTTAAATGTAGACAGTGATCTCTAATTAGTGTATTATTGTTTCAGTATGTTACTTATTCTTTTAATTGCTTTATCTGCGTTTTTAAGAAGTATCTTAACAGTTTTTTTTTCTCAAAGTTAGTACAGGTGTAGGCGCGGGTTGAAATGAAATTTTCTGAATGCAAGTGGATGTGAGGGAACGTGAGATGGAAAACGACATCCCACAAACAAAAAAGAGACATATTTTTACGTATTTTGAACAGGGCATTAAGAATTTGACAATTTCGTTTCTTCAGATTTATCCCCTCCCCTTCAAAAAAGGGTTGAAATTTCAAAAAAACACATTTTTTAAATTTAAAAATTTTTTTACACTCTTAAAATATAAATGGAAGAAAAGAGACCTTTAAAATAAACTTCGGAGATCTCTTAATTTTAATATTCTACAAAAATTTTGCGCATGCGCAGTGCCGTTTAGGCCCCACAGATTCCCCAATAAACGTCTATAAATCTCGGTAATTAGATGCCGTATAAAAATTATGTTGCAGCCAAAAATGTTTAAAAAATCTATATTTTGTATCCCCCAAATTTCAGATTTTTAGGGCCATAAATAAAAAAGTTTTTGTCTCCCCCCCCCCCTGTCTCTAATCGGGACTTTGAGATGGATTTGAGGCAAAAAAAAATTCCGATTTTCAAATTTTTTCTTTGTGCCGTGTAGACATTTACCTGAAATGAAAAAATAAAATATCAGTTGTTCTGTACCACCCCCCTATACATCCCCCAGCCGTCCCCAAAATTTCAAAAAATTTTAAAAAACTAAATGAATCTAGAATGAAGCGGTTTTTTTTATAGGGGTACGTCATAAAGTCCCATACCTATTTCTTAAAAAAAAATTCTTAATTTTAAAAAATAAATAAAAAAATAAAAACGAAAACAAAAAATTAGAAAAAATAACAAAAAATAAATTAAAAAATTCACTTTTTGAACCCCTAAATTTAAAATCGAACAAAGAAGACATTTTAAATAATTTCCGGACATATCTTAGGTGTATTGTTAAAAAAAAAAAAAATGCGCATGCGCAGTACCGTTTAGGCTCTATAAAGACCCCAATAAACGTCTATAAAGTCGATAACTAAACGTCATGTAAAAATCTATTGGAGTCAAAAAAATTTAAACTTTATATCCTCTAAATTTCAGATTTTTACGACTATAAATAAAAAAGTTTTTCCCCGCCCCTCACTGAAATTTAGGATCTTGAGATGGGTTTTGAAGTAAAAGAATTCTCGAATTTTCGATTTTTTTTTTTTTAACTTATAGACATGAACCTTTAATAAACAAATAAAATATCAGTTGCTCTGTACCATCCCCCATACGGCCCCCAGCCGCCCCCAAAATTACCAAAAATTCCGAAAAACTTTAAATAAAGCTAGAATGATACGGTTTTTTTTATAGGGGTACCTCATAAAGTCCAATAGCTACTTCTTTAAAAAAATTTACTTAATTTTCAAAAATAAATGAAAAAAAAATAAAAACAAAAAAAATTAGAAATTTATTTGTACTTGAAAATATTTTCTACATCACTTTTTGCATATACACAATGCTTTACATTTGCATTTAGACTCTAAAAATAATTTTTAAAATTTCAATCGCCGTACATCTTAGTTATAAAAATCAAAACGCTGCACCCCTTAGTTTAAAACGCCGTAACTCTACGATACCTTACATTTCCTCGACTTTCACCTTCCCCATACGCGTGTATTTAAGCTAAAATGTTCTTTTAAAACAGTAAGTAGGTAATGTCATAATGTAATGTAACATAATGTCTTTATAAATATTATTATTTTAATATTTCAGTGCTTTTTCGTTTATCATTTAGCCGACCGACAGCAAATCTTTCAAATTTTTCTTAAATCTTCTATTGTTCTTTTTCCACCAAACATCGTTTCTTAAATTTTTCTAAAAATCTTTTTTATTCTTAAATTATTTTTTTCTTTTTAACAATTGTCGTTTCTTAAGTTCTACTTTTTCTTGAAAACGCTTTTTTCAAACTCTTCTCAACTCATTTTCTACATTCTTTACTTACCTGTTTTAGTTTTTTCTTTCAACCAACACTTTTTAATATCTTCTACAATTTTTATTTCTTTTTGTTTCTCATTTTTATTAAATAGATTTTTTCTTTTTTTTAATAAAAAATTATGTAATAATGCAATAGGTCATGAACTAAGATTTATTGCTCAAATAATTTACTTTCATTGTATCATGATTTTGAAATAACTAAAACTACGTGTCGTTAAACAAATTTGCTTAACTCAGCGGGGGGCAAATGACATGATGTCAATGTAGTGTAATCGTTAGTTTTTGTTTTATTATCATTGTAGGTTTGGTTTTACATTGTCAAGTTTTTGTTTAAATTAATTAGTCTTGACGGAAGCTTTGTCTTTGTTACTCATCTCTAAGCATAGTCCATCGAAATTAAGAAAGAACGGTTGAGTGAGATTAGCATGGTTCGATGGTCCCAACAATCATATAAGCATGATTGCTAAGATTTAGAACAAAATTACGACTTATTAAAAGCAAAATTAATTAACTACATCAAAAATAACTCAGAAGAAGAAGAGTATATAGCATTTTTGTGTTTTGTATTATAAATTAAATTGTCACAATTATTATCATCCACCAATAATTAGTCGGATTTTCGGAAACTGTGTGGTAAAAATAGGTCTCACATTTTACGAATAGATTTACCACAGAAAATGCTTGAGGAAAAACTTTTTTTACCAGTAAACCGGACATTGCGTCTGTTGTAGTTCTGCGACAATATTGGTTGATGCTGGTGGTGATATTACATCACTAAAACACCACGATGGGTGGAAGTTCACTACAGAGGCAGAAAGTTATGTAGAAGAATCAGTCCAAAATAAAGGGGACATGAAGCAAAAATTTTGAATTCGATTGAATATAATTAGACCAATAATTCAAACAACAACAACTGCCAAGAGTGTCACAGTTGCAGTTTAATAACTGCACTATTCAGAATAAAAAACATTAATCTGTTTATTTTGTGTTTAAATTGACTTTTTTGCAGTTCGGTTTTGTTTAATTTCGTGAGTTTGTTTAATAAATTTTGTAAATAAATTCCTATCTTGCAATAAAAATATGTAATACACATTTATTGGCTATTAAAACACGTGTATTAAATTTTTATAATCGTGTCTTAATAGCTATCATTAAATGCTCGTTGCATAAAGTATTATTTTTGGTAAAAAACATTGACAAAAATTATTTCACAGCTTTCTATAAGATAAGTTTTTTAGATCATATCGTATATTCAAGGTAAAATTAAAATTCGTCATGTACCTCGCGATCTAGGACATAAAAATTATCACTTAACTAATCATGTTTTCTCTGATAAATAAAAATGGTTCCAATGTTAAAAAACTGCACCGATTTTTTCAAAACAAAACCACCTGTTGTAATTTTTTTTATTTGTCTTGTTTTTCTAACAGTAACGACTTTTAGTTTTACCTTGTATATTAAATATACAGACAAAATTGTTAATAATGATTTTAAACAGGTAAGTATTAAAAATTAAATACAATTTTTAATATTATTATTACAGAATTGGATTTCTCTAACAAAACATTTAAATCAATTAGATTTATATTTTACTGAAGAAAAAATAACAAAACCCTACATTGAAGAAATTAGTTTGGCAACACTGATTAGTATAAATCTGACTGATTTTAAAAATATTACTAAAGTCAAAGCCTACTACAAATTAGAAGGTAAAATAACGATTTGAATAATACAGTCAAAACTAGTTTTGTAAATTTCCAGAATGGCAACCTTACTGTCCCAAAAATTATATTAAAAATGCTCAAATTACTGTAAATTTTGTTATTTCGAATGACACAAAAATTTGTGCTTTAATTAAAGGACCAAAACAGTATTTACACGAATATATTGATCAACAATGTATTTTAACTGACTTAAATCAAGTAATAATAAACAAATTCAATTTTCCAAAATAATACAATTTTTTAGGACGATAATACAACGTTGCTCTTCTCTCATCGGGATTTTTCCTCAAACCTAACTAACGTAAGGCTTAATTTTGACGGAAATGACAATTTGGAAATGTACTTAAGTCAGGTTTGTTGACTTTAAATTGTAGTATAATTTTTTTATAATTTTGTTTTGTTTTAGAATGAGAAAAACATGATTTATGTGCGTCTCGTATGGTGTACTTATATTTTATTGTTGTTTGTTATGATTTTATTACTTTATGGTATGTTTAATCGCTATGAAAATGTCGGAAATGACTTTGATCATTTTAAGTTACAAAAATAAATTATTTTAAAAATTTGAATTTTCAATTATTTTCAGCATAGAGGTAACACGACTCACAGAAACAATTAAAATAAAAAAAATGATATTATGAAGATGAGTGTAATTTCAATGAGCAGCAACAAAGATGTAATAAATAAGTAAAACAGATTTTTTTTTAATTTGCGTAATGTTTTGAACGGTAAAAAAAGCTTTAAAGCTCGAATGCGACGATATAACACTAACAAGTCGACCTTCTTCTTTAAAACAATGATCACGGAGTTGTCGCGTAGTAGCAAAACAGTCTCAAAGAGCTAGTTGTTATTTTTAATTCTTTTTGCGGTATTGCATTGTGTATCTTTTCAGAAACTACCTATATTTCACTGCTACAATTAGCAAATAACCCTGTATATTTATAATTAAAATAAATTTATTATTAAATTGCCAAAGAGATTTTATTTCTCTGGGTTAAAATTATTTACATTTTAAAAAACGTTTGTATTAGACGAAGTTTTTCATAATCCCGTCTTATAGTGTCTTTTGATATTCTATGGTGCCAACCAATTTTCTCTGAGGCTTCTGCTATGTGAGGTACTTGGACATGTCCTATTAATCCTGACTTCTTTTTGTTTCTGTAGGTATAAAGCTCACATTGGTACCTACCATTGTTTTTTAGGGCTGTATAATGTCGATTATTGTCTCTATCTTTTTAAATGACACATTTTTCTAAGTGGTCTTTTACATTTTTCGTTTCTTTTTTTTTTGTTTTTCTGAAAAATTCTAATAATTCTGGCTAAAAATTTAAATTCTTATCTTACCAGCCAATAAAGAAAGTCAAAACTCCCAGTGAGAAATGCAGTGCATCTTCATTTACGTCAATTTATAAATAAATGCTAAACGATCAGCAGTCTTACTATTAACATATTCAAATGCCTTAGACATTCTTCAGTCTCTCCGACTTTTAAAAATCAATGAGTTAGAAAAGCAGTGTTGGACGTTAATAGATAATATCAAAATATTGAAGGAACAAACTGCGTTTCAACTTTACATTGAGTTTAAATAATAAAAAACCAAGAAATGCAGAAAAAACTGTTCCCAGGTATCAAGTTTTTCTTTCTGATTTTTAAGCTAGAATTAGATTTTGACGACGTAATACATTTCCGGAGCTGGAATTTAATTCAAATCAATTGCGAAATGGAAGTATTTCTGGTAGCTATTCTTGGTTGAATTATGATTGAGAGAACAGAAAATTAAAATTTAAAGTAGTGAAATGTGTCAGATTTAGACATATGATACTCTAAAACCGGAAATAGAGTTTTTTCGGATCTCGAAAGGACCTTAAAAAGAAAATTGTTAGCACTACTTAAGAAGAAAAGTCTCGAGAAGCAGTTTTCTTACATGTTGGTTGTAAAATATTCTCAACTGGTAGATAATCTGCTTATTCTTCGGAGAAAATACCTAAATTTAGATTTTCTTAAAATTTCGTTGAGTTGATTGAATTTGGAAGCCCCAGAGAGTTTACTTAAACGGAAATTTAAAAATTTGCAAAAGATTCGCGATGAACGAAAATTTTGTCTTCACGAAAGATTTTAAAAAATTGTTTATTCTTTGCCATAACAATTTTTCACAGCCTGCTGAATAAAAATAAGTTTTTTTTTAAATTTCCCGCAAAGGGAAACAGCCAATCAACAATCAGTTTTAAAAGCAACCAATCAATTGCGTATATTTTCCACAGAAAACATTTTTATGTAGAATCGCTTCAAAATTACTAATTTCAAAGTTTAGCTAACAAATTTTTTTGTTGAAAACAGGGCTTTAGTATTACACACCCAAATCTGTTATTTATTTACCAAAAGAGTTCTGTCTTTGGCATTGCAAATTAGACATTTTTTGTCATGTTTTTCCTAGCTGGTTTTTGTTAAAAACTTTTAATTTTTAATTAAAAAAAGCTCTGAAATCGCTTTTGATTTTATAGTAACTACAATTTTTTTGTCAATTGTTAAATATCTGTCATAAATACCAATGTTATTACTTAGTATATGGCTCATAATTTTGTTTAATTCAAACTAGCATTTGTTTAAATTAAACTTAACATTCAGCGTTTTTTTAATTTTTAGTACTTTTTTCAGAGTTTTATCGTGGTCCTCCCGCGAATTTTCCCATCAGAATGCAGTACGAGAACGTACTATCTATCATAATTATGATAATAACAAATAATTTCTTTAAATTAAAACCTTAGAGCCTAAAACTAGAATAAAATATTTTAATTACTACATACGCCCGAAAATAATGATTATTTACTTTGTCAATTTGTTTATTTACAAAAATCTCTCGTTGTTCTCGTTGTTAATGCATTTAGCTAGATGGTGAAAATCGTTTTAGGTCTCTGGCTGACGTCACGGAAGCGAGTGGAGTGAGGGGAAGTACGCTTACATTGCAGCATAGGGAATGAGCAATCCTATAATATAACCTATTTCAAGCAATGAATAAAAACACTAAATAAAGTAAATAATACATAAGAATACCGACATTCGATAACTTAAGCATTTTATTTATTGATAAGTCACAAATTACAACAAACTTACGTCTAATGAAGAAATTAATAGAAAATAAAACGTTCGATGCACGGATTTCCTTCTTTTCTATAATAAGCTTCAACGCAGAGGTCTAGCATAAGCGAATTCTAGCGAACTATGCCGAATGTGAACGAAGTCTCTCTCATTTGTTGGCGCAGATTGCTAATTTTATGAACTCGGCCATTTTCGCAGCCGTTCGGGTGACTTTGACAGCACGAAGCTTGTACGGTAATTTCTACCGTATTTTCGATTAATTTCTCAATTATACGGGAATTACACACATCAAAAGAATCTAGGGGACAAGCTTAATAAAGTAAAAACAAAATATCGTATACCGTTTTAACGAGTATTTTTTAAGCTAAAGTTTTAATTAAGCATATGTCTATCAACTTCTAGTGCTAACTTTCGGTTGACGAAAATTTTTGAGATTAGAAACGCTATTAAAATGCTTTTTATTCAGTGGGACTAAAAACATCACTTTTACTATCGAGTTTAAATTATGATAAGGGTAAAATTTCTTTGCATTTTATTCAGTATGAGGTCGGGTAAAGATGGAAAGACATCGTTTAAACCGTGATACCCAGTTGCGTGTTATTGGAATGCTCCAAGGGGGTTTGTCCCAACGAGCAGTAGGTGACGCTCTCAATATTAGCAAAAGTGTTGTTAATCGACTTTGGTTGAGATATCAGCAAATTGATGACGTCAAAGAACGACATACAGGACGTACAAGAAAAACAAATGCTATTGAAGACCGATTTCTACGGTTACAAGCTTTAAGGAATCGCAGCATAACAGCTACAGAACTGGTAATTCGATTAAATAACACTTACAATGTTATAGTGAGTGAACAAACTGTTAGAAACCGACTTCATGAAGCTGGTCTAAATGCTAGACGTCCTTTAAGAGTGCCTAAATTATCTCGAGGAAATCGGGCAATCAGATTACAGTGAGCGCAAGAACACCTGAACTGGCAACGAGAAGAATGGGCCAGAGTTTTGTTTACGGTTGAATCTAGGTTTGGTTTACGTCCAGACACTAGACGAACAAGTCTGGAGGCGACCTGGAAACGCAGAACGGCTGGCAACCGCTCAAGAGGTCTCCATTTACCAAGGAGGTACGGTGATTGGGCTGGTATCACCATTGGTGGAAGAACGCAGCTCGTTTCTGTAGATGGCAATTTAAATGCGGTGGGCTATCGAGACCATATTCTCTAACCTGTTGTTCTTCTATTTGCTGAAGAAATAGGAGAAAATTTTATACTGATGCACGACAATGTTCGTCCACATTTGGCTGGGGTAATACGCGAGTTTTTGACCAACAACAAAATCAACGTTTTACCATGGCCTGCCCAGTAACCTGATTTAAATCCCATTGAATACATATGGGATATGAGGGGCAGACGTCTTTTACGGCATAATGTCTTTTTAGAAACAAGAGAGCAGCTTACAGAATGTCTCAGAGAAGAATGGCGCTCTATACAGTTTCAGGAGATAGACAATTAAATTTTAAGTATGCCTAACAGGTGTAGGGCAGTAATTAATAGCCGAGAAGGGTACACAACTTATTAATTTTTATTTTCTATTGATTTATAAAATTATAATTTTTCAATTTTTTTTTTAGAATTTGTTTTTATTTTTTTTTGACATTTTCGTTTCTTTGTTGTAAGATTTTGTTGAAAAAATAAAACTCTTAATAATTCGTATAAATTTTGTATATATTTTATTAAAATTTCTTGCCATACATATCTGTCCCCTAGATTCTTTTGATGTGTGTATTTATAACTTTTGGCTGGATTAATGCTAGAATGTCCAGTACAGTGTTTTTATGCCTTATCTGTGTTTCCATATGTCATTTTTATTCGATTAAAGTTTAGCTATTATAATTTTAATTTTATGTACTAGTGCAATAAGGGCAACTTTTTAAGATATGTTTTTAGAATGCTTCAAACGTTCGGGTTTAAATAACGATACATTTCTGGAGCCTATTATTGAACACCCATGGGTTTGGGACTTTGGAAGCTAATGGCGGCCATACGTGTTCGTCCTCTTGCGCATATGTATATGCGCTCTCTATAGTCTATCGTTATCTATGGTTGTAGTAGCAAAGAACCCTTCTATATAAATAATGTAAAAATAAATAATTCTAGATACAAAGTTTTGCAAAATAATTTAATTAATTTGGAATTATAGAAGGTAATAATTATGTTTTTTAGTTTAGTTACTTATTGATTAGCTGAATATTAAGAGTTGACTGCTTTTTAGGTTATGTAGGTAATTCAACATCAATAGTTTTAAAAATCTACAAAACTGAATTATAATGAATGAAGAACAATTTTTTAATTGTGAAAAGCGCAATTTGGAGTTCTATCAATGCATACATTGCAATGTGAGAACAAATAGTACAGTTTTATTTTATGATCATATTCAAGCATTCCATAGAAAAACCAAAAAAAATCTATACAAATCTGTTTGTGCAAAACATTATACATGCAAAGACTGCAGTTTTTCAACATTTTCTTTATTACTTTCATTTAAACATAATTTAACTTGTCAAGAAATAGCAGACAATGCTAAATATCAATGCTCCTATTGTAGATATAAATCAAACCGAAGTCATACATTAAAAGTTCATATAATAAGAAAACACACAGCACCAGAAGAAATAGAATGGTGTAAATGCGATCAATGTGACTACAAAGGAAAACTAAAAGAAGATTTAACATTACACGTAAAAAATCGCCATAAATCAGAAAACGAAATTCCGTTATACTATTGCGACCATTGCAATTACAAAGCAAAAAGAAGTAATTCTGTTAAAATACACATTCTATCAAAACATACAGCACGAGAATATGCAGTAAAATATGAATGTGACACATGCGACTATAAAGCTATACGAAGAGGACACTTAATATCGCACATTATTCAACGTCATACAGCCCCGGGGGAGATACAATGGTACAAATGTGAGCACTGTACCTACAGAAGCAAAATGAAATCGAATTTAACACAACATATAAAAATAAAACACATCTCAAAAGAGGAAAAGTTGTTTTACTGCGATCGCTGTGAATATAAATCGAAGCTTAAAGGAACTGTTGACAGACATATTCTTGCAAAGCATACAGCACGAGAAATTGCGGCTAAATATGAGTGTGAGACATGCAAATATAAAACTATACGTAAAGGAGATTTAAAAAAGCATGTTCTTCGACGTCATGGCAGTGATGCACCGACAGAGATTAAACACACATTGTAAAAGTGCTAGAAATGTGAGGAAAATATGAGTGTAACATTGGATATCAAGATTTAGTGGTAATGGTGTCTTTACTGGGTGTAGGTACATGGTTAAACAAAGAAAGGTTTAAATTTGCTGTTCTTAATCTTGCTTAAATGATAGTAAGTCCTAAAATTATATTTCGATTTTGTTATAATGTTTTTTTTTAGGATATCAGTGACTACCAACTAGTCATCTACAAAGGCTACATCTTTGTACTAGTATCTAGTACTTTGAGACTCTTAAAATGTAAAATGAAAGCTCTACGTTTAGCGAAAGTTGGCAAAAATCGTAATTATACTGTACATAATTGAACTAGGGATCACTTAAATTTCTTGATTTTTGTGCTGTAAATTAACACAAACAAAAAGAGGAACATATCTTATATTGTTAAAATTAAAACTAAAAAAGGAAATCGCATTTTCATGTGAGATTCGTTTTGTCCAGCTTTGTAAAAACAAAAATAAATATTCGCTGCATATCATCTACAACCTCATTTTTATATTTAAACTTGAACGAGTGTTGTTTTTAAATTTTATTATTATGAACCAAGAAAGACAGGTGCACAGAAGATTTAAATAAATACATTTCAAGCTTCGTTAGTATTATTGCCTCAACAACTATACGGCAGAGGGAGAGAGATAAAAGAAAATCTCAGAATACAGACGACCAATTCAATATTTAAATGTAAACCGGTTCGATCATATTTGAATCATCGCTGGCTAACTACACCGGTCCGCTGCATCACAGGGTCGGCTTTAAAAATATTTAGATACAGAAAAAACTTACTAAAGTAAAAATTAAAAAATGTCCTCTTTAGCTGATAACAATTTGATGTATAAAATATATGCCTGTGGAAATTCCCATGGTCGAAACATGGTTAATTTTTTTATAGAACCGAACCAAAAAAAAAACAAATAAAATGCACACACAACAGCTAGATATTACCACAGTAATCAGAAAAATTACGTTTCACCAGAGATCACTTTACTGTCACTGTATCACGGCACAAGTAAATTAAACTGAATCCAACCCTGGGTCCATCGCACGTGCGGTGCTCCAGCCAGCGTGTTCAGGAAGTTGTCCAATTGGATAATAACCAGTTATTTTACGCTTTGTGACATCGAAAACAAAGCTGGTCGGCTGGATAAAATCCACTTGTTTGTTTTACGACTTGATGCAAAAAAGGGTCTCCGCAAAATCGCCTAAGGCGAGTCTTATATGTATTGAGGAAATTATAATTACACGAATAAGGGATGGTTTTTCCCAACGAGCCATTGAGGCAAGATTAAGTCGTTAGTTCAAGGACACGGTCTCTGTTTCTGCAGACTGAAGACGTAAGAAGAAGACTTCGTGCACGAAACAACCCTACAATAAGACCGCATTTTGGTACGAAATGCTCGGAATCCACGGTGGACGGCGCGTCAATAATGCAGCATATAAACAGACCCATCTCAAATTAAACTATTAAGAATCGATTAAGGGAAGTTGGGATGATATCCAGACGAACAGCAAGAGTACCAGAACTCAACAGGCAACAAACACCATATGGACCGTCTCTTATTTTGTCGTTAGCATTCGTGTCTACAGACGACTAAATGAAAGGTTTCAGGGCAGGAGGTTCAATAATGGTTTGGGGAGGTATAGGTATACATGAAAGAGCTGAACTTGTAGTTGAAGGAGGAACTTTGACAGAACAACGATACTTTATAGCGATTGTACAACCCCATGTGTTACTGTATGCTGAAAATTCCGGCTAAGATTTTATCTTTCATCATGATAATGCACGTCTCCATGTTGTCAGAATTGTTAGAACCTACTTTGAAGAACACAATGTTGAACTTATGAACTTGCCAGCTAACAGCCCATACTTAAATCCCATTGAGCATCTTTGGGATGAACTGGGAAGATGTCTAAGGCAGCGGGAAATGCCTCATAATTTGAGAAATTGGCCAATTTTCTTCAGGAAGAATGGAAACGAATCCCACAAGAACGAATAAGACATATAATAAACAGTATGCTCCGTCGATGTCAGGAAGTTATACAGTACGAGGAGGGCATACTTGTTAAATTTGCTGCATGGTTATTATATAAGTTAAATTGTAATAAAATGTTTTTATAGAGGTGTTTTAATTACCTACCCTAATACTAAGCCATTATTCTAAAAACAATGTAATGGGTTCAGTGCTACGGATATACTTTTAGATTTAAGAATCTACATCATAATTTATTTTAAAGAATGCAAATCTATAGATTCTATTTTCTATTTAATAAAAACAATATCTGTTATTGATTATTTAAACAAGGTGAAGGTCAGATCATTGATCCCCACGAACTGCTGCCCCCTGACAAAAGACTTTGAAACTACTCTCCTCGTGCGTTATTGAGGGATCAGACATAACCTCTTGTGTGTTAATATAGTAATTTATAACTGTTATTTGTGTACATTTAAGACATTTTACACAACTATGAGTTTACCTCGACGAAAGAATCCACCAAGAACTGACAGAACATCAAAATCAAATGTTAACTGCTGCGTTTCTGGATGTAATTCTGTGAGAAGCAGAAATCCAGATTTAACATTTCATAGTTTTCCGACTGTCGGTCAGAAAATCAGACAAAATGATCTTCTAGGTAATGAATTGTATGTCGAAAGAAGACAATTATGGTTGGACAGTTTACAAATGCACAAAGCTGTCTCTCCTCATACAAGGATTTGTTCACGACATTTTGCAGATACTGATTATATTACTCCTGATAAAGGTAAGGAATTAGTACCAATGCGATTATGGAAATGTATGACAATATAATGCTTTAGACTGTTTTACAAGAAGAGTCTTAAAGAAGACTGCTGTGCCAACACTAAATCTACATAAAAGCGAGGTAATAATTTTGTAAGTACAACAAATAATAAATTTAGAGCATTGTATGTTATCACAGCCTTTATAATAAATGTTTACGAAACTATCCGTTCATAACCAGAAACCAGAGAGCTTTGTTATAGCCTTAAATTAGACCATTTATGCAACCGCTTCGCTGTAATGGACTGCTAAAATACGGTTTCCAAACGCACGACAACATCTAAAGGACAATAATATATCTTGGTCCTTTACTGCGGCGGAAACGATTGTACGTCTGCTCAAGTGCTTGCTTTGTAACGTTGCCATACCATATTTTTAAATTCAAATTTAGTATAAGGAAAAAAATATAGGTAGGTGTGCGAAATAAAATAAGTTGTATTAGCTTTTGAAATTTTGCAAATGTTACATAATATTTCTGTTTAAAATTGGTTGCTTTTTTTTAATCTACAACTTTGAAGCAGAATAAATTTGACAACAGTGTCAACTGGCGCGCGGTGTTATGTCAATTGTCGAAGGGTTATTTTACTTCATTACTTGTTTGTTGTCGTGTTGTACCCTCGTACCGGCATCACTCGACTTCTTAAACAAGTAAAATGGTTATTCGGTGCTTTGTTTGCAAAAATAATCAGGAAACGAAAAGAACTTTAAGAAATGATGGGTAAGTTTTCGATTTTTAATATTCTTATTTATAGATAACTTTATTTATTTGACCACGTGCTATTATGGTGACCACGTGCTATCATGGTGACCACGTGCTATCATAAATAAATAAATACACGAGTAAATACATAAAATTTTTACGTTCTTAATTTTGTTATATTTTAGTTTCCCTAAAAATAAAGATCTCAAAAAACAATGGCTGGATTTCTTTAAACTAACAGAAGATGAAGTGTTTGTTTCAAGCAGGGTTTGTTCAGATCATTTTGTTGAGAATGACTTTATTGATAATAGACAAGGGGGTGGTCTTCGAGTACTAAAGCAAGGAAGCAAACCATCTATTAGGAAGAAACACATAGCGAAGCGGTTGCGTAAAAGGTCTAAGGTTATAGCAGATCATAGCTGTAGTACTGGTTGCCTATAATACTGGCAATCTTTTGAACAAAATAATTATTTAGTGCTCTTTTTGTTGTCTTTAGAATGACTCTATTTATTTTTCTGGGTCTTTCTATATCTGTGAGAATCACTGAACTGAAGAGCAGGCTGTGACTTTACCACTGCCTACACTTCTTGTAACTTTAGCCACTGTAGGACGTCGGTCTTTAAACATTTCCTCGTGTCGTGCTATAATTCACCTGCTAAATAACTTGAAATAATATTTCTAAATACAAGCTTTTGTGTATGAGAGAGTAATGATTGATTAGATTATAATAATAATTATTAAGAAATTAGTTTTAATGTAATAAGTCATCATATTTTTTTACAAATTATTTTTACAATCTATTTGTGAGTTATGTGTTTACAAAAGACAAAGAAAATAATATTTTTGCAATTTGCTTATGAGTTTTTGGATTTTTAGAAGAGACAGGTAAGCTCTTGCCGAGGTTTTAAAACCACATTCACAAAAGAAACTAAATTTTGTCTCAAACTGCATTTTAGTATTTATTTTATCAATAGGTACGTTTCGAATTTTGATAAACTTAGAAATAAATTTTTAATTTCCACTTAAGAAATTTTTTTTTGATTAATCCAGCTTGCTTGCAAACGAAAAAGTGAATCAACAAATTTTTTTAAATATTTTTTAGAATAAATTTTTGACAACAGCGATGTTTTTTCTTCAAAACCATTATATTTTTTTTATAACTCTAATGGTTTAAAAAAATGTTTTCTATGGGAATCGAAAGATAAGAATCCCTAGAAAGGACACCTTATTTATCGCCTTACCCCTTCGCCCCTTCCAGGAGGTCAAACCCCTCTGCCTATATATAAAGGCAAACCCCTCTGCCTATATATAAAGGCAAACCCCTCTGCCTATATAAAGGCAGATGCAGAAATTTTTCCCTCATTTTAAATTTTCGTCTAATACGATTCCAAGCAGTTCAACTTTTTCGTTTTATTCATTCATCGCATACGACCATTTTAAAGTTTTTTTAGTTCTTTTGTATATTATTGTTTAGTGTAAGTTACATTTAGTGTTGTGTTTAATAATTATCTTCCACGTGTTTGTAAGTAAACCAATTTTTTCTCTAAATATTTTATTAAATTAAAATTTAACGTTTTAGCATATTGAAATTTTTGTTATGGCCAGAGCAAATGGAAAAATTATAAGAAGACTTACATCTAGAAAACGTAAAAAAGGCAGAGTAGAAAATTTACGCAATCAGCCAAAAGTAAGTAAATTTTGAGACAGAACTTTCTCAAACTACCAAATATCGTAGGTATTGAGGTCTCTTACCTACTAAAATTATCCGAAATCTGTTAAAATTGTGTCATTTTGAATTTTTAAAGAGAATTCTCTTATGGAGTTTACAATGTAAAGTAGTTACGAGATAATTCAATTATTTGAAATAATACTTATCAACTTCATTCACAAACCAATGTAATATTATAAACATAAACATTATTTACATAAGTAATGGGCGAAATTTAAAAAAAAAACTTTAACGTTTATTGAATTACAGCTGGTTTAAAAATATGAAAACACAAAAATTTAGAAAGTTACAAATCGGCTTAAACAGTGAAAGTCTTCTTAATCTAAAGACGATTATTTACATGAAATAAGCTGGGTAAGCTTACTCTAAGTATTAGTTTTATAACTGGTAGATTTATCTCAAGGTTTAAGGTACCAATTTTTATTTGAAAAGTAGTTTTAAGATGTGTTCTTTCATCTAAAAAACACCAAATTATTTTATGGTAGAACAATATGTTTCGAAATTAATAAAACAAACTGGTTGAGTATAGAAATCCATTTTGATTTGACAAGAAAAATCTACTTTGTTTATTATTATTAATATTTTTTTCCTGATTATAATAAGCTTTCATATAAGTAGCAATAATTGTATTAAAAAATTAGCGTTTTTCTGAGAATTGCATGACATTATATTAAATACAGAGTATTTGTCAGGCGCTTCTCTTGCTGAATTAATTATCTTGAAAATTAAAATTTTTCAAGATATTAAAAATACCTGAAACTTCCCTACTTCCTAGCACAATTGCAATCACCCTAAAATAACAGGGAAGGGGTTTTACTAATAGTTATAAAGCGTCAGAAATTTTAAAAACCACTATACGTAATACAGTGAATATGGGAAAACGAAAAACTAACAATTATGGAAGAACTTTATCTTCAACTAAAAGATTGAGAGGAAACATTGCTTCACTTATAAAGTATCAACAGGTAATTACTTTTTTAACATTTTTTATTATTTTTAATCTTCTGTTATTAAATAAACAATATTAAATTAATTTTAATAAATTTTGAAATAATCTTCATCGTTGCATTCATCGAAAAGTATTGATTTTAGGATTGTTAAAAAAACAGAAATGTAAAAATTGGGCACGAAATTCTTGTCAACGGAACACTTGCAACTTGCAACATCTACTCCTAATGACAATCATTTATAGCTCTTTTGTACAGTGCCTTCACAAGCATTTCTCAAGACACGTGACCAATTTTCTGGTAAAAGCTATACAGACTTTGTATTATTTAATTTTGTAGTATTTAATGTCGTTCAATATATTTTTCTGCAGCGTAAAATATTTTTTTGGTTTTCAATACATTTCTCTACCATGCACTGGCTTTTTTGTCGTTAGAACCTTTCCTATCGGGTTCATAATTTAACAAATACCTAATACATAAAAAAATATTTTTAGAAGCTACAAAACCAACTAAGTTCTATACAACCCAAAAATGAAGAAGCTTCATCGTCTAATTGGTCGGAAAATGTCTCACCCATGGAAATACCAACAGTTGGTTTTTGTGGTACTGTACCCGTCTCTGAAAATGTTATCGGTATGTATATAATAAAATTTAGTACTTAGTATATAATCGTTATTTATTAGAGTTAATTAGAAATAGAAACATTTCTTGTATTTGCTTAAAAAAAATACAGAAAGATAAAAAATTGCTATTACAGCTATTATATTATGTACTAAGAATTATTAAAATAAGAAGTGAAGTTACATAAAAGGACACTCCGCTCTAATGTAGCATACATATCTCGAGTCCCTATTCAGTGGATTCTCACTGTTACATCTGTTTCTTTCGAACATCTGTTATTTTTGATATTTTTTGAATAAAATAATTATTTTTCAGCGGATTCGATTACACAAGATGAGTGTGAGACTTCTATCAAATTTGAAGCTTGCAATCCAATAATCAAAACTGAATTATCATCAGAAATTGATGTCAATGAAGATGTAAAATATAATATAACTTCTGAAGATTTATCCGCTATCAAAGAAGATCCGCTATCATTATTCGATTTATCAATTGTCAAAGAAGAAAAAGAAGTGCAATCTCATGACTTACCAACTGACAAAGAAGAAGCTTCGTCTTATGATCTTGCGAATGTCAAAACAGAAGTTTCATCTTCTACAACACCTGAATTGATTCAAATCCGTCATCTCGAGAGTCAATTAGATGAAAGAGAGAAAAACATAAAAGCTTTAAAAGAGATTATTTCTCGGTTACGAAAAGATAATGCAACTTTGAAATCTCGTATGAAAGAAGTAGAATTAAAGAATGAAAAGTTAGAAAAAGAAGTTAAAGCATTACGTAAGACACCTAAAAAGAAAATGTAAATACTGTTATTGAATAAAGCATATCTACCTGTCTAAGATTTTCATTTTTTATCTGTTAGTTAATGCCGAAACATAAAAGCAAAAAACGTGATAAAGCCTTAGAATTGTCAAAATCTAAACAAAAAATATTGGAACTTGCTTGATATAACTTACACCTTCTAAGCAAATTAATAAAACAAAAAAAAAGAGTTTTTGATGTTTGCGGGCTTTTTCAAAATTTCTTAATTGTCGACTTTAAGGCATTTCAACATTTGTGCCAAATTTTATAATGAATCAAGTTTTTAAACTGCACAAAAATACAATCAAGAAAAAATTGAAAACTGCGAGGAAAGAAAATTCGATGCCTACTTGTACATAATATTAAAATTAATATAGATACATGGTTTAATACCATCTACAGGATTAATAATAACAACGATTGTAAATTAAAATTTATACAACATTAAAAAATATATATACATGGTGGGTGAGGCGGAAGCCATTTATTTCATTCGTTTTATATTAAAAAAAAGAACATAATATCTATTAGATATACAAATTGTTGTTTTAATGAACGAAATCTCAATAAGCACATTGATACTTTTAAGATTGTATAACGTAATGTGCTCTTTTAAATCTCCTCTATCTCTAGTTATGTATTCGCTTGTGTCGCATCAATATTTTGTGCTCTATGCTTTGCAAAAATATGTGCTTTGACAAGATGTTTATGCAGTGATGCATAATTACATTGATCACAGTAAATTAAGTCGATATTCTTTTGTACTGACGTAAAATCAACTTTTACATGTTTTGAAATGATATCCAATTTTTTAACGTTGCTTCTGTTAGAATTGTCTTTTGGCACATTTTCTCGTGATGTGTGATTTACGAGAATATGTGATTTGACGTTGCTTTCATTCTTTGAATAAAATTCACAGTAATCGCAGTAAAATAAGTCCTTCTTTTGCATTGATATAAGATCAACTTTCCCCACTTTTTTTTCCTTAACTGGAATTTTAAAGTTGCTTTTATTAGACTTGTATTTTGGCACATTTTCTTGTGGTGTATGCTTTACGAGAATATGTGTTTTGATGTGGCTTTCATTCTCTGATTTGTAGTCACAATGATGGCAATAAAATAACTTATTTTCTTTGAACCAGTGCTGTACTGCTACATGTTGTGTTAAATTCCCTTTATATTTGGTTCTGAATTTACAGTGTTCACATTGATCTCCTCCAGCGGTGTTTGGTCTCTAATTATGTATGATTTTAAAGATGATTTATGTTGTCTTACATTATTTTTCGCTTTTTCTATGTAATCATAATGATTAGATTTGAACCATTGGACTTTTTCTTGTGCTGCGTGATGTCTTATTACATGATTTTTCAATTTAGTTCTTTGAAAAGTCCAAATATGTTTAAAAAAAACTAATAATGAAAATGTTGAAAAATTACACTTTTTACATACGTATTTTGTACAAATAGATTTGAATGAATTTTTCTTATTTTTTGCATGGAATTTTTTAAAATGATTACTTGAAATAAATCCAGTACTTGCTGCAAAATTGCAGTGTTTGCAATGATATATTTCTAAATTTTTTTCACATCTGAAAAGTACTTCTTCATCCATTTTAGTCATTAGATTACATAACCTACAAACTGATCAAATTTTTTAAAGCTCAATTAATCGAATAAAATATCATACCTTTTACAATTTTAAATGAATTTTAATATTTTATAAAATTTAATAAACAAACTTTGCTTCTGAAGGATAAACAGGAAGTCATATAATCCATTTATTAAGAAGCAAAAAAGTCGGTCAAATGTAATTTGAATTGTCTTGATCTAGTAACTTTTTTTTGTCACTAAACTTGCAAAAAAGCGCGAAATTTGAAATGTAGTGACAGTAAGCGCAATAGGTCCATACAATCCGATTTTGATTTACGATCGTGACACACAATAATTCACTCGTATTATACGTGTTTTTTGAAATAGATTAGCATGCTTAAATATTGTTCAATTAGAATTTCTTTGTTGAGGTAATTTATGTTTCAAGTCAAATTCTCATTCTTTGATAAACCTACTATACTCCCACTCAAGGTTAAATCGAAAGACAGTAGCGACACGCATGTGCCTCACTTTTCATTGGTTGGTAGTTGCATTGGTAGTTGGCACAGTCACGAGTCACGTGGTATAAATACGCCATTCTTGGGCAACACATGCTCGTTTATGTTTGGTTCATTGTGGTTTTTACTGTTTAAAGTTATTTAAGCTAAAGACTTTTAAAACTGAGTCACTGCAATTCGAAAACGTGTTGCAACAACGCAAATTTATGTAAGTAATTATTAAATAATCTTTACGAAATTTTTTGGTTATGTTAGAATAAATTACTATGTTAGGTACGCAAAATGCCTGGATGTGCTGCACTTGGCTGTAGTAATTCAGCAAAGAAGGGTTTTTCAATGAAGCAGTTTCCCAGAGACCCAAGAAGGAGAAAACAATGGGCACTCAACATGAGAAGAGCAAATTGGACTCCAACTGATTATACACGTCTCTGTGAGGTAAGAATAGGTCTTCTTTAAAATAATTGTTATTGAATTAAATGATTACTAATGATTTACATCATCTAATTTAGAGCAGAATAAAAGATCGTGCTCATTTTTAATTGTTAATCATATTCTAGATACATTTTGCGCCAGAAATGTGGGAAAAAATGCGAGTAGATGGCGTTCGAAAATTAAAAGCAAATGCAGTCCCCACCATATTTACTTTTAAAAAAGAAGAAAAAGTTCCTAAGGAACGGAAACCTCCAAAAAATAGGTCACCCCCTACGAACAGTTCACCAGAACATTTAACTAGTAGGTTATCAGTAATAATAAACTTTTTCTCTAGAAAATATACTAAATTTCTTTTTTGGAAAATAAGAATTTTAGTACAAAATTTGTGAATGTATAATTTCAAGAATAACATTTGGAATTTTTATGATGTTTATCTAATAAAATAATTAATTTTCAGCGGATTCAATTATACAAGATGAGTATAATACTTCCATTGAATTTGAAGCTTGCAATCCAATAATTAAAACTGAATTATCATCAGAAATTGATATCAATGAAGATGTAAAATATAATATAACTTCTGAAGATTTATCCGTTATCAAAGAAGATCCGCTATCATTATTCGATTTATCAATTGTCAAAGAAGAAAAAGAACTGCAATCTCATGACTTACCAACTGACAAAGAAGAAGCTTCGTCTTATGATATTGCGAATGTCAAAATAGAAGTTTCATCTTCTACAACACCTGAATTGATTCAAATCCGTCATCTCGAGAGTAAATTAGATGAAAAAGAGAAAAACATAAAAGCTTTAAAAGAGATTATTTCTCGGTTACAAAAAGATAATGCAACTTTAGAATTAAAGAATGAAAAATTAGAAAAAGAAGTTAAAACATTACGTAAGACAGTTAAAAGGAAAATGTAAATACTGTTATTGAGTAAAGCATATCCACCTGTCTTAGGTTATATAACCTATCAATTAATCAAAATTTAAAGTTCAATTAATCGAATAACAAATCATACCTTTTACAATTTTAAATAAATTTTAGTATTTGTAAAATTTAATAAATAAACTTTGCTTCTGGAAGACAAACAGGGAGTCAGACTTCATTTATAAAACACAAAAATCGGTCAAATGTAACTTGGGTTCTGTCTTCATCTGGTAACTTTTTTTTTGTCACTAAACCAAGCACAGAATTTGAAAAGTATTAGTGTTTTGTTGGTTGTATACAATATGTCTTCGGATCGATTTTAGAAGAAAAAAGTAATAAAAAAGAACATAGATAATATTTACTTGACATACAAATCAACTGTTTTTTTTTGTTGTAAAGCAATTTAATATCAAATACAGATTAGGTTGGCAGTATTGAAATGTCACTTAAAGTTGGCTATACTGATCAAATTTCAGTAAGTCCTAGATAAAGACGTTGAGTGGTCTATACTAAAACATTTCGTCATAAAGCAATAGTCTTATATGCTACCCAAACGTACTCGATAAGAGTCTTTTGAAGTTTAATTGGCAACGGAGGAGATAGATAGCAAACATTAGGACTACTTTCGAAATTTGTTACGGGGAAGTGGACAAGGCAGAAAAAAACTATTTTATAAGGCCAACGTTTCGAATCGTTTATTGATTCTTTTTCAAGGCATATAATAAATGTCAAATTTGTTTGACATGGTACCAACTTGTCTCGGCCAGTGTTCGCCGGAAGAATGAAAAAGGACACAAGTTGGTACCATGTCAGTTGGTAGTATGTAGAGAGAAGTCAAAGATAGACTCACCCTAGACACTAACAACCGACTGCTCATATCGTCTAAAATAACCAGAGACTTTTAATACCCATTTTTAATAAAGTAAATTTGTAAAATTATGACTGAAACGACGGTAGGAGAAACCTGTGATTGTTAGCATACCCAGCTGCGCTTTATATTGAAGTAATAACCCGTTTTAAGTTTAAAATATTTCCACGATTGCCAACCGCTCTAAAGCTGATGTTGGTGACGGAAATTTCACTAGCGGAGTGGGGATGAGTCAGTGATTCCCCGCACAGAAAGTGGTACACTACACACATCAGGAGGACCTCACATTGAAAATTTACAAAAACTATTTTGTTGGAATAATAAAATAACTACGCTAAAATACTGTGAGACTATTAAGAAGACTTCTACCGATAGTATTTTAATTCAATTGCTTTAGAAAATAGATTTTTGTGGATAAATCGGAAACCATGTGGAGAGACAAGACATTCCAGTGGGAGATAATAAGTTAAAACACTTTCCTGTGTAATCTGTGCATGTTTCAACATTGTTTAAAATTGTCATTTTAAAAATGTAGTCGTTACAGCACTCTAACAAATTATAATTTTTCTTTATTACGTTTATTAGTAAATATTTGGGGGGGTAAGACTCTAGATGGGGGCGTTAAGTGACCACTTCTGAAACATTCATGATTAAGTAGTCCCATAGTAAACGTTCTCATGTTTGAATTTCCAGAGGTTTTTTTTAGAAGAAGAAAAAATTGAAAACGTCAACAGCTTCATTTGCTATCTTAACGTACCTGATAAAAATCTTTTGAGGCTCAATCAATACAGGGCGTAAAGAATAGATAGCAAATATTGTGGATCTATTTTCATGACCATATCTCGTGACAAAGCATTCTCTACTAATTGTTCTAGCTATCATGTTAAGTGGCTTTAACATTTTTATACGATTAAACATGTTTTCGGGCACGCCACGGCCAGTCAGACCCTCCTTTTTTTTAAACAAAAGTTAATCCTAATTCAGCAAATTAAATAGAAGGAATATTCCACAGATCTAGAGCTTCAGTTTTGAATTCTTTCAACAAGAACAAAAAACTTTGTGAAAACAACCAATGGAATTTGATATAACGTAAACTTGGGAATTAGGTATTTGGTAACAAAAAGACTTGTACAAAAAAATATTTATTTTACATACACATATCAGGCTTAAATTATAAATCTACTGTTTTAAAATTTTATGTTTTAGTTTCAAGTGCTTAGTCAAATCAGATTTAATCTTGCCTTTGTATTTACAAAAAGAACACTGGTGCCATTCAATTTTTTCTAGATCTGTATGAAATCGCAGTAAGTGCCTTTCAAAACTGTTTTTATATATAGTTTTGTATTTGCATGGATTACACTCAAATTTTGGCACATTTTCTTCTAAAATGTGTGTCTTTTCATGCCGTTTTAACTCTGTTTTTACTTTATTTTTGTAGGAACAGTACTGACATTGGTACCATTGTGTCTCTTCTGGGGCTGTATGATGTCGAATTATATGTATTTTTAAATTACCTTTATGTATAGTTGAATACTTGCAGATGTTACACTCAAATTTTAACACATCTTCTCGTGCTGTATGCTTTGCAAGAACGTGTCTTTTAATGTTACACTTCATCTTCGATTTGAAATCACAGTGATCGCAATTAAATAACAAATCTTGCTTTCCTGGCATATGTTGTACTTTTCCATGTTGTATTAATTCCGCTTTTGTTTTGCTTTTATAGGTGCATTGCTCACATTGGTGCCATTGTATATCTTCTGGAGCTGTATGATGTCGAAGAATATGTAAATCTAAATGTCCTCGACGTATAGCTTTATAATTGCATAAGTTACACTCATATTTTGCCGCATTTTCTCGTAATGTGTGCTTTGAAAGAATATGTGTTTTGACAGTATTCTTCTTCCTTGATTTAAATTCACAATGATTGCAATAAAATAATGAAACTTCGTCATCTGATTTATGAATTTTTATATGTTGTGCTAAATCTTTTTTAAATTTACCTTTGTAATCACACTGATTACATTTGTGCCATTTGATATTTTCTGGTGCTGTGTGCATTCTTACTATATGATGGTTTAGTACAAAACTACGGCTTAATTTTTGTGGACAATAGGGGCACTGATATTTAGCAATTTCTTGACAAGATAAATTATGTTTAAAGAGGAGTAATGATGAAAATGTTGAGAAATTACAGTTTTTGCATTTATAACATTCTGCACAAAGAAAAGTGAGATTTTTCTTGGTTTTTAAATGAAATTTTTGTAAATGACCAAACAATAAAACTCCAATTTTTGTTTTAAACACGCAATGATTGCATTGATACAACTCTAAATTAGTCTTCTCGCAACTGAAAAATAGGTTTTTAGCCATTGGATTACTTAACCTAAAAATCTATTAAATATTAACATTCAGTTAATGAATGGATAATCAAAAAAAACTTACTTTTCAGAGGTAAACTCTATTAAAAACTATTTGTTTATAAAAACAAAAGGAGCAGTGAGTTCTTCAGAACAAAAAGCCAGAGACCTCTAAACACTTAAAAGTCGATCAGATGTACTGTTGACGCATGCGTAATACACAAAGCATAAAAACCTAACCTACCATATGAACGTTAGGAAAATTAAAAATATTTTTGTAACTTACTACAGTTTTAATGATGCAAGATCAACAATAGTTGAATAAAAGAATTAAAAAGCATTAAAAACGCTTAACATTATCACTAACCAACTGAAATTATTATGATCGTAACTCCCACATCATATTTATTTGTCATCTAACCGACTATACTATGATCTGTGTGTCCCACAGAAAAAATTAAATATAGAGAAAACTTTAAACTGTGCAAAAGAGCGAAAATTAATGAACAAGCCGACGATTTAAAAATTAAAACTTGCAATCTTATTTTAAGGACCGTGATAAGAGTCTGGAGTGATATAGCGAAGAGTACTGATGTCGTTTCTATAAATACCAAATTCTAATCTATTATTGGATTTAATTACTTAATTATTTAAAAATAGTATCATTCCATCTACTTATTTCTTTTGTCCCAAAAAAAATTAACATTTAAAAAACTATTTAAAATTTTATCAAAAAAATAAAGATTAAACTAATAACATATAGTATTATTCGATTCAGAATTAAATAAGGTATCAATTAAGCAATTTTTTTTGGTTTTATTTCACTACAGACGCCTTTACATTTTCTGTAATCAATGTAAAGTATAGTTACTATGTTAATATCAAATACAATCTATCCCATTAGACTCAATCCACTTGAACTTATTATTACAATATACCACACATGTGCAAAAAAATTGAATCTTAGTGATTATATTGTGTGACGCCAATTAAATAAAAAACAGCTTAATCCAATAAAACAGATAAATAGCTCTATTTGATATAACTTTATTAAAATGTAATTTCGTATTGAGAAAAGCTCAAACATCTATATGTGTTGATCTGATATGTTTCTGTAAATCATGCTTCACTTTTCCTTTGTAACTGCACTGAGGACATTGTTGCCAAATAATATCTTCTGGAGCTGTATGTTTTCGAATAATGTGCTTTTTTAATTCTGCTTTATATACAGTTATATACACATGAAGTACATTCATATTTTCTCAAATTTTCTTTTGGTATATGTTGTATGCTTATATGTTTTGTTAAAGTTGTTTTCTTTTTACTTCTGTAGGTACAATGCTCACATTGGTACCATTGTATCTCCTCTGCATGGTGTTGAATGATATGTAGTTTCAGACTTGCTTTTTCTACAGTTTTGTAGTCGCATTTAGAACATTTTCGTGGTGTGTGCTTTCTAAGAATGTGTATTTTAAGATTATCCTTTCTCTTTGATTTGTATTCACAGTCATTACAAAAATAAATCAAGACCTCATCGACTGGTTTATGTCGATTCATTATATGAAGTGTTAAATTTCCTTTTACTTTTCCCTTATAGTCACACTTATCACATCTATACCAATTGATTGATTCTGGTGCTGTGTGCTTGTAAAGAATGTCTTTTGATATTTTGCTTCAGTCTTGCCTTAAATTTACATTGATCGCAATAAAATAACGGAAATTCGTTATCTGATTTATGAACTTGTATATGTTGTCTTAAACTTTCTTTTCGAAAGCAAATCGAATTATGTTTGAGAAAAATTAATAATGAAAATGTTAGAAAATTACACTTTTTACATGAGTAAAATGTCTCATACACATATTTGAATAGAATTTTGTTTTTTCCGTGAAATTCTTGAAAATGAGAACGAAATGAGATTCCCATATTTGTTTTAAACTCACAGAATTTGCATTGATATAATTTTAAACTATTTTTTTCACAATTGAAAAGTGTATCATCCATTTTTGTTAACATACTTCTTAACCTAAAAATTGTTTTAAAAATGATATAAAACAGATTATTATTAGATAAATGAGACAAAAACATACCTTCTACAATTTTAAATAAATTTAAACACTTAAAAGAATTAGATCAACAATTTTTGTTTAATAATAAACAATGCAACAGACAAAATTGTAGATTTATAGATAGTAGTTCCATAAGACCGTCTGCTCATATGATCTAATATGATCTAACATCAGTAACGTAGAAATGAGATATTTTAACACAGGGTGTGTTCAGAAATAACGGTATAAGACCAAATAAAAATGAAGTTGAAAGAATATTGTTTGTTATTCTCTAGCTTTTAATGTTTTTGTGATTAATCAATTAATAAATGACTTATCAGATTTAAAATATTAGTTTATTCGCTATTGTAATGTATTAGAATAAGAAACTTTATAAATTATGCTTGGAAGGCTTAAAATAATTTTTATCTCACTTTCAAGTAAATTTTAATTTGTACACCACTTTTTAATATTTATATTTAGTTAAATCAATTTATTTTTGTCATCATCCAATTAATGTCTATATATTCTATTTCTTTATTTTAGACATTATTTTATTTTTAATTAATATGTGTTTATATTATTTTAAAATTGACTTTGCTTTTAAATAGTTTAAAAGATCTTAGACTGCATCCTTCACCCCAAAAGCATTTGGTTAAAGACTAAACCGTCAAATGTATCTAAATTTTATTCAAAACATAATATTGTCAATTTTTTTTAGAAAAGGTATATTTAAACACAAAACTAAACAACATGATGGCGCACCTTTACATTACCACAGAGATGTGCGACAGAGTGTATATCAATAAGTAAAGAGAGAAAATCCTTCTGGAATCGTATTAACGCATGTGAAAGAATTGACGGACAATAGTTTGAACATCTTGATTGATTAGATATCTTAATTTTTGTTTTGTTTTTTAATAAAATTTTAATTTTAATATTTGAATGTAGGTAAACCTAATGACATCAAAAAAAGATATAAGTATATATAGATACAAGTATAGTCGGTTATATTAGTTTCGCCATTTTATTTTTTTAATATTCATTACAAAGTCGTAATCAGTGATATTTTCAACAAGCGTGAGTGTACAATATCGTGCGATTTTGTCAATTATTATTACGAAATATACTTTATTTTTATTCTAAAATAAATAAATAAAAAAAGAAACACGGTAGGGTGTGTTAAGACACACTTACTTAGGTAAGACTGGAGTTGGATAAAATTGGAAAGTTATTCTTAACTTACTAAAAAATAGAAATTTGTAAGAAAGGAAAATCCAGGAAAAGACTTAAAACCAAAATCAATTAAAAAAACTGTACAAATTTATTAATACTTATATAAAATAAAACTTATAATTTAATTATATACCTATATTGTTTAAAGTACATTAACATTAATCCTATAAACAAAACAAAGTTTTTATTATCTTAATTATATTATTGAAATATTATGTTTTAGGTACAGCCATATAGACACTTTTAGATTTTTTAGTGATCGATTTGACGTATTATGACTGTATATGTTGTAATATTATTTCGTACTGACAAATAGTAAAAAAAAATATTATTAATCTCCATGCATTACTTTAATATGTTTCAGTAAATCATTCTTTACTTTTGCTTTGTAACTACAGTGAGAACACTGTTGCCAAATAATATTCTCTGGAGCTGTATGGACTCGAATCATGTGCCTTTTTAACTCTGTTTTATATACAGTTTTATACACACATGAATTACATTCATATTTTCTCAAATTTTCTTTTGGCATATGACGTACTTTTATATGTTTTGTTAAATTTGTTTTCATTTTACTTCTATAGGTACAGTGTTCACATTGATGCCATTCTATCTTATCTGGTGCTGTATGGCGTTGAATGATATGTAATTTCAAACTTGCTTTAAGTACAGTTTTGTAGTTACATTTAGAACATTCATATTTAGCTGCAATTTCTCGTGGTGTGTGCTTTGCAAGAATATGTTGTGTAAGAACGAACTTCTTTCTTGATTTAAATTCACATTGATCGCAGTAAAATAACGAAACTTCGTTATCTGATTTATGTATTTTTATATGCTGACGTAAATCTCCTTTTGTTTTTCCTTTATATTCGCATTGATTACATTTGTACCATTTGATATTTTCTGGTGCTGTATGTTTTCTTATTATATGATTTCGTAATTCGTTTTTCATGGCTGCTTTATATAAACAATAAGGACACTGATATTTCTTTATATTTGGACGAATGTAAGTTTCAGAAAAAACTGAAATTTCTCGTGGTGTATGTTTTCTAAGAATGTGTCTTTTAAGATTTCTTTTCAACTTTGATTTATATTTACAGTGATTACAATAAAGTAACGGAGCTTCGTTATCTAATTTATGAATTTTTACATGTTGTCTTAAATTTTCTTTTGTTTTTCCTTTATATTCGCACTGATCACATTTGTACCATTTGATTTCTTCTAGTGCTGTGTGTTTTCTTATTATATGGTTTTGTAATTTGTTATTAAAGCCAGCTTTATATAGACAATAAGTGCACTGATACTTCTCAGCATTTTTGTGGCAAATTAAATTATGTTTGAAGAAGAATAACAATGAAAATGTTGAAAATTTGCAGTTTTCGCATAAGTAAAATCTCTCATACACATAGTTGAATGGAATTTTCTTTTTTGCATGTAATTCTTGAAAATGAGAATAATAAGAGATTCCCATATTTGTTTTAAAGTCACAGAGTTTGCAATAAAATAATACTGAACTGCTTTTTTCACAATTGAAAAGTGAGTCCTCCATTTTCATTAACGAATCTTCTTAACCTAAAAAATTGTTTAAACATGATATAAAACAGTTTATTATTAAGTATATAAGACAAAAACATACCTTCTACAATTTTAAATAAATTTAAACTTATAAAACAATTAGATCAACAATTTTTAGTTAATAATAAACAATGCAACAGTCAAAATCGTAGTAGTTGGGTAGTAGTTCTATAGAATCGTCTGCTCATATGATCTAAAACATACCTAACCTAGAAATGAAATGTTTAACACAGTGAGGTGCGTTCAGAAACATTTAAGTAAGAAAGTTGTAAAGTTCTAAATATACGTTGAAAAAGTATTTAACTATTGTCCGTTTCACGAAAGAAGCGACTTTCGTCATCAATTTGTTTTTAAGTTACGACACACGTTATTCACATTTCCGATGTACTAAAAAAAAACAATATTCATAGTAGTGTCTACTAGAAGCCAAAGGTGAAAAACGTGATAACGAGGAAGACGGCTATATAATTGCGCTCGTTGATTAAACAGACGGTGTGGAGTGACTCACGGATCACATAACTTAGATGTGTAAGTTATACTTGTAAAAAGCCGTGACCATATTTTGTTGGTAAAAATCTGCGCTAAAACTTGCCCCTATACCAGTTGGAGGGCGCTACACTACACATTTCCACTAATTTAATCAAAGATGGACACGATTTTACCGACACAAATCTGATTTGGTTGTCGTACATGTGGTTAAAAAAAGATAAAAGTAGGTGATCGCATAAACTGTGCATCCACGTGGTTTGCTGTTGTGGTTGGTTTATGCTTGTTAGTGTCACTGGTAGTGTTACAGAATGGAAGGGTAAGAATGGTAATTTTTTTATTTTATTTTGATTGTTTTACTGTTAAATGGGTGCTTTATAATAACAAATGTTGCGTGCCTGGTTGCATGGGTCGTACGAGTAAAGACAACGCTTTCCAAAGGAGGCAAATTTTCTAAGGAAGTGATTAAAGAACATTAATCGCTCTGAATTGCAGATGGCATAATATGTATGTTAAAAAACTAAAATTTGTGAACAAAAATAACAGTCAATAATTGGTTTTATTTTGTAAAGCATAAATTATTTTACTCTCATGCGAGGTTTGCGGGTTTACCTTTTATGAGTTTTTTTCTATAGTGATTATAGAAGGGACTCATATTGGTAGACTCGTCAAACCTTGAAAGAGACAAAATTGGAATTAAATAGTAATTACAATTTTGTTTTTAAATTTCCCGCGTGCATATTTTACTTTCCCCTACATCCACTTAAGGCGCTGTTTTATTCCAGTTAGAGTACTGTCACAGCCATCGATACTGTTAAGTTTCTTATCTAAGTTATGTGATCTGTGGACTGACTGCGCGCGACTATTGTTTTCATTGCGTGTTCTAACCGCGCTCATTCATCAACGCGGTACGTGCATATCATAGTTTGGACCATTAATGGCTATGACGAAAGTCGTTTCTTTCGTGAAACGGACAATATGTATATATAGTTTTGCTTATCAATCCATTTACAGCACTTATTTGTACAGTTTACTATATTTAAAAAATAATCAGACAATATGTTTTAAACATTTTTCTTGTAATCCTTGAACCTTAATTGAGAATGTATCAACAATTTGGTTTGCAAATTTTGGAACATTCTGTATATCAATTAATGATAATATCTTCAAGTAATATTAGTTAAATAGTGTTAATATTTTAATATTATATCGGGTGATTTATCAAAAATGCAGGACTTCAAATGATAAAAATATACAAAAAATTTTGCCTTCCTTATCTCAACTGATAACAAAATTATAACCAAAAAATTAGTTATTATAAAACATATAAATAAAAAATGTAAACATAAACCAACTACAGGTTTTTCAGGTAAAAATAGAGCGTTTTAACACAACTTACCTCTATACCAAATTGCACCGTTTAGGAGCTAGAGGGCAGCTTAATTTTTTTAAAATTGTAAACGTAAATATCTCAAAAACGGAGCGGTTTTTGCAAAATTTTACGATCTTACTTTTTATTTAGGTACTTTTTTAATTTAGTAGTTTAAATTAAAATTTTTTAAAAAGGTGTTTTTTTTTGAAAATGTATATTAGTTTTTTTTAAATTCAATTAGTAATTTAATGTGCTATTTACAACACTGCTTATTTAATAATAATAATAAGATTTATTGTTAAATAATAGAAAAAATTTGTATATAACATATTTAATTAATTAAAAAGAAAATATTGAAAATAGTACTGAAATTCTTAGTTCTAACTCACATTTTTAACAACTACTTTTTATTTTTTTTCTAAAAAATCAACAACTTTTTTTGCTAAACTTAAATACGACTTAGATTGACAACTATCAGGATTTTTTATAACAATAGGTGTTCCACTATCAGTACTAGTAGAAATCTCCTGATCTAAACCAAAACTCTGAATAATATTTGAATCAATTTCTTTAGCTAAAATTGAAGTTCCTTCCCCAAAAATTTTAACACTGTTATGACAAGAAGGACAAATAATTGAAGACATATTTTCCACTAAACCAATAACAGGTACTGATAATTTTTTATACATGACTGCGCCACGTTTGGTCACTTGAAGTGCCGCAGGCTGAGGGGTAGTAATAAGAAGGACTCCTTAAAAAGAAATTGAACTCTTCAGCTTACTGTTCTAAGATTGATGGAAAAAATCCTCACCTGATATTGGAATATTTTGAACCAATGAAAGATGAGTATCTCCAGTCCCTGGCGGTGTGTCCACAATTAAATAATCAATACAGTCCCAATCAACTTGTCTTAATAATTTTTCTAATGCTTGCATTACCATTAAACCTCGCCAAATTACTGGTGAACCTTCACCTATTAAAAAACCCATTGACATACTAAGAAAAATAATTTTAAAATTTTCTAATTTTTTTAAAAAATTACCATTTTACGCCGTAATTCACAAGTGGCAACATTTGATTTTTGTCATTTAATAAAGGAGAATCATTGAGATTCATCATTAGAGGAACTGAAGGTCCAAAAACATCTGTATCTAACAGACCAATATTTTTCTCTGGATATACAAGTTTTAGAGCTGTGGCTAGGTTTACTACAAGCAGGACAAGCGTGAAATAAGTCACGCCACGTACTGATGAATTTACGTCATATAACATCAACAATTCGAAATTTTGAATAATGACGTAAATTCATTAGTACGTGGTTTCAGGTAACTACCTGAAGTTGTGCTTTTGCCTACACCTCCTTTTCCTGAAGATACAACAATTGTGTGTTTTACTCCTTGAATTGGCTTTTTAACAGGAAGGGCCTTAGCCATGATTTTTGCCTGGTGTTGCTTTAAATTAGCAGTTTCTGTAGAATATTTGGCATTCTGTGACATAACCTCAAAAATTTTCTTATAAATTGATGAGTGATTTTTGAAAAGGTTTGAGATTTTATTAAAATTTGCCATTTTATATTAACTGTAGTTTGTTATCATTTATTAAAAACAGTTATTAGTTTTTAATTAAGTTAAACGAAACATGTGATATGTAAATGGCAGCTGGAAGACACATAAAAATCGTTGTTATGAAATTTAAACGATCTATTACAGTCGGTCATAAAAATAATGTAAAGCATTAGTTAATAGGATTTTTTAGATCTTATACGCAGTCGATCAATGTTGTGCGGTTAAACCACTAACATTGTAACATGTTTACATTGCACGTTGGAGAACAATTGTTTAATAAATTTTACAAAATTATTTAAAACTGTAGACTAATTGTAAAATTTTTGTCAAACAAATCGGATAAAATAGCAACAGAAATATTCTTGACCTTTCCGTGTAACATCAAGAATACAGCCGCCCAGCTAAATACAGTGAAAACAACTTGTATAAAAATTCAAAAATCTATAAAATTTATAACTCCTAAACAGCATTTTATTCTACAACGATTTTTGAGTATGTTAATTAGCTGCCATGTATCCATGTTTTGTATTAAAATCATTTATATTTCTACACGGCTTTATTGTAAAAAAACATTTTCTTAAATTAATAACGTGTGGGTGAAAATGAAACAATTAAACATTTGGCAGTGTTTTTTATTAATTGTAAAAAAATTTAAATTATTATCGATAAATTTACTGTTTGAAATTTACTGAGAACGTTTGTTTTTCTTTATTATTGTTTATCAATTTTAATTTTTAACCCAGAACGGCTAAATTGTGCAGCTATGCGCATGCGCGGCGACGCTTTTTTAGATACTATGCGCAGTCGATATAATGTCTGTATCTCTTAGTAAATGTAAAAAAAACGTGAAAACATATAATTATATCATCTTTCATGTAATAATAATTATATAATGTAATAAATAAAAGTTGTTTAAATACTACAAAATACATAAATTCGTTTGGAATTGTAGGAGGTTTGTTTTTTTCATTGAACTATTATATTTAAATGTATATTAAAATTTAATCAATTTTTAGGTTAGGTTAGCTATAGGAATTGTCAAATTTTCCTGTAAAAATGGATAAAGACCAACTTTTTCGACTTTTTAATTGTGAAAACAGTGATTTAGAGATATATAACTGCAGTTACTGCGATTTTCAAACAAATATTCGAACTTTCTTTTGTGAACATTTTCAAGAATTTCACTCAAAAAACAAGACAAATCAACTCTCTTCTGTGTCTGTAAAGAGTTACAAATGCGAAATCTGCAATTTTTCAACATTTTCATTATTATCTTTGTTTAAACATTATTTAATTTGTCAAAAAAATATGGAGGATGAGACACATCGTATTCCTAAAGATCAGTGCCCCTATTGCGGATATAAACCAACGGAAATTTCTGTACTGGAACAACATATAATAAGAGAACATTTACCAACAGAAGAAATCAAATTTGACTACAAAGAAAAGCTAAAAGCGGATTTAAACCATCACGAAAAAATCTACAAGTTATATGAGAAAGATTCCTTATTTTATTGTAATCACTGTGATTACAAAATAAAGACAAAAAGGAGTCTTAAAAAACACATTTTGTTTAAACACACACCACGAGAAAATGTGTTAAAATATGAGTGTGACACATGCAACTACAAAGCAATACGTAAACAAAATTTACAAGTACACATTATTCAACATCATACACCTCCAGAAGAGATTCAATGGTACCAATGTGAAAACTGTGACTACAAAACCAGCGTAAAGCCATATTTTCAACGACATATTAGAGTAAAACATAAGCAAAACGAAGAGAACACAGAATTATTTTACTGCAATCAATGTGAATACAAATCAAGGTTAAAATATTGTCTTAAATCACATACTCTTATGAAGCATACCGCACGAGAACATATACCAAAATATGAATGTAACACATGCAGTTACACAACTTATACTAAATCACATTTAAAAAAGCACATTATTCGACGTCATACAGCCCCAGAGAAAATAGAATGGCAACAATGTGAGCACTGTACTTTCAGAAGTAAAACAAAATCAGGATTATCACAACATTTGAAAGCACTTCATGTATCACAAGAGAATATAGAGTTATTTTACTGCAATAGCTGTGAATACAAATCAAAGACAAAGACTAGTCTTAAATTACATATTCTTAAAAAGCATACAGCACCAGAAAATGTACCATATTATAAATGTGATACATGCAATTATAAAACACTACATAAACAAAATTTACAACATCATATTATTGGATTGCATACAGCTTCTGAGGAGGTACAGTGGCATCAATGTGAGCACTGTACTTACAAGAGTAAAATAATATATGCTTTAAAGAAACATGTAAAACGTCAACATAAGTTATTTTAAAAATTAATTATGCCCTATATAGGAAAAGTTCTACGTTGTGTTTAACAAGATGGCGACGAAGTTTGTTGAAAACTGAATGCATGACGTAGGGTTTTAGCTGGAATAGTACGAGTACAATATGGAGGGAACCATTTATTTATTTCTTGTATTACATTTGTTTAGGAAAACTTTTGTTTTTTTTTTGTGAATTTTTTTTTCAAAACAATCCTTTTAAAAGAAATGTTTCTGTATTAATTGTGTTTTTTATAATTTTTTTATATTAGTTTCTAGTGTACTTACATTACGAGTATGTTGTAGTATTAGGTATAAATAAATAAAATCTAAATAGTACATATTAAAAACGCACGAATTTTTATTTAAATAAATTGTTAAAAGAGAAATGTTATGAAAACTGTCTTTCACCTTACGGTGGAAGGTCAAGTAGGCGTTTATACACACACCTGAGCTCTTCTATTGCTATTATCTCATCTAGTATCAATTTGTAAATGAAATATCAAATTATTCAAAACAAAAACTGTCTCTATTTACGACCACCATTCTAAGTGCTATCTCACTGCGATAAACTACCACCTACTAACTCTCTACTGGAATTGTGCAAAAGAAAACAATTGTGATAAAAACTGAGTATTCCTGATTTATTTAACAAAATTTTTTGCATTTTTATAAGAAAAATTGGTACAGAAAATTCTTTATAGATTAGTCAAAAAACGCAGTAGATCTTCTAAAAGCATGGACGAAACGTAATAATAGACTTTATAGAACTGGGAAAAATATTAATATTGAAATTTTCTTACATTACAGAGTGTTCTATTTTATTTCCGTATTTTCTCTGGAGCTGTACTGTCTTAAATTACCTTGATGTATAGTTGTATACGTGCATGTGTTACATTCATATTTTGGCACATTTTCCGGTTCTGTGTGCTTTATACGAATATGTCTTGTAAGATTACACTTTGCTTTCGATTTGTAATCACAGAAATTACAATAAAACTTCTTCTCAATTTTAGGTATATGCCGTACTTTTACATGTTGTGTTAGACAGTTTTTTATCTTGCTTCTGTAGGAGCAATGCTCACATCGATGCCACTGTATCTCCTCTGGGGCTGTATGTAACTGAATGATGTGCCGTTTTAAATTTGATTTATGTATAGTTTTGTACTCGCATGTGTTACATTCATATTTTAGCACGTTTTCTCGTGCTGTATGCTTTGTAAAAATGTGTACTTGAAGATTGTTTTTTGTCTTTGATTTGAAATCACAGTCATCGCAGTAGAATTCTTTCTTTTCGTTTGATATATATCTTCTATTTTAATATGGCGTGATAATTGTGCTTTTGTTTTACTTTTAAAAGTACAATACTCGCAGTGGTACCAATTGATTTCTTCTAAGGCTGTGTGTTTTTCGAATAATGTGGCATTGTAAATGGACTTTATTTAGAGTTTTGTAATCACATGTGTTGCATTCATATTTTTGTACATTTTCTGGTGCTGTGTGCTTTATAAGAATGTGTCTTTTATAACTTGTTTTCACATTTGTTTTGTATTCACAGTGATTGCAATAAAATAAAAAAACTTTCTTCTCTGATTTATGATAATTTTTTGCATGTTGTTGTAAATTACTCTTTACTTTTCCTTTGTAATCACACTGATTAGATTTATACCATTTAATTTTCTCTTGTGCTAGATGTTTTCGTATTATGTGGTCTCTAAGAACATATCTACTGCTTACTTTTTGTAGACAATAGGAGCACTGATATTTAGCTCTCTTCTTTAAATTTTTGCAACAAATTAAATTAGGTTTGAACAAAAATAATAATGAAAATGTTGAAAAATTGCAATTTTCGCATTTATAACATTCTTCTCAAAGAGATATCAAAGGATTTTTCTCGTTATTTCTATGGAATTTTTGAAGATGATCACTAAAGAAAATTCCAATATTTGTTTCAAAACTGCAGTGTTTACAATGATACAACTCTAAATTACTATTTTCACATTTAAAATATGAGTTTTTATCCATTTTAGATAAATAAATTTAACAAATTAAGAAAATTGGCCCATTACGTAACCTAAAAATTAATATCATTTTAATACTGATTTTAATGATATTTAAAATATATATACCGTCTACAACTCCAAATAAATTCGGTAACAGTTTACTTTAGCTGACCACACTAAAAATGCATGAAAAAAATCGGGGTTTTCACTAAACTTACGTAGAATAATCCCTAGAACACGAATTCGGTGGCGGAGGTTTAGTTTTTATAATATTTTTTTAAAAAATCTTTTTTTTAGTAAAAATCTTTTGACAGTTCCTGTAAACTTCAAAACTACAGCCGCCCAGCTAGATGGGTCAGAATGAAATAACGTTGATAAAAATTCCGCGTAATGAAATACCTTCGCTCTCTATACCTGCCAAAAAGATCCTCGATTTTAAGACAATCCTCGGGCTAACGCTGCTGACCGCTTTTTTATAAGTACCTTTTTCGGTAGTAGAGGGCTTCGCCCTCTAAACCTATCAAAAACATCCTCGAAGTAAGCCAATCCTCGGGCTGACGCTATTGACCGCCTTTTTTATAAATTACTTTTTTCGGTAGTAGAGTGCTTCGCCCTCTAAACCTATCAAAAACATATTAGAAGTAAGCCAATCCTCGGGCTGACGCTATTGACCGCCTTTTTTATAAGTTCCTTTTTTCGGTAGTAGAGGGCTTCGCCCTCTAAACCTATCAAAAACATCCTCGAAGTAAGCCAATCTTCGGGCTGACGCTATTGACCGCCTTTTTTTATAAGGTCCTTTTTTCGGTAGTAGAGGGCTTCGCCCTCTATACCTGCCAGAAACATCCTCGATTACCTGCCAGTCAATCTTCGGGCTAATACTGCTGACCGCCGTTTTATTAAGTTTTGTTTTATTCAGTTTTAGATATAACATTCGCTTTTATGTATTTATAAGGAATTTGACAAAAGTTGGGCGTAACGGTGTTTCTAAAGCATCTATGGTAGCTGGGCCGCTGTAGTTTTGAAGTTTACAGGAACTGTCAAAATATATTTGTCTTGAATATTTTGTCGATTGTGTGTTTGTAAATTATAATTGACAGTTGACATTTACTTTGTGTTTTAAAATAAATGCAAAAAGTAATTAACATTGATTTAGTTATTTAAAAAATTGTAAAAGAGGTTGAAAACGTTAAAAAATAACGAGATATGTATATTGCATTCAATTTGCTATTTTTTTTCGTTGTAAAAACCGAACAATTTTTTCACCAAAAAAAGGACTTTTTGTAAAAAATATTTAAAAAATCAAACCTCCGCCACCGGATTCGTGTTCTAGGGATCAATTTACGTAAGTTTAGTGAAAACCCCGATTTTTTTCATGCATTTTTAGTGTGGTCAGCTAAAGTAAACTATAACCATAAATTCACTTATTTTAAAGAATTTGATTAACAATTTTTATTTAATAATGAGATTAAGCCAATTAACTGAACCACGTAATTTGCAAAAGACGACTGATAGACAGCCAAAAAAGTCGGTCATTTAAAACTTGGATTCAGCGTCACAGCGTCTATTAGTTAAAGTTTTAATTATTAATTTTCTATAATATTCAGCAAGTCAACAATTATAACGAAAAACATACTTTTACAATTTTAAGCAAATTTAAGTAGTAACAAAATTTAAATAAACAAATTTTCTTATTTATTAAATTTAAAAAGTTTACTGCACATATGATCTAATATAGTATATTACGTAATAAGCGTTATTAGAAAAGAATAAATAACAACGTAAGATTGAAACATTTTAAATAGCGAAAACGTCATATTATAATCTTCTAAAACTTTGAATCTCGAATTTTTATTTTAGCTTAAAAAGTAAAACTCTCTGATTTGTATGTAAAATCAAGATTTTACAGTAACTACAATTTTTTTGGCTAAAATTCTCAGCTTTCTGTTATACCGTTATACCGGGTGGATTAATAAAATATATGGATTGGGGAGTTTTTTTGACTAAACTATGAAGAATTTTGAAAAACAAAATATGGAGATTGTTTGAAAACTGGAGCAATTCACTACTGACTTGCGTAAGCAAGCAAATAATTGCAATTTTGGGGATCTTCGCGATGATTTAGTAAAATTAATACTGATATGCGGTACAAACAATAGCGAAATTCGCCAGAGGCTACTCCAAGAAGAGGACGGAGATTTGGCTAAGACGATAAAACTAGCGTCGATAATTGAACAGTCAAAATCACAAGCAAAGAAAATGGATTATCACCCAGGAGGAAACGGGAGTGTTGACCATGTGGGAAAATTCATCACGACTAGTTCTCCAGGCCCGAGCATTTCTAGGAATCGAAAGGTCTTCAATGAACATCAACACCGCTATAGGAAGGAGGACAGACCACCCAGAGCACGTTCACAATCAAAAGGTCGGAAAAATAATTTTATTTCTAGTTGCGCAAGATGTGGTCACTCACACGCAATTAATAAGTGTCCGGCATATAATAAAACCTGCGGTAAATGCAGAAAATTGAATCATTTTGCTAGCATGTGCAAAAGTACGAAAGAAATTAATAGTCTTATGCTGGAATTCTAAATCACTACGCTACTCCATTGGAGTAGCGTAAAGTTACGCCATCTAATATAAAGAGTATAGTACAAGGACGTTGTATGACCAGGACGGAGGGTCGCCTATACTGCCAATGCTAAAATGTTGAAGGCATTCGCTCACTCTAAAGTAACCTTTTAGGACTCTATTACTCTCTCTCTCTCTCTCCTATACAACGCAGAGGCGTAGTATGGCGTGGACGTAAGGTATATCTAACGTACAATTTGGAAAACGATTCTGTTAGTTGCTTTAACTGTTAAATTTAAGCAGCTGGGCTCAAAATAGAGTGTGTTTGAGTATAAATAAATATAAAATTAACATTTTAGATTGGAAGCTTCTCGTGGCGTGCTCCAATTTATAAATCTAACGAGACGCTACTGGTTAGACATGCGTAGAATGGTCTACTTTAGTAACCTTTTATTGCTTAACGTGCATTGGCGCCGTTTTCACTTTTTTGAATTGACCCTCCGTCCTGATCATTCAACGTACTTGGTATAGTAACGTTATGACGTTGCCCCTAGCAACTCAAATTACACCGGCGTAAAAATGGTTTAGAATTAGGCCCTTAGTTATAATAATAGTTTATGTAATGAGATTAATGACGAAGTAATTTACGTAGGTAGTGTTCAGAAGGAAGGCAATCCACGTAGACGTAGATTAATTAATATCTAAAACGTAGAAGATAGTAATAATTATAACTTAGTAAATTTACAATTGATAGGACTCACAGGGCTAAGTGCAAACAATAGAGAAAGTGAACTCATCAATGAAGGTGTAGAGCCCTCGTTCTCGGTAGAATTAGAGGAAAGTGCGAATTCTGTAAACCCGGAAATTGAACCACATGAAAGTGATACTACAAATCGCGAGTTTTACCAAACGCGCAGTGGCAGGACTGTTTCCAAACCCAGACGCTTTGATAGTGATTAGTGAATAGATACGAGTATACGATCTTACACTATAAATACAAATACAAGTTTTGAAATTGAAGAAAAAATGATTAATTGCAATTTATCACTGAAAAACTTAATACGATATAAAAATCTAACAAATGTTTAATAACCAACCAATTTTATCTTAAATTAATCATTTCTTTATTCACTATCTTAATAAAATTAAAAAATAATAATAAATAAAATAAATAAATATAATAAAATAAAGAGACTTCAGTGAAAGGGAGAATATCGCGTTTCATATGTGTGGGTATTACTCAAATTCAATAACAAAAATGCTTATAAATAAAAACTAATTATAGTTTCTTTAACATTTTCCCAGCAAATCCAAATTTTATATTAATTACATATTCGAAAACTTTTTTAAATTAGTTATGTGTACTTATCAATATTTCTAGTCTAAAAGTTTTTATTTACACAACTTTCTTTTACCAAAGTTTTTCTGAACACACCCCACTGTGTTTAAATATTTTATTTTAACGTTAATGATTACTTCTTATGCTAGTTATGTAATTTACTAAATTAGATTTTATGAGCAGACGGTCATATGAAACTAATAACTGTACTAACTGTATTAAAAACCGATTACGGTTTTGTCTGTTGCATTATTGTTTATTATTAATAAATAAAATTGTTGATCTAATTCTTGTAAATGTAAATAATTGTAAATTTATTGATATTTACATTGTAGAAGGTATGTTCTTGTCTTATATAATAATAATCTGCTGTATATATCATTGTTTTAAAAAATTTTTAGGTTAAGAAGTGTCATTAACGAAAATGGAGAACCCACTTTTCAATTGTGAAAAAAATTGTTTAAAATTATATCAATGCAAATTCTGTGAGTTTAAAACAAATATGGGAATCTCTTTTTGTTCTCATTTTCAAGAATTACATGGAAAAAACAAAAATCCATTCAAATATGTGTATGAAACATTTTACTTATGCGAAAAGTGCAGTTTTTCAACATTTTCATTGTTATTTTTCTTCAAACATAGTTTAATTTGCCACAAAAATGATAAGAAATATCAGTGCACTCATTGCCCATATAAAGCTGGCGGTAATAAATTAAAAAACCATATAATAAGAAACCACACAGCACCAGAAGAAATTGAATGGTACAACGAATATAAAGGAAAAACAAAAGAAAATTTAAGACAACATATAAAAAACGTTTTTTCCAAAGCTTACATTTGTCCAAATCCAAAAAAATATCATTGTCCTTATTGTTTATATAAAGCAGTCATGAAGTACGAATTACAAATTCATATAATAAGAAAACACACAGCACCAGAAAATATAAAATGGTACAAATGTGATAAATGCGAATATAAAGGAAAAACAAAAGGAGATTTCCGTCAGCATATAAAAACTCATAAATCAGATAACGAAGTTCCGTTATTTTATTGCAATCAATGTGAATTTAAATCAAGAAAGAAGTTCGTTCTTACACAACATATTCTTGCAAAGCACACACCACGAGAAATTGCAGCTAAATATGAATGTTCTAAATGCAACTACAAAACTGTACTTAAAGCAAGTTTGAAAGTACATATCATTCGACGCCATACAGAACCAGAGAAGATACAATGGCAGCAATGTGAACACTGTACCTACAGAAGTAAAATAAAATCAAATTTAACAAAACATATAAAACTATGTCACATGCCAAGAGAAAATTTGCGAAAATATGAATGTACGTCATGTGCATATAAAAGTATAAATAAAACACAGTTAAAAAAGCACATAATTCGAGTACATACAGCTCCAGAGGATATTATTTGGCAACAGTGTCCTCAATGTAGTTACAAAGGAAAACTAATGGATGATTTAAAGAATCATGCATGGAGAATTCATGGAGTTTATTAAAATATTTTTTTTACTATTTGTCAGTACGAAATAATATTTTAAGAACGTTACAACATATACAGCCATTATACGTCAAATCAATCACAAAAAAAATTAGAAGTGACTGTAGTTGTACCTAAAACAAAATACTTCAATAAATAATTGAGATAATAAAAACTTTGTTTATATGATTAGTGTAAACGTAGTTTAAACAATCTATAATTAAATCATAAGTTTTATTTTATATATTAATAAATTTTTAATTGATTTTGGTTTTAAATCTTTTCCTAAATTTCTCTTTCTTGCAAATTTCTATTTTTCACTTATGTTAAGAATAACTTTTCAATTTTACCCAACTCTAGTCTTACATAAGTGTGTCTCAAAACACCCTACTGTGTTTTTTTGTTATTTTTTTTATTTTATAATAAAAATAAATTATATTTCGTGATATATTTGAGAAAATACCACAATATTGTACACTTAAGCTTGTTGAAAAGATCACTGAGTACGACTTTGTAATGAATATTAAAAAATTAAAATGGCGAAACTAATATAACCGACTATACTCATGTCTTTTAAAACACTGAAAATGATTATTTACCAACATTCAAATTTTATTAAAAAACAAAACATAAAAATTAAGATATCTAATCAATTAAGATGTTCAAAATATTGTCCGTCAATTTTTTCACATGCGTTAATACAATTCTAGAAGGATTTTTGTCACTCTCATAAGCATCTCTGGTGTTATAGATCTACAAGCAACAGTTATTCGTTGTTCCAGATATTCTCTTGCTAAACACGGTCCTTAACAATTCTCCATAAAAAGTAATCTAAAGGAGTCATGTCAGGGCTTCTTGTGGGCCAAGGATTAATTGAACCCCAACCTAGCCACTTATTGCCCTACACTCTGTCTAAATATTGTCGTACATCTATGTGGTAATGCGAGGGCGCGCCATCATGTTGTTTAGTTTTGTGTTTAAATATACCTCTTCCAAAAAAATTGGCAGAATGTTTTGAATAATATTTAGATACATTTGACAGTTTAGCCTTTAGACAAATTCTTTTGGGGTGAAGGATGCAGTCTAAGATCTTTTAAACTATTTAAAAGCAAAGTCAATTTTAAAATAACACATAAACACATATATTAATTAAAAATAAAATAATACCTATAATAAAGAAATAGGATATATAGACATTAATTGGTTGATGACAAAAATAAAACGGTATATTATACAATAAAATAAATTAATTAGCTAAATATAAATATCTAAAAGTGGTGAACAAGCCAAAATTTACTTGAGAGTGATATAAAAATTATCTTAAGCCTTCCAAGCATTGTTTAAACAGTTTCTTATTCTAGTAGATTACAATAGCGCATAAACTAATATTTTGAATCTGATAAATGATTTATTAATTGATAAAAGATGTAACGAAACGTTATATAATTTAGTAAACAAGCAAGATAACGCCGAGCGGCTGATATCGGACTGCGTAACCGCGGCGTCATTCGTATACGTCATGCGAGCTCCTGCTCATGCTCTACTCCCGCCACGTATACTTCCCACTAGGACTGGGAAAAGTATCGATACTTACAGAAGGTATCGTTCCTGCAGGTATCGTACACCGATACCGACTGCGATCAGGTATCGAAGTATCGATACTTCCGATACCTCAATACTTCCGATATCTCCGATACTTCATACCTTGATAAAGAGTGGCTATAAATAAATATCCTTTTCAGAGTGCTTTGGATGTTGGAAACACAAGCTATTTTGATGAAAACACACAAATTCACAAGCTATTTGATGCGATATTTATTTATCGCCACCCGATACTTCCGATATCTCGATATCACGATACTTCCGATACCTCAATACCTCCGATACCTCGATACTTTCCGATACCTTGATACTTTCGATACCTTGATACTTTCGATACCTCCAATACCTCGATACCAAAAAACAGGTATCGCTCAGCCCTACTTCCCACCAACGCTTTGCTACGTTACTCGTTTCTGGCTCCCCTCGCCTACAAACGGAGGGTATAAATAGCACCTAACCGCCGCCAATATTTCATACTTACAGGCGCATCAACCCTGTAGGTAGCCACCCCCAGAGCCAGTCCTCCCCTGGAGCATTAACCTAGGGGTTCTTCCTCTGCGATACCGCTATCCACGGTGCATTAACCCGTGGATGGAATCCTACCTCCCCTCCACCACAAGTAGGAACCGCCGAAGCCGAGACGTGGACGAGGAGCCGACGACGGGGAGCCGAGAACGAGGAGCTACCGAACACGAGGCCGTGTTCCATTAGAAGATTTGTTTATTTGTTCAGAAGTATTATTTTTATTTTCTATTTATTCTATACATAGATTTAAACTGTAAATAAAATCCCATCAAAGCCGCTCTTCTCTCTCTCTCTACGATACCCAGAACCCGACACGGAAACAACTGTTACAAAACATTAAAAACTAGAGAATAACAAGAATATTCTCTTGCATATCAATAATTCTAATAATTTTGATTTTACTAAAGCACAGTTATGCATAATTTCTTATTTTATTAAAGACTATAAACAAAAGCAAAAATGATTCAAACAAATATTCTAAAATTTGTTAAAAGAATGATTAATGGACTAAAGTACTTATATTACAGGTTATCCAAAAATTCGCAAACCAAATTGTTAATACTTAGGTAGGTATGTACATTGTCAATTAAGGTTCAAGGATTACAAGAAAAATGTTTAAAATATTGTTTCATAATTTTTTAAACAATCTTAAAAATTAAAAAATACATATAAACTGTCTATTAAATGCTGTAAAGAGACTTACAATCAAGAATGTATATTCTTTTAAATATTCTTTAACATGAAAATGAAAGTACCTAACCAAAAATGTATATTTGGGACCTTGTATCTTGAAAATTAAGAGTCGGATTTCTTTGAATTGATTTCAATATTTAACCAATCATATATAGGTATTTTAAATTGCCAACGTTTACAAGTTTGCCTCTGGTAAGAAAAAACACCGTGTAGAACTATTGTCTATTAAAATGTATAATATACGTATCAAAGATAACAACATTAACAACCAAATCCTGTTTTTCACATAAAAATTCGTGTAAGTTTTGTTCAAAAAATTACAAGATTGAGAATCACTCTAAACAACATTTTTATTTTATTCGTAAACGCCTTTACACAATTTGTGGTGGGGTAGAAAAACTACCCTGTTTAAAATCTTTAAAAATTCATTACATTGTGTTGAATTATTTTTAAATATAAAAATTCCATATCAACCAGAGAACAAAGAAATGCGTCATGCGAAAGCGACCCAGACTTTTATGAGTTTAACATGGTCAGATTTTTATAGGGTCGCGCAGTTCTTTGTTTTAAAGCAAGGCTAGTTCACAAAAAATAAGTTTATGATTTTTTCAATGAAATGACTCCTCAAAGTCAGATGACGAATTAGTCAAACAAAGAAAAATTGAGATCATCACGTTCAAAATAAGTCTACATGGTCACAATGACGCGGTATCCCACGTGTGGCCTTGCTTGGGATAATATAAAAGCTTCCACCCAAAAGTGGGATAACGATAGACCTCCAAGTGTGGTTAATATGTGCACTTCTCCTTACTTGTTTTAAATAATTAAAAAAGTTCAAAAGTGTGTGAGTACAATGGAAGCCAGTCCAAAAGTCATCTGAGCCCAAGTGTCACCTGGTGATAGCCGTAAGTCTAAAATTGTTTGACTTGAACCGATGTTTTGTAATTCAAAATTTTAACTATGGCTTTAGAAGCTAAAATGATTTTTATTCTGATTTGTGAAATGGCTTTAAGTAACTTATTCGTGGAATTTTTGGTAATTAATCACAGTTTTTCTAAAAAGTTGTTGAATATGTAATTGCTTTGGGACTGGATTTGCATCTGATCGTTTTGAGTTGAATATTTGATTTTGGAATAAAAAGTTATTGGTAACGTAAGTTTTAATAGTTAAAAGAGGTTTTGTTTACTGAAAATAAATTGGAAATTAATTTTAATTATAAAAGAGAATTTTGTTTGATAGAGAAATTATTTGATTTTTAACCACTCATGACCCTTGAATTTTGAAAGAAAGAATTAGTTTCATAACTATTAATTGAGAGTTGATATTGGAACTGTGTTAAAGTAAATTTGAGTTTGTTCATTCTAAATTTGAGTCTAAGTAATGAATTTGCGTATTTTGTCACATATCCGAACGCATATCCTCCTCTTCACTTAAGGTTATTTTCAGTTTTAATATTTGTTAGAGTAAAGTAATATTCAATGAAATTGATTGAAATAAAAGAACGATTAATTTAAAGTAGAATTAACTTGGTTTACTTGCTTTTGAATTCGTTTATTTATTGTCAGATTAATTGCTAAGTCGTAGTTGATTAGTCATTCTTTTATTAATTTCGAAACTTATAGTTTTTATTGTCTATGTAACCGCTTTGAATTTTAAAACAGATAAAATGTGCTTTAGTATAAATTCAGTTTTATGGAAAATAATGATTGATACTCACTAGTTTCAAGTGTTTGTTTTTGTCATAAATTGAACGTTACTGGATCTAAATTATTGTAATCATTAAAGTAGGAAAATTTCTATAGATCGTGTTAAAAAGTTTAAAAACCTTTTCTTTTGTTTCCCATAATTTGAAGGTAATTTTTACGTGTTTTAGATTTTTATATTATGGTTTAATTTCGTATTTAAAGATTAATGTAGTGTTTATGTCTTGTTTCGTTTATGAATTAAAGTTTTACTTGAATTTTGTATTAATATTTAAGATTTTATCAAAAGTTATATCATTAATTATTTTGTTGTATTAACTAAATATCTTTTAATATATTTTGTATTTAATTTAAAAACTGAGTCTTGTTTTTAAATGATGGTAAAGATATTAGACTGCACCCCTTACCCCTAAAGCACTTGATTCCCGACCCCCAGGTTGGTATTTTTATAATATTAAACCCCAGGGAAGGCCTACGATCAAAATATAAATTTATTAGCTTTGCGGATTAGGAACCGCTTAGGCCTTATTAATAACATCCCTTAAGATTTTCCCTTAAGTCTAAAGTAAAGTAAAAGTTTATTTTTCCTAAAAAACAACCCTACCACAAATTTTACTCTTATTTGCTTTTATCCAAATGTTTCTGAACATACCTCACTGTGTTTAAGCATTTTATTCTTAAGTTACCGATTATTTCTTAAGTTACTTACGTTATTTACCGTGTTAGATTATATGAGCAAACGGTCTTTTTGAACTACTACCTATAATTCTGACGTTTTTCACTGTTGCATTGTTTATTATTAACTAAAAATTGTTGATGTAATACTTTTAAATGTTTAAATTTATTTAAAATTGTAGAAGGTATGTTTTTGTCTTATATACCTTATAATAATTTGTTTTATATCATGTTTAAACAATTTTTTAGGTTAAGAAGATTCGTTAAAGAAAATGGAGGACCCACTTTTCAATTGTGAAAAAAATTGTTTAAAATTATATCAATGCAAATTCTGTGAGTTTAAAACAAATCTGGGAATCTCTTTTCGTTCTCATTTTCAAGAATTTCACGGAAAAAACAAAATTCCATTCAAATATGTGTATGAGACATTTTACTTATGTAAAAAGTGTAATAATTTTCTAACATTTTCATTATTAATTTTTCTCAAACATAATTCGATTTGCTTCAGAAATATTAATAAATTTCAGTGCTCTTATTGCTCATATATAGCAGTCGCTAAAAGAGAATTAAATACTCATATAAAGAAGCACAGAACATCAAAAGAAATCAAATGGTACAAATGTGATCAATGCGAATATAAAGGAAAAAGAAAAGGAGATTTTCGTCGGCATATAAAAATTCATAAATCAGATAACGAAGTTCCGTTATTTTATTGCGATCAATGTAAATTTAAATCAAGGACGAAGTACAATATTAAAACACACATTCTTGTAATGCATACACCACCAGAATCAATTAATTGGTACAGATGTGATAAATGTGACTACAAAGGGAAATCAAAAGGAAATATAGTAAAACATATAAACAGGCAACATATGCCAGAAAATTTAACAGAATGTACGTCATGTGCGTATAAATGTCTATATAAATCACAGTTAAAAAAGCACATGATTCGAAAACATACAGCCCTAAAGGATATTATTTGGCATAAGTGTCCTCATTGTAGTTACAAAGGAAAAGTAAAATGTAATTTACAGAAACATCTCAAAAAAGTGCATGGAGATTATTAATAAATATATTTTTTCTTCTCTATATCAGTACGAAATAAAATTTTAAGAACGTTACAACATATACAGTCATTATACGTCAAATCGATCACTCAAAAAATCTAAAAGAGTCTATATTGTACTGTCTGGTGACTCGGTTTCTGCAGAAGACTATGAACTTCGTGTACGGATTACAACATACTAACTTACTAAGGCAGCAAATGAATCGATTAAGGGAAGCTGGGGTGAGATCCAGATGAACAGAAGTGTACCAGAACTCAACAGGCACAGTTAGCACATAAACTGGACTGAATTGACGACAAGTACTCTTTTCTAGAGAGTCTCGATTTCGTCTAAGTGGTTCTGATAGACGTATTCGTGTACTCTGTCGACAATATGGTGCAAGGAGGAGATAGTATAAGTGTAGATGGAAGAACTGAGCTTGTCGTAGTTGAAGGAGGAACTTTAACAGCACAACGCATACCATGTGTTACTGGTATGCTGAATACAGCAGAGATTTGATTTATCAGCATGATGATGGACGCTCCCATGTCAGAATTGTTAGAACGTTTTTTGAAGAACACAATGTTGAAGTTATAGACTGGCCAGCCAACAGCTCAAACTTAAACTCTACTGAGCATCTTTGGGATGAACTGGGAAGACGGCTAAGGCAGTGGGAAATATCTCATAACTTTGAGCAATTGGCAAATTTTCTTCAGGAAGAATGGGAGTAAATCCTGCAAAAGCAGATGTTAAGAAGTCATACAAGGACGAGGAGGATATTAATTTTTAGTTTCCTACAAATGTTGATTTGTATATATATTATCAACAAAATTAATAACTTACAAGGAATTTTGTCAATAACAGTAAGACTTTTTATTCTTACGTTTCCTTTTACATTCATTAGAATCTTTGATTATTCAAAATTTTGTTCTTTTCTTTTCTTCACTCAAGTTTATTTTTACATTGTTTGTTATAAAGGTAGTATAATGAATATTTGTAATAAAGAATGATTAATTTAAAAAAGATGTATTCACTTCAATTATTTTCATTTATTTGTGTTTGTTAGAGTTGCATAAGATAATATGTTTTATCTATCGGGAAAGGAATTGTCACCGGTCCGGCTATCGGTGCAATTTTGTTTGAGTGTGGATTGGGAATGTGGTGAATTAAATTTAATTAAAAGGGGAATAATTAAATTGTTAAAGCGATGACAATAAAACACAGGTGTAAATTTTGGAGACGGCACTGTCAGGCAAACGAGTCACAAAGAAAGAGTAAAAAGGGTTGAATGAGTTGAGCGAGAGATGGCGCTGTGATGCGGGTGAGTAACGCGCTGTTACTCCGCAAGGTGGCGCGCAAACGAGCAGAGAGAGAAAGAGAGCGAGGTGAGAGAGTGAAAGAAGCACGGATGAAGACAAGCTTCATGAACTTACAATCGACTGCCGACTCACGGTCACGACTGACGAGTCACGACTTCACGACTCCCGAAGAGCCGAAACGGCAGTTAAAGCGAGATTTTTGCCACCTTTGAAAGGTTCGGCAAAGATCGAGGGGTTCTGATGGTTTGTTTGCGCGAATCAAGATCGCGAGATAATTGAATCGCGAGAATGAGATAATGCGTGGGAGGAGCGGAATTGAAAAAGGAGTTGAACAGCGTTTGAATCATAATTTTACGACAACCCGTTCATGAGATATGAACGAAAAAAGCTTAATTAACACAATTAACGGTTTTATTTGTGGTTTTATAATCTTGGGACTCTACAGCAGTTTGGACCAACTCATGAAGTATCTAAGCTTTAGTAGGAGTTCTCACTTGTGAACATAAAAACACTGTGGTCCTGTTTGGATTGGTTTTATTTTTACTATTACAAGGATCTATTCTGCAAATCTGCATTAGATTTATTAATGACAATGAAGTCTACAAACACCGAGTTATTAAGACTCGTCAAGACTGAATTTTATAACTATTATCTGAGCGTACCAACACCCCCGACTCATAGGTCAACAGAGCGGTGTTACCCTCAACTCCCACTACCCATCCCTTTGTTGGGGCTTAAAAGTTGTTTGTAATCTAAGAATTGTTTGTAAATTAAGAATTTATTTATAATAGTTTTAGTAAAGTTAAAATTAATGCAGAACTGGACTTTAGTAAACTCAGAATTATTGGGAAATTGATACGCAAGAGAATAGCTGTTATTCACTAGTTTTAATATTTTCATAATTAATCAATTACTTAATCATTTATTGGATTTAAATTATTAGTTTGTGATTTTGTAATCTTTTAAAGTAAGAAACTGGTTAAACTGCTTGGAAAGATTTAAAAATTATTTTCATTTCTGAGTAAAGTTTGGCTTTTTCACTAATTTTTGGTGTGCTTCGGGTTCGGGCGTTTGAAATCCGATGCGGTTTGAATCCGAGAAGATTGAATTTTATTTTTTTCCCGCCAGAAAATTGACAGTTCTAAAGTGGCCCAACAAAAATAACTGACATACTTGTTCGAAAAAGTTATTAGTTATTTTTGTTGACCAACTCTAGAACTGTCAATTTTCTGGCGGGAAAAAAATAAAATTCAATCTTCTCGGATTCAAACCGCATCGGATTTCAAGCACGCGAAGCGCACACTAATTTTTAATTTTTACATTTCTTTAACCAATATTTTTATTATATTAAATTATTTTCATTTAGATTATTTATAGATTTATTACGTTCTTTTTTGCACTCTTCTTTTTTTACATCATATATCCATTTTTCTTATATAACTAGGTACTGATGGTTGTAAAGCATCAAAATACATAAAGCAGAGTTGTAAACAGCATATTAAAATACTAATTGAATTAGCACTTGAATTAAAAAAAATGTAATTTACATTTTCAAAAAGAAATACATTTTTTAAAATTATTAATTTTATATTAATTTATTAATTTTTATTACAAAAATAAATAGATTGATGGATCCTAAATAAAACCAAGGAAGAACTCAAAATTTTGCAAAAATGCACTGTTTTTGAGATATTTACGTTTACAATTTAAAAAAATAATTAAGCTCTAACTTTGGCGCCCTCTAGCTCATAAACGGTGAAATTTGGTATAGAGGTAAGTTGTGTTAAAACGCTTTCTTTTTACCTGAAAAATCTGTAGTTGGCTTATTTTTACATTGTTGATTATACATATGTTTTATAATAATTTTTTGGTTATAATTTTATTAGTTGAGATAAGACAAATTTTTTTTGCAGATTTTTATCATTTTAAGTGCTGCATTTTTGGGAAACATTTTACAAGGTTTGAAATGTTTCTGAACACACCTAGTTATATAATTTACCGTGTTAGATCATATGAGCAAACGGTCTTTTTGAACTATAATTAATTCTAACCTATAATTCTGACGTTTTTGACTGTTCCATCGTTTATTATTAACTAAAAATTGTTGATGTAAGACTTTTAAATGTTTAAATTTATTTAAAATTGTAGAAGGTATGTTTTTGTTTTATATATCTAATAAAAATCTGTTTTATATCATGTTTAAACAATTTTTTAGGTTAAGAAGATTCGTTAACGAAAATGGAGGACCCATTTTTCAATTGTGAAGAAACTAGTTTAAAATTATATCAATGTAAATTCTGTGAGTTTAAAACAAATATGGGAATATCTTTTCGTTCTCATTTTCAAGAATTTCACGGAAAAAGCAAAATTTCATTCAAATATGTGTATGAGACATTTTACTTATGTAAAAAATGTAATAATTTTCTAACATTTTCATTATTAATTTTTCTCAAACATAATTCGATTTGCTTCAGAAATATTAAGAAATTTCAGTGCACTTATTGCTCATATAAAGCAGCTGCTAAAAGAGAATTAAATACTCATATAAAGAAACACAGTATACCAAAAGAAATCAAATGGTACAAATGTGATCAATGTGAACATAGAACAAACCTAAAAGAAAGTTTAAGACGACATATACAAATTCATAAACCAGATAACGAAGTTCCGTTATTTTATTGTGACCAATGTAAATTTAAATCAAGAGGGAAGTACAATATCAAAAGACACACTCTTTTCAAGCACACAGCACCAGAATTAATTAATTGGTACAGATGTGATAAATGTGACTACAAAGGGAAATCAAAAGGAAATTTAATACACCATATAAACATGCAACATATGTCAAAAGAAAATTTTCTAAAATGTGAATATACGTCATGTGCGTATAAATGTGTAAATAAAACGCAGTTAAAAAACCACATAATTCGAAAACATACAGCCTCAAAGGATATTATTTGGCAACATTGTCCTCATTGTAGTTACAAAGGAAAACTAAAAAGTGATTTACAGCAGCATCTCAAAGGAGTGCATCGCTGTTATTAATAAATATATTTTTCCTACTATATATCAGTACGAAATAAAATTTTAAGAACGTTACTACATATACAGTCATACGTCAAACCGATCACTAAAAAATCTAAAATTGTTTATATTGTACTGTCTGGTGACTCGGTTTGTGCAGAAGACTACGAACTTCGTACACGGATTACAACATACTAATTTACTAAGGCAGCATATAAACAGACCCATCTCAAATCAAACTATTTTGAATCGATTAAGGGAAGCTGGGATGAGATCAAGACGAACAGGAAGAGTACCAGAACTCAACAGGCACAGTCAACACATTAACTGGACTAAATTAAATTGGCAACATGTACTTTTTTTTAGTAAGTCTCGATTTCGTCTAAGTGGTCCTGATAGGCGTATTCGTGTACTCAGACGACAAAGTAAAAAGTTTTAGGAGTTTTGATATTGATGAATAATGATCTGGGGAGGTATAAGTGTACATGGAAGAACTGAGTTTGTCGTAGTTTTAAACAGCACAACGGTATGCTGAAAACTACAGTGAAAAATTTTATCTATCAGCATGATAATGCACTCCCCCATATCAGAAATGTTAGAACGTTCTTTGAAGAACACAATATTGAAGTTATGGACTGGCCACCCAACAGCCCAGGCGTAAACCCGATTGAGCATCTTTGAGATGAACCGGAAAGACGTCTAAGGTAGCGGGAAATGTCTAATAACTTTAAGCAACTGGTAAATTTCCTTCAGGAAAAATGGAATCAAATCCTGCAAGAACGATGTACTTCATGTGCGTATAAATGTCTATATAAAGCACATAATTCGAATATATACAGTCCCAAAGGATATATGTTGGCAACAGTGTTTTATTAAACATACATTAAAGCATAGAAATGTTTGAGTATGTTAATACAAAATAGAACAACAAATAGATTTATTTACGTTCTTTATACTCGTATAAGTTCAACTAGATAAAGCTGCTTACATAATATAGTCATTTAGATTAATGTTTTTCGCGTATGTGCTGTATATTTTAGCTCTAAGATTAAAGGTATTTAGTCTAAATAGCATTGAACGTTTTATTTTTTATTAACGTCTTTATTAAGTGTAAGTTTGTTGTGATTTGTGACTTATAAATAAAATTCGAAATTTGGTGTTACGGGGAAGTGGACGACAAGGCAAAGAAAAAAAAAACTGCTTTATAAGGAAAATTTCCGGCGACCACTGGCCGAGACAAATTAGTACCATGCCAAACAAATCTGACATTTATTAGAAGCCTTGAAGAAGAATCAATAAAGGATTCGAAACGTTGGCCTTATAAAACAGTTTTTTTTTCTTTGCCTTGTTGTCCACTTCCCCGTAACACCAAATTTCGAATTAAAAAAATGGACGTAATTCACCAAAATAATATAAATAAAATGTTTAGGGTATCGAGTGTCGGCATCTTTTAGGTCTTATTTAGTGTATTTATTCATTGTTTGAAATTTGTTTTTTGTAAATTTAACCTTAGTTACATGTGCAATAAGGTCGCTTTGCTCAAGAAACTTTTATCGAATGACAGTGTTTCAAAATTTCGCGCTATTTTGACGTCACAGCTTTTATTCTATATTAGACCATATGAGCAGAAGGTCAAATGAATTTAATATAAACCGCTTTGACGTGTTACATGATAAATTTTATCAAAAGAAAATTGTTTATTTAATTCTTCTAAATGTTTAAATTTATTTAAAATTGATGAAGGTATGTTCTTGTCTTATATAATAATAATAAAACGCTTGTATATTTTACTATGTTTTAAAAAAATTTTAGGTTAAGAAGTGTCTTTAACGAAAATGGAAGACTCACTTTTTAACTGTGAAAAAAATTATTCAGAATTATATCAATGCCAACTCTGTAACTTTAAAACAAATAAGCAGATTTTATTTCGTTGTCATATTCAAAAATTCCACTCAAAAACCAAAATTCCATTTCCATCTATTTATGCAGCTTGTTACAAATGCACAAACTGCAGTTTTACAACATTTTCATTGTTATTTTTGTTCAAACATATTTTGAATTGTCAAGAAAATACTAAGAAATATCAATGTTCTTATTGTTTGCATAAAGAAAACAATAAACACAAATTAAAAATTCATATAAAAACAAAACATCAAGCTGAAAAAATCATCAAATGTAATGAGTCTAACTACGAAGCAAAATTTGATTTAGAAACTGCTATTTTGTTATTTCATTGCAATCACTGTGAACATAAATCAAATAGGAAGTCTAATATACTAAAACACATTCTTGCAAAGCATAAATCTCGAAAAATTACAACGAAATATAAATGTAACAAATGCAAATATACAGCTATATATAAAGGAGATTTAAAAAAGCATATTTTTCGACGCCATACAAACCTAGAAGAGATAGATTGGTACCACTGTGAACACTGTACCTACAAATGCAAAATGAAAGTATATTTAAGCCAACATATAAAAGTACATCATACGCCGGAAGAAAATTTGAAAATATATAAATGTAACACATGCAAGTACAAAACTATACGGAAAGCAGACTTAAAAAAACATATTATTCGACGTCATACAGCCCCAAAGATACAAGATACCACAGAAGCAAAATAAAAGGAGATTTATTAAAAGAAAATTTGCAAAAACAATGTAGAGTCCTCAGAAAGATGTTTCGTGTTTACGACTTAATGCGGTGTTTAACTTTAATTTTTATGAAGGTCTAATCGCAAACCATCATTTCTAGACCGCAATAAAGGGAGATAAACAGATTTAGTCAATGCTGGGCTGGATCCTGATGCTAGAGTGGCCATAAACTTATTAAAGAATGAAAGCTATAAAAGGTTGTAAACACGAAATATCTTTCTGAGGATTTTAAGACATACAGGTTGAAAATTAAAGGTAGATTTGCATTCATCATTGGATTCGAATTAAGAAACTTCATAAAAATGGTTTACGCAAATTTAAACTGATTTTCGAAAAAGTGATTACTAACTTAAGTTATAATATTATATAAGTTATAATAACATATAAAATTTGTCCAATAAAAACTTGTTTAATTACGTGCCTTTTTTTCTTGTCCTTTCACTCAAAACTGAACTGCCACCGTTCAAGAATTTTTTATTGCTAAAATTATAAACGGGTGACTTTATAAGAGTTAATTCATAGTTTCACAAGCAATGTGTGGACGTGCGTTGTCTTGCTGAAAAAGGACATGTTATCGGCAGTGTAGGATGTCATCAATATGTATATTGTAGGTACAAAAAAAATTTTTTAAAATGTTTATAGACAATTCTAACAGAAATGTAAATTCTAGGCCTACAGAAGAAAAAAATCACAAAACCAACGATTGGAAAAAAAGGAATTACAACTAAAACAAACAATAAAGAAAGATTTAAGAAGTTGAAAACGCATTGTTATCGTTATCAATGTTAATAAAATGCACACACAACTAGATTTTACTAGACAAAAGCTTAAAGTTGAAGGTAACCCTGTTTAAGGACACGGCTGAACTTCTGTGATCAATTAGTAACAAAATGTTGACATAGTTGTCCAGTTGGACAATAATTAGTTATTTTACGCTTTGTTACATTGAAAACAAAGCTGGTCGACTGTATCCAGAACAAGTGCTCTTAATTTAACGACTGTTTACATAGTTTTTACGACTTAATTGGCAAGCCCTATATTTCTTGAATCAAGAATAGTTTCAAGTCTTTTGAATATGGTGTTAGCAAGAGTTTTTCTCGTTTTTGGAAAACGTTGTTTGTACAAACGCACTGCAGCAAAGGCATTTTTTCTACTTTCTCTATATATTAGCATTATGTCGGTTGTTTCATCCTTTGAATACATTTTTTTTTATCGGAAAAATAAAATTGGAAAACAATATCATTCACGTTAACTCTGGAATTGTATTGCTGGTTGTATTTTTAGTTTCGCAGGCACAAGAACAGGAATAACGCTGATATAGAAGAAAAGAAAAAACAGTGCTCAAAAAAACAAAAAAACATTTCGCAAAAACAATAAAATTGAAAGAAGAATAAGAGAAATTACAATAAAAATAATAAAAGAAAACTATGTATATTAAAAAAAAAAACAAATAAAGATAGGTTCAAAAAAAGACTAAGAGAGAAAGAAGAACAAGAACAACGCTGATATAAAAAAAAGAAAGAACTGTCTTAAAAAACTGAAAGATAAAATTGAAAGAAGAGATTAAGAGAAATTACAGTAAAAATAAAAAAGAAAACATAATGGATTTTATATGAGAAAACTGGGAGAGACAGAAGAACAAGAATAACGCTGATGTAAAGAAGAGAAAAATCTGTGTTCAAGAAAAAGAAAAAGATTTTACAAAAACAATTAAATTGGAAGAAGAAGAATAAGAGAAATTGTAATAAAAATCAAAAACGAAAACTATACTTAAAAAAAGGAAAACAAAAATAGATTTTGAAAGAAAGTTGAAATTTAAAAAAGAAGAACAACAAAAATTGCAATAAAAATAAAGAAGCAAATATTTAAAAAATAAATAAATAAAAATAGACTTTAAAATAGAGGACTAGAAAGACTGAGAAAGAAAAAAGAAGAAACAACGCTGATATAAAAAAATGAACAAGAAAGAACTGTATTTAAAAAACAAAAAAATATTCTTCGAGATCAATAAAGTGGAAAAAAAACAAGAGAAATGACAACAAAAATAAAAAAAGTAAAACTATTTAAAAGAAAAAAGAAACAAAGATAAGTTTGAAAAGAGAGAAGACTGGAAAAACTGGGAGAGAAAGAAGAATAGGAATAACACTGATATAAAGCAAAGAAAAAACAGTGTTCAAAAAACAAAGAAACATTCCGCAAAAACAATGAAATTAAAAGAAGAACAAGAGAAATTACAATAAAAATGAAAAAAGAAAACTATATTTAAAAGAAAAAGAAATCAAATATGGTTTTCAAAAAAAAAGACTGGGAGAGAAATAAAAACAAAAACAACGCTGATATGAAGAAAAGAAAGAACGGTATTCAAAAAACAACGAAAAATTCTGGAAGAACAAAAAATTGGAAAAAGAAATTGCAATAAAAATAAAAAGGAAACAAAGATGAATTTTATAAGAAAAAACTCGAAGAGAAAGAAGTACAAAAACAACGCTGATGTATGGAAAAAAAACTGTGTTTAAAAAACAAAGAAAGATTCAGAAAGAACACTAAAACTGAAAGAAGAAGAACAATAAAAATGAAAAAAAAATTATATTAAAATAAAGAAAACATGAATTTTAAAAAGAGAAGACTGGGAGAGAGAAGAAGAACGCTGATATAAAGAAGAAAAAGAACTGTGTTAAAAAAACAAAGAAAGATTCTAGAAGAACAACTTATGAATCAGCCTGTATTTATAGTAGATTATTATAATAAGCTCGTTTTGAATCTTATTTTTTTTTACAAAATCGTATCAGTTAGTTAATGAATATTTCAAGAACATGTAGATACAGTTGAGAGTTTAAAATCTTGCTCGCCAAGTTGATTTTCGATAGGTACCAACAAAAATCTTGTTTAGTTATGAGCATTCTTGAATTTTTGATATTGAGTTGTTAGTGACTGTTTTTTTGTTTTTTTCATTAAAATTTTCTCTAAAATTATTCCAAAAATTTTCTTAAAAGTACCCCAAAACGTAGAAATAAATTTTTTGACAAATTTAAAATTGTAAGTAGAATATACAATATTATTATCTTTTTATTTAACAATGAATAAGCTGATTATAAAAATTAATTTTCAGGTTGAGTAATTCAACTAATGAATCAGATACAAATCAAGATATTGCAACCCCAAATTAGTCAAAGTTGTCTTAATTGCCCCTTTTACTAGATCAGGACGGTGGAAAGTGTTCCACAATTTACTGGTAATGAAAAGATCTTCACGTTTTACTGATTCTTTACTCAATTAATACTTAAGAGCTTCTTCAAATTCTTTTTTATTTCCGTAAATGTGGGCACAGTCTATGTGGCGATATCCAATGTCTATTACATCTTTGACAGATTTACAAACTTGTCTAGATTCTCAAACCAAAGATTGGAATTTCTAAACCGTTGAAAGTACAAAACTATATACGTATAAAAGATGCTTAAAAACGATGTCATACAGCCCTAGAGGTGGCATTGCAAATCCTGTAACTGTATCTTCAAAAGCAAATTAAAATTTTTAAGATAACATCTCAAAAAAAAATTTGACAAAGGATGAATAAGACATATGGAAAATACCAAATTGTATAAAAAGGATTTTATTTGGTTGTATTTTTGTAGTTCCTGAGAAGAATTAATGGTACCGACTTTTATGTTGTATATATATGAGGATAAGTTACAGCATGAATTGATCAAAGACATGAAAAACATACAAGAGCATTAAATAATGGCCAACGTAAGCTTCTTTCTGTAACATCTATCGAAAAGAAATTAAATGCGTGATTATATACCTAATATTCGTTTTTTATTATTACATTTTCTGGTGGACAACTCCGAATGGCAACACCTGAGTAACTAATAGTTAATTATCAAGAATAAACAAATGTCCTAACTAAAATTTGTGCTCTTTAAAATCTCCGATTTCGTCTAAGTTTTGAAAAAATTCTAAAACAGGTTAATTTTAGCTTAAAGAAGGACCAAATTATTATAGTTTTAAAGTTATTACTACATCTCTCTAGGGCTCAGAACGACCTCTTCAAAAAATTTAAGTGGGATCGAGTGACACATCATTTTAAAACTGCAATCACGTATCTTTTATGAATTTTGAACGATTCTGTTTTGAGAATTACAAAATTGTTTTAAGCTTATTGAAATTTTCAAAATTGTCAATTTGGAACACTTGTCCAAATTGTGAACAAGTTTTTTGGTATAGAAGGACTCACAAACGTTATAATTAAATTTTGTCTCTGTAAAATTATCATCTTTTACATAGTTTTTACTTGATTTCATACATTATTGTCGTTCAATAACTAAGTTAAAAATAAAAACTTTTAGTTTTTAAAATGGTTTTTAGTACAAAACAAAGAATTGAATTAGTAAATCTCTATACTTGATTTAAAAAATATAAGACTCGTGAATTAAGTCGCAAAAGTAAAATAGTCGTAAAAATTATATAAACAGTTATTAAATTATGTAGCCACAGTCAACCAGCTTAGTTTTCGATGCTGGACAACTATGTGAACATTTCGTTACTAATTGATCACAGAAGTGCAGCTGTGCACTTGAACAGTAATAACAATTGTACCATTGGCGTTTTTAGACTTTCTAACGTAAATTATGTAAAACAACAAGTTAGTCGTCAATACGTCAATATTTTAATTAAAAAATTTGAGGAAACGAGCTCTTTTGCAAACAAAAAACATCACCGGATGATTCTATCCGAAACGACGCCTGTTTTTAATCATCTTTAATGGATAACAGCAATCTATCAAAAAAAATTGTTCAAGGTTTTGGCGTGGCAAAAAGTAGAGTACATCGAATTGTTAAAATTTTATAAAAAATAAAACTAGTCTATGAATTAAATAAAGATGATTTGAATCGATGATTACAGTTTTGCGAAAATTTTACTGAGCTTTGGAATAATGACCTAGGTTTACTTTACATCATTTGTTTTTCTAATGAAAGTACGTTTATGTTGAACGGTGATCGGTGAACTAAATAGACATAAATGTCTTTATTATTACAGTAATACTAATCACACATCTTCCTTGAAAAGCACAGCCAAACACTCCAAAAATTGAACGTTTTGGCAAATATTCTAGGTGATCACATTATCGAGCCGGTTTATATAGAAAGCAATTTGACTCGCGACAGCTATTTGCAGTTGTTAGACGACTTTAATGATCTCTTAAGCACTCAAGATTTGTAACAACACATAAATCTTGAAAAAAACCAACTTTTCTTTCAACAAGATGGAGCACCTCCCTATTATCATGTACGCAATTTCTTAGATGTTTATTTTGCCAGACAATAATGCATAGTGAGTGACAACCCATCTTCCTTGGTACCGTTTCTCACTATAACGGACATCCTGGTGAAACAGCTCTTCTTGTTCTTCACTGTAAGCTCCCAGGTTTTCAGAAAAATAGTCTATGTAAAAAATGGACTTTCAAAGCGTTGAGCTTCGTATGCTGCTAGCAAACTATTTTCAAAATATCAGTTCGGATTTAGAAAAAGTTGTTCTACAGAAAATGCTTTACTTAATCTTGTTAATAACATCATAAATAGTTTTCAACATAATAAGTCATATATAACTTCTTTCTTAGATCTAAGTAAGGCATTTGACTGTGTGCCCCATGATATATTGTTGCAAAAATTATCCTACTATAATTTTCATGATGGCAGTGTAGCCTTAATAAAATCTTATCTACAAAATCGTAGTCAATGTACTATGTTTAATAATGTCTTATCTACAGAAAAGCAACTTTCTCATGGTGTTCCCCAAGGCTCAGTGCTTGGGCCAGTTCTTTTCTTAATTTACATCAACGATTTTTCTAATTTTATTCCTAATGCAGATGTTACACTTTATGCTGATGACACATCAATAGGAAAATCTGGGACAAACTTAGATATTCCAATGCTCGAAACATTAAATTTAGCTGAACTTTGGTTTAACAGTAACTTTCTAAGTCTAAATAAAAACAAAACAATTAATGTACTTTTTACGCTGAAAACTTCAGTTTCTTCTGATATAAGTCTAAGCAATAATGTTAAATTCTTAGGTATCAATTTTGATTCTACCCTGAGCTGGCAAAGTCATGCAGATATTACGTCCAGCAAAATATCAAAAAATATATATCTCCTCAGAAAACTCTCAAGTACTACAACAACTTATGTTTTGAAAATAGTTTACTATTCATTAATCCATAGTCATTTTAATTATGGTATTCTGATTTGGGGTCACTCCCCAATATTACAACAGCTATTCGCACTACAAAGGAAAGCTATACGTATAATTGCTAACCTAAAATACTGTGATGATTGCAAAGAAGGTTTCAAATCACTAAAAATATTAACTTTACCATGTTTATATATTTTCAGGTCTCTGGTGTATATTCATGGTAATTTACAAAACTATTCTTTTTTAAAAGATTATCATGAATACAACACTCGATCGAATAATCTGTCTTTCAATCAAATAAGATTAACTAAGTGTCAAATAGCCTCGAATTATTTTGGAATCAAATTTTATAATGCTTTGCCGGTTGAAATCCGCAAATTGACAACACATAAATTTACAAACTTTGTAAAAAACTATCTCACAGCAAACGCATTTTATACTTTCAATGAGTTCTTGAGTAATACCCCTCAAGCTTGCGCTGCTGTGGGATAGTCGTAGCTATACCTATTTAATTTTTATATTTAATTTTTATATAATCTAATTTTGTTAAATGATTTTCTTTGACGTATGTAAATACTTTTGTATGTTAGCACGAATAAAGATTATTATTATTATTATTATTATTATTATTATTATTATTATTATTATTATTATTATCCGTTGAACAATGGTTTTGTAGTCATTTATAAATTTTAAACTGTTATTTTTTAAGATTTTTGCTTAGATTACTGTGAAAAGAAACAAAAGTGGTTATAAAAAACAATTAAATTTAATGAATGTATTGTTCAAAATGGCCACCTCACAACTTCTATACAATTCTAAAAAAATTAGACAGATCTGCGATTAAAAAGCTCCACAGGATTTTTTAACATTTTCTTATAGATTTTGACCTCTCAAGAACAGGAAAAATATTCAATATGTTTAGCAGTATTATTAGTAATAAACCGACCTATGTGTTTTTTTATTTAATAATTTATAAAAAAATTGTGGTTGCATAGATAATAAAAGCAGCATTAAAATGATGTGTCACTCGATCCCACTTGATAAGTATTAAAATTTTTTGAAACGATGGCTCTAGGCGCTACAGGGATGTGGTAATAACTTAAAAACTGATAAAATTTGGTCTTCCTTTAAAGTAAAATTGACCTGTTTTAGCTTTTTTTTCTAAACTTAGACGAAATCAAAGATTTTAGGGAGAGCAAATTTTAGTTGGTACACCTGTATATTGTACTTTACTATTTTAGATCATATCAACAGTTGCTCAGATGTTTTTATTCTGACATATCTATGTTCTGACATTTCATTAATTTTATTATATCGTGTGGCTTTATTAAACAAAATTTGTTTAAATAATTCTACGAAATACACAATAAAATTTGAATTGTATTTGGAAGGTAAGATTTTTTACTATTTAATAATCAATTTGAATATTAACATTAATTTGAGGTTATGTTTCGTTCAAAAACTAATATATTGTAAGGTTAGAAATTAATGAAATCTAAATTTTTACATATTAATTGATGTTTTGGTTTATTATATTAAACGAAACCTTCTTCAGGTTATATCATGCTTTAATAAAAACGATTTGCACAAAGGCATGATAGCCTGAAGAAGGTTTAATAGAATAAACTGAAACGTCGGTTAATATACCAAAATTTTTATTTTATTTGTCTATTCTCTGTTAATTTCTAACTTTTTTTAATTAAAATTAATTTTTAGATTAATAAATCTGACATGGATAATTTTTGGAAGAATAGTTTAGAAATATATCATTGTAAATACTGTGACTTCAAAACAGATCTTAAGATATTTTATTATGGTCATTTACGAAGATTTCACGCAAAAACTGAAATAAATACATTTCCATTTGTTTATGCAGCACACTACAAATGCAAAAACTGCAATTTTACATCATATTCATTGCTACTTTTATTAAAACATATTTTAAATTGTCAAGAAAATACAAAGAAAAAAAGAAAAGTAATTGGTAAAAAGCAGTGTTCCTATTGTCTATACAAAGCTGCTAGTAATAGCAAATTAAAAATTCATATAAGAAAACATATAGCACCAGAAGAAATCAGACCGTATAAATGTGATCAATGTGACTACAAAGGAAAAAGAAAAGGAAATTTAACACAACATATAAATAATAGACATAAATCAGAGAATGAAGTTTTGTTACATTTTTGCCTTAATTGTGACTACAAATCAAAGATAAAAGCTAATCTCAAAAAGCATATTTTTTCAATGCACACAGCACGAGAAAATGTGCCAAATTATGAATGTAACAAGTGCAACTACAAAACTAGATATCAAAAACACTTAAAAATGCATATTATGCGACGTCATACAGTTCCAGAGATATCACGATGGTACCACTGTGAGCACTGTACCTTCAAAAGCAAAGTACAAGCGGATTTAAGACGGCATGTAAAAATGTATCATATGAGAGGAAAAAAATCTACCAAAATTTGAATGTTACACATGCAACTATACCACTAAAACTAAAAATAATTTAAAAGAACACATTATTAGACATCATACAAACCTAGAAATGTTTTAATGGCAGCTGAGGTGTGAACACTGTTCTTATAAAAACAAAGTAAAAGGAGATTTAACAAAACATCTAAGAAGAAAAAACTCATGCAAATATTGAAATTGTATAAAAAGGTACATAATTCGATTATATGAAGTTCCCATAATATATCTAATAGATTGTTTATATAGGTTTTATTTTTGTCAATAAAAACTAGTATTGCAAGAAATGCCACCACATAGCTACTTATTTTATTCTTACCTAAAGTGCACTCTTACCTTAACGCACTTAATAAATCCATTTTTGGATTCTCTTGAAACTACTAAAACGATTTCTTATGTCCATTCGTTCTCTTCCAAATATTCTCGCTACTTTATTTTCCGAAAGTAACTCGAATGATTCTCGAGATTTTTATTTTTCTTCAAAATTTGGACTTGCTACTGACAGCAGATGACAAATCTAATAAGTTAGTAGAACTACAGATTAAATTTTCGCTAATTTGAACAGTATTTATACTGTAATATTGACTTTACAACAAAGAATTTATCTACTTCAATATTACGGAACTGGAGAAGAGTGCTACCGAGTTGTTACCAGAAAATTCAATCAAAAACACCCAGAAGTTACCATTTTAAATTCCAGTGCAAAAAACTTGGTGATTAGGGTTGTCTTGTGCTTGGTGGTAAGCTTCAGGGTTGTCTTTAAGAAGGAGGGCAATACTATCAATAAGCTCATTTACAAAAAATCTTCAAGCAGAACAAACTTTAGAAAATGGTGATATAGCCAAACGTCTCAATTTTTGTTTGGAAATAGCCTACACAGTTTTGAAAAATTCAACGAAGTCGTTTCATTTCAACATTGCCGATACTGGAGTGAGACGAATCCTAACTTTAGGATTTCTTGTCAAAGACAATATTTAAAAAAATTTAATATTTATGTAATAACGCGTGAGCGAAAGTAAAACCTTCACATGCTTGTAACTATTGCTACAGAGCTACTTTTTAAGGAAGTACCCAACAATGTAATATGCAGTTATCAATGTAATCATAGATAAAAAAAATATTTAGTAATTGTTTCCAATATTTATTTGAATCTTGTTTTATTAAGTAACAATTTATTAATAACAAAAACTATTATTTACATATTATTATTTTTACAAAGTGTAGTATCACAAATCTGTTTTTATTTCGCTTCTGTAGAACCACCGCACAGAGCTGTATGTCGTCGACAAATATGTTTTTTTAAATGTGCTTTATATATAGTTTTATACTCGCATATATCACACTCATATTTCAACACATTCTTTTTCGACATATGATGTACTTTCACATGCTGTACTAATTCTGTTTTCGTCTTACTTCTGAAAGTACAGTGCTCACACTGGTGCCATTGTATCTCTTCCAAAGCTGTATGATGTCGAATAATGTGCATTTTAAAATTAACTTTCTGTATAGATTCAAAACTGCACGAGTCACATTCATATTTCGGCACATTTTCTCGTGCTGTATGCTTTGCAAGAGTGTGTCTTTTAATGTGAGATTTTCGATTTGTTTTGTATTCACAGTGATTGCAATAAAATTGTTCTTCTAATATACACTGCTCCAAGAAATTAACGCACCACTTGAAAATAAAGTAAAAAAATTAAAACTATGTACATTTGACATCTTTGGTTGAGAAGGTTAAATCAAGCTATAATCTAGTTACCCATTGTAATAAAAGTTTTGACATTAAAGTCAGAAATTTGAGATTAATAGTTTTTTAAGCAGAAATTTTAAAATAATTTTCATTTTTAAATTGTGTTAATTTGTAATTTCGTTTTATTGTTATTTGAATTTGCCGTTCTGTGGATAGTCTTTATCACTTGAAACAATAATAAAAACATTATGAGGAATTTGACTCGAGAAGAATGCGCCCAAGCTGTGGTTTTGTTGGAGGAAGAATGGAGCTACAGAAGAATTGGTGAAAGGTTTGGTGTATCTCATACGTCAGCTTCGCGTATGATACAAAGGTACAGAGAGACAGGAAGTCACCTCAGAAGACCTGGGCAAGGAAGAAAAAGGATAACCACTCCTATCCAGGATAGATTTTTAAGAATATCTGCGCTAAGGGAACGCTTTGTAACCGCCAGGAAGCTACAAACTGAGTTCCGTGAGGTAGAAGGAACTCAAATCAGTACCGAAACTGTTAGAAAAAGACTTAAGGAGAATAATTTAACACCCCATATTCCTGCTCGTGGTCCTGCATTGACTGCAAAACACCGTAGATCCCGATTAGAATTTGCTAGAGAGCACATAAATTGGCAAAGAGAGGATTGGGAGTCTGTTCTTTTTACCGATGAGTCAAAATTTTGCCTTTACAATTGCGATAGACGTGTTCGTGTGTATCGTAGACCAAATGAGCGGTACGCACAGTGTAACATTCAGAATACCACATTGTTTGGTGGAGGCTCAGTAATGGTTTGGGGTGGTATTTCCTTACAAGCTCGCACGGAGTTAGTGGTTGTAAATAATGGCTCTATAAATGCGGACAGACATTCTTGAAGAGCATGTCGTACCATATGCTTCTTATATTGGTCCAAATTTTGTGTTAATGCAAGATAACGCAAAACCCCACACTGCCCGAATTGTTAAAGATTACTTGAATGAGCCAGAAATCAATGTTTTGGATTGGCCAGCTCGAAGCCCTGACCTGAATCCTATTGAGCATGTTTGGGACATTCTCGGGAAACGTTTAAAAAGTCTTCCACATCCTCCTGTCCATCTTCAAGAGGTAGGTCCTCAACTAAATGAAATTTGGAATAACTTAAATCAAGAAGACATAAGTTCGTTAATTTTGAGTATGGAACGAAGATGTGCAGCGGTTATTCAAAGTAGAGGTGGAAATACGCGATATTAAGATATTTTCTGTAACTTTTATAACGGCGTAACTTTAATAAAATTTTGTTTTCGGTTTATTTTTCTATATTTGGACACATTAGATATTAATTTACTTTAAACAAATGTTTTTGTTAAATTTTTCTTAATTTTGTACCAATTGGTCGAATACATGTTTCAATTTTCAAAAAAATTCAAATGGTGCGTTAATTTATTGGAGCAGTGTATGTTGAAATTTTACATGTTGGGTCAAATTTGATTTCGATTTGGCTTTGTACGTACAGAGTACTCACATTGGTACCATTGGATTTTCTCAGGAGCTGTATGACGTAACAAAATGTGCGATTTTAAATTTCCTTTATGTATAGTTTTATACTCGCATGTGTTACATTCATATTTCAGTACATTTTCTTCTGAAATATTATGTACTCTTAGATGTTTCACTAAATCAATTTCTATTTTACTTCTGTAAGTACAATCTTCACATTCGTACCATTTTATCTCATTTGGAGCTCTGTGATGTTGAATAATATCATATGTCTTTTTAAAGCTACGTGATGTAGAGTTTTATACGTGCATATATTACACTCATATTTTGACACATTTTTTGTGTGTTTTGCAAGAATGTGTCTTGCGAGATGAGATCTTATCTTTGTTTTGAATTCACAGTGATTACAATAAAAAAATATAACTTCTGATGTGTGTTGTAGTTTTACATGTTGTACTAAATCTACTTTTAGTTTACTTCTGTAAATGCAGTGCTCACATTGGTACTCTTGTATGTCTTCTGGGGCTGTATGACGTTGAATAATATGTCTTTTTAAGACTGCTTTATGCATAGTTTTATACTCGCAGTTGTTACATTTATATTTTAGTACATTTTCTGGTTTTGTATGCTTTCTATAAGTGTGTCTAGTGAGATTCCGTTTCACTTTTGATTTATATAAATAGAAATTGCAATGAAATAGCAAAAGTTTGAAGAATTTAACAAAAAAAAAAAATTTTTACGTCTAAATTTGGTAACTCGTAGAAAAATAAATATTGTCACGAAGCGGAAGTTCGTTAGCCTGCCGATGCGGTTGGGCTATTGCTGATATCGACTAAATCACCGTCGGTTGAGGCAATAGCTGGCTCAGCATTTAGGGGGTTGGCGAACTAGCGGGTTGCGTTAATGGGGGAGTCGGTTGATAGAGTTCAACGAAGAGAGTTGAGTTAGGTGGAGTGTGAGATATGTCCAGACTCTTCGATTGTGTGAGAATGTCACTGTAAGTAGCTCTTAAGTATTCTATCCACTATCTAATATGTATATCTCGATCATCATTAAATTTCCTTTTGTATTAAAACCCTGTTTTTAATCTCAACCCCACCTCACGAGGCAGAGCCCGTGACAATATAAAATGCGCAACCTAAAGTTTTGTAGAAAATTAAACGCTCTACAAAAAAGATCTCTTGTGGTTAATCTATTACTCTAACCATTTAGAAGATATTCGCATTTTAATAACCAAAATTTAAAGCTAGCTCCTCAATTTTTTTTTAAAGCTAAGCTCCGTATTAGTACAACGGAGATGAAAACTATTGACAGCATTGGCAGCTGAGCTTAAATAACTTTATTTTGGTCGAACTGGATCTAATATATTTCTAATTTTTTTTAGGAAGAAATCAAAAAACACGAATCGAATAAAATACTAAAACTTGATTACATAAACGACAATCAAAATTGAGCATGTGCAATAGAGATTTTGCACCGTTAAAACGGTACTAGGCATGTACACTCCAATTATAAACTATTGTTAGAAGAAACCTACTAAAGTCCTTTAAAATAACTTTTAAGGCTAGGAAGTAGTCGGTGGGCGATAACCATAGTAAGATTCATTTGATGTAAAGCGGTATCGGAATAAGAGTCGCCAGCTTTTGCCCCGATCTATTAAGGGGGTATTCTGGTGTAGAAATCTGAAAATTTTGGTATTTTCAAAGCTTAACCTTTCAAAAATATATCTTTAAAAGGATAAATAGTCATTTTAGACCGAAACAAACCGAAATAAGACGTTGGAATCACCCGTCTATCTAATTTTACCCGAAACTTTAAACGCGTTTTTCTCAAAACTACGTTTTTCAAAGAGTTTGTCATGATTTCTCAGGTTCTACTTAACCGATTTACTTGAAATTTAATGTAAGTGTTCTCAATACATGCCTCTATCGTACTAACGATTATTATAACAAAATATTTTTTTTTATTATTTTAAAAAAATTTTGAAAAGGCAAAAAAATTGAACAAAAATTTTTCTTTTTTTTGGACAGCCGGAATTTAGCAAAAAAAATTTTTTTTACACTTTTTCGTAGTTAATACGATAACAGCATTCATCTAAATTATTAATCTTTTTTATATTTTTGTTTTGGATCATTAGAAAAGTTGCAATCGTAACAAACTTGGCGCATCATTTTTTTTTCAATCCCCTACTTCAACAACTTATAACATTTTAAGTTTTTAATTTTTTGATATTTTTTATTTTTATATGTATTCTTAAAATACTAATAAATATCTTGTCAAAAAATGAATAATAAAAATATTTTTTGTTTTTTATTTATAGCACTCGAAAGAACACCTCAAATTCATGCCTCTATACACCAGAATACCCCCTTAAGCAGCTTCATAAATTAAGACCAATTCTCTTGCGAATCTTATTACAATGTGGCTTATTTGCCGCTTTATAAAAAATGAATCGTACTATTGTTACCGCCCGACTACCCCTCAGCTTCCAGAAGTCAGTTTAAGCGATTTTATTGTTAGAAACTTAATTAATTGAGAAAAATACAAAATTCAACAACAAAGGTATATTCAGATCAATATCCGACAAATGAGTGAATTAGACGCCTGTTTTCCCTAAGTCTTGCCAGAGCTGGAATTCCGTTTTTACGGCCATGGCAGATAATTAATTAATTATAAACTTGTAGGTTGATTTAAGATTTATTTTACTTCTGTAGGTATATATGACGTTGAGTAACGTGCTTTTTTAAATCCCCTTTCCTTATAGTTTTGTAACTACATGTGTTACATTCATATTTTGGCACATCCTCTCGTGCTGTATGCTTAGCAAGAATGTGTTTTTTCACACTAGATTTTATCTTCGCATTGTATTCACAATACTCCCAGTAAAATACCTTCGTATTCTCTTCTGTTACCACATGATTTACTTTAACATGATGTGTTAAATATTTTTTATTTTACTTCTGAAATTACAGTGCTCTCATTGGTACTCTTGTATGTCTTCTGGGAATGTATGTCGTCGAATAATATGCGTTTTTAAATCATTTTTACGTATTGTTTTGTATTTGCATGTCTTACACTCATATTTTTCTTCTGAGTGATATGCTTTTACATGTTTTATTTTATTAGTTTTGTAGGTACAGTACTGACAATGATGTCATTGTATTTCTTCTGGAGCTGTATAGTGTCGAATTATGTACGCTTTTAAGTACATTTTATACAGTTTTGTAATTGCATGTGTTACATTCATATTTCGGGACATTTTCTTTTAATATATGTTGTATTTTTACGTGTTGGGCTAAATCTGTTTTTATTTTGCTACTGTAAGTGCCAGTGCTCACATTGGTACCACTATGCGGCTTCAGGGACTGTAAGTTTTCGAATTATGTGTGTTTTTAAGATTTCTTTACGTTGAGTTTTAAAACTGCATGTGTTACATGGTAAATCATTTGCTATTTTAGAAAAATTCCCAAAATTTGTAGTTTGTTACCAAATAACCCGAACTGGTCTGCTAGTTGCATATAAGAAAAACAAAAAAAATTTTTTTTTATAAAAAATCGAATTTATTTGTGATAAGAAACTTTCTAATCTAGACAATGCGCATTAGACGTTTTGCCACATTTTGCATTTCACCGACTTTTGTGAGTTTTTTTTAGTTTATATGACCGATTTTGTGAAAGTCTTTCAGTCGCCATTTACAAATCATCTGTTGTTTTAATCTGTATTTACAAGAAATTCATTTCAAATTGTAACTAAAAAGTATAATTTTTATATTTAATTAGTGACTAGTTGAATAATAAATATTTTAGTTTATGTAATTAAGATGTTTGAAGACCAACTTTTTAATTGCGAGAAGAGTAATTTAGAGATATATGAATGCAAATGCTGCAACATCAAAACATATATTCAAATCAACTCTTCTATTTCTACAGAATGTTATCGATGTGAAAACTGTAATTTTTCAACATTTTCATTATTGTTTTTCTTCAAACATAATTTAATTTGTCGAGAATATAGAAGAAAAAGAAAAAATCTGTTCCCAAACATAAACTAACTCATCATATTATTCGTACAGCTTCAGGGGAGACACAATGTAACCATTGTTTCTACAAAACTAAAATAAAATCACTTTTAAATCGTCATGTAAAATTACATTACACGTCAAAAGAAATTTCTTTATTTTATTGTAATAGCTGTGATTATAAATCAAAGAAGAAACAAACTGTGGATAGACACATTCTTGCAATGCATACAGCACGAGAAAATTTGCCAAAATATAAATGTAACTCATGTAACTACAAAACTATATATAAAGAACATTTAAAATTACATACTATTGGCCGTCATACAGCTACAGAAGAAATACACTGGTACCAATGTAAATACTGTACCTACAAAGGCAAAATAAAATCATATTTAACAAAACATATAAAAACACATTTTCCATCAAAAGAAGAAAAAGCTAAATTTCAATGTAACATGTGTAAATACACAACTAAACATAAGCCAGATTTAAACGAACATAATATTCGACATCATACAGCCCCAGATGAGATAAAATGGTATGAATGTGAGAAGTGTAATTACAAAAGTAAAATTAAATCAGTTTTAACACGACATGTAAAAATACATATGTCAGATGAAGATACACTAAAATATGAGTGTAACACATGCAGTTACAAAACTAAGAATAAAAGAGATTTAAATCTACATATTACTCGACATCATACAGACCCAGATGAAGTACGAGAATGGTACAAATGTGAGAAGTGCTCCTATAGGAGTAAAATTAAAGCAGATTTAAGAAAACATGCAAAAGTACATTTTAAGACGTAGATGTAAAAGTGGAATAGTATATGTTGTAAAATACATCTGATTTGGACAAGCTGGTATATCAAGTAGCTAATTCAAAACTGTGGAGCAGTATTTCAACCAGAAATACAGCATTACAGATTATCAAAATCTGCCAAAATTTAAGAATATATGCGAATGGTGTAATAGTGACATTAACCTTAGTGTTCTGCAGCTTTTCAATTGCTTACAACTAAAGGACATAAGACAATAACTTTAAATTGAAGGCGGTATTGAAGCCCCAGAGACAGAAGACGAATTATGGAAGTACCTCAAAAAGTTAATAAATTATAATTTGTATATTAAATAGTTTATATAATAATGTATTGTATTTATATTTTAACTCAAGCAGCGTTAATTGCCATATACGCACACCAGGAAAGGCTAGGGATATTCCCTATAATTATCTACATACTAATAGACTTTACCTAACGCAGTTTTTATAATTATTTTGTTGCCTGTACGCTATTTATCGCGTTTTACAGAGTCTCATTACTTGACAAAAACTTTTTGAAGGAACATGAGATTTCTGTTTTGCCATGGCCATCGTAATCGCCCGACTTGAACCCTATTGAGCTCTTTTGGGATGCGCTCCAAAGAAAGGAGGTCACACAATTTATTAATTTTTTATAATTTGTTTATAAAGACATCATTGTAACATTATTTCAACAAAAACTTATCATTTGAATTTCCTAAATTGATTTTAAGATTCAATTAAATAGCTCATTTACTGTTTAATTTGATTAATTAATATTATATTTAGCTCATGTAAACAGTCGGTCTAATGCGTTTCATAAACCACTTGATTTTTCTGTAAAAGTTTGAAGTTTAGGAATAGCATTTAAGCATAAATTACATTATTTGTTATTGAAAAGTAGTTAAATAAATTCAAAATAATAATAACTAAATACATGTGAAACTGTAGAAGGTATGATATATTATTATTGTATTATCAATTTGCTAAATATTGACATTTGATAATTTTTAGGTTATGTAATTCTAAAATGGATAAAGACCCACTTTTTAATTGTGAAAAGATTAGTTTATTAAAGTTGTATTATTGTAAATATTGTGACTTTAAAACACATTTTGAAGTTTCGTTTTATAATCATTTTCAAAGATTCCACACAAAAAACCAGAATAATTCATTCTCATCTGCTAGTTTAGAATGTTACAGATGTAAAAACTGTAATTTTCCAACATTTTCTTTATTAATTTTATTTAAACATAATTTGAATTGTCAAAAACTAGATTCAACAATACTACATAACGAAGTTTCGTTATTTTATTGCAATCACTGTGAATACAAATCAAAAGTAAAATATTGTATTAAAAGACACATTCTTGCAAAGCACACACCACGAGAGAATGTGCGAAAATATGAATGTAACACCTGCAATTACAAAACTATACAAAAAGCAGATTTAAGAGTACATATCACACGATACCATACAGCTTCAGAGAAGATAGAATGGTACCAATGTAAGCAATGTACCTATAAAAGCAAATTAAAAACTGGGTTAACACGTCATGTAAAAATACATAATATATCTAATAAAAAAAAGAAAAAAATATATAAATGTAACTTCTGCACGCATATAACTGCACGAAAAGAACACTTAAAAATACACATAATTCGACATCATACAGATCAAGAGAAAATCAAGTGGCATCAATGTGAGCACTGTACTTACAAAAGCAAAACAAAGGATTGTTTAACACAGCATAAAAAACTGCATTATGTATCAGGAGAAAATCTGCGAAAATTTAACTGTAATACATGCACGTACAGAACTATGTATAAAAATGATTTAAAGAAGCATATTATTCGACATCATACAGCCTTAAAAGATGTAGAATGGTACCAATGTGAGCATTGTATTTACAGAACTAAAATAAAAACAGATTTAACAAAACATATAAACGTAAAACATATACCAGAAGAAAATATGGCAAAATATAAATGTAACACGTGCGAGTATGTTACTAAATTTAAAGGAGATTTAAAACGTCACATTATTCGACACCATACAGCTCCTGAAGAAATACAATGGCACCAATGTCAGTATTGTAATTACAAAACCAAAATACAAATTAATTTAACACAACATCTCAGAAGAAAATGTGCGAAATGATGAGTGTGACACGTGCAAAACTTGTGCGGACTTAATAAATAAAACTATTATTTTTTACTTAAGGGTTTTATTAGCGTCCGTTGGTTATCAATGTGAATCAAAATCACATGGTAAATGACGCACCCCCACCTACCCTTTAAGCCACAGCCACCCCAACTTGTAAATTTTAAATGGCACTACTCTACTTGTGACACATCGTTGGAAAGCTCATAACAAGCGCTTTTCAAAAATGTTATGCAAAAGCTTATTTAGAAAAGTCGTTTTCTAAATAGTCGACAAGAAAGACTTTAAATTTTCATTTTTGTTATTCGCTGTAGTAAATGAACTTTAATTGAAACTAAAATAAAACATTGCCTAAGTGATTAATTTTTATTAAATGCTATAATAGATGTTTAAAATGATTTTCTCTTGTTTGCTAAACAAAAATAGAGCTTGTTTTGAAATTCTTCACGAACTTTTTGAAAAGTTTCTCTTCGAATAGCTCGACACTCTTGAATGATTCTTTGTCTCAATTGTTCAAGTGAGTCTACTTTTGTTTTATAAACCACAGACTTTAAAAGACCCCATAAAAAAATCTAGTGGTGTAAGATCTGGTGACCTAGGGGACCATTCAATAGGTCCTCTTCTCCCAATCCATTGATCTGGGTGGTGGTTATCCAACCATTGCCTAACTGGAAGTACATAGTGTGAAGGTGCTTCATCTTGTTCGCGATTTCCCAATTCGTCTAATTGATTTTCAAGATCCTGAACTATAAGAGGCTCAATGGTTGTATCCAGCATATTAGCGTATTGTTCGCCGTTCAAGTTGCCATCAATAAACAGAGGTCCAATAATGGCATCTCCTAGTATCCCAGCCCAAACATTTAGTTTTTGTGGATACTGCGTATGTTCCTTTCTAAATATGTGAGCATTTACATCACTCCAATAGGTATCTACAGTTTTGTTTATTTACATTTCCATTTAAATAAAACGAACATTCATCCGAAAAACAATTTTTTTTTACAAATAATGGTTCGGTAATGCATTTTTCAGTAATCATTTCACAAATTTAATGCGCCGATCCGGGTCGTCATCGCCAAGTTCTTGGAGAATTTGCATCTTATAAGGATGAAATTTATGAAGTTTCAATACCTTTCGTACTGATTCGTGTGATAATCTAGTTTCCCTAGCTGTGTGACGAATTGATATTGTTGTAGTATTTATAGCATATTGTCCAAGTACTTCAATTTGGGATTCCTCACTGAGTACTCTTGGTTGACTTCTTTCTTTATTCTTAACAGATTCTGTTTCCTCAAATTTGGCGTCTAACTTCTGAACGTACGCATGACTGACATGTTTTTCTGGATATTTATTTTTGAACACTGCCGCTGTTCGAAGAGCACAACGATTTTCAGAACCGTAAATAAATATCAATTCAACACTCTGACGTACTATAAACCATTGTTAATTTTTGATAATTTACAATATCGTTAACAGGTACAATTAATAATGAAATGTATGAATCTACAAAAACAGATACATTATAATCTAATCCCAATAAACATAGGACTGCAAAAACCATAATGTATTGCCATTTTGATAAGATTCAAAACACAAAAAGATCACACAAAAACATGAAAGGTAGTCTTTGGGGTTTAAACCATCTTTTTGGTTGTGTATTTTGTAAATAACGTCAATTTTTCCTTTCCAATTAGGACATCGCATAATAAAAATGAAAATTTAAAGTCTTTCTTGTCGACTTTTTGGAAAACGACTTTTCTAAGTAGGCTTTTGCATAACATTTTTGAAAAGCGCTTGTTATGAGCTTTCCAACGATGTATCACAAGTAGGGTAGTGCCATTTAGAATTTTCAAGTTGGGGTAGCTGTAACTTAAAGGGTAGGTGGGGGTACGTCACTTACCATGTCATTTTGATTCCCCCTAGCAATCACCGAAACGGTTTTAAGTGATTCTCAACAACTTTTTCAATTCTAGAGATATTGCCGATTGAAGCTTTTAAAATTAACACACTGTATATTCTTGCATCAAGGAAATATAGTACATTGTATAGTACCTGTCAATTTCATTTCATTTGGTAATATTTATGATTTCTATATAATTTATGTCGGTTGTTCGGTTTTAAACTCTGATTAATTCAAAATACAGTGTCTTGATTGGTTAAAAATGCCCTAATAAGAGATTAAAGGCCCATCAATTTTGATGAACGTTTAAGGAATTGAGCATTACTGTAACAATATTAATAAGTCGTCATTAAAATAAAACAGATCAGGTGATTGCAGAGACGTAGACAAAATATATAAGTTAGGTAACGTAAGTATTAATAAAAAAAACAAAAAAAAAATAAAATTAGAAAAATAAGTTTAAATAGGCAATTTATCTATTTTGAGTGAAAACAGTTTATTAATAAAGAAATATAATTGAACATAATTATATCAATAACAAATTTATTATTATAAAAATTTGGATACGTTTCAAAAACGTCTAAAAAATTCCGGAAAGAAAAATGTATCTGTGTTATCTCAAAAAAATGAGAATTTGACTAAAGTAATCAATTGTTTTACTAATTAAACTCGAAGTGGCAACTGATTTCAGGTCACAACAGACCTAAAATTTATATTTTATTTCATAAAAAAGCGTCATCAACTGAAAATTCATTAAGAAAAGAACTAAAATACAATAACTGAAATTATGCCTCTTGCATCCACTGTACATCTTCTCTTTTTTTACTTGTGTAGTGTTTTTACATGTCGTGTTAAATCACTTTTAATTTTGCTTCTATAAGTACACTTCTCACATTGATACCAGTACGTATCTTCCGGTGCTGTATGATGTCGAATAACATGCTTTTTTAAATCTCCTTTAACTACAGTTTTATAATTACATGCGTTACACTCATATTTTGGCAGATTTTCCGGTGATGTATGCTTCGTAAGAACATGTCTTTGGAGATGACTTTTTAACTTTGATTTATAGTCACAGCTATCACAATAAAACAAGGAATCTTCATTCGACATGTGTGTTAATTTCACGTGACGATTTAAAGCTGTTTTTATTTTGTTTTTGTAAGAACAATACTCGCATTGGTACCATTGTACCTCCTCAGAAGCTGTATGATGTCGAATTATGTGCACTTTTAAGGTTTCTTTACGTATAGTTGTGAAATTACATGTGCTACATGCATATTTTAGCACATTTTCGCGGTCTTTATGCTTTGAAAGAATGTGCTTTTTGATGTTAGCATTCCATTTTGATTTATATCCACAGTGATTGCAACTAAATAACAAGATTTTGTTAGTTGAATTATGCTTTCTTTTTAGATGTAGTGTTAAATCCTGTTTTACTTTTCCTTTGTAATCACACTGATTACATTTGTACCATTTGATTTCTTCTGGTTCTGTATGTTTTCTTGTTATATGGTCTTTCAGTAAATAATGATTATTAAATGATTTATACACACAATAAGGGCATTGATTCGTTTTCAGAACATTTTTATAACAATTTAAGTTATGTTTGAATAAAAATAATAATGAAAATGTTGTAAAATTGCAGATTTTGCATGTATATGATTTTGCACAAAAAGATATTAATGGATTTATCTTGTTTTTAATATGGAAATTTTGAAAATGATCCCAAAATATTATTCCAATGTTTGTCTTAAAATCGCAATGTTTACATTTATATATTATTTCTAAAATACTGTTTTCACAGTTAAAAAATAGATCTTCATCCATTTTAGTTTATGATCCTAACCTAAAAATTGATTAAATTTTATTATCCACCTTATCAAAAAATAGATAAAAATATAAGTACTCACTATAATTCCAAACAAATTTAATTATTGTTCAGTGTTTGTTTAATTAACAACAAATTATTATTTAATTTGTGATATGTTAAATATATTCTAAAATTTTCAGAACAAACGACAAACGTATGTTTGTATAAACAGACCGACTGCTCATATAATCTAAAATTTCCAGCAAGTTCAAGATGAATAAATAATTTTTTAAAATTTAATAATTGTTTTTAAAAAACTGTAGCGGTAAATCACAAAAATATTCAAATTTTTGTAAAGTTTTTATGCGGGTAACGCAGTCTAAATTATTAATAACTGTAATTTAAAAAAGACTCTATACACTTAGTAGTATACTCGGTAGTATAGATTAATCATATTTTTTTATATTATTAACAAATAAAAGAACCATGACTTATGTCAGATGTTAAAGAAATCAAAATCTATCTGCTATAATTACTCAAAATTGCTAATAAATAAAAAATATACAACGAATTGACTGATCACAATGAACAACGCTAACAAATCTTACACTTAACACTTACTACTTGACTACCTTGTCAAACTTTAAAATTAGATTACTATCACATCTCCGTTTTGCGTTATTTGTTTTTAACGTAATCAGTAAATCTATTAATTTTAATTAAATGGTTTTATTAGCGTATGTTCGTTACAACGATTACCGACAAACTGTCTAAGAATATATGTCGTCATTAGCAAAAAAACAAATCAGGTGATCGCAAAGACATACACAAAGAGAATTATATGAATTAGATAACATATTAACAAAAAATAATGATGAAAAATAATAAATAATGATAGATTCATTAACAGTGTTAATAAAATTACGTATTAATCTTAAATATAATAGTTAACAATAATAAATTTGTACTATTTGATAATATTTTTTAATTAAACACCCGATATAAAGTATATAATGTGATATGGCTGTGATAATGTTATAAATAGACATATGTACACTCTTGATCACTCGAAATGAGATGATTAGGCTGACTGCGCTTGTGTCATTATCAATAATATCACAATGCAATATAAATTACTCATTAGTGTTTTAAATAAAGTAAATGTGCCCAATTTTGTTAAGTTTTTAAAATTACAAAAAAAAAATGGTGATAGAACATTGTTATTCTAAGGTAACAACAAGTGTGATAGATTTGATTGTCTTATTTTTAATGATGTAGCGTACTTACCATTTAGCACACTTAAAGATCGCACCAAAAACACTATTGCACAATTAAAAATTTTAATATTCGGACTTACATTTATACCAAAGTTTAAAAAAAAAATATTTGACTCACCCAATTAGCTTCCCTCGTTGCCTTCTTCTTCTTTAAACGAACCTACTGTAATTCAAGAACACACTATATTAGAAATATTTGATTTAATTTTATGAAGATAACTAACCCTTTAATCCCGCCTTTATAATTACAGATCTCTTCTTCGAAGTCCATAATCCAAGAGGCACTTGTATCCATCACCACTCGAAATTTAAAAATTCGCGCACAACTGAAAGTCTTTTCATTCGAAATTTAAAAAAATCGCGAACTACTCATAGTCCGAGCACTCGAAATTGAAGATTTGCGCGCGCACTTCACAGACTTACTGTAATAAAAAAGTTTTTATTTATGAAAGATGATCATTTTTTTTTAATTATTACCCTTAAAAACAGTCAATGTAGCCTCCAAAAGAACGATCTATGACCCATGTTCATGGAAAAAAATCCAAAATCTGCTATGATTACTCAAAATTGTTAATAATAAATCAGATTTTAATAATAATATATATCAAATATTTATAAGATAAAAAAGGTACTTACCATTAAATAAAAAAACACTGCACTATTCCACTGTTACATAGATAATTTAAATAAAATATTTACATTTCTACTCGTAACTTAAAAAAAAATTTTTTGACTCACCCTATTGGCCTCCCACGTTGCCTTCTTCTTCTTTAAACGAACCTACTGTAATTCAAGAACACAATATATTAGAAAAATTTTGATAAAAGTTTAGAATGATAACTAACTGATGACCCATAATCCAAAAAGCACTTATATCTATCACCACTCGAAATTTAAAAATTCACGCACAACTGAAAGTCCATTCACTGGAAATTTTAAAAAATCGCGAACTACCGATTGTTTGAGCACTTGAAATTAAAGATATCGCGATCGCACTTCACTGACTTACTGTAATAAAAAAGACACTATATTAGTAAAGTTTATATATTTTTTAAAATATTACTATCACTTAAAAACAATCAATGCAGCCTGATTTTACCTCAAACGAATAAACATTAACCCATATCAGATGTTGAAGCAATACAAAACTGCAATGATCACCCAAAACTGCTAATAAATAAAAAAATATATAAAACTAGTTGACAATAAACAACGAATAACGCTAACAAATATCACACTTAAAATTTCCCAAACTCTTAGATTAGGTTACTATCACATTTTTGTTTTGCTTTATTTTCTTTTAATGTAATTCCAAGTTAAAATTTTAATTTTGTGTACGAATTTAATAAATAAATCTATTAATTTCTCCTAAATGATTTTATTAGCGTCTGTTCGTTACAACGACAAGCGACAAACTGAATAAATTGTGTAAGAATATCAATATGTCGTCATTAGCAAAAAACAAATCAGGTGGTCGCAAAGACACAGACAAAGAGAATTATATAAATTAGATAACGACGTATTAACAAAAAAACAATGAATCATACAAATATGACACTGTACGTAAAAAATGGTAAATTTGAAATAGTGTTCTAGAAAATAATACAATTATGTAATAGTTTTAAATATAGTGCGCAAAATGAATTAAAAATCACTTAAATTTTTTGATTATTATGCTATAAAATAACACAAACAAAATTATGAACATATGTTGAATGTTCTATTCTATTTTTACTATACATTTTTATCATTTAATGTTTTAATATGTTTTGACAAAATTGTTATAAAAGCCATTTTATAGTATACTTCAAATCATTAAATTTGTTTTTTAGTTTTTTATAATAAGATAAAAAAATCGGAAGTACCTATAAGTCCGTATTTTAAAAGACAGTATATAAAACAACATTTTTAAAATAATATTTGTCGCTTTTGTATTTCCAAATTGTATTAAAAAATTGATAATCCTTCAAGCAAAATATTGAGAAAATTGTGAGTACAAAAGAAGCAATATAAAATAAGTAATTTTCACTTCTGATTTCCAAAAATGTGTATTTTGAAGTTTTTAATATAATCTGAGAGCTGAAAGCTACGGTTTACTTATTTTAAACTCCAAAAACATAAAATTTTAGTTATCTTCTTATAAATATTTTGAATAAATAAAAACACAGGTGATATTGTTCTAGTAATTTTAGTAGTCTCTAGTCAGAAGCAAATATTCTGCTAATTTTAGAAAAAATAAATATATTTTACTAATATTTAGATTATATAGGATGTCTCACGAACGAGTGCACATAATTTAACTAAAGATTAAGAAGTAAAAAATAATTGAATATATTTTTTATTTTTTTCCTTAAAAAAAAATCTGCAGATTTATTAGCCTCCAAAAGTCGCTCCAAAAATACACTTTATTTTTTTTATGTAAAAAAGTACTTGCTCGATTTTGATGAAACTTAGTATACACTTTCTGTATTAGATAGCCACCCTACAGTGTAAATTGTAGTATTGTAAGACATTTTAAAAAGGGGCTGCAAGGGCTCCTTTGACACAATTTGCTTCATAACTTTGTAGCACAAATTAGTCTAACGTTGGCGTTACTACTGTTTGAAAGCCCATTCAATTTAGAAATTTTTTTGTCTCTTACAAATTTTTTGTAAAACGCACCGTTGTGCTACAAAGTTATGTAGCAAATTGTGTCAAGGGGGCTCTTGCAGCCCCTTTTTAAAATGTCCTACAATACTGCAATTCACACTGTAAGGTGGTTATCTAATACAGAAAGCGTGTACAAAGTTTCATCAAAATCGAGCAAGTACTTTATTAGATAAAAAATAAAGTGTATTTTTGGGGCGATTTTTGAAAACTAATAATTCTGTAAATAATTTGTTTTAGAAAAAAATTAAAAATATGTATCAATTAATTTTTACTTTTTAATTTTTGGTTAAATTATGTGCACTCGTTTGTGAGGCACCCTGTATAATGCAAAAACAACTTCAACATTGAAAACCGAAAGCGATATTCTACTAATTTTGATATTTGCAGCCGAAAGTTTACCAATTTTAAATTAATAAATACAAAAACCACATTTTTTTAATATTGGAAATCGGTGGCAAAATTATACTAATTTTGAAGACAAAGCGTACTTTTACTAATTATTATTTTATAATTTTTTTTAGTAACTTTTAAATTAATAGATGTATAAGCGCTATTTTTTCCAGTATTGAGAATAGAAAGCAATATTTTACTAATTTTAAAATCCGAAAACTTAATTTTACTAATACTAAAAGCCAAAGACGACATTTAGTAACGCTTTTTTAGTCATTTTGTAACTAATAAATATAAAAGTAACATTTTTTTAAATATTGAGAGCCAAAGACGACAATTTTAAAGTCGCGACACGTAATTTTACTAATTTTGAAACCTAAAAATGATATACTTATTTTTTATCAATATTTAAAACAATAAAGACAAGAGCGACATTGTTGTTTCGAGGACAAATTTTAGAAGTTAAAGATGCTTTTTACTAATTAAAAAAAAATACAATAAGAACAATACAACATATATTACTAATTTTAATTTTGTGTATGTTTTTAGGATGTAGGGAGAAATAAAGGGGGTAGATGTTTAAACAATTAAATCAATTAATCACATCGAAATGCTATAATAAGAACTCTAGCTACAAAAATGAAATAAAAATAAGAGTGAACCGCTTCACTTTAATGAATAAAATACACTAATATACAGGATGGAACATCAAAAATGTTCTTATTCAAGTTTTGATTGTTTTGCTCTAAAAAAACAAAAAATTTAGAAAAAGATATTGAGTGATACCATACCACTCAGTTTTTTAAATTTTATTGTCATATATTTTCTGAAAAATTTATAAAACGTGGTTAAAAAAAATTAAAAAATAGGCAAAATAATGTGACTTAAAGATTGAAATATATTTTTAAGACAAACTACTGTGACAATAAATTATAAAAATTGTGACACTAGTGAGAAAAGCGTTGAATTTGAGTGAAGTTTCATCAGCGGGCCACCCCGTATATAAATGCGTAAAAGACACGTCTTTCAGCTCTTATTTCAGTCTCAATTAAATGCAATCCTATTAGTGACCTTTTCCCGGCTAAATAAGCTAATCAAACAGAAATTTTTGACTGAATTAAGCAGAAAAACCGAATCTTAATCCCTAATCCGACTCAAGTTTGCAAAATTTCTTACTTTTGCAGGCTTTATCGTTTAGCTGGGACCTCCAAGAACAAATCCAGAACACTTTTAATTATTAAATACACAAAAGTTTTAAAAATCTTTCAAAAAGTCACTCCCGAATGTCTGAAACGTGCCCGAGACTCGACTAAACTGAAAGAATGCGGTGCCTGATGTCATTGCACAATGCTAGAAAAATCATCGGTAAAAAATCGGCAAAAAACAGTCGCTGATAAGGTGTTTATTCCCTTTGCTTTGTCTTCTTTTATTTTAACAAACAAGGTCAGACCAAAACTGCTATTTTTGATTTTATAAAATACAAACACCAATCATTATTTAATTAATTTTTAAATAGCCAGTGCCGTAACTAAAATTATTGCGGCTCAGTTAGAGTCGACATTTTACTAATTTTGAAGCCATAGACAATAATTTACTAATTATTTATAGCTGGACGTAATTTATTTTATATTTTTATTAAACTAAGAAAGTTACAAAGATAACATGTTTTTGTATTTTGGAGTCGGAGACAACGTTTTACTAATTTTGGAATCCAGAAAATAATTTATTACTTTTTAAATGCAGAGATGTTTAAAAAGCGGCTGCTGCATTTAACTAATTTCGAAAACCAGACTTTACATTATGCTAATTTGATATAAATAAGCCGGAATTGCTTTTTTTTAAATTAGTAAATATCTAAAGGTTATATTTTTTTTAACTTTAAGATTCAGAGCTACGTAATCTTAAAATACAATAATTATAAAGTAACATTTTATGAATTTAAAAGTCAAAATCGACATTTTACTAATTTAAAATCCACAAACAAAATTTTACTAATTTTAAAATACGAAAATATAGTTTTATAAAGACAAATTGAAATTATTTTTGTAATTTTAGTAAACAGATGTAACATATTACTAATTTTAAAACGTAGAAATGTGATTTTATCACTCTTTTAGAAACCTCACAAAAGATAATTGTTTTCAATTTTTAATATTAAACTTGACAATGTTTTTGTAAGTTTAGAAATCGAAAGCAACATTTTATTAATTGCGGCAGTCATTTTACTAGTTTTAAAGCCAAAATCAATATTTTATTAACTCGAAAACAGTGAAAACCCAAAACGACGGTTTACTAATTTTATCAAGAGTGTATGTGCTGGTTTTATCTTTTTAAAACTAAGGAATATACAAAGATTATATTCTATTTCAAAGTTTTGAAGGCGGGAGTCATATTTTACTAATATTTTGCTAATTTTATAAGCCAGACTCGTTATAATTTCGAAATACGAGCTTAAACTAAAAATAATTCTTGCTTTTGACTGTTAAAAATTTATATTTTATTCGAAGCGTACTTTTATTGTTTTAAGGTTCCTGAAAACTTTAAAACACACGATCAAAAAGAATTAAAAAATAGGCAAAACAATACGACTTCAAAAATAAGGTAGATATATTTTTAACACAAACTACTGTGAAAACAAATTATAAAATCGTGACACCAGTGAGAAAAGCGTTGAACTTGAGTGAAATCTTATCAGTGGGCCACCCCGTATATACGAATAAATGCGTAAAAAACAAGTTTTTTAACTCTTGTTTCAGTCTCGGTTAAATGCAATTGATATAGTGACTTTTTCCCTGTTAAATTGCTAATTAAACAGAACTTTTTGACTGAATCAAGCAGAAAAAATAAATCTTATTCCTAATCCGACTCAAGTTTGCAATATTTCTTACCTTTGCGGACTTTATCGTTCAGCTGAGATCTCCAGCAAGAAATCCACAACACTTTTAATTATTAAATACACAAAAGTCTTAAAAATCTTTCACAAAGTCACTCCCGAATATTTGAAACGTGTCCAACACTCGACTAAACGGAAAGAATGCGGTGACCGATGTCATTGCACAATATTGGAAAAATCATGAGCAAAAAATAGACAAAAAACTATCGCCGATAAAATATTTATTCTCTTTGCTTTGTCTTCTTTTATTTTAACAAACAAGGTCGGATTAAAATCTGCTATTTTTGCTTTTATAAAATACAAAAAACTATGTTTAATTAATTTTTAAATAGTCAGTGCCGTAACTAAAATTATTGCCACCCAAGGCAAAATAATTATTTTTGTACTTTCGGGACTAAACTTGATACTTTAGTCCGTATTGAGAGGAACTAAACTTTTACATTTAGTCGTAAGAGACTCAAAGAGACGTTGAAAATTATTTGAGATTTAAAAATTGACGTTTAGTTTAAAATACTTGAATTTTAAAATATGAACAAATACAATTACAAATAATATTTTTTTAATTATTGTTTACACTAATTTTGGAAGCCAGAGGAGATATTTTACTAATTTTTAAATGCAGAGATGTTTAAAAATCGGATGCAGCATTTAACTAATTTTGAAACCTAGTTTTGACATTTTGCTACTTAATTTTATAAGTCGGAATTGATGTTTTACCTTTTTTTTATTAATAAATATACAAAATAATATTTTTTTAATTTTGAGGTCCAGAGCGCCGACATTTCAGTAATTTTAAAATAAAATAAAGCAGCATTTTTACGATTCACAGACAACATTTTACTAATTTTAAAACGTTGATAAACATTGTTTTTGTAAGTTTAGAAGTCGAAATCAGAATTTAATTAATTCTAAAAAGCAGTATCTAAATTTTACTAATTTTAAAGCCAGAGTCAACATTTGATTAATTTGAAAACCAAAGACAAGAGTTTACTAATTTTAGCAGCAACTGGATATGTTTTCTTTTACCTTTCTTTTAAAAAAATTAATCTTTATAACCGGAGGTTAAATTTTGGTCATTTTTTAGAAATCAATTGAGATATTTTGCTAATTTTATAAGCCACACTCGATATAATTTTAAAACACAAAGATACCTACAATTTTATCAAATTTAGAAATCGGAGGCAATTTTTTTTAAATTTTAAATTAATAGATGCAAAAAACGACAATGTTTTTGTAATTTTAGAAGTTTAGAAGAACATTTTACTAATTTTGTATGTCAAAAACAAATTTTTACTACTTTTAGCAATTAAATATGATTTTTTCATTTACAATAGTAAATTCAGACATAACTTTTTTAAGTTTTGGGTATTATAAACGTTATTTTACTGATTTTAAAAGCCAAAGGCAACAATTTCAAAATTCTTAAATATAGTAACGTCGTAATTTTACAAATTTTAGAAACTGCAATCAATATTTTCAATTTTTAAATTGAAAAAAGTTAAATTTCAAAAGCAGGAAGTAACATTTTACTAATCTTGGAAGCCAAAAGCTACATTTTACCTATTTTAGAAAACGGAAGTGGCACTTTTTACTTTTTTTATTTAGTATAACAACATATTTTTTTGATAGTTGGCATTTTATAATTTATTTGACACGCCAAAAACCAGAAGCAACATTTTACTAATTTTAAAAACTGAAGACATAATTTTACGAATATTAAAAGTTAGAAAAAACATTTTACTAAATTAGAAAAAATAATATTTTTACAAATGCTTAAATTAAGTGATCCAAAAGCAAATTTTTTTCAAAATTGGAAACTGAAAGCGCTATTTTACTAATTTTAAAAGCTATACACGATATATTTTATTAATATTTAAATTAATAAAAACAAGAACAATATTATTTCAGTAATTTTAATATAGCCGGAGACGACTTTTTACCAATTTATGAAGCCAAAAAAGTTTTTACTAATTTTTAGATTGATAAATGTAAAAACAACTACAATATTGAAAGCCGTAGACGATATTACACTAATTTTGAAAACTGTAGCTGTCATTTTACTAATTTTAGTAACTAGAAACTTTTATTAACCAAGATACTACAACATTCTTTTTGTAGTTTTATAAGCTAAACTAAAATGACTAAATTACAAAAGCCTACATTTTTACAAATATTTAAATTAAAAATTATAAAAGCTACATTTTTTATTTGTTTTTTTTTATAAGCAACTCAGAAATGTTTATTTTAATAATAGTTGTTCTTTTTGGTTTCTAAAATGTATTAAAAATTTTATGATCTTTTGAGCCGGCTATAGATTTGTAATTGGTTGATTTCAAAAATAAATTAATTGCCGAGACGTCTTTAATGGTAGATAAGAAAGAACAGTAAGTAGAATTACGACTAGTGAAAGGAAAGAACAGAAGTAGATTCTAGAAGAATTTGAAAATAGATTCTTTAAAAATTTGTAGAAAAGATGACCTAATAACAAAAAAAAACTCGGAAGATTAATATGTATGTTGTACAAGAAAAACAAACAAAGAAAAATTTTAAAAACGTAGTTTTGATAGTTATAAAAGGTCTGCTTATAGAAAAAATTATGAATCACCAAAGCAACGATTAGAAAATAAGAAGAATAAAATATAATTAAAACAAATAATAAAGGAAGATTTAAGAACTTGAAAACGTCAATTGCGAGATACTGGAGAATCAGAATTCTAGGCAAATTTACAAAACAATATTTGGAAAAAAATAAGAATAAGAAAAACGACTATAAAAAAATAAAAATTATTTAAAAAAAAATTCTAGATTAATAAAAAAATAATCCTTAGAGCCGGATACTAAAAAAAAAGTGTTGGTAGATACAGAGCAATTACAATAATTTTTGCTTCAAACACCCAAAATCTCTATTTTAATTATATATAAAGGGTTTTTCAATAAGAGTGGGTTGATGTTGGCACCCTGTGGCGGCTATGTTTTTTTGGTAATGTCTGTGTAATCTGGTGTTTATTGTTCAGTCACTGATGCCAAATTACCATGGCAAATTACACAATTGAGCAACACGTCCAAATGATAAAACTTTATTATCAAAATGACTGTTCGTTAGTTCGATCATTGCGCTCGTTGCGCCCATTTTATGGAAGACACGGTGGTCCAATCGACTCTGCAGTGTTTGGTGACCAAATTTGAAACAACGAGTTCGGTAAACAATCAACCAACACCCCGTCGTCAAAGAAATGCTAGATCGGCCGAAAATATTGCTTCCGTACGTGAAAGTGTACAGCAAAACCCGAGGCAGTCAATTCCGCGTCGTGCACAAGAACTCGGCTTTTCGCAGACATCAGTTTGGCGAATTTTGCGTCGGAATTTGGGATTACACCCGTACAAAATCCAAGTGACTCAGGAGCTTAAAGTTAATGACCATAGACAACGCCGTTTGTTCGCTGACTGGGCTTCGAACCGTTTAGAAGAAGACCCCACATTTGGTCGAAAAATCATCTTTAGTGACGAGGCGCATTGTTGGATGAATGGCTACGTTAACACTCACAATTGCCGTATATGGGACGACGCTAACCCACACGAGATTCAGCAAGTTGCAATGCATCCACAAAAAGTTACTGTTTGGTGCGGATTTTGGGCCGGCGGCGTCATTGCTCCATACTATTTTGAAGATGACGTTGGTGAGGCCGGAGAGCACTACAGAACGATGCTAACAGATTTCTTTTGCCCTAAATTAAACGATATGGAGGTAGACAACATGTGGTTCCAGCAGGACGGGGATACGTGCCATATAGCAGACGCCACGCTGGACGTTCTGCATGAAAGATTTGAGGGCAGAGTTATTTCTCGCAAAGGTGACGTGAATTGGCCACCAAGATCGTGCGATTTGACCCCGCTAGATTTTTTCTTGTGGAGTTTTCTCAAATCGTAGGTCTATACCAATCAGTCGCAATCGACCGATGCCCTTAAAGTCAATATCACCAATACCATCGGTCAAATTCAGCCAGATCTATGCGAGCGAGTCATTCAAAATTGGTCCACTCGAATCCATGCCACAGTTAGAAGTCGCGGCGGACATTTGAACGATGTTATATTCCACAAATAAAGGCATGCATGAACAATCTTGAATTTAAATATTGCGACAGATTTATCTGTCCTGAATGAGATAAACAAAGACAGAGTAGGTGCACTCGGAGTAGCAAACTCAACCGCAACTCTGTTGTTAAACTACATACAACCGTCGTACATAATAAACAAAAGAAAGTTATTTAATATATTGTTGATATAAGTTGTCAACTATTTTGACAGTTTTTTTGATTTATTTTATTACAATCTAAATTTTAAGTTTAAAAGTATAAAAAACACCAATTTATTCTTAAATTATGGGTATTGAACATCTCCACAATCCTCATCTAAATAAAGGTCTTGGTTATACATTAGAAGAACGCCAAGTTTTAGGAATCCATGGCCTTCAACCTGCAAGAATTAAAACCCAAGAAGAACAACTAGAATTATGTTTAATCTCAATAAACCGTTATCAAGATAATCTCAACAAATATTTATACCTGGCAGAATTACATGATCGTAACGAAAAACTTTTTTACCGTCTCCTTTCTGAAAATATAAAATTGCTGATGCCGATTGTTTATACCCCAACTGTTGGTTTAGCCTGCCAAAAATTTGGATTAATCTATCGTAGACCAAGAGGTCTTTTTATAACTTGCAATGACAAAGGACATTGTTATGATGTCTTAAAAAACTGGCCAGAGAGAAACATTAATGCAATTGTCGTCACTGACGGCGAACGTATTTTAGGTTTGGGCGATTTGGGTGCCTATGGTATGGGTATCCCTGTTGGAAAATTAGCCCTATATACCGCCCTTGCAGGTGTAAAACCACGTGAATGTCTTCCAATTGTTCTAGATGTTGGAACAAACAACAAAACTCTTTTAGAAGATCCTTTCTATTTAGGACTTAAACAGCCTCGTCTTTCAGGACCTGTGTATGATGCTTTTGTTGATGAATTTATGGAAGCTTGTGTCAGACGTTACGGCCAGAATGTCTTAATTCAATTTGAAGATTTTGGCAATCAGAATGCTTTTCGTTATTTAGACAAGTACAGAGATACTTACTGTACTTTCAATGACGATATTCAAGGAACAGCAAGTGTAGCAGTTGCGGGTCTTTTAACATCAGCAAAAATCGTCAAGAAGAAAATTTCTGAACATAAATTTCTGTTTTTGGGAGCGGGTGAAGCAGCAATTGGGATTGCAGATTTATGTGTAAGTGCAATGCAAGTCGAGGGATTGTCTTTGCAACAAGCAAGAGATAAAATCTGGATGATGGACATTGATGGACTTCTTGCAAAAGCACGGCCGGAAGGAAAACTCGAAGGACATAAACAGTTTTATGCTAAAGATCATAAATCAGTTAAAGATCTCGCTGCGCTTGTTAATGAAATCAAGCCTTCGATTTTAATTGGAGCATCTACAGCTGGAGGTGCATTTACTCCAGAAATTTTAAAAAACATGGCGAGTTTTAATCAAAAACCGATTATTTTTGCACTGAGTAATCCAACAGAAAAGGCAGAATGTACAGCTGAACAAGCCTATACAAATACTGATGGCAAGTGTGTTTTTGCAAGTGGTTCTCCTTTTGCTCCAGTCACTTATAAAGGTGTTACCTACACTCCAGGACAAGGAAATAACGCCTATGTTTTTCCTGGAATTGGTCTTGGAGTTATCCTAGCTGGACTGCATCATATTAAAGAAGATTTATTTTTGTTGGCTGCTCAAGTTATAGCTGATCATGTCACAGATGCTGATATTAAAAAAGGCAGTTTATATCCACCACTTAGCGCGATTATGGATTGCTCTACTGATATAGCAGTGAAGATATTGGAGTACTCCTATAAAAATGGAATTGCAACTGTATATCCAGAGCCGAAAAATAAAAAAGAATACGTGAAGGAACATCAGTATAATTATAATTATGGATCAGCATTACCTGTTACATGGAAATGGCCATCTAAATGAATTTAAAACCAACAAAACTAATATTTTAAGCTAGGAAATGCAGTGATATATATACTAGAGGATATTAAAGTAATTTGTATTTTAAATTAATGTTTTATTAACCATCGCCAAATTTAACTTTGCGCTTTACTCGCAGTTCGGTCAGTGTTGCCAAAATCCCCTAAATCCAAGCTAAATTTCCCCAAAACATACTTCATTTTAAAAAGGACTGCAATCACAAAATAAAACGTAAAAAATATAGTTACAACATAGAATTTATTCCTGATAAATAGATAATAAATCACTTTTTAAATCGGCAGTCTCAGGACAACGTTTCAATAGCGTTCTTATGGCAAATAAATTTTGAGAATTCTTTTCATTTATTTAGCGAATGATATTTAAATTGTTATTTAAGGTGGCATAAAGAGCACCTCGAGGACTATTTAATAATGTAGTTAAAACAATTTTCAAATTTTTTCGCATTTTTTAGTAACTTTTGATAATTGCTTGTAATGATTGCTTTTAAGAAATCAGTAAAGTCACTTCTATTTTCTGAAATTTTTTTGATTTGAATCGTATTTTTTTGACTTTTAAGTGACTTTTTTGTATTGTTTAAAGTAATTAATCTAAAGTACTGTTTCCGATTTATATTTTAAAGACAAATTAATTCCATAATTTGTAGTCATTATTCGAATGTTTATTTGCGAAAAATTCATATTACGCGAGTAATGGTTGCTTTCTTCAGGCTATTCCAAAAGTTAGTTAAATTTTTCTAAAAAACATTGACTGTTTACTGAAGCCACTACATGTAATAGATCACAATAAAATAGACAATTCCACTCAGAAAATTTCAACCAATCAGGTTGTAGGATTTTGAATCATCGGACCAATTAGGAACGAATTACAGCAATAATCCAGTATGGTCCTTGAATTATCGCTGTAATTCAGTATGCATCGTGAAATTGTCTGTCGAATACAACTCGTCGGTAAGAAATTGCTGCAAATTTTCTCTTGATTTTACTCGTATTTGTTTCTTAGACAATTTCCACTCGTTTCGCTGTGCTTCACTTGTAGTAAATTGTCGTCGAAGCTATTGTGTCAGGTGGGTTGCATAAAAGTTTGAAAACGACTCATTGTTTTGTTTGTCTGTCCTCCTCCTTGCTCATCCAAACAAGCTATTTTATACAAGGCTCAGTAACTTGTTCCGTTCTTTATTCTTTTATTCTAAGCTTTAAAACTGCTGTCTGTTGTACTTACCAAACACTTAATGACACAGACACTCCAAAACTGTAGGAATTTCGTTTCTATAGTATTGTGTTTTTTTCCTTATACTGAGACATTTTTTAACTCTTAACAAAGGTAGTCTCGACGTTCATTTTTAAAAGAAACAGATCAATTGTATTAGGAGTTTTTGCTATGCAACCAGGTATACTTGCTTACCGCAAACTCTCAAAAAAACAAAATAACAAGTAACAAGTACAGATTTGACGATAACGAAGCAAAACACGTTAATTTTCGAAAAATTTATTAAACAGCTAACATAAACATCTTCCTGTTCTAGTCAATGCGCCAGTCTATGGCGAAAACCTTAAACAGAATTTCTAATAAAATTTGGAGGGAGTGCATTACCTGATTTTTGATTTCTTCAATATCATTAAACATCACATAAAGAAAGAAATTATAAAAGTCCTCAAAGAAAGAAATCATTATAGGTGGCCAAGCTGTTGCTCCAAATCTGCCAATCTAGCGTTGGTCAAACATTTTATTTAAATAACGCGTGATGATTGCAGTGGAATGAGGAGAGACACCAGTCATTTAAAACCAGACCTTATTGACATTGAGATATTAAATTTGAGGTAATATTTGTGTTTGAAGTAATTCCAAAAATATATTTGCATTAAACGTTCTCTGAATGACAATTGGACCAATCAATAATATTTTTTTATTGTTATTTATTAAATTAACAGTTTTTCGCAAAAATCTGTTTTTTTTTTTCATTTTATCTTCATTACTTAAGCTGCGTTCAGTGCGTTTGGCTATGTCACTCTGAGTGCACCGCCTCTTTTCTTATCTACTTCGTTGAGTCTATATATCACTATCTCTATCCGGTGACTAAAACTTGATGCTTTTTGACACTTTACTCAAAATAACACACGCTCTTTGTGCACCCAGTTATTAGATAGGACAGAAAGAGCGTATGTTGTAATGAAAACACTCTTTATATTAGTAAATCCTGAATTCAAATAATGCGAAGGATTTATCTGTACTGAATGAGACAAACAAAGATAGAGTAGGTGCACTCGAGTGGCAAAGCCGAACGCACCTTTAGTTGCTGATAAATTGTAAATTTGTATGCTTTGTGATTAAATTCTTTTAAAATTCTTCGGATTGCAGAACGAGAAGTATTACAGTAGTTGCTTGTCATTTTTAACAAAGACAGGGGGTTTTCTTTTGCATAACATAAGATGTTAAATCTGTGTTTTCTTCTGTTAAGACATACCTAGCTGGTTCTATGTCTTTTATTGTGTTTATACTCAATCTATAATGTTGATTCTCTGATTGACATAGTTAATTGTTCGAATTTTGTCTTCAGTTGAATACAACAATACAAGTTGAATAAAGTTGAATAAATTGTTTTTTTTTTAATTCTAAAACTATTTTGAAGTCAGATATATCTACTTAATTTTTATTGCTATTATATTATACTGTTGACCTGTTTTTTATAGTATATTTGTAGTCACTCTTATTTGTTAATCTCTTATACTTGTGGTCTCCCTTATAAAAACTACGTTAGAGTAAAAAAAATGTCTTGGTATGGGAGGTTTGTACTATACTATTTTAGATCATATGAGCAGGTGGTCACATAATACGAACATATGATTCTAGATCTTACTATACTAGTGTTACCTAATAATAATAAAAGGTAAGATATTTTTTATTTATTTGTAAATCAACTGAATATTAATATTTGATCAATTTTTAGATTAAATACTATGAAAAAAGAGTACGAAGACCCCTTTTTCAAATGTGAGAAAAGTATTGTAGAGATATATTATTGCAAACACTGTGTTTTCAAAACAAATATTAGAATCTTCATTTCTAATCATTTTAACAAATTTCATGCAAAAAACAAGCAAAACGTTTTATCATCTGTTTGTACAGAATGTTATAAATGTAAAAACTGTAATTTTTCATCATTTTCATTATTACTTCTGTACAAACATGACTTAAATTGTCAAAAAATTACTAAAAAAAATCTACAATCTATTGCTAAGTCTCAGTGCCCCAATTGTCGATATAAAGCAAGATGTAATTCTACACTAAGACGGCATATAACAAGAAAACATACAGCACTAGAAAAAATCGAATGGTATAATTGTAATCAATGTGATTACAAAGGAAAACTAAAAGAAGATTTAACACTACATATAAAAATTCGACATAAATCTGAAAACGAAATTTTGTTTCATTACTGCAATCACTGTGAATACAAATCAAAAATGAAGCAATATCTCAAAAAACATATTCTTGCAAAGCACACAAAACCAGAAAATGTGTCAAAATATGAATGTAACACATGTAACTACAAATCTATATATAAAGGAGATTTAAAAAGACACTTTATTGCACATCATAGAGCACCGGAAGAAATAGAATGGTACCAATGTGAGCACTGTACTTACAGAAGCAAAATAAAAAAAGGTTTAGCACGACATTTGAAAACACATGAAATGGCAGAAGAAAATATACCGAAATATGAATGTAACACGTGCAGTTATAAAACTAAACGTAAAGGAGATTTACAACAGCATATTATTCGAAACCATATAGACCCAGAGGAATTACAGTGGTACCAATGTGAGCACTGCAGTTATAGATGTAAAATAAAAACAGATTTAACAAAACATGTCAAGAGAAAATGCGGCAAAATTTGAATGTGACTGGTGCTTTTTGTAAAAATAAGAGCTTTTTATCAAAGTACGAGACAACCTCTTTGATAAAGTCGTACACAAATAAATTCTCAGTTAAGTCTATGACTCTTAATCCATTTTGTTATGGGTTGGATTTTGAAATAAAACTATGCCTGTAATCATAATAGATTCTTCCAATCCGTCTCGTCTGGACAATTCGAGCAGACTGCCTGAAAAGAAAGTCTTATCACTAGTGAATATAATACGTAACCTGCCGTTTTCACAATTTAGAAACAAAAAATAGGCGCGAAAGATCAGATTTGCTCATAGTTACTCATGTATGAATAAATAAATAAGTGATTTGATTTCTCGGAGAATTTCTCTCTTGTTGATTTGTCCTGCTTGTTCTTGAACCCCCAAAACACAATAGGATTGTGTGTCCTATTTCTAAGATTGATAAGGACTGGACTGCATTTTATATTTTATTTTTCTCGGTGGCTGTTTGGAATTGAATAAGCGTGCTAGTTTTTTAATACTTTATTTTGCTAACAGTTGATGAAACTACATTCGGCGTCTTGTTGACGTCGCTCTAGACACACTACTCTTTTCACGACTTAACTTGAACTCTCTGTTCCAGGGTGGCTCTCCTCCTCTCAGGGTGGTGAGAGGAGTGGGGAGTCTCTTTAGGGTGTGGGTGGTAACGTTGGTACCAAACAGTGGCCATAAAATGCTATAATCTCTCCTTATCCAGTTATCTATCAGTTATCAGTAATGAGCGGAATCAAATATTTTCTTTGGTGGGGAACACGACGAGCCATTGATAAATGTTCTAGCGAGCATACGTAGCTTACAGTCACCGAATGGTTAGCCAATCACAGAGAGCAAGTTTAGTATCGTGTTGTCATCGCCTTAAGCGTTTACTGTTTAGACGGCGTTTTACCACGATAACTTATTACAAAGTGATGTGCCGCTCTGCTCCGAGTAAATATTTGTTTCCGCTCACTAGTTATTAGGAAACTCTGTATTGAGCCATTGGCGAATGATGCCCGCATAATGAGCTGGGCACCCATCGTGCTGGAAAAATATTTCCATTAGGTAGTTTAACAATTCATCCAGTTTATGAGCTAAAATTTTTTGCAACATGTCGAAATATGAATTACGATTTAAATTTTGATCAAAAAAATATAGGCCAATAATGCTATAGTACACCGCACATTCACATTTATTAAATATCGTCTGCAACAAGAAATCTCCAAGTTTAGATTCGTCTCACTCCGATACCGGCAATGCTGAAATGAAATGACTCCCTCAGTTAAAAACGTTGATTTATCGAAGAACATAATTCGTTTATGAAAATTTGAATCTTCCAAAACTCTGTAGGACATTTCGAAATAAAAATCTAGACGTTTGACTTCATCACCATTTTCTAAAGTTTGCCTAAATTGCGGTTTAAATAGTCTAAAGATTCTTTGTAAACGAAAATTACTTATACCAGTTTGTACCTTCTTAAAGACAATCTTGGAGCTTCTCTTGCGGAATAAACGGCAAGAACTGAGCAGTAATCGAAATTTTTTGAGAAATTAAAAATAAATCTTTTCTTCTTTTAAAGTGGGTGAATTAAGTAATATCCGCACCCCAAAAACACATCTTAAAACACGGAAAAAAATTATGAAATTTATATATTACGTTAAATTGATATGTAATCTAAAAAAAATTGTTCTAGAAATTTATTTGATCTTTAAAATTGAGGAAATTAATTTCAGAAAAAATTTTACGTCCTGTTTGTCCAAAAATGTCCAACAAAATCAATTTGCAAAATTTATTATTAAAAAAAAATGTTAGACTTTGATTAAAATGCATTTTTATATTATTTATCAAATATCTTTGTCTAATTTATGACTTGATAAGTTGGAGTAGTAATAAATCTCCGGCTCAACATCATAGCAATTAAAGTAAATCGATGACTTGGGAATTTGTTACCAGCTGTCTCAACTTTCAAGTCTCTACAATAGTCGTGTGCCATTTTTTTGAAAATTTGAAAATATCACCTAGAATTCTTGCTTAATTAGAAATGGCTGTTTTTGTGGTGCGGGTAAAACTTGATTCACACAATATATGTATATAATAAAGGTTAAGGTAAAATAAAAAAATATAAATGAAGAAAGAGAAAGAAACTATATTTTAATCTGTGCTTTATAAGCAATAAAACGTATTATGTATTATATCATCTTGCTTCTGTCGGTATAGCTGTACTGCTCACACCATTGTATGACGTCGAAGAATATGCTTTTTTAAATCTCCTTTATGTATAGTCTTATAATCGCACGTTGGACATTCAAATTTTGTTAAATTTCCTTCTGGCATATGATGTATTTTAACATGTTGTGTTAAAACAGCCTTCACTTTATTTCTATAAGTACACTGCTCACACTGATACCACTGTATCTCATCTGGAGCTGCATGATGTCGAACAATATGTATTTTCAAAAGCCCTTTATGTATAGTCTTGTAGTCGCATGTATTACATTCATATTGTAGCACATTTTCTCGTGCTGTATGCTTTGCAAGAATATGATTTTTAACATTAGATTTCATTTTTGAATTGTATTCACAGTGATCGCAGTAGAACAGCTTACTGTTCTCTTGATTTACCACGTGATTTACTTTGACATGTCGTTTTAGATCTGTTATTATTTTACTTTTGTAAGTACAGTATTCACAGTGATGCCATTGTATTTCTTCTGGTCCTGAATGGCGTCGAAGAATATGTATTTTTAAATCTCTTTTCGTTAGAGATTTATACTCGCATGTGGTACAGTTATATTTTCGTGCATTTTCTTCAATCATGTGTTGTATTTTTACATGTTTTGTTAAATCTGTTTTTATTTTGGTTCTGTAAGTGCAGTGCTTGCATTGGTGCCATTCTATATTTTCTGAAGCTGTATGATGTCGAATTGTGTGCTTTTTTAAATTTGATTTTAATTCAGTTTTGTATTTGCATGTGTTACATGCATATTTTGGCAGATTTGTGTGTTTTGCAAGAATATGTGATTTGATAAAACCTTTGTTTTTAGATTTGTATTCACAGTAATCGCAGTTAAATAACTCATTTTTTGCTATTGAAATATGTTGTGCTCTTGCATGTTGTGTTAAATTTGATTTTGTTTTACTTCTGTAAGGACAGTACTCACATTTGTACCAATTTATATCCTCTGGGGCTGTATGACGTACAGTAATGTGAGATTTTAAGCTTCCTTTATGTAATGTTTTGTAATTGCATGAGTTACATTCATATTTTAACACATTTTTTCGTTTTGTGTGCTTTGCAAGGATGTGTCTTTTAACATTTCCTTTTAAATCTGATTTGTATTTACAGTGTTCGCAATAAAATAAATATTTATGAAATTTAACATGTAATTCTAAATTCTTTTCTGCTTCTTCACAAGTGAAATAATGTTTGAATAAAATTAATAATGAGAATGTTGAAAATTTGCAATTTTTACAGGTATACCACTCTACAGAACCAGATGTAAATGGGTTCTTCTTTAAGTGATTTTTTTTATAATGGTTATATAAGAAAATTCCAATATTTGTTGTGAATTCGCAATTTTTGCATTGATAGAACTCCAAACTACTCTTCTCACAGTTAAAAAATGATACATTATCCATTTTAATAACCTAAATATAAAAATTTTAGTGATTATTCAGCTAGTCCATTATTGAATAAAATACCTTACCTTCTTCGATTCCAAATAAATAAAATTATAGTGATAAGAAGCTTTTTTTTATTTAATAACTGATAATAAGTTATCAAGAACAATGATTTGCTTTGCTAAGGACGTAAAAATGACTTTTTAAAGCACTGGATGACTTTTGACACAAAACATCAAAAACTTATATGGTCTAAAACAAATTTAGTTTTTCTTGACAACATCAAAATACAGCGGACCAGTTGGATGCTTTAGAGAAGTAGTTGCGCATAGCGCACATACCGACATTTTGTTTAAAAATTGAAATAAATGAACAATAATATGGAAAATCAAACGTTTTCAGTAAATTTTAAATAGCGAATTTAACAACAATAATTTTTTTTACACTAATAAAATAAATCCAGTGAAGCTGTACTGAATATAGATGAAAATACGCCATTTTATAGATGAGTTAACCAAACGCCATTTTGTTTAAAAATGATTTTTTGTATGTTATATTGTTGATGTAGATCTAAGTTTTCTATCAATTTCATCAATATTTTTGCACAAATTTATATTCAAAAAGTAGAGTTTCTTTGATTCTTCAGAAATTAAAAAAAAACAACAAAAAATAGGTATTTCTAAATTCTAGACGTTATTTTGTCTAAAAAATTAATATTCAAAACTGAAAAAATAATAAAACTGAAAACACAAAAATCAAAAAGACTTGAAACAGAAAAATTAATAAAACCTAAACACAAAAATCTGAAAAAAAAATTGTTTAAAACGTTAAATGCTTCTTAAAATTTTTAAACAAAAAGTTTTGCAATTAAAACCGAAATTAACAAATTTAAAAAACTCTAGTTTTATTCACTCGTTGAAAGTCTTAATCAGAGACATACCTTTCTGGCAATATCTTCTGCCACAACTGTTGGGTGGCGAATCCCCTCCTTCTGCTTCTTTTGAACCTACCTTTAATCCTGATTTTGATGCATCTTTTTCTGCCATATGTGACGAATTCCCTCTGCTTCTTTCGGACCTACCTTATCTCCGGATTTTCAGCGATTACCTTCACTTCTTCTTCCAATCCCAATAAAACGAAAAATCTTCTCATCGTGGTTTAACACTGACTGAAAGAAAAAGACACCTAAATTCGCAAAATAAAAAAATAAACATAAAAAGTATTCTGCTTTGTATTAGGATGACATTAGACCATCCTTGTCTTTGATAAAAAAAGTGAAAATTAAATTATAAATAAATCATCGTTTTATGTAAATTATTATATCAAATCTGAGCTACCAGAATGTGCAAAAACTCGATTAATCGATTCGAATCAATTGATTTATCGTTTAATTAAATTAAATTAACAAAAAGAGAATGTTAATTACACTAATTTGGAATAAATCAATAAGTTTATTTAATTAAATTATACAAAATTATAAAAAATTCAATCGTTTGATAAAAAACTGATTCAAAATTGCAATTTTACTCAATTTCATCATTTATTTAAATAAATATTTTCATTAAAAATAACTTACTTTTAACACACATTTTCGCACAATCACTGCACCAGTTTTACTATAAAAAACGCGCTAATTTAATTTATTTAAACAAATTAGAGCGATTTGAAATAACAACACATGTCTTTACCAATCGACGATTCTCTGATAACTAAACAATAGGTGATGTGAGGAAGCGCTCGTCAAAATCTTGTGCAATCACAAAAAAATGAGACAAAAAAGTATTTATCTACAATTCGTGTGATTAAAACTAGAGGAGAGCATATTTGTATTCGTAAATACAAATTGATTTTCAAGGGCAAATTTTCTATGAATATGATGACGAATAGATTTATATTTACAGGGTGAATACGAATTTATTTAAATATTTGCATTACCTGCGTGAATAAGAATGTATTCGTGTCCCAGATTTGTCACTTTAAAAACCAAATATAACTATTTTTGTATTTGTTATTAATAAAATAATAGTTTTTAAATAATTAATAGTTTTAACGAAGAATTTATTTTTAATTAGAACTTTCTACGAGTTAATAAAATTATAGTTTTTTGTTTTTAAATTTTTGATCTCGGCTTTAATTGCTAAATTTTTGGCTTAAAACTTTTACAAGGGTAAATTCCTACGTGCATTCTTGACCTCCTTATAGTAAAACTACAGTAGCATTATATTTTTTGTTTTTCGAATATGTTTCTCTTTATAGTAACATACAGTATCGGCCAAAAGTAGAGAAACATCTCAATTTTCTATAAAGTTTTCAAAATTAGCGTACATGAAAATGTTTAGTTATTATTCATATATTAATTTCACTTTAAAAAAACAAACTGTAATAAGTGGGAGCATATTTCATGTACTTCTAATTTAAAAATGTACTTTTTCTAATGTACGGCGGTCAAAAGTAGAGAAACAAAACAAATAATATCTGTTTATAATTATCCTTTATTAATATTTTGTGGCAAAACCTTTATTTTTTAGTACAGCCTGACAACGTCGAGGCATTGATGCTAACAGAGATTTGTTGCCATTCCGCCGAGAACGCCTCAAACAATTCTTTCTTTTTTTCGAATTTTTCGGGAGATTTTTTCCTAATTTTATCATCTACGTAGTCCCACAGGTTCTCAATAGGATTTAGAACCGGGCTCTGTGCTGGCCGTTTTAAAACTTTGACCTGTTGATATCTTAAAAATTCTTTAATTACCTTCGCCGTATATTTAGGACCGTTGTCATGTTGGAAACTCCATGTAAGAGGTAAGTTATCTTCAGCATAAGGGAGCATGTGTTCTTGTAATATATCCAGATATACATATCTGTCCATAAATCCCTTGATAACTAATGGCCCTACACCTCACTAAAAAAAACATCCCCATATTAGTACGTTACCTCCACCGTGTTTAATTGTAGGTAACATGTATCTGGGATTGAAACGTTCGTTCTTCGGACGTCGTACTCATCGTATTCCGTCCGAACTAAATAAATTAAACCTGCTTTCATCGGAAAACAAGACGTTCTTCCACTTATTTATTGTCCATTCTAAATGATCCTGTGCAAACTGAAGTCAGTGCTGTCTATTTTTCCTAGAAATAAGCGGTTTTTTCGCTGGTTTTCGTGCAGGTAAGTCACTTTCTTGAAGACGTCTTCGAATAGAACGAATTGATAATGAAAGATGGGGATATTGTTTCTTAATTCCAGTCGCTGTTACAAAAGAATCACGTTTTACTGTCGCTAAAACTTATACAAAAAAAGACTAGTAACAATAAAGTTTAAAAAAAAAATTTTTTGTCAAATTTAAGACAAAAACCTCAGTGGTCACTGGTGACCGCCATGGCCCTGCAGAAAATTATTGCGGCAAATCATCATCTGTCACGCCTAATCGGTAATGTGATTTATAGAAAATTTGTAATAACGGCTGCATTATTTTTATGTGTATACGTTTATTATTACCATGCAGTACAAAAATGGCAGATAAGTTAGTTGGTGACCGTGTAAAGCAAATGGTTGCTCTTACAAAAGCCCAAATAAATTACTCACAGAAAAATAAAGCATGAAAAATTAGACCTGCCACCACTACAGTATCTGCCAGGGTCACGTCGATCATTTCCATACATGAGATAATATAAATAAGAGTTCTCCCAGCCTGGAGAGAAGATTTTTATGATCGGTCATTGGTAACCGCCGTGGCCCTGTGAGAAAGTTACGCATCGGTCACTGGTGACCGCCATGGCCGTTAACGTGTTCATTTGGAGAATATTTAGTCTGTAATCACTGAGGGCAAAATCTAGCAAATATGATGGATGCTCTACTAATTCAAAATCTGTTTGGTGTACCTAATACAAGAGCTGGGAGGATTAAGCAGTTTTTGTGGTTTCGAACGTTTAGCAAACATCAAGTTTCGCTCTCGGTTTTCTAAGCTGCGTTTTCGAAATGTTGTAAATAAATTGTTTGGTGTTATTGGGTGTTTTACGTTTCATTCTATACACCAAGAAGATCCAAAACAAAGTTTAAATTTTTGATAAAAAACCTCAAAAGTCATAATCACATTGCCTAATGTAAACTAAGGTTGCAACAGCAGTTTTACATTAGCAACATTTTGAAATTACAGTTGTAAGGTTCATTGCAAGTTGAGACGACTTTATAAAAAAAAGTGATTCTTGTGGAGAATATACGCAATTGATTGTGTTGCTGTCGCACTTTAACATCACCAATATAACCAACTGGAATCAGAAAAAAGGGTTTTGCGAACTCATGATTGTATGAAAATTTGTAAAAAAAAATTAAAAATATTCAAATACTGTAGTGGACTTTTATTTTCACACACCGTAGCGTTTTAGTGATGTAATATCACTACTAGCATCAACCAATATTGTCGCAGAACTTTTTTATTGTCTCTCCAATTCATTAAATTTTAATTGAAAAATTGGAGTTTATAATGGCAGTTCAACATAAATTGATAAAATTAGGCATAAAATCGAGTCTTTCCACTGTAAATTTTACTTTCTGTTCTCCAATTAAATAACTATCATAAATATCTTTCAAAATAAAAAAAATTCGGGCTTGTTTTATTTGACCGACTTTTGTGTTTCATAGAGCTTGAAGATAAAATGATTGTTGTGGTGTCCTCCAGACGCCATTTGCAAGTTACGTGTTCAGGACAACTCCCTATCTATTTCTACCAAATAATTTAATTCATTTTAGAATTGTAGAAGGTATAATCCTTTTATTTAATTATCGATTAACTAAATATTAAAATCTGATTAATTTTTAGCTTATATAATTAATTAAAATGGTTAAGGAACTATTTCTCAATTGTGAAAAGAGTAGTTTGGAGTTTTATCAGTGTATACACTGCGACTTTAAAACACATATTGGAATTTCTTTTTGGGTCCATTTAAAAAAAATCCATTTACAATTCAAAAAAAATCTTTTTACAACATTTTGTGCAGATTGTTATACATGCAAAAACTGCAATTTTTCAACATTTTCATTATTACTTTTATTTAAACATAATTTAACTTATCAGCACATAACATACAAAAGAAAAGTAAAAAAGAATTTAGCAGTAAAAATGCATAAATCAGAAGACAATTTTCTCTCATTTTTTTGCGATTTCTGTGAATTTAAATCAAAAGCGAAGAGAAATCTCAAAAGACACATTATAGCAAGACATACAGAAAATGTGCCAGAATATGAATGTAACACATGCAATTACAAAACTAGATATAAAGGAGAGTTGAAAGTGCATAATATTCGATATCATACAGCTCCAGAGAAAATAGAATGGCACCAATGTAAGCACTATAACATATGTAAATACAAAACTTTACGTAAAGGAGATTTAAAACAGCATATTATTCGACATCATACAGTTCTAGATGAGGTAGAGTGGCACCAATGTAAATACTGTACTTACAAATTCAAAATAAAATCAGATTTAACACAACATGTCAAAGTACATTTATCACAAGTAAATGTGTCAAAATATAGATGTACCACATGCGAGTATAAAACACTACAGAAATCAAATCTAAAAAGGCACATTATTCGAATGCATAAAGTCTTTGAGAAAGAAAAGTGGCATCAAAGTAAATTCTCTACTTTTAGGAGCAGAAGTAAAAGACAACATACAAAAATACATGAGGTATCAGAAAAAACAGTCTCAGAGGATATACAATGTGTAATAAAAACAGAATTAACAAACAATATAAAAATACAACACATGTCAGAAGGAAAAGCTTCATTATTTTACTGTGATCGTTGTGAATACACATCAGAAAGAAAAGCGAATATTGATAGACACATTCTTGCAAAGCATACATCGCGAGAAAAAGTGCCAAAATATGAGTGTAATTTATGCGACTTTAAAACTATACATAAATCAAATTTAAAAATGCACCACATTCGACGTCATACAGCCTCAGAGAAGATGCAGTGGTATCAATGCGAACACTGTACTTACAGAAGCAAAATAAAAAATGATTTCACACTTCATGTACAAGTACAACATTATAATAGTAAAAAATAAGGGAAGGACAATATACAGTAGTGTATAAGTTTATCGCGCCTACAGCTTTAATAATTTATATAGAACTGTAATAAATTTTTTTTGAATATAAGTATATAGAAGTTTGGCGTATTTTTTTTTCTTGGTTACTATAGCTTCTAAAATTAAATTTCTAGAATATCTATGTATTATTGTAACGTATTATCAGAAAACAGTGTTAGTTTTGTATTTATTAGTTACAAAATGAGTAAAAAACATAAATGTCGTCTTTTAAAATTATTAACTGTTGCTCTTGGCTTCTAGTATTTGTGAAATTACCCTAGTAGCACATTATTCAAGAATTATATCGCGGTTATATAACCGCTATATACGAACCTAACCATGGTTATGTTAGATTCAGGTTATATAACGGTTATCTAACCTTGGTTAGATGTGACGTATATAACAGTGGTTATACAATAGATATATAACCGTTATATTCATTATACAATATGGCCTAGGTTAGACTAAAGTTATATAACGGTTATCTAACTCTGGTAATGTTGGGCTTATATAGCAAAGGTTATATAACGGTTATCTAACCCTGGTTATGTTTGGCTTATATAGCGAATGTTATATAACAGGTATATAACTATTATGTTTGTTGTGTCATATAGAATATGTTAGTGGAAGTTTATATATCGGTTAACTAATCACGGTTATATCTAGCTTAGGTATATAACAAAAGTTATATAAAGAAAATATAACCGCTATATTATATATTTGTGCAATATGGTATATGTTAGATGCAGTTTACATATCGGTTATACAAGATAATTCTTTTTTTTCAAAACTGAAGTATGTTTATTTATTGCCTGATTTTAAGTTACGTAGATATTAAAAAATGCCTATAAAAAAATATATGCAGTTAGAAAGTTGTCTTTGAGACTGTTTAAAAAACAAAATTTAAGTGGTTAATAAATAAAGTGCTACTTGTATAATCATGACTGTATTTTATAATATTATTAGAAAATAACTAAAAACGCAGTTTTTTTTTAATTTTATATAATATGCTTGTGTTCTTACTCTAGTGCAAATAGCTGTGAATAGTGCTTAGTTTTTTGTATATCATGTAAGTATACAAAATTTTATTTATTAATTATGCACATTTAGCTTATTCAAACGTAATCTTTTGTGAGTAATTGTATTTTCTGCAAATAAGTATAAAGACAAAAGTAGAATCTAAAAATTTTTTGGCAATAATTTCATATTCAAAATTTACAAAAAATCTTTGAAATAAAAAGTTTGAAATTACATCATTATTATAAGTTTTCAGGAATAAATAATTGTCTTTCATAATCTTCTATCAACAGTTATGTTTTAAATCACTAAAAGAGAATGTTTAGGTATAAATGCCAAATCGGCTTTGCATTTCCAAGAAGGTAATAAACCCTAAATACCTAACAGGTAGCTCGATTATTTCAAATGTATTTTAAAATGCCAAAAACAAACTAATGTTAAGACAAACATGTAGGTAAATTATTATTTTTTCTTTTAGGGGTAGTATCAAATGTCATAAGAAATCCTAATTTTGTTATTTTTTAATGAAAAACACCTACATGTCAGTATTTATCAACTGCCCATTACTTCAATAGAACAGTTTGATAATTTAGAATCAATAAGTTTGGTGTTCAAATATGCAAGGTATCTGCAAGAAGGGTAGGAAAGTATTCTAAATGTTATCTATAAGACACAACCACCCCTAGAGTTCTGAGACTTGGGACAATATTATCACGGTAAAGCTTGAGACATCAAGTCTTCTACTCTCTCTTGCGTAACTGTACTCAATCATGTAAATAGTGTAAATAGACGTTAATCAAGAAACACCCGAATTTTATTTTACTCCCCAATCCAATGAAGATACAGTCCACAACATTTGAAAAACAAGAAAGACAGTGAAAAAATGGTTAGTTAATTTTTTAAATCCTTTTTTATGATTTCCAATTGTTATTTGTTTACAGATTGATCATCTTTTGTTTTATGGAGGGATCAATCAACACAAAAGTATTTATCTCTAACTGAATAAGCTAATAAAATATGAAGTTTCATTACAATTTTCTCTATGTGGAAAAACAAACAAAAGAACATTTTTTAATACATCTTTATATAAATGCATAGTTGGTGAGTACCAAATGTATAATTAAAAACTTGTTGTTTGATGATAATATTATTTTCTTTTCTTGTAGGAGCCGTTACCAGAAAATTTTCTAAAACACTACTCCAAGAAATTAATAAGAAGATTGGGCAATATTTAATGTGCAGACCAGAAAGATTAAAGAAAAAGTTAAAAAAATTAAAAACAAACTAAATTATTTGTAAATATAATATGTATAAATATTTTGTTACTTTTAATAAATATCATAACGTATGTATTTATGCAATGTGTATTATTTAACAAATTACAAAACAAAATGTAAAAAAGGTTATATAACCACAATATAAGCGAGGTATGTCGGCGGTTATATAACAAAATATAAGCGAGATATGTCGGCGGTTATATAACTACAATATAACCACGCTTATATAACGGCTAAATAACAAAATATAACTTCAATATAACCGAGATATAACTGCTGTTATATAACCACGCTTATATAACGGTTAGATAACGAAATATAACCGAGATATAACTGCTGTTATATAACCACGGATATATATCGGTTATATAACATTTCTATTTGAATCTAACCTGGGTTATATAACGGTTAGCTAAAAAAAGCGTCACATCTTGGACCTAGCGGTTATATTGAATGGTTATATAGCCGTTATATAAGTGTGCTACTAGGGTAAGTTTCTGGATTTTAAAATTAGTAAAATATTGTTTCCTATTCCTAATACTGGAAAAAGTACGCTTTATCTTCAAAATTAGTAAAATTTAGTATAGTTTTTGTAATTATTAATTTAAAATTAATAAACTACAGCTTCTAAAACTACAAAAATAACGTTGTATGTGTCTTGTTAAAATAATAGTCTCTGATTCTACAAAATAATGTAAAAATAAATATAATGTGTCTATTTGAAAAACAAAAGTGACTATTATTTATACAGTAGGAAATTTAAAAAAATAAAACCATATTTATAGTAGACTTTAAATCATTAAAATTGTTTTTTTCTACTCTGCGTTTGTAATAGATACCGATTTGCCGTGTCGTATTAGTCAATTCAGCACCCAAATTGTGTGCGTAAAGTAATAATAATAATACGACGTTTATTCATGTTAGCAGTTGCTTTACATTCATCAAGATAAAAATAATTATCTACAAATTACTAAAATATTGACAAAATTCATCGAAATCATAGAACGCTTCATTACACAGAATCTCCTTAATATCAGTTCTGAACCGTTTAAGCGGCATATTTTTTATGGCATTAGGTAAGCAATTGTAAAATTTTATTGCATGAAATCTTGTGCCACTTTGCGTTCTAGAGACTTGTGCATATTTAGTCACTAGATTTTCATTGTGACAAGTGTTAGGTATAACTGTGAGTATTTTTGTGTGTATTAAACATAGACACATTGTCCTTAACATACGTACAACATTGAATTAAATACAAACATGGAAAAGTCAAAATTTTTAGAGCTTTAAATGCTTCTCTGCAATCCTCGCGATAGTCTAGTCTATAAATAATACGAATAGCCCGCCTTTGTAAAGAAAATACTTGGTAACGACAGGAAGCATGGCCCTAAATTAAAATTCCATACATTTGTTGACTTTGAATTAAACCAGAATAGACAGTTTTAAGGGTTTTCTGAGAGACAAACTTGGATAGATTTCGTAGAAGAAAAATGGTTTTACTAATATTATTGCATAGAGTTTCACCATGCTTTTTCCATAATAGAGTTGAATCGTGAGTAAGACCAAGAAATTTATTTTCGCTATATAAGCCCTCGTCACTAATATCATTATTTGAGCATTTAAGAGTGAAGACTTTTTTAATACATTTGTCAACATTTATTGAGAGTCCATTATTGCCAAACCACTCAAAGGCTTTTGATCGTTCATCTTGATTTACCCTCATAAGATGTTCTAAATTGTCACCTGAGAGACATATGTTTGTATCATCAAGTACTAGTGCAATTTACTTTTTTTTGGGTTGGTAACACGCTTTTAATGGAATGAAACGTCATTTATGAAGTTACAGCGTTTATTTAACCTATAAAACATTCGAAAATGGAGTGAAAAAGCGGCGGTTACAATGAGGTAACTTCAACTTTTTTTTAAGGTTAGAAGAACTTTAAAATAAAACGGCTTTCAGCTACTATTTTGACGATTTACAACCCCCATAGCGTTTGATAATTTACTAGTTATTTGCTAGATGAGTATATAGCACTGCTTGGTCTAAAATAACGATGAGAGAAATTACTGAAAATCGCAATTAATTTGGTAATTTAAGATTAATGTTACATGTTTTTTTTAAAGATTTTTTTTACTGTTTTTATGTCGTTTGGCGTATTCAATCAATAACCGATACGGATTTTTGACAAATTTGAAAACACTTTTTCAAGTGTTTGAAAAAATCATTTAGTTATTCAGTTAGCTGAAGACAAACTAATACCACTTGCTTGTAAGATAACTCTTTGGCTTACATGTGAACAGGACCTGTAGCTGTTCTTGCTTTTGGCTTTTTCAAAAGTGGCCAATTTTTCCTTAAGGTAGTTTCAAGTCGTTTGAATATGGTGTCAGCAAGAGTTCTTCTCTACCCGGAAAACGTTGTCTGTACAAACTCATCGCGACAGAGGCATTTTTTCCCATATATTATCATCATGTTGGTTTTTTTATCGTTTGAATACATTTTTTTATCGGTGACAGATTTGACAAATAAAATTTGAAATCAATATCATCTACGTTAACACTGGAATTGTATTGCTGGTTGTATTTTTAGCTTCGCAGGCTCATTGTTACTCATGAAACAGTCGGTATGGTTATGAAGGGTACAAGTGAGATTATTGTAACTTGCCTTTACTATATTCAACCATTTCTCTATTATTTTAGTTTAGTTTCTAAAATTAGTAAATTACAGAATCCTACTACTTTAAAACTATTACATATATACAAAACAATGTCGTTTATGTTTTATTGAAATAGTAAATATTTCTAACAGTTTTGATAAGTCTTTTTCCCTAACAAAAACTAAAGAATTAATCTTTTTTTTTTGCAAGAATTGTCAAAAATATACGATTGCAATGATTACTATAACTAGCTTTAAATTTACTCATTCTGTTGCCAAAAAATCGCTTTCAAAAAAATTATTTAACACTTCTAATGTCACTGAGTATTGTTGCATTAAGGCAGAGGGAGAGAGATACGAGAAAAAATGAGAATGCAGACGACCAATCCGATATTTAAATGCAAATAGGTTTCATCATATCTGAAACATCGCTGGCTTAATGTACTGTCCCTAGATACATTATAGATATTTTGCAGGGTTGGTTTTAAAAATATTTGCATAAAAAACATGATCAGTTTTTTATAGAACCGAACCAAAAAACATAAAATGCACACACATCAACTAGATACTACCAAAATAAACACAATAATTACGTTTCATTGTCGCTGGAAAAAGTTAATTAAAGTTTAAACTTGAAGCCAACACTGCACTTCTGTGATCAATTAGTAACGAAATGTTGACATAGTTGTCAAGTTAGACAATAATTAGTTATTTTACGCTTTGTTACATCGAAAACAAATCTGGTCGACTGTATCAAAACAAGTGCTCTTAATTTAACGACTGTTTACATAGTTTTTACGACTATTTTACTTTTACGACTTATTGGCGAGCTCTATATCTCTTGATGCAAGAATATATATAATATTTATTTTGTTATGCAGTGCTACCTTTTACTACCTTCTCAGAAGTTCCCATATTTTACAGTGCTACAATCAACACATTGTTAAATTAAATAGTTATAATTAAATTGTCAAAGAGATTTTATTGCCCAGCATTAAATTTATTTATATTTTAAAAAACAACAATATATGTGTGTAGGTGCCATTTTTTTTCCTTTATAGATGTAGGGGAAACACTGGTGCTAAGCAATTTTCTCTGCGGCGTATTTCTCCTGAATTTTGACGTACTTATACATGTCCTATTAATGCTGTTTTTATTTTGTTTCTGTAGATATAATGCTGACATTGGTACCATTTTTTCTTTTAGAGCTGTACAATGTCGATATTTTTTAAGTGATTTTTTAGAGAAAACTTGTTTCTCTTTTTTATTTTTGTTACAGTTGTTGCAACAATAAATCTTTCTCATATCATTTGTGTTATTGATTTCTTCTGTTTTTTTATAGTTTTCTGTAAGTAAAATATATTAAAAAGTGCTAATTCTGAATAAAATATTGTCATCTTACCAGCCAATAAATAAAATCAAAATTCCAACTGAAAAATGCAGTCCATCTACATTTGCTTTAATTTACAAATGGATGATAAACAATCAGCAGTCTTACAGAATTCTGACACCAACAAATGTAATAGACATTTTTCAATCTGCCAAATTTTTAGAAATCAATGAGTTAGAAAAGCAGTGTTGGGCGTTGATAGATCATATCAAAGTATTTAATGAAGACTCTGCATTCCTACTCTACATCGAGATTAAATATAAAATTCAAAAAAATACAAGAACTTATGATTCTTCGTATTAAGTTTTTCTTTCTGGTTTTGTCAGTTCTCTGAATTAGCTAGAATTAGATTTCGACGACGTCATAAATTTCTTGAGCTCGAACCATATTTATATCAACTGCAAAATGGAAGTATTTTTGGAAGCTATTCTTGGCTGAATTATGATTGAGAGAAGCGAAAATTAAAATTGAAAGTATTGAAATGTGTTAGATTTAGGCATATGACACTCTAATACCAAAATTGGGGTTTATACAGATCATGAAAGGACCTTAAAAAAAATTGTTAGCACTTATATTTAAGAAGAAAAGTCTCAAAAAACAGTTTTCTTACATGTTTTGGTAGTAAAATATTCTCAACTCGTGGATAATCTTCTTCTACGTCAGAGAAAATACCGAAATTTAGATCTTGATAGAATTTTGTCAAGTTAAGTGAATTTGGAAGCCCCAAAGAGTTTATTTGAATGTAAATTTCAAAATTTGTGGAAGATTCGTGGAGAACGAAAATTTTGTCTTCAAGAAAAAATAAAAAAAATTGTTTACTCATTGCCATAACAAATATGGAATTAGGAACAAGTTTTGATGCATAGCCGACTGAGTGAAAGTGAGCTTTTTCCCAAATTTTGAATACAAAAGCGTTGTCTTACTAAAAAAAAACATGTTAACGGCCATCAAAATAAAGAAGTAAAGTGTTCTGCACCAGTCCAAACGTTGATAATGGTGTTTCGCAGTTAAAAAAAGCACTAACCGTGGACGGTAAAAATAAGTCCAGAAGCTTAATACTAACAAGTCGACCGTTTTGTCCAAATTATTGGAGTCCAAATCAACGAGTTGTCGCGTAGTAGCAAAACGGTTGTGAAAAGCTTGTTGTTTAAAGCTCTTGTGGTACGCTTCGATTGACTTTAGTCAAAGACAAACACGTCAAACACGTAGTCAAAGACAACAACTGCAAATAGTTTGACTTATCAGCTCTGATAAGCTTTTTCTTAACAAAAACTTTAAATTTACTCATTCCGTTGCCAAAGAATCTTCTTTAAAAAATTATTCCTTTTGGGTGTATCACTAAAGTCACAGAGTAGGTATATTTTAATCTTATATATTTTTGTTTTTACCTTGGTATTTAGCTCGAAACTTGATGAAGTAAAATGCTGTTTAAAATCTACCCTCTTTTTGGTCGGACTGCGTAATTTAACAAAATCTTGAATGATCTACAAATTTAATTATGTCTAATCAAAACCGGTGTTGCACGTAGCAGAAAATAATGCCAAGACTTCTATGGTATAGAAGGATATTTTAAATGGCCTCCAGAAAACATTATATACGCAAGACGTACCAAAATATCTCTATCAATAAGGTAGCTATTTATATATAAATTAATTTTTTTCTATTCCATTATTCTATTTGGTTTATTAATTGCAAATTAACTGTACTTTAATAATGTTTATTACAATACAAATTTTGATCATTGAGAACAATGTACTACAGCAAGATTTAAACATTTCTCAGATTGTGACAGATCGCAGTGGTTTTAAATTACAATCAACAGAAAACGAGACAGCATAAAAAAGTGACTGTGAAATAGAAAGTCTTACGTTTCCAGAAATTGTAGAATAAACTGTGAAAGGTAGATTTTGATATTTGGAAATTAATTGTCAATTAGTTTAAATTTTTTTTATTCATGATAAGATCCGTGAGAATTTTTACAAAAAGAACTGAATCATAAAACAACTAAATTTTGTTAATGAAGCATGAAGAGTGAGAAGACTATAAAAGCATGATTTATAGTTTTGTTGTTTTAAAAATTAAAGAAAAAATTTTAAAGAATTCTTCCATCAAATAAAAACGAGGTCGCATATGTAATATTGGCAAATTTTTGTGAATCATAGAGAGCAAGTGTACGGAAGAACGTAATGTGACAAAGAAAAAATTATTGTTCTCACACAAAGCTGCGTGGGGTGACACGGGACTTGATGATTTAATTACCATGGCGAATTGTTTAATAGCTTTGTTTTCGTCTAGTGGCAAAGAGTTGCCCTTCAATCGGGGTATATATTGCTCTAAATGAGAGATGACAATTCATTAGAATATCGACAAGTGTCGAAGCTAATAATCAGCGTAAAACTAGTGAAGTATTTTAAGTTAATTATTCAAGTGTCCAGAAAGTGTCTTAGTGTCCCTTGGCAGAAAAGCAGTAAGTGTAACTCAGTTCAATTACGTTCAATTACGCGATGTCATAAATAAAAATTCTTATTTTTATTTTACTTCTCTATGAAATGAGTCATTAAGAGATTATTTGGGTAGAATTTATTCCGTTGACAATCTTAGCTATTTGAAAAGGGTTATAGAGTATTTAAATTGCTTTAATTGTTAAATTCGCATCTGAGTGTTGACCTCGTTGAAATTTATTGAAGAATGATATTTTAGCTCGAAGAAAAATAAATATTCTCTTAGTATATCGTAAAAGAATGTTTTAATTGTTTTTAAAATGGTTTTTATTAGGTAATGGTTTAATTTCGCAGAAATTAAAAGATTTATTGTACTCAAATCGTGTTTAGAGTCATTTATCGAATTGGTGAGGCCATTTGAATGTACTTGACAGTCTTGAACAAATCACGCTTTTTAATGAAAATTGGTTGTTGTTGCCGATAGTCCGGACATTTTAGAATTTATTTTGCTATTGTCGACTTTGAGTGTTTGAAACCTTTATGGGGTTAAATTGTGACCTTTGTCAAGACGATAAAGGGTTGGGTAGTCGACGTCAGGACGATTTTTGACAAGTGTTTGGAAAAGTCGAGCGTCATTCGGTATCATAGTGTGACGTTTATTATATGTGGGTTTCTGATTTAAAGAGCTGGAGATAATTTCTCGGCAAGTTTATTTACAAATCAAATTAATTACAACTAATTAACACAGCTAATATTCTAAATCACTAACGGAACACAAAACACTTTAATTTATCGCTTTCTAAATTCGCTGGATATCGCCGGAGTTCGCCTTTATGTCGCTCTCCCAAAACCAGACTGACTGACTGACTCGCTGTCTCGCATATATATATGGGTATGGACTCTTTCCAGAACTTTCGAGTATTTTCTCGCGTTTCTCCTGAATTATTTCAATTCGGCAAGATGATTGGAATTCAATCACAATAGCGACAAACAATGCCGACGTAAACAAGAATAAATAAACCCATTCAAAACGTAAATAATACTCGAAGTTCTATTCAGTTCCTAGAAGTGAGCGGTCCACAACACAATACTCGATACTCTGATTCACCGCTTCTTAGAATTGAGTCGTTCGCGTCACACTACCCCCCTCTTAAGAATTGTTCGTCTCGAACAATCATTCATCGTCATTTGAACCCGCATAGGGGGCTAAACGGTCTAAATGCACTACCTTCATCTTAGCCCTGGGGTTCTTTTGGATTCTATACACCACGTCGTTAAGTCGGGTCAGTACGGTATAAGGGCCTTCCCATTTCGGCTGAAGCTTCGGACATCGCCCTTTCTTCCGTTGAGGGTTAAATAGCCAGACCAAATCTCCCTCTTGAAACCCTACCGAATTCGCCCTCAAATCGTACCGCGTCTTCATCCTGTCACTGGCAATCTCAATTCGGTCTCGAGCCAAGTCGTGGATATGGGACATCGTCTCTTGAAGCTCTTCTGCATAGCTTCTAACTTCCTTGGGTTCTTGAGTGGGTGTCCCAAACACAAGGTCACAAGGCAAGCGGAGTTCCCGTCCAAACAAAATCTTGGCTGGAGTTTGATTTGTAGTTTCATGGATCGCCGCTCTGTAAGCCAACAAAAACAACGGTAAATGGCGATCCCAATCTCTTTGATGGGCCTCTACAACTTTCGATAGGTGCTCTTCCATGGTGCTGTTAAAGCGCTCGACCATTCCGTCGGACTGAGGATGCAGCGGTGTAGTCCTGGTTTTCCGAATACCCAAGAGATCACAAATTCCTTGGAAAACCCCTGACTCAAAGTTTCGCCCTTGGTCCGAATGCATTTCCATGGGAAGCCCATAACGAGAAATCCAATTATCCACCAAAGCACGAGACACAGTAATAGCTTCTTGGTTTGGTAACGCGTATGCCTCAGGCCATTTACTGAAATAGTCGGCAACAACCATAATGTATTTGTTGCCCGAGTCGGTGACTGGAAATGGACCCGCAATATCAAACGCAATCCTCTCAAACGGAGCCCCAACGTTGTATTGCTTCATGGCTCCCCGGCTACGAGTTTTCGGGCCTTTACTCGCAGCACATGTTGTACATTTCCGGCACCAATTAGCGACATCTTCTCGGCTATTGACCCAATAAAAGCGTTCGCGAACCTTCCCCAAGGTTTTGTTGACGCCGAAGTGAGCTCCAGATCTTCCATCATGGATTTCCCTTAAGACTTCCTTTACACGACTCTTCGGTAGGACTAGCTGCATTGTTACCGTCTTTCCATCCGCGCTTTCCCAAGCCCTTTTGAGCAGCCCATTTTCGACTTTCAGGGAGTCCCATTGTGCCCACAACGCCTTCAGAGCAGGACTCTTATTTGAAATGTCATGCCATTGCGGTCTTACATTTCCGTTCTCCTTGCTTTGTAAAATCGGTCCGATCTCATCGTCTTGCAGTTGCTCTGTTCTTATTTCTTCAGCTGTCCATCCGTCAGTAGGTTGCAAAACTAGCCTTCTAAGGTTGCACAGGTGGTCAGCTTGTTCTCGTTGGCTACAATGTTTGCAGTCGGCTCTGCACGGTCTTCTGGACAAGGCGTCTGCATTTTGATGAGACCTTCCCGAGCGATGCTTGATTTCAAAATCATACTGCTGAAGTCTCTCAATCCATCTCGCTGTTTGACCTTCAGCATTCTTCAAATTTAACAGCCACTTTAAAGCGGCATGATCTGTCCTTATTGTAAAATGTTGGCCGTATAAATATTTGTGGAAATGGCTTACCGCGTTCACGATAGCCAACAGTTCTCTTCGGGTGACACAGTAATTCCTTTCAGGTTTAGAAAGAACCTTACTATAATATTCGATAACCCTCTCTTCGCCATCCTGTACTTGAGTTAATACTGCGCCAACTCCATTATTACTGGCGTCCGTATCTAAAATAAACTGACCTTTTGCCCTTGGGTAAGCAAGTATTGGTCCCGTACAGAGTGTAACTTTTAATGTTTTGAAGGCCGATTCACACTCTTTGTCCCAAATAAAAGGCGTCTTCTTTTCGGTCAGTTTATGAAGAGGTTTGGCAATATCGGCGAATCCTTTGACAAAACGGCGATAGTAGGTGCAAAGACCCAAAAAGCTTCGTAGTTGGTGCTTATCATTAGGTCGGGGCCATTCCCGTACGGCTGCAGTCTTCTCAGGGTCAGTTTGTATCCCATTCGATGAAACAACGTGTCCCAAAAACTTGACTTTTCTTTGGAAAAGGCAACACTTTTTAGGGTTAAGTTGAAGACGAGCGTTTCGCAATCGGCTGAAAATTTCTTGCAGGTTACTTTGATGTTCTTCGAAAGTTTTCCCAATAACCATCACATCATCAAGGTACACAAGGCAAGTTCTCCAAGTCAACCCTCGAAGGACAAGTTCCATTAGCCGCTCGAACGTAGCTGGCGCATTACAAAGTCCAAAAGGCATAACATTAAACTGGTAGAGCCCAGTTCCAGTCGAGAAGGCAGTTTTCTCCTTATCCTCAGGGTGAATTCCAACCTGCCAATACCCACTCTTCAAGTCTAAAGTAGAAAACCATTGGGAACCAGCTAACATGCTCAGTGTATCGTCGATGCGTGGAAGTGGGTAACTATCTTTCTTCGTTACTTCGTTGAGCCGTCTATAGTCAACGCAGAAACGAGTTGACCCATCTTTCTTTGTTACTAGTACAACTGGTGAAGACCAGGGACTTGACGAATCTTCAATGACGCCATCTTCTTTCATTTTTTCGATCATTCGAGCCACTTCTTCCTGTTTCGCAAAGGGGAGTCTTCTCGGGGGCTGACGAATAGGTTGTACTGATCCCGTATTAATTCGATGCTGTACCAAATTAGTTCTTCCCGTAATCTTGTCCCCTATTGCAAAAATTCTTGTTCCTTTCGAATAAAAGCAGTGGCTGCTTTCCTCTGATCTTCTGATAAGTGTTGCCATTCTTCCAGAAAATAATTTTCCAATTCCGGGTTATTTTTACCTTCTCCTTCCTGGTAACTCTTGTTGTCCTTTTCTTCACAACGAACAACTCGTAATGCAGGCTGAAAGAAGCCAATCTGTTCCCCTTTCTGCAACGTAACTCGATTTTCGCTGAGATTGGCTATGCGAATAGGAATCTTTCCACCAGCCTCAACGAGTGCTCTAGCTACCAAGATCTGTTTATTGTGTGTCGCATTCGTGAATTTCGTCATGTCCGGTTCAACAACTCCCGTTCGGTATCCCCCAGGATCTTTTTCCAACTCTGCCAGCACAATTTTTTCAGAATTGCCGGGGACACGAACTGATTCTGAGACGATGATGTTTACATGGTCAGATGAAGCGGTCGCAGAATGTAACAAGATTTCTTCGTTTCCCATTTGTAACATCCTGTTCTTAATATCCAGCACAAATCCATATTTGTCCATAATGTCCAAACCCAAGATCACTTCATCAACTATCTCAGCTACAACCATTCGGTGTACAATATTGAATGGTCCTATCTCAAGTTTGACATTAGCTTCTCCATGTACTTGTGCTGTTTCACCAGTAGCGGTTTTCAAAACGAAGTTACATCTTGTCATGTAGATATTTTGAGATGTTTCCAGCATGTCCCGTCTCACTAGAGAAAGTGTTGCTCCCGTGTCAACCGTCATCTTGGTGTCTCGACCGTTGATTCGTCCATCCAGCAACAGACTATCATTTCCTTTTCCTAGCTGCGAGACGGAGATGATCCTAGGGGCTTTGGGCGTATCAGCTAGCACACGCCCCAAAGTGCTAGCTGAAATTAGTTTTCCTGATGCCGGGAAATTGAGGCCTGTGACATCTTCCTGACCCCTCCTTACATCCTCAGACCTTCCCCGTTGGCGGCAATCCCTTCTTATATGGCCTATCTTACCACAACCATAACACTTAGGCCGTCCTCCAGTGCGTGCTGGTGTCTGCTGCATCTTTTCCAACATACTCTTCAGTTCTTCGCAGCAGCAATTATTTGTTGGAGTTTCCTCTGCGGACATCAATCGCACGCGTTGAGCTGGTCGTCGTGAAAAGTCTTCATTTGCCGCCTCATATTCTAACGCGTGGATAAGCGCGTCAGCACAGGTTTTATATCTATGTAGACGTAGATAACGTCGTAAATCGCCATCTCTTAAACCATCAATAAATGCGCTGGCTTCCATCTCATGGCGAAGGTCTGCAGGTGCGGAAGGATAACCTAAATTACCCAATCTTTCTATTTCCGCGGCATATTCTTGCAAACTTTCGTTGCTTTTCTGATGTCGGGACTTAAGCATCATTTGGTATACTCTGTCCATGTGCTGGTCTCCGTAGCGCAATTCCAAGGCGTTGACCACTGCGTGATAGTTTTTCTGATCACGATCAGATACATTCTGAAGCAGCTGGAGAGCTGGTCCTCGCAGTGCTAACACCAGAGCTGTGGCTTTTTCTTCATCATTCCAGCAATTTATCTCCGCCGCTGCTTCAAACTGCCTCCTATACATTGACCACGAAGACTGACCATCGAAAGTTGGGGGTTTTACTCGTTGCGATGTTACTTCGCTTCCTAAAATTTGTCCTGTTCCAAGTTTCTTCATTTTACTTTCCAATTCTAAAACTTTCTTTTCTAATTCTTCCCTAACTTCTTTTATCTCTTCTTTTACTTCTTCTTTTACTTCGAAAACTTTTTCCTCAAATTCCTTTTTTACTTCTTCGACATCTTTCTTAAGAGCATCTTGTAAGGTATCGAATTTTTCGAAAATTCTTTCTTGCTCTTCCATTCGACGTTTTTCTTCTTCTTCTTTTTCTTGCAGTCGTCGTTTTTCTTCTTCTTCTTTTTCTTGCATTCTTCGTTTTTCTTGATCTTCCAGAAATTTCTTCTGTTCTTCTTTATCTTCCAAGCGTTGTTTTTCTAGTTTCTCGAAGAATACACGAAGTTGTTCCTCCATGGTTCTTGTCTGACTTCTTGTTGTTCTTCCAGAAGGTTCCAGAGACATAAACTTTTCTTTGTCCACCAAGCTTCTTTAAATCCCACTTCTGACACCAGTGTGACGTTTATTATATGTGGGTTTCTGATTTAAAGAGCTGGAGATAATTTCTCGGCAAGTTTATTTACAAATCAAATTAATTACAACTAATTAACACAGCTAATATTCTAAATCACTAACGGAACACAAAACACTTTAATTTATCGCTTTCTAAATTCGCTGGATATCGCCGGAGTTCGCCTTTATGTCGCTCTCCCAAAACCAGACAGACTGACTGACTCGCTGTCTCGCATATATATAGGGGTATGGACTCTTTCCAGAACTTTCGAGTATTTTCTCGCGTTTCTCCTGAATTATTTCAATTCGGCAAGATGATTGGAATTCAATCACAATAGCGACCAACAATGCCGACGTAAACAAGAATAAATAAACCCATTCAAAACGTAAATAATACTCGAAGTTCTATTCAGTTCCTAGAAGTGAGCGGTCCACAACACAATACTCGATACTCTGATTCACCGCTTCTTAGAATTGAGTCGTTCGCGTCACAATAGAATCCTCCCCTTCACTCAAGTTTTCATTGTTAAGTAGTTTAATATTTAATTGTGAGAAAGAACGACTAATATAAGAAGTAGAGATTGGTTCTTAATGTACCTTGAAAGAAAGGCTTTATTGTAAATGCGTAAGGAGTAGATATTTGTGGTTGCCTACCTATTAGTCTTTCTTTCCACAAATATAGACGTATATTTTTATCCATTTGCAATCCTTATATGTAATTTTAAGTTTAAGATAACTGTGTGTGCTTTAGTTTATCAGAATATTTTTTTAAAAAAAGAGCTTTAGTATCGTTGTTTGGAAAAATCATACGCTATCAGTATGTTGAAAATGTCAAGTTTAAATTGTTTCGTTAATAAGCAAGTTATTGAAATATCTGGAAAAGCTTTGGACTAATTAAAGTAATATTGTCTGTTTTACACTGTTTAACGTATTTTTTAAGTATAAGTAATAATTTCATATTATATAAATAATTGTTATTCTATCTAAGCATTTTCTTTTAATATATTTTATCTTTAAATTTAATCAGTGTTTTCAATTTTAAGACAGTTAAAGATCTTAGACTGCACCCCTTACCCCTAAAGCATTTGATTCCCGATCTCCGGTTTAATAATTTGAATATTTTTATATTCCTTTTGTTGTTAAATCGCAGGGAAGACCTATGTTCAAAAATATAAATTTAATTGGATCTGTTGGATAGGAAACCGTTCACGGCCTTATTAACTGTTACATCTAAGATAAGAAAAATTACATTTTTCTTAAGCCTAACAAAAACAACCTATCACAAATCCAGAAGCGCCACACAGTCTTTGTTGTCGGCAAAAACTGCTAGAACCTAAGAAAAACTTTATTCTCAATTCATAAATTGAAGAGACGACAATAAAGTTAGCATTTATATACCGGACACTGCTTTCGTTGAAGTTCTGCGACAATATTGGTTGATGCTGGTAGTGATATTACATTACTAAAACGTCACGATAGGTAAAAATCTACTACAATAGTCAAATATTTTTAATTTTTATTTTTTTTTACAAATTATTATATAGTCATAAATTCATAAAACCCTCTACATAAAATTCTGACATTGTGGTATTTTTTAAAAAATTGTGTACGAAAGCACAGTATAGGAATGAATCAGTATGGATAGCTGATAAAAATTGGTCAAAAGCTAGCATCTCTTCACGTAAAATGTGTAAGATGGAGCCACTGATTTTTAAATTTTTAGGTAAATAATACACAATTTAAATGTAAAGGACTATTATTTTTAATCTTTTTTATTTTTAATTTTTATCTACAACCAGTTTAGAAAACCGAGAGCGAAACTCTATGTTTGCTAAACGTTCGAAACCACAAAAAGTGCTTAATCCTCCCAGCTCTTGTATTAGGTACACCAAACAGACTTTGAATTAATAGAGCACCCACCATATTTGCCAGATTTTGCCTTTAGTGATTACAGGCTAAATATTCTCCAAATTAAAAGAAAATTTTTGTGGATTTTTTTATTTCAGTAATGATGTACTGACTCAAGCTGTAGAGAGACGATTTGCATAGGTCAGGCTAAAATTTTTCCAGGAGGCTGTTGAGATGTTGAAACATCGATGAGCCAAGTGTATTACTATAAAGAGAAACTAAGTCGAAAAATAAAAAATATAATGCGACTGTAGTTTTACTATAAGGGGGTCAAGGGTGCACGTAGGGATTTACCCTCGTAAAAGTTTTAAGCCAAAAATTTAGCAATTAAAACCGAGATCAACAATTAAAAAGAAACTGTAGTTTTATTAATGCGTAGAAAGTCATAATTAAAAATAAATTCTTCGTAAAAATTATTAATTTATTAATAACAAATACAAAAATAGTATTTGGTCTTTAAAGTGACAAATTTGCGGTACGAATACATTCATATTCAGTCAAGTAATGCAAATATTTAAATAAATTAGTATTCACCTTCTAATTATAAATCTATTCGTCTTCATATTTATAGAAAATTTGCTCTTGCATTTACAAATATAAATATGCTCAACTCTGGTTTTAATCACACGAATTGTAGATAAACACTTTTTTCTCTCATTTTTTTGTGATTGCACAAGATTTTGACGAGCGCTTTCTCACCTCATCTTTTATTTAGTTATCGGAGAATCGTCAATTGGTAAAGACGTGTGTTGTTATTTCAAATCGCTCTAATTTGTTTAAATAAATTAAATTAGCGCGTTTTTTAGTGATTGTGCGAAAATGTGTGTTAAAAGTAAATTAATTTTAATAAAAATATTTATTTAAATAAAAGATGAAATGAGAAGATTTCTCGCTTTATTGGGATTGAGAGAAGAAATGAAAAACATCGCTGAAAATCCGGATGAAAGGTAGGTCCGAAAGAAGCAGAGGGAATTCGCCACATATGGCAGAAGAAGATGCATCAAAATCAGGATTAAAGGTAGGTTCAAAAGAAGCAGAAGGAGGGGATTCGCCACCCAACAGTTGTGGCAGAAGATATTGCCAAAATGGTATGTCTCTGATTAAGACTTTCTACGAGTGAATAAAACTAGAGTTTTTTTTAAATTTGTTGATCTGTTTTAATTGCAAAATTTGAGGCTTAAAGTTTTAAGTAGCATTTAACGTTGTGAATAATTTTTTTTCAGAAAATTATTTTTTGCTCTTTCGAGAGTTAATAATTATTCTATTTCAGTTTTTAATAATTTTTGTGTTTATGATTTTATTAATTTTTTCTGTTTCAAGTTTTATTAATTTTTCAGTTTCAAAAATTTGTTTTTCTAAAATAGTTTTCCATTATTTTGCTAAATGCATTTTTGCATAATACAACAAAACTAACATTTAGTTTTGTGAGAAAAGTCAAGTTAGTTCCCCAATTTGCTAATTATAATAGTAGAAATAGGTTCCCGATCAGGGTGGACTTGGTTTTCCTCGACCAGACAGGATATTTAAGCAAATTAGAATATTAAGACAACAGGAGTGAGACTGGTAACACTCTTTATTTTTCTTTTACCTTAAAAATTTAGTACTTGATGTTGAATGAAGCAAAATTTGGTAGGTCAAAAGTACATAATCGGAAATTGCTATGCAGATTGAGATAGTCATCGGAAAGATATTAAGTATTATAAGACATTCTATTAGACACAAAATGATAATAGCATGCTATTTAAAAAAATGTATTGTCCCAAAGCGAAAGTTCGTTAGCTTGCTAGGTCGAAAACTTTCTGGTGCGGATGGGCTATATAAACCGTCGGTTTATTATTAAGACGTCACATTTTTTGTGCTCCTGTACTATAGCTCTCAACCAACAAGATAATCACAGAAAAGAACAATTCAGTACATGAACGAAAATATCGAAAAAAGCATAAAGTAAAAAAAATAAGGTTCATCAGCGCAAATATTGTTAGTTTTGATATAATTTTTTTTTATAATAGCGTGTTAATCCACATTTGAAGGTGCAGTCTTCTTCTCATCTGTACGAGTATGGTGTCGAATAATGTGAAGTTTTAAATGTCTTTTACCTACAGTTTTATAATCACATGTGTTACATTCAAGTTTTTTAACATTTTCTCTTGCTGCGTGCATTCTTAGAATGTGTTTTTTAACATTAAACTTTTTCTTTGATTTGTATTCACACCGATCACAATAAAATAAAGCCATATCGTCCTCTTTTGTCAAATGCTGTCCTTTTACATGTTGGGTTAAATCTGATTTTATTTTGTATTTGTAGGGACAGTATTCACATTGGTACCACTGTATCTCCTCTCGGGCTGTATGATGACGAATAATATGATGTTTTAAAGTTCTTTTACATATAGCTTCATATTCGCAATTGTTACATTTATATTTTGGCACATTTTCTCGTGCTGTGTGTTTTGATAAAATGTGTCTTTTAACATTACATTTTAGCTTAGATTTGAATTCACAGTAATCGCAGTAAAACTCCATTTCTTTTGGCATATGTTGTAGTTTTACGTGGCGTACTAACAGTTCTTTTATTCGATTTTTGTAAATACATTGCTCGCATTGATACCATTCTAACTTTTTCTGGACTGTATGCCGTCGAAAGTTGTGCTTTTTTAAATCTCCTTTATACATAGTTTTATAACTGCATGAGTTACATTCATATTTTGGCACTTTTTCTGGATCTGTGTGCTTTGCAAGAATATGATTTTTAACGAAGTCTTTTCTCTTTGAGCTGTATTTGCAATGACTGCAATTATATAACAGAACTTTGTTGTTTGATTTATCTTTTGCTTTTTCTTTGCAGTCGCGTAAATTATGTTTAAATAAAAGAAATAATGAAAATGTTAAAAAATTGCAATTCTCGCATCTGAGACAATCTGCAAAAACTGTTATAATTGAATTTTTCTTGTTTTTTGAGTGGAATTTTCTCAAATGAGCATAATAGAAAATTAGAATATTTGTTTCGAAGTTGCAGTGTTTGCACTGATATATTTTTAAACTACTAGTCCCACAATTAAACAGTAGATTCTCAGCCATTTTGTATTTTACATAACCTAAAAATTGATCAGATGTAATAAGCAACTAAACGGCATTTAAAAAATATATATTTTACCTTTTATAATTTCAAATAATCTTACAACAAACTCTTTAATTTTTAATTATCCAAAGATGACAAAACTGTTTTCTGTGGCTTCTAGATAAGAACCTTGAATGACGGCCTTGATTCCAAATTTTGTTTCTAGTAATGACATAACATGCATATGACCGACTGCGCATACACATATAAAATATACATACAGGATGTAACATAGGGTCACTAAACGGGTAGCGCCAATGCAGTTTACTAGGTGTGGATTTAAATTAAAAGAGGTAGCTATATACACGCATGAGTGAAACAAAGATAGAAATAGTTTTGAATGCTTTTCTAGGGATTTTGAATTATTATGTTGCCTACATTGGTAATTAGTTTAGGATAGCTTGAATTCGGGTGCGCTTCAGGCGTTTGAAATCCGATGCGCTTTGAATCCGAGAAGATTGAATTTTATCATTTTCCCGCCAAAAAATTGACAGTTTTATAGTGGCTCAACAACAATAACTAACATGCATGTTCGAAAAAGTTATTAGTTATTTTTGTTGACCAACTCTAAAACTCTCAATTTTCTGGCGGGAAAAAGATAAAATTCAATCTTCTCGGATTCAAAGCGCATCGGATTTCAAGCGCCCGAAGCGCACCCTTGGGTTCAAATTAAAAGAGAGGTCCAAAAGAGAGATAGAGAGTTTATTTAACGTAATTTTAGTTACATAATTTGTTTAATTATGTTTGTTTAATAATAATTAAATTAATTACAGAGAGTTTAGTTACATAATTTGATGTTTTTATAAAAACAAATTAAAAATTAAGTGTATAAATGAAAAAATAAATTTTTGGTGCATAAAAAAAATATTTTTTTTTGTTGTCAATAGCGAGTATTTTAACACGTGAAACTTCCTGAATTCTATGAGGCATACTCCTTACAAACGTATCAATTTGTTCTTGTAGAATTTGCAACCACAGAATGGGTAAAAGCTGCCCAAGCTCTACTCTTTTCGGGTTGAGATCTATGCGAATGTAATGCTCTTCGAAGAAGGCCCCATACATGCTCTATTGGATTTAAATCCGGTAAACGTGGAGGAAAAGCAATTTGTTTAATTCTATGGAAATCAAGTGCATTTAACACTTCCGCGGTGCGGTGAGGCCAACAATTATTGTCAATTAAAACAAAATTTTGATTAATGGCAGCTTGAAAATTGACAACAATGTTGTTTGTAATGTTAGTGGCCGGCCATTATTGAACACCCTTAAAATGGAACGGTTTTTTGGATAAATTGTTACTGATACCATTCACCAGCCATTCTCCATACTTGAATACGTCTACTGTCACTTGTAACGAAGCATTCTAATGATTCAGTAAACAAAACAAGATAACGCCCAGCAGCTGATTTGGACCGCGTGACCGCGACGTCATACGTATACGTCAGGGCAGTAGTGGTGGTATAATTCCCACCACACCGAGAACCACCACCAACGCTTCGCTTCGATACTCCTCTCATACCCCTCGCCGACAAACGAAGTCTATATATTGCGCCTACCGCCACCGCTATTTGGGATACTTGCAGAAGCATTAACCTTGTAAGTAGCCACCCCCAGACCCGTCCTCCCCTGGAGCATTAACCTAAGGGCTTCCTCTCCAAAACCGCTACCCACGGCGCATTAACCCGTTTGTAGAATCCTACTTCCCCTCCACCACAAGTGCGAGCCACCGACACGTGGAGGACGAGAAACCGTTGACGAGGAGTCGAGGACGAAGGACCGCCGAAGAGGAGGCACCGCTGAGGACGTGGTCGGGGACAATTTAGTAGAAGATTCGTTTTGTTTTGTTCAAAAGTATTATTTTTATTTTATTTTTATTCTGTACATAGTTTATCCTGTAAATAAAACCCCATCAAAGACGCTCTTCTCTCTTTCCCTCTCTCTCTCTTTCTCTACGATACCCAGAACCCGACATGAAAACAACCGTTACACACTTCTGAGGCCAAATCTGGATTCGTCAGCAAACAATACCGAGTTCCATTCCAGATTCTAATTTTGATATTAGGTGTCCCCATTTCACACGCGCCGCATGGTTGTGGTGTGATAATCGAGAACCTTGATATACCTAATGACTAACTGCTCAACCGAAATTCAAGAAAGCGATTTCGAATGGTTTGGACACTTAATTTCGTTCATTCGCGGCATGAAGAGCATTTCTTTGAGTCGATGCATAAGTTGTTGGGTTTCTTCTTACCACTACGCGTATATAACCGTCTTAATTTCGGGTTGTAGACTGAGGTCTTCCTTTTCTGTTTTTTTTTTTTTTTCGGACAGATCCTGTAACCTGGTACCGATTCCATAATCGACATACAACACTTTGATTCACTCCAAGGGTGCGAGCAACATCCGATTGAGTACGGCCAGTCTGCAACATTCCAGTAGCTCTGTTGCCTTTGACTGCTTTAAACAAAGTAATAGAAAGTGCCTGGAGTTTGGGAGAACGTAAATTTGGTGAAAATTTAAAAAAAGAATGATGATGTTTGACAGTTTGGTGAAAAGCATTGTAATGTATGGAGCAGAAGTATGGTGATGGAAGAAATATGAAGAAATTGAGCGTGTGCAAGAAAAGTATATAAAATGGAATTTAAGGTTTAAATAAACAAACGCCAGGGTACATAGTAAGAGAAGACAGTAAGAGAGAAAAGTTGAGAGTGCAAACAGGAAAAAGAGCGGTGAGATTCGAGAAAAATTTAAGAATGCGACAAGAATGCAGAATACTGCGACAATGCTGGGCTGAAATTAAAAGAGCAAATGGTAATGTTAGGTGAAAAGAACGAAATAACTGCTATGAGAAAAAGAGGAACCTATGCGTGTGCAGAAATTGAAAGAATGAGAGAAGGAGAATGAACAATGGAAGAAGAACTAAAACAAAAAGATGCTGACATAGATAAACAGGAAAGAATTGCGGGTATAAAAGAATCAAGGCACAATTCCAAATATGCCCTAATTGTTACCACCAAACTACCAAAATATCTACATAAAATAAATAGTAAAAATAAAAAAATGGTTGCAAGATTCAGATGCGAGAATGAAGAAAGGGAAAATGAGTTTTGGAGAGAAGATTGGGAAAGAATGTGCAGATTATGTAGAGAAGAAAGGGAGACGATAGAGCATTGTTTGTCAGAGTGTGTAGAGCTAAGAATGTGTGAGTATTTTTGATTTTCTTAATTTTTTGCAGTCATAGATAAAGTTTTGTATGTAATACGTAGGCTAGAGCATATTACAGTACCTAACTCGTGTGTTACAGATACTCGGGCTAACGCCCTCGTTATCTGTAATCTATACACTCGTTGTGTAATTATGCTTCTATTCCACTAATAATATAAATAACTATTATTATTACCTATATATATTATATTATTATATAATATAATATTATATTATTATATTATAATAGTTAATAATATTATATATATATTATTAACTATCTAGTCAAAAATGAAGAGTGCTGAAAAACAGCAAAATGCAAGTGGCCGAATAAACAATGAAATTTATAATTACAAGGAGGAACAATGTTCATTCAGTAGATACATATATGTATTGGAAGAAAGCATAAATTAGAAAAAAGGCCCATTCATAAACTACTCCAAACAATTATCGCACCACCTGCAATATTTGCGATTTTTTGAAAATGATAAATTTGAATTTGCATTTAAAGACTTTTTCTTTTATTTCTAATCATAACAACATTAATTTTTTCTTCGAAGATAAAGAAAAGCAGACGATAAAAATTGAATTTACCTGAAATGAACGTTTGGTTTTCATCGTTCAGTCTTGTTTTAAAAACACATCAGTGTCAGTATAATTAAAATTTTGTTAAATTTTGAAAGCAATAGAACGTAATCAGCGCAATTTAAGCAATGACGAATGTGTCACACTAGTTACTTTATCCCAAGAAGGCTTGAGCTACCGTGCTAAAGGAAGAAGATTTGGTGTAGCCCATACAACGGTGTCTAGAATAGTTCAACGTTACCGAGAAACTAATGCGTATACTAGACGTCCTGGACAAGGCAGACATCGAAGTACAACGGCTATTGAAGATCGTTTTCTAAGAATTCGTGCTTTACGGGGGAGGTTCACTACTGCTCGAAGTTTACAGCAACAGTTAGCAAGAGTGCATAATAACCAAGTAAGCATTGAAACCGTTCGGCAACGACTTGCAGAAGTTAACTTAAACCTCAGAGTGCCAGCTAGATGCCCAGCTTTGTCTGTGAACCACCGTAGAGCTAGACTAGCTTTTGCTAGAGAACACGTCGAATGGGATGAAGAAGATTGAGGGCGGGTTCTGTTTAGAGATGAGTCGAGATTTTGTTTGTACGCCAACGATAGACGTGCAAGAGTGTACCGACGTCCACATGAACGTTTTGCTGAGTGCAACATTCAAAAAATCCATTATTTTGGGGGAGGCTCTGTAATGGTATGGGAAGGCATTTCTTTGAAGGGTTGCACAGACTTTCACGTCTTTAATAGAGGAAATTTTAACGCTGCACGGTACATTACCGATATTTTGGAACCGTATGTTATGCCTTTTGCACCTTATATTGGAGACAACTTTATCCTGATGCACGATAACGCCAAACCGCACGTCGCTGGCATTGTACAGACATACCTTCAAGAAGTAAATATTGAAAAAATGGATTGGCCACCGATGAGTCCAGATTTAAATTCTATAGAGCATGTGTGGGACATGCTGGGAAAACTTCTGAGAACCATGCAACCACCACCAGCTAATCTGCAAGACGTAGGGCAACATTTAACTGAAATTTGGAAAAATTTGGAACAGGAATCAATCAGACGACTAATTTTGAGTATGCCGAGTCGGTGTAGAGAAGTTATCCAGAAAAGAGGTGGAAATACTCATTACTGACGTTTTTTTTGGGTTTTATAAAATTTGAATTTTCTGTTAAAAAATGTTTTTTAGAATATTATGATTGTGTTTGAAAAATATAAATTTTATTTCGTTTAAGAAGCTCTATTGTTGTTTGGTTTATTATATAACTGCAAATATTTAATTAAAATTTCTAACAAAACAATTGAGCAAAAATTTGAGAAGTGGTGCGATAATTGTTTAAAGTAGTTTATTTCGATTACAATTTATTATAAAAATCAGGACAAATATTGTTAAGTTTGACATATTTTTGACAAATTTTCTTCATATAATGGCGTGTTAATCCACACTTGAAGGTTCAGTCTTCTTCTCATCTGTACGAGTATGGTGTCGAATAATGTGAAGTTTTAAATGTCTTTTACCTACAGTTTTATAATCACATGTGTTACATTCAAGTTTTTTAACATTTTCTCTTGCTGTATGCATTCTAATAATATGTTTTTTAATATTAAATTTTTTGTTTGACTTGTATTCACAGCGATCACAATAAAACAACTCCATATCCTCCTCTTTTGTCAAATGTTGTGCTTTTAAATGTTGAGTTAAACAGTGTTTTATTTTACTTTTGTAAGAACAGTGCTCACATTGGTGCCATTGTACTTCCTCTGGAGCTGTATGACGTTGAATAAAGTGCCTTTTTAAATTTGATTTTTGCAGAGTTTTATAATTACATGAGTTACATCCATATTTTGGCACATTTTCTGGTTTTGTATGTTTTGCAAAAATGTGTGCTTTCATATTAGTTTTATAATATGAACTGTATTCACAGCGATCGCAAGAAATTAATACTTTATTCTCGTTTGCCGTGTGTTGTCCTTTTACATGTTGGGTTAAATCTGATTTTATTTTGTATTTGTAGGGACAGTATTCACATTGGTACCACTGTATCTCCTCTCGGGCTGTATGATGACGAATAATATGGTGTTTTAAAGTTCCTTTGCATATAGCTTCATATTCGCAATTGTTACATTTATATTTTGGCACATTTTCTCGTGCTGTGTGTTTTGATAAAATGTGTCTTTTAACGCTATATTTAAGCTTAGATTTAAATTCACAGTAATCGCAGTAAAACTCCTTTTCTTTTGGCATATGTTGTAGTTTTATATGACGTGCTATTTGTTCTTTTATTTGATTTTTGTAAGTACATTGCTCGCATTGATACCATTCTAACTTTTTCTGGACTGTATGCCGTCTAAAGATGTGCTTTTTTAAATCTCCTTTATACATTGTTTTATAATTGCATGAGTTACATTCATATTTTGGCACTTTTTCTGGATCTGTGTGTTTTGCAAGAATATGATTATTAACGTAGTATTTTCTCTTTGAGCTGTATTTGCAATGACTGCAATTATATAACAGAACTTCGTTGTTTGATTTATCTTTTGCTTTTCCTTTGCAGTCGCTTAAATTATGTTTAAATAAGAGAAATAACGAAAACGTTGAAAAATTGCAATTCTCGCATCTGAGACAATCTGCATAAACTGTTATAATTGGATTTTTCTTGTTTTTTGAGTGGAATTTTCTCAAATGACCAAAATAGTAAATTAGAATATTTGTTTCGAAATCGCAGTTTTTGCATTGATATATTTCTAAACTACTAGTCTCACAATTAAAAAATAGATTCTCAGCCATTTTTTATTTTACATAACCTAAAAATTGATAAGATGTTAATAAGCCACTATACGGCATTTAAAAAATATATATTCAACCTTCTATAATTTTAAATGATTTTAGATTTACAGAATTTGATTAACAAACTTTTTTTAGTTTTAATTATCCAGAGATGATAAACTGTTTTCTGTGTGTTCTACCACAGCCATCGATAAATACTAGCCGCGCTGAGATAAACAGCGGCAACACTGTCAGCGGACCGATGAAATGTAAACAACAGTTTGTCATTTCTTAAATTTGTTCTAATTATGCAGTTTTCATATGTACTATTTATGTTTAATTGATTCTAAGGTGTGTGAGTTGTTATGCTAAATGGATTAGACTAACACGTAACATATGTGAGTTCGATTTTAAAAAAAATATTTCTAAATTACTAACATAACCTCAAAATTTGAAAAGTTTTTAATTAATTCTTTTGCTTTGATTTTTTGGGGATTCTAATGTTTACATCTTATTGCTCTATTGACATTTAATAGATGTAGTGAGTTTGAGTGCATTAAAAATTAGATTTCCTCTTTAAAACCACCCCTAACAATTCCGGCATCAGTGTCATTAAATGTTTGAAAATCCAGCTAAGAAGACAAGTGTCAATATAAACAACCTCACGAAAAGGTTTTATATTGTTATCTTAATTGTGGATTTTCAATTATACTGAAATCTTAGTGATATTGTTATTAATACTAAACATTTGCTGTCTAAACTACTGAAGTACATCTTTTAGACAAATCTCGCTTAAAGGTTGATGTTTTGCCTTAAATCTTTTTTATTATACATTTGTATTTATCAAGGCAAGTAGCCAATCAAAGGATTTGTCCATAATCCAGGTGATTGATCGTTTTTAAAGGACAAGATAAAGTATCTCAAAATCAATGCTTAACAAATGAAATCCCATTAACTTTATTTGTATAGTTGTAAAATTAGAATTACAGGGAATAGTGCGTTCTGTTTTCATCAATATTATGTCTAAACATTTAGTACTTTACCTTTACCAAATACGTTAAAATTCAATCTCTAAATCTGTAAATATATTTATTGATAGGGTTAATAATAGATTGTATTGCTGCAAAAGGTAAGAAATTTAATTTTTTGATTATATAAGATTTACTTTCAACGAGAATTCGTTTAATTCGTTGATTTTCTTAATTGAATATTAAAATTTTAAAACTTATTCCATAATGGGTCGGTCCGCTGACATCGGCAATTGCGGTGTTGCCTTTTTCTCAGCCTGGCTTGTATATATCGATGGCTGTGGTTCTACATGGGAACTTTGGCCTTTTTGATTCCAAACCATCTAGTAATGATATAAAACGCATATAACCGACTGCGTATATGGTCTAAAATAATTTTTACACAATTTATCGTACAATGTCTAGAAAGCACTGTATCTAATTTTATTCATAATGGCGTCGTTTTGCCAATGATTGCAATCGTCGAAAAAGAACGTTTGCTTAAAATCGCTTTCAATCGGTTACTTTAATGAATGGTCCTAATAGTTTACAACTGCTAAAAATTCTGTTAAGCAAGGTAATCGTTAATTGACTATACTATTTTAAATTCTTTTAGACTTGAAGTCGGTCTTATGAGTCTTATGACTGTTGTTATATGACCATGTGGTTAGCTCCTTGCTTAACATAATAGTATTATAATCGATCAACTACAATTAAACAAAGCTTGTTTACATTAATAATACAAAATTAAAAATAATTTGGAATTGTAGAGGGTAAGACTATAATAATTAACAATTAGGTGAATACTAAGATTCGATTTTTTCTAGGTTAAGTAAGATCTCAGAAAACATGGCGGATAAACCCTCTCTTTTCAAATGTGAAAAAAGTAGTTTAGAGATATATTATTGCAAAAACTGCGAATACAAAACAAATTTTGGAATTTCCTTTTGTGAACATTTTCAAAAATTTCATTCAAAAATCAAGAAAAATTTATTTTTATCTGTGTGGAAACCAGAATGTTACAAATGCGAGAAGTGCAATTTTTCAACATTTTCATTGTTACTTTTGTTTAAACATAATTTGATTTGTGAAAACCATAATAACAGAAAATGGAAACAATGCTCTTCTTGTTTATTTAGAACAAAATGTAATTATGCATTGAAACTTCATATAATAAGAAAACATACAGCACCAGAAAATATAAAATGGTATAAATGTGAGCAATGCAGTTACAAAGGAAAAGTAAAAGCAAATTTAATACGACATTTAGATATTCATAAATCAGATAACGAAGTTTTATTATATTATTGTGATCACTGTGAATACAAATCGAGGGTAAAGGCAGACATCAAAAAGCATATTCTTGCAAAGCACACAGCACGAGAAAATGTGCAAAAATATAAATGTAACAAGTGCGAATATGAAGCAATACGAAAAGACTCTTTAAATGTACACATTATTCGACGTCATACAGATCCAGAGAAAATACAATGGTACAAATGTGAACATTGTACCTACAAAAGCAAAATAAAAGCGAATATAAGTACACATGTAAGTATGCAACACGTGTTAATGCCAACATTTGAATGTAATAAATGCAATTACAAAGCTCTACAAAAAAGACATTTAAAAGATCATATTATTCGACTTCATACAGCTCTGGAAGAGATAGAATGGTTCAGATGTGAGCACTGTACCTACAAAAGTAAAATAAAATCATCTCTAATAAAACACGCAAAAATCCACAACAAGTCAAAATATGAATGTAATACATGCAAGTACAAAACTGTATATAAATGTGATTTAAAAAATCATATTCTTCGACTTCATACAGCCCCAAATAAGATTGAATGGCATCAGTGTTCGCAGTGTGATTATAAAGGAAAAATAAAGGCATATTTGCAGAGACATATTAGGAGACATCATAAAAATATCTAATTTTAAGTCGCATAATTTGCGTTGGATTAATTAAGTAAGCTACTGGAAGAGATAAAAATCTGGTTGATAATTTGATAAACCGTTTAGTTAATCTAATACCTATAGATAGATAAACAAAGGGTTCTATCAAAAACGGGACTACGGAACAATAACATTCATATATGTATGTATGTATGTAGTTAAAAAGTAAAAAATGAAAAAATAAAATATTGTTTACGAATCTGTGTTTTTATGTACATTATAGTAAGTGTAATTACAGGTAAATACTTTTACCTCATAGATTTATATATAGCACGACACGTTTCCGGAATGATACTCTCAAGTAATTGAGGATAAATGATACAAAAAATTTTAAGTCCTCATAACTCCTTCCTGTTGCAAGAAATCTCAAAGTTGCCAATAGTCGTTCTTCAGCACTTACTGCTTCTCTAAACAGAATGATTTTTTTTTTCAATGAGAGGTTTTATTAAAGTTAATAATTCGTGGAAAATGTCGTATCTCATTCAAAGATAAGTTACAACGTCAAGTGGCATGATTCTAAACATTTTACTAAATGTAGATGTAAAAACTGCTCTAGTTTCTGCAACCATTTTTTGACCCAAACAATTTTTTTTTTTTTTCATCTATTAGAAGAATTGAACCCACCCCCAATGCAACTTTTGCCTTTTTATGATATTTTGACAGAATAGGGTTCGTGTAATGTGTGGACAAACGTGGATTTGTTGCGAGTCGGGTCCGTATTGCGGGACGGGTCTGGGCTCGTGTAATGAGTGAGACGCTTTTTACAGTCGATTAATTTGCATTTTTTTAACTTCTTTGGCATTTTTTTTCTGAAATCCGTCAAGTTCAATGGTGTGGTAATTGCGATTATAAAAATTAATAAAATAAATTAATAAAAAAAGTAATTAAAAGGTAATTGAGTACGATTTAATGCGCGACGTTCGGTCCGCCATGCTATAAACCTCACCGCGAAAGGCGTGGTTATACCGATATTTCCACGCTTTCTGGTATGGCGGACCGACCGTAAATAAATTGTTTACTTAAATTTTGAGTAAACAATTTACTTTTTTATTATTAAAATTTATTATATATTAATATATTATTAATTACCTAAATGAAAAAATAATAATAATAAAATTCTGTTGTAACAAAATTTAGGTACACTTTAAACAATTTGGAACCGTTTACGGAAAGTTGGACTGTTATCGTATGCTCTTTTAAGAAGACCAGCCGCAACAGAACGTTACTGGCGGTTACGAAGAGAATGGTGTAGCACTGTAGCGCGAGGCTGAGCGAGCACATAAACTGGCAAGCTGTTATATTCACTGACGAATCTCGTTTTTGTCTACACAGCTACATCCGACGACAAAGAGTGTACGAGGAATGCGCGCCATGCCGTAATTTGTGCAGCCTGTCTATCGGTTTCAAAGCGGTAGTGTTATGATCAGAGCTAGCATTAATTCTGGAGGCCGTACAAACCTACACATCATTGATGGGAACCTCACAGGGGTGTGTTATGTTCAGGAAATTGTGTAGAAATAATTGTTACTCACAAAGAACTTTATTGGTGAAGAACTTCGCTTTCTTGACGTCAACGCACGTTCACATAGAGCTCCAATAGTGCATCAATTTGTGGAAAACCACTTCACATTTGCCTTTGCCACCAATGTTACCAGACCTTAACCCAATTGAGAATATGTGGAATGCATTGCAAAGGAGACTTTCTGATCACTATTCACAGCCCTCAAACCTCCATGAACTACAAGAAGCGTTACCGTCCCTTTGGAACGCAATCCCTCTTAAGATTTCTAATAACATTATTAACAGTTTGTCAGAAAGATGTCAGCAAGTTGTTAATAACCGTGGACATTATACTCGATGTTAAAAGTGACTTTAAATCAACAACATCAAAATTGCATAAACAAGCAACAACGATTTTATTTTTTTTTTGAGCATTTTTATTAGTTTTTTTATTACAAAATCTATTCTAATTTGTAATGTTTGATGCCATTTTGTTACTTAAAATAAAATCTCGTCTTATTTACAAGTAAAAGTAGAAATTCTAGCAATTTTTTCTCTGCGTAACGCGCCAAAAATCTCAGTAATCAGCACAACCTATGCCAATAAATACTCTTTGTCATCAGCTGTTCATAAAACGTTTTATCTACAGAGACTATAACAAGACAGAGGCGACACACGGATCAAACGCACGAATTTTGCCCACGGACGACGCATTGTGGTTGGTGACCGAGGCGACACACCCGACACACGGAGCAATCATAATCAAACGCATGTATTTAGCCCACGGACGGCGCATGGTGATTGGTGACCGTGTAAACCAATGAAAAGTGATACACTCGTGTGTCGCCTCTGTGTTTAGCTATAGCCTCTGTAGTTTTATCTTGCTTGGTGAATATTTTAGATTTTTTAGCCTTATACCCACTGGCATTTCTTCATTCTTGTTAAGATATATCATAATTCTTAGCATTGAGTAGGTATTCCATAAAGTAGACGGCTTATACATGAAAGATAATTTCGAAAAATAAGCCAAAAGTACCTTTTCATCAATACTTTTTACATTTTTTTTTCATACCAACTACCAAATTTCCTGTATGTTTCCTTGTCAATTTTCTTAGATTTTTTGGGCACTAGTGTGACCAGTGCAGCTACAATGCAGCATTTTTAATGTCGGAATCAAATTCAGAATCGCTGATTTTTGTCTTCCTTTATCACAGAACCCAAGTTGACAGCTTGTAATTTTATAAAAACGGTAAAAAACAAAATTTACATCCACAGTAACCTATCGTGTGCCTATTGTACAATGTGAATGTTCGTTCAGATCATTATTTTTGAAAGCAAAATCTGTTATAAAACGCTGTTACAAAAAATCTTGTATATAAAAATTTTTCTAGCAAATTTAATAATACCAACAACCTATTCAGTATTTGTTTAACATGTTAATGAATAAAACAAAAATACTATATTAGACCATATGCACAGTAGGTTACGTGATAAAAATCAATAACTCGTAACCAAGGTTATTTATCACTTTATAATAAGCCCATGACTACCTCATCTACATTTAAATAGAAAAGTTCTTAATCAGATTTTTCAAAATAACTAAAATTATTTGAAATTATTAAAGGTATATATATTCTTTAAATAACGTTTAGTGAGATAATAACACATCCTATCAATTTTTAGGTTAGGTAATCCTTTATTTGTTTTAAATCTGTTAGAAAACTTGGCTTAAAATGGATAAAGATCTACTTTTTAATTGTGAGAGTAGTAGTTTAGAGTTCTATCAGTGCAAATACTGCAACTTTAAGACAAATATTAGTCATTACTTTAGTTGTCATTTTAAAAAATTTCACACAAACAACAGGAAATATCGGATAAAAACAGTTTGTCTCAAATGCAAAAATTGCAATTTTTTAACGTTTTCGGTCTTACTTTTGTTAAAACATAATTTGAGCGTCTGTAAAGGGAAAGCAAAGAAACATGTAAAACACCAAAATAAATCAAAGAAGAAGAAAGTTCTGTCATATAATTGCTGTCATTGTAATTTTAAAGCAAAGAAAAATCAGCATTTAAAAAGGCACATTCTTTCATTACACACAGATCCTGAAAAAGTGCCAAAATATGAATGTAACACATGTGAATACAAAACTATACATAAAGATGCTTTAAAACTACATATTCGACGTCATACAAGGCAGAAGGAGAAGAAAATTATTCAGTGGTATTACTGTGAGCAATGTTTTTACAAAAATAAAACACAAGAACAAATAGCACGTCACGTAAAGAAACACCATATGCCAAAGGAGAAAGAGTTTTACTGCGATTACTGTGAATACAAATCGAAGATAAAATATAGTGTTCAAAGACACATTTTATCAAAACATACAGCACTAGAAAATGCTTCAAAATATAAATGTGACAAATGCGAGTATGAAACTATACAAAAAGTAACTTTAAAACATCACATTATTCGGCATCATACTGCCCCAGATGAAATAAAATGGTACAAATGTGAGTACTGTCCCTACAAAAATAAAATAAAAACAGCTTTAATACAACATGTAAAAACTAAACACATGCCAAACGAGAAAAAAGAGATAAGTCACTGTGATCACTGTGAATACAAGACATATTCCAAAGGCAATATGAAATCACACATTTTTGCAAAGCACACTGAACCAGAAAATGTCCCTAAATTTGAATGTACCATATGCAAGTACACAGCTGTACAGAAATCAAATTTAAAAAGGCACTATATTCAACATCATACAGCTCCGGAGGAAGTTGAATGGCATCAATGTGAGTACTGTTGCTACAGAAGCAAAATGAAATCGAATTTAACACAACATGTAAAAGTACAACATTTGACAAAAGAAGAGGATAAGGCGTTATTTTACTGCGATCATTGTGAATACAAATCAAAGAAAAAATTTAATATTAAAAAACATATTATTAGAATGCATACAGCACGAGAAAATGTGCAAAAACATGAATGTAATACATGTGATTATAAAACTATAGATAAGGGACATTTAAAACAACATATTGCTCGACATCATACTAGTAAAGAGCAGAAGAAGATAAAAACTGAAAGTCAAAAAACAAAACACGTGTAATACAATATGTAAACAAGTTTTTATTTACAATTTTTTGTAAAAAACCCAAAAAAATAATAAATCATAAATTATATTCTTTTATTTTTAAACTATTATATAATCGGCTAGTGTATAAGGAAGAAAGCTAACATTGTTACAAAAACGCGCATCGTATGCAAGAATGTGTTTGCTGTAATTAGGTGCATTTTTTGGTTTAAAACGAGTAAGAAAAACGAGCGAAGTTTTACCTCATTATGATACTGTCATAAATAGTTGTAATATACTATTTTAGAGCATATGCACAGTCGATGTCATAATTTGAAATCAAGGACGTTAATCTTTCAACGTCTGTTTTAACACGCAGATGACCGCACATCGTATAATTAAATGGTAAAGTTTTTAATCAAATTCTACAAAATAACTTAAATTATTTGAAATTGTAGAAGGTATAATATATATTTTAAATATCCTCTGATGGAAATATTAACATTTGTTCAATTTTTAGGTTATGTAATCCAGCATTTGTTTTATCTGTTGGCTACAATGGCTAAGGATCTATTTTTTAAATGTGAGAAAAATAATTTAGAAATATATTATTGCAAACACTGCGAGTTTAAAACAAATATTAGAAATCCTTTTTATAGTCATTTTCAAGAATTTCACTCAAAAGACAAGAAAAAACCGTTTACATCTGCTTGTACAAACTGTTATTTATGTGAAAATTGCAAATTTTCAACATTTTCATTATTAATTATATTCAAACATAATTTGCTTTGTTGCGAAATTGAAAAGTGTTTTTCTTGTCAAAATAAAGTAATAAATAATTACGACTACGATCTGAAAAACCATATAAAAAGAACAGATACAGCACCAGAAAAAATCAAATGTGATCAGTGTGAGTACAAAGAAAAACAAAAACAACATGTAAAAAATAAATTAGAAACACAAATTACAGTATCAAAAGAAAAGGAGTTATTTGACTGCAATTATTGTGAATTTAAATCTACTTATAAATGTAGTATTAGAAGACACATTCTTACAAAACACCCAACATCAAAAAATGTGCGAAAATATAAATGTATCAAGTGCGAGTATGAAGCAATACATAAATCATATTTAAAATATCACATTCTTCGGCGTCACACAGCCGAGGATGAGATACAGTGGTACCAATGTGAGCACTGCACCTACAAAAACAAAATAAAATCGCAATTAAATCTACATGTAAAACTACGACATATGCCAATTGAGAGTAAGAAAAGATTTATTTACTGCGATCGCTGTGAATACAAGTCACATCACAAATCTAGTATGAAAATCCACATTTTTACGAAGCACACAGAACCAGAAAATGTGCAAAAATACGAGTGTGACGTATGCAATTACAAAACTATGTCTAAAGGACAATTCAATAATCACATTATTGTAAAACATACAGCTCCTGAGAAGATACAATGGTTGCAATGTGAACACTGTACTTACAAAGGCAAAACAAAAGCAAATTTAAGAAAACATTTAAAATTACATTTGACAAAAGAGGATATGAAGCTATTTTACTGCGATTATTGCGAATACAAATCAAAGCAAAAGTGGTGTGTTAAAATACACATTCTTAGAAAGCACACAGCAAGAGAAAATGTACAAGAACTTGAATGTAATACATGTGGATATAAAACTATAGATAAAGAATATTTAAAAAAACACATTGTTCGATGTCGCATTCCTACAGCTTTGAAGAAGAAAAAAACTCCGTCTACAAAGGCTAAATAACAACTAGAAATTTTTTTCCAAAATTTGAGTGTTAACACGTGCATCTATTACAATATTTGTTGTAACTTTTGTATCTATTGTAAACAGTAAATCTCGGGTTACCAACCGTCCTTTATTTCAAAGGATAATCCTTTAATTTTATAACTGTTTTTTAGTCTTTAACATGTACTTACTTATAGGACGCATTGAGAAACCGTCGTGTGATGGCTATTTGTAAAATAATGTAATATTGTGAAAGTAAATTATGATATAAACACATTATATGAAGTATATGAGATAACTGCTTGTGATCGCGAGTTTGTTAGCGTCAAACCCTGGTAATAAAAAATTTGTCAGTTAATATTATGTACAATTATAATTTGTTTAAAATCTACTAGAAACTTTTTACTTAGAAATTAAATAATACCTACATCTACTATTTTAGATGAATTTATATCAGCAGTAGATTTTATGAAAAACACTTTTGTTATTATATAGAAACAGAATAAACACAGGGAAGTCAGACTCTTTGTCCTTCATCTACCATTTTCAGTTCTTAGCTTACGTAATCCATTTTTATAACTTTATAGCTACGCGTTTCTTTAGCTTCAAGTAAATAACTAGAAATAGTGGAGATTTAAAACGTATGTTACAAAAATAAAAGCTAAATTATTTGAATTTAAAGTTATAAGAAATTTATTAAAGACCTTTTTAATTATTTTTTGGTATCTACCTATAGAAACAACGGTATTGTACGACTAACAATATTTTGCGATTATTGCTTTGACTCTTTAAGTACTTTATAACAGTTGGACCCCAAACCCCAATAAAAATAATGCCGACCAGATGTTTACAACAGGCTTGAGAAATATCTGTTAAGATGGACCGTACTAAGGGCTTTTTTTGACGATAAAATTTTTTTTGTATAAAATAAAATTTTAAAAAAATTGTTAAAGCAACCATAATTCTTATTTTTACAAAGTTAACAAAACTGTGACCACGTGTGCAAAACAATTGAAGAATTGTATAAAAAAGTAAAAACTGAAATGGGAATCAATTGCTGCAAAGAGAGTTGAAATATCCCACTTCAAATTCGAATATCCCGGGTTTTCTCGCTAGTGCATTTAAGGTTGGCAGGTTGGCAGCGTTGTTGGAGGGAAGTTGGAGAAGCGAGAGAGATGCGCGGCGATGACACCAGTGGGTCGGCCACGAAAGTAGTTCTCAACCACACCTCGGGTAGTTCCGACGCCATTTTTCTCATTAAAAATTTACAAAGGCTATTTTTGTTGGTATTTTAACGAAATAACTACGTGAAAATACTACGAAACTATTAAGAAGACCATCGCTGATAAAGTTTTACTTGGATCGCTTTGAAAAACCAAGATTTTTGTTGATAAATGGAAAACCCACGTGTTGTGACTGTTGTGATAAATCAGTTCAGCGAAAAATGGACTTCTATGTGGTTTGAACTGTTCTACAGGTAATCTGAACCGTTTTATCATTATTAAATATTGTTTAAAATTGTCATTTACTCATAAATTGCTTAAATATGGTTTTTATGCTTTTGGAAGTGGGGGCGACAGGTCGAGACTTGTTTTATTCAATTGATAGTTTGAATTACAATTTTGTGACATCAAAATTTTGAATTGTATTAACTTCATACATTAAATTTTGAATTAAATTATTTGATAAAATAGATATTTTAACTAATCGTTTCAAAAGTGGCGATTCATGGTTGTGACTGACAGTACTGATGGAGCCGTAGTGGTCACTACTACGTCCCATCAAATGGTGGCAGATCACTATTATGTTTATTATGGCCGTTTGCACCGTCTTATTTAAGTAATGTTTGAAGTAAATTTTTGAGTTGGACTTAAAGTTAGGAAGAACTTAAATTAAGAAATGCTTATTTAAAAAGAAAAACGATGCAACCGCCCATTAGTGAATGTTTGAGGAGAGGGGTAACAGTGGAGATAGGGCCGTTAAGTGGACACTACTGGAACATTGCCTCATGTCCGCTACACCCTTTGCCTAAGTATTCTCCCACTTAAATTTTTAGAGGTTCTGTTTAGGAAAAGAGAGTGGGTTGGAATGAAGTTAGTCATTAGTTTTAAATGTTATCCAAACGTGCCAGATAAGAATCCTTTGGGGCTCGACTTACAAGGGGAGAGGATGATAGCATTGGAGCGAATTTGTGACTAATTCTTATGACAAAACATTCTTTCCTAATCATTTGCTAACATCTCAAGTATTTTGGTTGAAACAGTAATTTCAACCATTTCGTTCACACCTGTCACACCTTTGTAATTACTTTTTTTAACTTTAGTAAAATTTAGTGATTTGACTTGACATGCTTCCCCCAAATTTTAAATGTCTAATGTTTCAAAATTGTTGTAATTTTTTTTTTGTTGAATATTTATGTAACTGTTATTTGAAAACATATTTGAGTTTTGTTTGTGAACACGGTTTGGGAAGGTTTTATCCGGTCCTTCTTGCAGTAAAAATTTAATTGTTTGTAAAATGTACTTTACCGAATGTTACATCTATTTTATTATTTATTTATGTGTGTATTTGATGTGCCTATGTTATGATTGTTTTGTTTATTTGTTGTTTCTTTTTGATGTGCATTTTGTTTTGTGGTTGTTATACTATTGATTTACTTTTATTTTGTTTATTTTATGTTTCGGACATGATTCACTGCAAGAAATGAACAAATAAATGTCTCCTTCCAAATTGTAGTTTTACTGTACTCTCTCAACTGAACCCTCATACAATCACATCTCAAAGGACTTTGCCGCCATTTTGTTAAACACAACGTAGGGGTCCTTTCCACTAGACGACGATCACGACTTTTGGCCAATTTTATTTAAATTTGAATTTCGCGCACAAATTTGGGTTTATGGCGGTAAGTATGGCCTATTTTGGGTCATTACAGAGTTTACGCCGTTTTTTAAAGAAAATGAATTTTCATTATAAACTAATAAACAAACGTCAAGTATTAATGGAATCCCAAAAAATTTCGGAATGGCGGGTAAATTACTTACATCAAATTAAACAATTTCGAGATGATAAAAGAACAATAATATATCTTGATGAAACTTGGTATGACACTCACGACATTGTGAAAAAAGGTTGGTGCGATAAAAGGAACAAATGTGTTTTGGATATCCCACCGTCTCATGGAAAACGAATAATTATTTTACATGCGGGATGGGTGGAAAATTCTTTATTTTTATCTGCCAAAAATATGAAGAATGCAATGGTTGATTATCACGATAATATGACGGCGCAAATTTTTGAAAATAAATTGCTGCTGCAACTTCCCTCTAATAGAGTAATTGTTTTGGACAACGCATTGTACCATTCGGCACAAATTGAAAAAATTCCAAATACTTCGTCAAATAAAGAAACAATTATAGACTTTCTTGTAAAAAATGATATATATTTTGAAGAAGACTATACAAAGAAACAACTCCTAGAGGTTTTAAAAACAAAACATTTTGATAAATTGTTTAAAATTGATTATATAGCGATGGAATGTGGGCATACAGTTTTATGGTTACCTCCCTATTAATCTGATCGAGATGATTTGGCACGAACTTAAAAGTAATGTATGAAGACAGAATACCACACCAAAATTTGCAGATAGCACTATCCAAATTATTCAAAATGAAGTTTCTAAAATTACAGCAAGTAGTTGGTCTAATTGTGTGGAACATGTTATAAAAGAAGAAAATTTTTACAGGGAGCGATTAGTGGGGGAGTTAATAATCAAACTTGGCGGCGATAGTGATAGTGACAGCGATTTTATGTTAAGTAATTAAAATATCATGAAAAATGTAAACAAAATATTTTTTTAAATAAAAAACTTTGTATTTATTGTTGTATTTTGTGTTTATTTATTTGTACAATGCTTGAAAACACAAACTTATTATTTTCAGTACGATCCTGTAGTGCCTATGAGAAGGGTCTAGCAGGTAAAGACTTTTACAGCAGACTGCGGTTGTGTGTCGTAAAAATTTGGAAAAGTTAATTACAGGATTATGTTGTAAACGCAGAATATTTTTAGTCGTACCTACTCTAGTAAAGTGACAACAAAAATCAAGCAAAAATATTCAAAAATAATAGATCTGATTCAGTATTTTTTTCTGTTAATATACAGATGTCCCAATTAAAATTTGCACCTTAAAAAATTTTCAATTTTATCCAAGTTTCGAAAAAATGCTAAAATAGGTTAAATTTAGCTTCAAGGAAGACCAAATTCTTTGTCAGTTTCAAAATTATTTCCCAAATTATCTCTTTAGCGCCCAGAGCCATTTTCTCAAAAAATTAAATAACAAGTGAAATCGAGTGACACATCATTTTAAAGCTGTTTTCATTGTCTATGCAACTACGTAGGTATTTTTATTTTTTTTTGAGAATCACAAAATTGTTTTATGTTTATTAAAATTTTCAAAATTGTCAATTTAATCTTTGGCTTGAAAAAAACGGTTTTCTAATATTGTTTATACAAAATATTTGAATTCGTTGAAGAGAAGCGTGGCGTTCTTGTTGAGGGGGCAAAATAAATTTTATATAAAATTTAAAATTATTTTGAAATGATTATAGCACGGAGCAGTGTTATGACAAAGCGATTACATTCTTTTTGAGGCAGGTTCAACCCTTGTATAATCGGAAATGAGATACAATTAATTATTGAGAACAGGTAGGGATTGAATGGTTTAAAAAGTAACTAAATCGGTCCGCCATTCGCTATCACGGAAGGCGTGGTTATTCCGATCTTTACACGCCTTCCAGTGTGGCGATTACAGGATGGCCGACCGAACTTCGCGCATTATATTCTATATTCAACGTTAAAATTTTATTTTGGCTGTTACGAATGGTTTTTTTTAAAACTATCTGTTTTAGCATTTCTCCAATTTACTGCACGCTAGTAATTCGGAAGTCAGTGTTTTAAAAAAATCATATCTCGTAATCCACAATAAATAATCTAATTCTGGTTTTAGTAAAAACTTTCTCGATTATTTTTCTACATTTTGTTTGTTTAATGTAAGGGTCTATTTTTAATAATAAAAATTTTGTTTGCATCGTCTTTAATTGTTTACCGAGACACCAAAAATTTAAATTTAGGTTATTAAAAAATATATTAAAAGTAGAAATAAAATATTATTAATTAAACGACCAGAACCGCTCTAGTTTTTGCATTTGAATGCAATAGAAATAAACTTGATAGCTCTTATGGTTTCTGAGATAGCTCAGTGTACAGAGACTATAACAAGACAGAGGCGACACACGGATCAAACGCACGAATTTTGCCCACGGACGGCGCATTGTGGTTGGTGACCGAGGCGACACACCCGACACACGGAGCAATCATAATCAAACGCATGTATTTAGCCCACGGACGGCGCATGGTGATTGGTGACCGTGTCAACCAATGAAAAGTGATACACTCGTGTGTCGCCTCTGTGTTTAGCTATAGCCTCTGTAGCTCAGTGTAAAGATAAAAAACACGAATATTAAGAAAGTCTAAATTTTAAGGTTTTTTTTTAAATTCTCATAATCTAAAACTAGCCTTAGATCAAACTAGCCTTAATAACCCTTGCTTGTATCAAATAAAAAAAGTTAGATGATTATCGTATTGTTGGGTGCCTATGTTAAAATCTTAGCAGACTTAAATGGTCACAATAATAAGAGTTTTTTTTGTGATAATTTTTATAAAGTAACAATTTTAATTTGTTTTAATTTTATTTAATATTAACATTAATATTTTATACATTTTAATAAATAAGTAATTATTAAACAATTACATTATATTGTAATATACTATTTTAGAGCATCTGCACAGTCGATGTCATAATTTAAAATCAAGGACAATTTTTATCTTTCAACGTCCTTGTTTTTTTAACAGTTTAACCACAGAGTTTAACACGCACATGACTGTACCATTGTATAACTAAATGGTAAAAAGTTGTTAATCAAATTCTACAAATTAACTTAAATTATTTGAAATTGTAGAAAGTATAATATATATTTTAAATATCCTCTGATGGAAATATTAACATTTGTTCAATTTTTAGGTTATGTAATCCAACATTTGTTTTATCTGTCGGCTACAATGGCTAAGAATCTATTTTTTAAATGTGAGATAAATAATTTAGAAATATATCATTGCAAACACTGCGAGTTTAAAACAAATATTAGAAATCACTTTTATAGTCATTTTCAAGAATACCACTCAAAAAACAAGGAAAAACCATTTACATTTGCTTGTACAAACTGTTATTTATGTGAAAATTGCAATTTTTCAACATTTTCATTATTAATTATATTCAAACATAATTTGCTTTGTTGCGAAATTGAAAAGTGTTTTTCTTGTCAAAATAAAGTAATAAATAATTACGACTACGACTTGAAAAACCACATAAAAAGAACAGATACAGCACCAGAAAAAATAAAATGTGATCAGTGTGAGTACAAAGGAAAATCAAAACAAGATTTAAGAAGACATGTAAAAAATAAAACAGAAAGCCAAATTACAGTATCAAAAGAAAAGGAGTTATTTTACTGCAATTATTGTGAATTAAAATCTACTTATAAATGTACTATTAGAAGACACATTCTTGCAAAACACCCAACATCAAAAAATGTGCCGAAATATAAATGTAACAAATGCGAGTATGAAGCAATACGAAAATCATATTTAAGACATCACATTCTTCGGCGTCATACAGCCGATGAAGACATACAGTGGTACCAATGTGAGCAATGCACCTACAAAAACAAAATAAAATCGCAATTAAAACTACATGTAAAACTACGACACATGCCAATTGAGAATAAGAAAAAATTTATTTACTGCGATCGCTGTCAATACAAGTCATATCACAAATCTAGTATGAAAATCCACATTTTTACGAAGCACACAGAACAAGAAAATGTGCAAAAATATGAGTGTAACGTATGCAATTACAAAACTAAGTATAAAGGCGATTTAAAAAGGCACATTATTGTAATGCATACAGCCCCTGAGAAGATACAATGGTTTCAATGTGAACACTGTACTTACAAAGGCAAAACAAATGCAAATTTAAGAAAACATTTAAAAGTACATTTGACAAAAGAAGAGGATAAGAGGTTATTTTACTGCGATCATTGCGAATACAAAACAAAGAAAAAATGGTGTGTTAAAAAACACATTCTTAGAATGCACACAGCAAGAGAAAATGTGGAAAAACTTGAATGTTATACATGTGGCTATAAAACTATAGATAAAGGATATTTAAAAAGACATATTTTTCGACGCCACATTCATACAGCTTCAAACAAGAGCTAAATGAAAAACTCGGCCAAAATATGAGTCACATGCATCTGTTACAATATTTGTTGTAATTTTTTAAAATAAATTGAAATAAGTCAAGACTTTTGGACGAAATTGGAGATTTTAGGGAGTGCAAATTTAGTTGGGACACCTGTATATTAACAGAAAAGCTTAGTATAAAAAAAACTGAGTTAGAACCACACCAGTTCTATTATTTTTGTATAATTTTACTTGTGTTTGTTTTCTCTTTACTACCGTTGTTTTTATAGATAGGTACAAGAGAATTAATAAAAAATAATTTACCTTTTATTTTTAGGACAGAAGTGAAAAAACACAGAACATTTACATAAAATAATACACTGTGTATAGAAAAAGTTGTTTTACATTGTGATTTATTTATTATTTTTGAGTTGCAGCACAATTTTTATTTTTGATTGTAAAAAAAGTGGCAGTATTAACCGCTTTTTTGTTATTTATGATAAGTTTAGATACTTAAATCAGTTTTGCTTTTGTCGTCGTCGTATTACATTATATTACATTACAAATAAAACTTAAAAATATTTTTTCTTTTATTTTATGGAATTTGATAAAAAACATTAGCCATTTAGTTAATATGATGATATGACAGCTAGTTAACATTTGTAGGTTATACATTCAAGTATTATAATATACTATTTTAGAACATATGCACAGTCGAAATAATGGTTTGAAATCAAGGACGTTAATGTCTAACGTTTTAAAACACCCACATAACTATCCTATCGTATAATTAAATGGTAAAATTGTTAATCAAATTTTATAAAATAACTAAAATTATTTGAAATTGTAGAAGGTATAATATATATTTTAAATATCCTCTGATGGAAATATAAACATTTGTTCAATTTTTAGGTTATGTAATCCAACATTTGTTTTATCTGTTGACTACAATGGCTAAGGATCTATTTTTTAATTGTGAGATAAATAATTTAGAAATATATCAATGCAAAGACTGCGAGTTTAAAACAAATATTAGAAATCACTTTTATAGTCATTTTCAAGAATACCACTCAAAAAACAAGGAAAAACCGTTTACATCTGCTTGTACAAACTGTTATTTATGTGAAAATTGCAAATTTTCAACATTTTCATTATTAATTATATTCAAACATAATTTGCTTTGTTGCGAAAGTAAAAAGTGTTTTTCTTGTCAAAATAAAGTAATAAATAATTACGACTACGACCTGAAAAACCATATAAAAAGAACAGATACAGCACCAGAAAAAATCAAATGTGATCAGTGTAACTACAAAGGAAAACAAAAACAACATGTAAAAAATAAATTAGAAACACAAATTACAGTATTAAAAAAGAAGGGGTTATTTTACTGCAATTACTGTGAATTAAAATCTATTCATAAGCACAATATTAGACGACATATTTTTGCAATGCACACAGCACGAGAAAATGTGCGGAAATATGAATGTAACACATGCAATTACAAAACAGCACGTAAAGGATATTTAAAAAGTCACATTATTCGAATTCATACAGCCCCAGAGAAGATACAATGGTATAAATGTGAGCATTGTACCTACAAGAACAAAATAAAATACTGTTTAACGCAACATATAAAATTAAAACACTTGACAAAAGAAGAGGATAAGAAGTTATTTTACTGCGATCACTGTGAATACAAATCAAAGAAAAAGTTTAATGTTCAAGATCACATTCTTAGAATCCACACTACAGTAAGAGAAAATGCGCAAAAAGTTGAATGTAACACATGCGGATACAGAACTGTGTTTAAAGTTGATTTAAGGCGACATATTATTAAATACCATACTGGTACAGATGTGAAGACGAGAAAAACTTCATCAAAAAAAGCAAAATAAAAAAAATAGTATAATACAATCTCCTTAAAATAACAAGCTTCTAAATTCCATTTCTTTTTTGTAATTTCAAGAATTTAACAAAATGTTTATTTATTATTTAACATTATGTATATATGACTTAACAATATTTGTTTGGACTTTTTATAATAAATTCCAATTAATGGGCTTTGTTGAACTGTTTATAGGATTTAGTTTATAGGATTAGGTATTAAAATGTTGTTAAGTCTCTTTAAGGTCTCATCTGTTGTTGTGACCGACGCTGAGAAACTCCTACATAGTGCAACGTTTGTGCTTGGTCCAGTTTTTTAAATTAAAACAGTTGGATTAATACCGAACAATTTGTTTCTATTATATACACTAATCCAACAACAATAAATAAACAACTTGATATTCACACTGCAATCGCCGTCGCTTTAATTACATCGCTCACTTTACTCGCTTGTCTGGTTCTCACTAACTGACCGGTCAATGTCTTCTTCTTTATATAATCAAACGTTCTTCTAGAATATATCCCATGTTTTGTGGCTTTTTTTTAGTCAGTTGGAAGCTTTGATCGGTCCATAAACGAGGCTATAATGATTTTAGAAAATTTCACGCTTCACTGCTTTAGTGCGCTTTCAATGCGATATCTTTCTAGTATTATCTTAGGCCATAGTAAATAAGCTTGTAACGAAGCGTTTCCAATTTACCGAACAGAGCAACATAAGGCTGATATCGGGCCGCAACGTCATGCCACTTCTACTGCCATGACGTACTCTTTCCACTACCGACAGGCCACCACCAACGCCTCCCTACTCTTCTCCTCTTGTTTCTTCTTGTATATATTGAGTGTTTTTTTAAATTTGACGTCAAAGTCGACTGTGCATGGTCGTTTGTGAACAAACTCAGAAAATGACATCTAACCTCACTTTTCTGATTAAAATTAAAACTGCTCTACTTACGGTTTATAATTACAATTTAATCGAAAAAAAATATAACAAATAATCGAAATGTCCACCACCTTCATCTAGGCACATTTGGATTCGTCGACACATTCCATTAGCAAGGTTCATCAGCATGTTAGGATGTTCATTAATTTTATTAATTCTTCCAACAATTCGATGTCGTAACTCGTCCAAGTTATGTATTGGCCGTTCGAAAATGGAGATTTTCAAATTATTCAAACTTTGACGATTGACTTTTGCTACTTTGCAAATAATTACAAAAGTGAGGTTAAATATTATTTTGTGGTGCGTTTACAAACGACAATGCACAGCCAATTTTGACGTCAAATTTAAAAAATCACCCGATATTACACGTTGCCGCCACTAGAACATTACTTAAGTCATTTCTCCCAGAACCCGCCACCCACTGGTGCATCTACCCAGTGGCTTTCTCGTTCCTGAAACCGCTACTCACGGAGCATTAACCCGTGGGTATCTTACCACCCCTCCTTCACAAAAAACCGATACGTAAAACGACGAATTTACATAAAACAGATGAAAGAAATTTAGTTCTAACTACATTTTTAAATAGACTTGGTAGTTTCCTTTATGCCATCTTGAATAATAATTTGAATATCGTTCGCTAAATAAGTAAAAAAAATTCTAAAAGTTTATTGGGCATAAGAAAACTATTGGGATCTGTCCTGAAGCTGCCATATGACGTTATTTAAAAAAGCCTAATTTTGTGAATGTTTATTTACTACAAACATTTTTATTATTTATGATTGTTTTAAATATTATGTAGTCTTTTATAAACAAAGCGCTCTTGTCTCTCTGTCACCAATCAGTGTCACCAACTTACAACTTTTAGAAACTTTCTCAGTCATATGTCAAAATATTAAGGCTGGCAATGACGCTATTTCCGCCATTTTTTCGACCTCGCATACAAAGGATCTCAAGCAAAATCGAGCTTGCGTAATAGATCACAAAGGACAAACGTGGAGAGAGATAAAAGGATTTTGACGAATTTTTAAGAGATTTTTAGAAATAGACAATACCTACCTATTATACGGAGGCAAAGAGGGTTTTCTTCAAAGTGGAGAGAGACTTTTATATTTAAACAATTGGCAACACTGGGGCAAACACATCTGGGGCATGCGCATGACACTGCACAGAATCTAACCTCAGTGTCAGTGAAAACCCACACGTGAATTTAGTGAAAATTTAGACTATTTTTGTATCTTTCATTGTTGCTATTTGTTATCATCCTTATCAGTAACTTCTGTACTGTATCTAATAATTATATCCGGTCTGTACAAACGCAGATCAGTTATGTGATCTCACCTTACCGACTTTTGTGAGCCCATGTTTTAGGGACCTACAAATTTTACAAAAAAAAAATGGATTTATAGAAGGTAAAACAAATGTTATTTATATATTAATTGGCCGAATATTAAAATTTTATACATTTTTAGGTTAAGTAAAGCAACAAAAATTTTGTGGATTTTCTAATTGGTGATTCCACTTCTCAAAATATTTATTTTTTATAAATGGTATGTTTCAGTTACTCACAAAAACAGGCCCAAAGTTTGCCATAATAATCTTAAAAAACAATAATAATTCTTTTGATATAAAACTTTCGACTAAAATGGATTGTGAGAAGAGAAGTTTAGATATGATATATCATTGCAATCAATGCAATTTCAAAACAAATATTCGAATTTTCATTTGGAATCATTTACAAAAAGTCCACGCAAAAAACAGAATACATCTGTTTATATCAGATTGTGAAAACTGTTATTTATGCAAAAATTGCAATTTTTCTACATTTTCATTATTAGTTTTGTTTAAACATAATTTAATATGTCAAGAAAATATTAAGAAGAAACAGCTTATTATTGCTAAATATCAATGTCCATATTGTTTATATCAAGCAACCAAAACTAGCAATTTAAGAGATCATATAATAAGAAAACATACAGCACCAGAAAATATCAAATGGTACAAATGTGATAAATGTAATTACAAAGGAAAAGTGAAAGTGGATTTAATACAACATATAAATCATCGACATAAACTAGACAACGAAATTCAGTTATATTATTGTAATCACTGTGAATTCAAATCGAAAGCAAAAAATAGTCTTCAAACACATATTTTGTTGAAACATACAGCACCAGAAAAAATCAAATGGTACAAATGTGATAAGTGTGACTACAAAACAAAAACAAAATCAAATTTAAAACAACATATAAAATATCGACATATGAAGAATCAGCATAAATCAAAAAACAAAGTTTTGTTATATTATTGTAATCACTGTGAAATGAAATACAAAGCAAAAATAAATCTTGAGACACATATTTTGGCAAAACACACAGAAGCAGAAAAAATAAAATGGTACAAATGTGATAAGTGTGACTACAAAGGAAAAACAAAAATACATCTAGAACAACATATAAGATATCGACATAAATCAGTCAACAAGGTTTTATTTTATTATTGTAATCACTGTGAATACAAATCTAAGGTGAAGACCAACCTGAAAACACACATTCTTGCAAGACACACAGCGCAAGAAAATGTGCAAAAATATGAATGTAACAAATGCAATTATAAAACCATATATAGAGCGAAATTAAAATTGCACATTATACAACGTCATACAGATCTGGATGAAATACAATGGTTTCAATGTGAGCACTGTACCTACAAAGGCAAAATACGTTCAGCTTTAGCATACCATCTAAAAGTACACCACAAAGAATATAAGAAGAAGCTGTTTTCTAACACTGATGTAGAAAATTTATGATAATATATGTGTAATACACATATCAACAAACTATACTTAATGTGATATAAGAAGACAGTATCAACGCCATACAATTCCAGATGAGATACAGAGACACTAATGTAAGCATTGAATCTACAGAAGCAAATAAAAACAGTAATATTTATGTAAAACTCCATTACTTATTAAATAATTTGGATATATTAATAATATTTTTTCTTGCTTAACAGACAAATCTAATACCAGTAAACGCTCAGTTAATTTCGATGTTTACTCAAAATTGCTTTTAGTAGATCAGTAATACCAAGAGAGTTTAGAGGATTATCCGCGGTGTGGTCGGTCAATTCGTCACTGACCGAAAAGCTGTCATTAACATGAAGAATGGTAAAACATTCTCTAACAATAGCTTTCTCGGACCTTTCTTTTATATACAAATTTTTAATAACATCGGTGGTGGTTGAATATAACCTTAAGCCATTCTGCTTCCCAAAACTGTCGTTTGCTGCACCAGTCCAAACATTAACAATTGTGTTACGCAGTTAAAGGAAGCACTAACCGTAGACGGTAGCAAAGAAAGTCTGGAAACTCGATATACTAACAAGTCAACCTTCTTCTCTAAACCACTGGTCACCGAGTTGTCGCGTAGTAGCAAAGCTACAAAGAATTAGTTGTCTGAAGCGCTTGTTTTGACATCTGTGGTACGTCTCGGTTGATTCAAGTAAGGTGAACGGGCTGTCCTCTATCGCACCACGCATACCAATCTATCTACTGGGAAAACCAGTATTCAAATAAGACCTAACATGATGTGCAAAACTCGATGACGCTCCGTTCTGCTAAAACCAAAAGCGCCGACTGATTTTAGTCCGACTCTCATCGGCAGCATATAGTCTTTTCAATGTTGGCAATAGAAAAGTTTCCAAGAACTGAGTTTAAGAAATTTTCGAAAAAACAAAAACCAATTATCCGATATTCATTTTTCTACAATTGTATTTATGTTAATAACTTTATTATCAAAAATAACAACACGTTTTTTTTCAGAAACAACTGGAAATTGAGATAGTGTGTGCTATAAAAAAATACGCAAAATATGCTAAAAAACATTAGGGTCTTTATTTAAAATTTCAAAGTTAAGGGTCGTATCTCAATTCTGGGACAGCGTGTATATCCAATTTTTTGTCAAAAATTCGCGTTATAAAAACAGGATACTTGTCCAAGCGTTTTTCTGAAAGGCAAATCCCTGAATTTTTATCGAATTTATTCATTACAAATGGTTCACACTATATGTGTAAAGTGAAAATCTAACCGGATAGGGCTGTTTAGTTGGGAAAGTGACAACAAGACAAGAGAGCTAGTGAAGTGTAAACAGTGGACAGAATAACAAAGTAGTCTGAAGTGATTTAACGTTTGTTTACTGTGTTAATTAAGTTTGTCGTGTAATTATATTAATTCTGTATAATAAAATTGAGTTGGAAATACAGACCATGAGTTTATATTAGCCAAAATCATAACGTTATGTATGTGACCATCACCGGTAGTTGCTTTACAGCTAACTACCAGGTAACTTTGTTAGAGTCTTTGACTGCGTTTTAACTGTTATAACATGCATAACATGGAAATACAGTTATATATAGTCAAAGGAAAAGATCTATGAAACTTATTATAAAAGTCAGTTGATAAGTGCACAATAGTTTATGGTCAGAGGATTATTGGTGCCATAAATAAACGACAAGACCCCAGGCGCTATCTCCAAATTCTTAGGTAGACGGATTAAGAAATTGTAAAATTTTCTTGCGGTCGGTGGGTCTTTTGTAGTTGACGCAACAAGATTAGTGTTTATTGAGGTCTGTGTAAAGGGGCTGACTATTAATAAATTCCTGCATAAGTCAGTTTCCTATATCTTTTCCCTCTGCTATAACATAATTTTGTAACGAAGTTACTGCCATGTATACCTATTATTTGATATTACAATAATTCGCCGATGATTAGCGATGGTACTCGCCTAATTTAGTAGGGCACCACTAAATTACAAACCTGGGTTTATTACCAAATACAAATTACAAACCTGGGTGGCGTCACAAACTAAGTGGCCATGTTAGAAGAGAGTACCGATTTTCCCCACTATTAATCCCACTTCAGTTCGAGGCGCAGCCAGGTCTGGTCTGATTATCAACAAACTCTCACCGGGTTATTTAAGAGTTTCCCCGACAAGCGGAGCAGTCAGTTTTCAGCCAGTCTTCGTTCGATGACAGTGACCAAAACAGTAACTAGTGTGAGTGCCCTAATTAGATAGCCAAAAGAAAAAGCCTTCAGCATATACCGGTAAGCGCTTTCTCCTGCTCTTGCATGACCTTCTCCCTTCCATTTGCATGTCAGGCTACTGCACCCTGCTCAGGGAGCAAGTTGCGGAACTCACTCTTTCTTTCTTCTTTCTTTTTGCATTCCAGACTACTGCACCCTGCCCAGGAAGAAAGTTGCGGAACTCACTCTCCCTCTCTCTTTCTCCCCTTCCATTAGCATGTCAAGCTACTGCACCCTGCCCAGAAAGCAACTTGCAAAAATTATTCTTCCTTTTTGCATGCCAAGCTAATGCACTCTCTCCAGCAAATAAGTTGCGGGAGTCACTCTTTCTCTTCTTCCTTTTTGCATGTCAGGTGACTGTACCCTGTCTAGGGGGCAAGTTGCGGTATTCACCTCCTCTCTTTCTCTCCCACTTCGAAGAGAGCGCACCCTCTTGCACGCCGCCGACGCTAAGCTTGATAAAATGCTCTCCCAGCTTGAGCGTGTAGAATTTGCTTTGCTGTTATTTTGGAATGTGAAAACATCCGTGAATAAAAACGTTACGGTAGTCCTCACTTTTCCGGTGTCCGTTTTTGCTTTAGAAACTCGTAGTTTGTTTTAATCTTATATTGCTTTGGAATGTTAATTTTATTTGTTTATTTCATTTGTCTATTTAATTTGTTAAATTTAACCTTTTGTGAATAAATTCACTTAAAAGTGCCGGACTTTTACTTCCCCTATTATACTCTGACCAAGAACACCTGGATACACAGTCTTCACTGAGTTACCCAGACGTTTGGACCGACCCTAAAAGAGGAAATACTTATATAACGTAATTTCTTTTGATTGTTTTGTAATGGGATTTTAGCTGTTAATCAAAAAAGTGTATTATTTTAATTTTTTTATTTAATGTTGTGCTTTTACATGATATATCAAAGCTGATTTTATTTTACTTTTGAAGATACAGTGCTCACATCGGTACCATTGTATCTTTTCCGGGGGCGTATGACATCGAATAATGTGATCTTTTAAATTTCCTTTCCGTATTGATTTATATTTACAAATGTCACATTCATATTTTGGCAGATCTTCTTGTGCTGTATGCCTTGCAAGAATATGTGCTTTAAGATTTCCTTTTGCCTTAGATTTAAATTCACAGTGATCGCAAGAAAATAACTTATTCTCTTCTCTTGACCTGTGATGTATTTTAACATGGTATACTAATTCAGATTTTATTTTGCTTCTGTAAGTACAGTCCTTACATTGGTTCCACTGTATCTCCTCTGGAACTGTATGTCGTCGAATAATGTGCTTCTTTAAATCGGCTTTACGTAAAGTTTTATACCCGCATGTGTCACATTTATAATTTGGCACATTATTTTCTGGCATGTGACGTAGTTTTACATGTTGTGTTAAATTGCTTTTTATTCGATTTCTGTGAGAGCAATACTCACATTGGTACCATTTTATCTCATCTGGGGCTGTATGTCGTAGAATTATGTGTCTTTTTAAATGTGATTTACTTAGAGTTTTGTATTTGCATTTGTTACATTCATAATTTGGCACATTTTCTGGTGCTGTATGCTTTGCAAGGATGTGTCTTTTAACAACAGCTTTTGCTTTTGATTTGTATTCACAGTGATTACAGTAATATAATAAAACTTCTTTTTCGGATTTATGTCGATATTTTACATGTTGTATTATATCTAGTTTTATTTTTCCTCTATAGTCACAATAATCACAGTTATACCAACTGATTTTTTCAGGAGATGTGTGTTTTCTTATTATATGCCGTTTTAGGTCACTACGGCCTGCTTCATATTGACAATAAGTACACTGATATTTACCATTAGATAGTTTCTTTATCTTAGCACATTCTTGACAAGTTAAATGTTTAAACAAAATTAATAATGAAAATGTTGAAAAATCACAGATTTCACATTTATAAGATTCTCTACAAACTGATCTGAATAGATCGTCCTTGTTTTTTGTGTGGAACTTTTCAAAATGACCACAAAAGAAATTTACAGTAGCTGTTTTAAAATCACAGTATTTACAGTTATAAGACTCTATATTACTTTTCTCACAATTAAAAATTTGACCTTTATCCATTTTAATTGATCTTTTTGTAGTATTTTATAAAACAATAGGATTACTTAACCTAAAAATCTAAATATTCAGCTAAGATAAACGATAATTTAATAAAAATATCATACCTCATACAATTTCAATTGAATAATTCTTTTATAAAATATAATAAACGAATCTTCTTAGTTTTATTTAATAATAAATCTTTTTGTAATCTGTATATGTTAAAAAAAATTGTTTATATTTATGTTAAGACTGATAAGAAGCTTACGACCGATTGCTCTTATGATCTAAAATAGTAAATATGATACTAACAATATATAGAAATCGATAATTTAATAAAAATACTATACTTTTAATTATTTCAACTGAATAACCAAACACAACTAATAACAAACTCACTGCTTCGACTTCGACTCATTTATAACTTGGCTGAAAGGGATTTTTTTTTTATTTAATGAACAGTCTTCAAATATTACGTGTTTCAAAACTATTGTCATTGAAAAGTGAGATGCAAGAAAAGTCATGTCTTAGTTTGGATTTAAGCATAATTCTGAAATTTTTATGACAGTAGTTATAATAAATTATGTGACGTGAGGTTATGTTCTGTTTGTGTTGACAACTTGCTAATTTTATACTTCGCTGCATTTTCGGTTGATTTTCTCAGTTAAGTTGGAAAATTAGTGGTTTAAAAAAACAAGATGGCTTTCAAGCAGCAACAGAAGCGCTTCATGTTAGAAGCATACTTACTTCAGAAATGATCAGAGAGTTGACGAACAGTGGGTTTACTCAATAAACGCCGCATTTGAGGATTTTCAGGAAGAGTTTCCTGGATTGGCTGTTCACTTCGACCATTTCAGTCAAAATCTGCGTCGTGTTGTGGATTTGTACAGGAAAACAGGGAGTGTGAATCGGAAGGCAGGTGGAGGCAGATCACGAGTAAGAACCGAAGCAAATGTGGAAGCCGTGACGGATATTATGGACGAGGAGCCTAGCACTTCGGTTCGTCATCTACGACAACAGGTGAACTTGTCTCACAGCACTTGTTGGTGGATCTTGAAAACAGACCTCGATATGCATCCGTATAGGCTGCAAGCCTATCAAGAATTGCTGCCGAATGATTTGCCACAGAGACAGGCATATAGCCAGTGGTTTATGCAGAATCTGGCCAACAATGACGAAGCACTGGAAAAAACATTTTTCACCGACGAGGCTAGGTTTCATCTTTTCGGCTATGTTAACTCACAGAACATAAAGATGTGGTCGATGTGGAGCGGCGAGAATCTTCATTATTACGTCGAGGGTCCGATGCACTGTAACGGTTGTTTCCGTGTCGGGTTCTGGGTATCGTAGAGAGAGAAAAGAGCTGTTTCGATGGGGTTTATTTAAAATAATAACTATGTACAAATAATGAAAATAAAATAATAATTCTTAAATTAAAACGAATCTTCTAATAATATATACACGGCCTCGTCGTCAGCGGTCCCTCGTCCTCGACTCCTAGTCGTCGGCTTCTCGTCCTCGGCTCCTCGCCCTCGGTTCCTCCTCCTTGACGTGTCGGCTTCGGTGGCTCGCACTTGTAATGGAGGGGAGGTAGGATTCACCCACAGGTTGATGCTCCGTGGGTAGCGGTTTCAGAGAGGATTCTACCAACGGGTTAATGCTCCGTGGGTAGCGGTATCGGAGAGGAAGCCCTTAGGTTAATGCTCCAGGGGTGGACGGGTCTGGGGGTGGCTACTTACAAGGTAAATGCTCCTGCAAGTATGCCAATATCGGTGGCGGTAGGCGCAATATATAGCCTTCGTTTGTAGGCGAGGGGTATGAGAGGAATATCGTAGCGAAGCGTTGGTGGTGGTTCTTGGTGTGGTGGAAATTATACCACCACTACTGCCCTTACGTATACGTATGACGTCGCGGTCACGCGGTCCGAATCAGCTGCTGGGCGTTATCGTGTTTTGTTTACTGAATTATTAGAACGCTTTGTTACAGCACCAGCAGAAAATTGGAGTGTGGGCTACAATAAGCAAACGTCGTCTTATTGGACTCATATTTTTTTACATTTTTTAAAGAAAACAACTATAAGAATAAAAATGTAGGTTTATTAACATCTCAGAGATACCGTCTTGAAATCCTCACTCTCTTTATGGAGCAGCTGCTAGATGACGAACTACAGCAGGGATATTTTCAGCAGGACGTTGAGCGTATTCACACCACTCACTCGGGATAATTTCATTTTTATTTGTGAATTCTTCGACAACAGAGTGATCAGTTTGAATACGCTAGTAATATGGCCACCGAGATTATGTGATTTGACTCCATGTGACTTTTTCTTGAAAAACTCAAATTTCAATATTCCTGTTGTGGACTTGGACGACCTACGGGAAAAGATAACCCTCAAGTTAGAGGAGATAAACAATTCACCCAATCTGTTAGATAACGCAATCGCTTCTGTGAAAACACGAGCAAGAGTGTGGGGCAAACAGAATGGAGGTCATGTAGCACATCTTGTTTGATGTGCTGCAACGGTTTTCTTCTATGCTTTTGGTATTGTTTCTAATGTTTTGCTTTTGCCAGGCAAGTGTCATCTTGCTTGACCAATTTTATTCCTACCTTGTGTTTGCAAATAATAAAAAATTAACGGATTCTGTGTTTTATTTGATTTTTAATGGTAATTATTAGTTTCTAGGTTAGTGGCGTTATTGAATGCAAAAAGTATTATTTGGATAGTAAGCGCAAACATTAAACAGTAGGTTTTTTCTAGTAGTAGGCTTAAAACCCAAATAAATAGTTCAAATTACCCAGACATTCGTCCTGAAAACCAAAGCCTGCTTTGATGACAATAGTTTTGAAACAGACTCTATCTTTCTATGGTATTGTCAGTATCTTTTGGGTTCTAATTCGCGAATTATAGAGTATATATTATTAGTTATTTTATTACTGGATTTTAAGAAAATATTTAAATTTATTAAAAATTGTACAAAGAAGGTATGATATTTTTGTTTATTTATTGATTAGTTGAATATTATTTTTAGGTTAAGTAACTAACCTAAAAGTTAATTGGTTTTAAACCTAGAAAACAATAAAAGATTATAAACTGAAAGATGGATAAGGATCTAGATTTTAATTGTGAGAATTGTAATTTAGAGATATTTTACTGCAAACAGTGCAATTTTAAAACAAATATTAAAAGTTTCTTTTGTGGTCATTTTCAAGAATTCCATGGAAAAAATAAGAAAAATCTATTCAAATCTGTTTATAAAGAAGGTTATATATGCGAAAAATGCAATTTTTCATCATTTTCATTATTACTTTTATTCAAACATAATTTAATTTGTCAAGAAAAACAATTTATTGCTAATGATCAATGTCCCTACTGTCTGTATAAACCAATGAATAAGTATTTATTGAAACAACATATAATAAGAAAACATACAGCACCAGAAGAAATAAAATGGTATAAATGTAATCAGTGTGACTACAAAGGAAAAGTAAAACGAGATTTAGCAGTACATGTAAAAATTCATAAATCAGACGACGAAGTTTTATTATTTCATTGCGATCATTGTGAATACAAATCAAGGCAAAAGAATAATGTCAAAATACATATTTTTGGCAAGCATAGAACACAAGAAGTGCCAAAATATGAATGTAACACATGCCAGTACAAAACTGTATATAAAGGAGATTTAAAACAGCACATTATACGACTTCATACAGCTCCAGAAGAGATAAAATGGTTCAAATGTGAGCATTGTACTTACAGAAGTAAAACAAAAATAGGTCTAAAACAACATCTAAAAGCACATCACATGTCAGATGTACAATTATTTTACTGCAATCACTGTGAATACAAATCAACAATAAAAGCATCACTTAAAATCCACATTCTTGCAAAACATACATCACGAGAAAATGTGACAAAATATGAATGTAACACATGCAAATACACAACTATACATAAGTCACATTTGAAAAGTCATATTATTAGAGTTCATACATCCCCTGAGAAAATCCAGTGGTATTACTGTGAGTACTGTACCTACAAAAACAAAATAAAAGGATATCTAAGACACCATGTAAAAATCAAACATACCTCAGAACAAGCTGTGCCAAAATATGAATGTAATAAATGTAATTACCAAACTGGACATAAAAGAGCTTTCAATAATCACATTATTCGACGACATACAATCCCAGAAGAAATACAGTGGTACCAATGTGAGTACTGTACCTATAGAAACAAAATAAAAAGCTCTTTAACAAACCATATAAAAGTAAAACATGTGCTATCAAAAGAGAAAGTGAAAATCTATGAATGTAAGAAATGTGAGTACAATACTAAACATAAAGGAGCTTTAAACAGACACATCATTCGTCGTCATACAGATCCAGAAAATATACAATGGCATCAATGTGAACACTGTACCTACAAAGGGAAAATTAAAAATGATTTAGTACGCCACATGCAAATACAACATAAAATGGAGAACTATCAAAAGGTGGCAGACTAGAGCTTGCTCTGATTTGGCAAAATTTATTCTTACTGTATTAATGTAGTACAGTGTAGGTATAGTGCCTCCAGAAATGGTCTCAAGCCACGTGATCATTTTTTTTGTACCAATAAAATCTATTTACGCAATTAGTATTATTTAAATTGCAAATGTTGCTAAACAATTAATCCTAACTTCAAAAAACATAATACACAAACGTTATATTATAATTTTTAGTTAGTCACATGGCTCAAGATTATTTTTAAAAACATTGTTATCGAAGCGACATTTTTAAATCTTTTATGTATTATTATATTATAGGTGTATTAGTTAATTATTAATACTTTTGCCATTGTTATTATATAATGATAATAAAAAATGCGATTTTGCGGTTATTTTTTGTGTCCAGTATGTAAAAACGGCAGATTACGTATTACAGTTATTAGTGTTAAAACCTTTTTGTAATTAGTTGATTCGGAGTGTTCAGATAAGACAGATTAAACAAAACGTTATTACAGACATAATTTTATTTCAAAACCCGATCCGTAAGAATGATATTAAATTAGAGTTTTTAATATTGTAAATGATTGATTTAACTTAGGTATTATTAAACTAAAGTAGTACAAACTGATTAATTCTGATTATGAAACAACACAAAATCAATTTAGTCTTTATTAACGAAACTAGAATTATATAAAAGAGTACAATAAATTTAACCAAAACATACATATTTAAATATCTACGGATGTAACATACATAAACAACATAACAAGAAGATAATATATTATTGTAACAAAAAATAAACGAACTTATGCATCTGTATAATAAAGAGTGTAGTATTTTCTTAACATCAATTACCACCACTTTACATTATTATTATTTTAATAATGTAGTAATTGTATATGACGTATTAAGTCCCCTTGTATTTTGCTTTTAAATGTACAACGCTCACACTGAAACCATTGTACCTCCTGGGGAGGAATTGTATGATTTCGACTAGTGTGTCTTTTTAAATGCGATTTATCTATCGTTACATAACTGCACCAATCACACTCATATTTTGGCACATTTTCTCGTGGTGTGTGCTTTGCAAGAGTGTGTTTTTTTAAAGCTGTTTTTGTCACTGATTTATATTCACACTGATTGCAGTAAAATAACGGCTTACTTACATTTGACATATGACGTGACTTTATATGTCGTGTTAGATTTATTTTGACTTTACTTCTGTAAGTACAATGCTCACATTGATGCCATTCTATCATTTCTGGAGCTGTGTGGTGTCGAATAATATGTTGTTTTAAAATTCCTCTATGTTTCGTTTTGAAATTACAAGTGTTACATTCATGTATTCGCACATTTTCGTCTGAGGTGTGTTGTAATTTTACATGTTGTGCTAAAGAGCCTTTTATTTTGTTTTTGTAAGGACAGTGCTCACATTGATACCATTGTACCTCCTCGGGGGCTGTATGATGTCGAATAATGTGCGTTTTTAAGTGTGGTTTACATATAGTTTTGTAATCACATGAGGTACATTCATATTGTGTCACATTTTCTGGTGCTGTATGTTTAGCAAGAATGTGTCTTGTAACAGATTGTTTTGTTGTTGCTTTATATTCACAATAATCGCAATAAAATATCGGCTTATTTGACATCGGAGGTTTATTTATATTTGACATGTGATGTGTTTTTATATGTTGTGTTAGACTTATTTTTACTTTGCTTCTGTAGGTACAATGTTTGCAGTGATACCATTCTATCATATCTGGGTCTGTATGACGTCGAATGATATGTTTTTTTAAATCTCCTTTACGAATACTTTTGTATTGGCATATGGTACATTCATATTTTTGCACATTTTCTGATTTTATGTGCTTTGCAAAAATGTGTGTTTTGACATTAATCTTATGCCTAGATTTGTATTCACAAAAGTTGCAATAAAATAACAAAACTTCTTCATCTGATTTATGGATTCTTCTATGTAGTACTAAATCTCTTTTTACTTTTCCTTTATAATCACACTGATCACATTTGTACCATTTGATTTCTTCTGGTGCTGTGTGTTTTCTTATTAGATGTTGTTTTAGTTCATATCTTCGGTCTGTTTTATGAAGGCAATAAGGACATTGATATTTAGCAATAAGCTGTTTCTTCTTAGAATTGTCCTGACATCTTAAATTATGTTTAAAGAAAATTAGTAATGAAAATGTTGTAAAATTGCAGTTTTCGCATGAAAACCACTTTTCTGTAGAAAGATTAGAAGTAAATGGACTCTCCTTAGTTTGTCTATTGCATTCTTGCAAATGACCATAACAAGAAATTTCAATATTTGTTTGTAATTTACAATATTTACAGTGATATTCGTATATCTCTAAATTACAATTTTCACAGTTAAAAAATAATTTTTCGTTATTCATATCGTTAGTTTATAACTTTATTTTGGGACTATAGCATTACCCACTTAACATAACCTAAAAATAAATATTTAACTAATCGATGATAAAAACTTATTATACCTTCTTATTAATTCTTATACCTCTTTATTAACCTATTAATTCTAAAATAATTTAATTATTTTGTTAAATTCGAACAATTTTTGTCGATATAAAAAATTGACATAAATATCAATAACATGTTAACGTCAATAATAAATAGTACTCTACACTTTTTATTATTGGGACATTAGTTTAGAATCACAACACAAGTGGCGCTGTATAGCAAAATAAAGTAAAGTCCCTAGATAGATAAAGTACCGCAATGGGGCGTTTTCAGACTTTTATGCAACCCGCCTGACACCTCAGCTTCAGGACACCTTTTACATGGTGGCTTATGGTGAAATAAATTTTGGGAATTTTTTTCACGTATTTAGCGAACGATATTCAAATTATTACTCAAGGTGGCATAAACAATTGGATTAAGTCTATTTAATAATGTAGTTAAAACTAAATTTCTTTCAACTGTTTTTTGTAAATTAATTATTTTATTAAAATAAATTCGCGGGCAAAATTTTAAATTTTTCAGTGATCTGTGACCAATGAGAAGTGTTCGTGCCAATAATGAGTTTTGACAGTTGTTGACATAAACAACTTTTTCATTCTTTAAGTTAACATTTTGTGCATTTTTAGGTGTCTTAAAGGGTTTTTATTGCTGTTTTTTTTAATTTTTAGACTATTTCAAAGGTAGGTAGAATTCTTCCAATCATCAGTGGTGACGATGTTTATTAAAAGTGTAAAATTTTACAGGAAATCTCTTTCAACTTAATATTCCAAAATTACCCCCTACACATTACCTTGCCTTGACCGAAGGGTACTGACAATACTAAGACTAAGTAAAAAGAATCCACCCCACAGCCAAGCAGTTGCACTCTTGCATTAACCGATCATTCTGGGGGTCCCAACTGGTCTTGTGAGTTACTCATACGCTTCGGCATCGTCAAGGAGCCGCTTTCTTGCATCAACAGGGCATCCTGGGGGTCCCTATCTGGTCAGAATCTCGGTTCGCCCGCGTTCGAAAATAACACCACGGTCTCAAGCCATTTATTGTGAACAAACTAATTATTAGTGTAATCATAAATTACTGTAAATAAACTATTCTAAATAAAACCAATTAGGTACAGTACCTATTTATGATTCATAAACACGAGTGTTTTAAAAATCAAATATCTTGTAGAATTATGCGAAATAGTTGTGGGACTTCTACGTAACAAAGTACAGGATATTTTCGGAGGTATTTCTAATATTCCTTTTAAAGAAAAAAACATGGACTATCTGTGGGAGATCAAATGCTTACTGTTTGTTCCGTTTTAGTAAATTTTTGTTCACCAGTATTTAACTAAAAAAAACCGTATCAAATAAAAATTGGATATTTATAATCAATCATAATGTTTTATTATAATATTACAGCATATCATTCATTGTATGATCTATAACAAAAAAAAAATACTAACATAAATTGGCTGTATGACACTGACAATATAATACTAATATTAAAAAGATGGAAAAAATAAAGTTGAATAAGGCATTTAATTTTTAGGTTTTCACTTTGGACAGAACTATTTCTTAGGTATTCTTTGAAGATTTAGGCGAGTTTTATGGTACCAAACTCTCTTGCAATTTGTATTGTTGCATTTCACCAGTACCTTTCCATTATTGAACGTTTCACAAGGGCATGTAAGCACAATATTGTCTACCTACAAGAATAAATCAGTATTTGTAATTAAAAAGGTTTAATAAAACGTACCTTCTGTGAAGTTTGTGTTGTTTCAATAATATACACATCTTCAGTAGCTGGTGCTTTAAAATAAAATAATTCGTAATAATTTGACAATTGGATTTTCATCAATACATTTTCTGGAGAATTTTTGCAAACTTGGCTTCACATTCCTGGAGAAAGCATAAGTGAGGTTGTCACTTAATTGTGATTTTTCATCTTTAATGACTTCAGTAAACAGTCACCGTTTTTGCGAAAATATAAACTCACATTTGGAATAGCCCTAACAAAGCATCTATGTTCACGCCACTCATGACTGTAAACAGCCTTAACCCCCGAAATGAGGTAAACATCCCTACCCTTGGTGTCTGGAGCTAAGTCTGTAAAATCTTGTACACCAGAGATCGATTTCATCATTAAACCAGTAAACAACGAAAAGTCTTTTTGTTCGAATCCGTGACTCCTTCGATCCTCCCTCACATTTTGGTCCAAAGGAGCCGGATCAACCAACATCATCACGATCGAACACTCAGTAGAAATCGTCTTCAAGGGAAGATATCACGTCAAGTCGTCCACTTTGAGGTGAGGAAATTTATCGCTGAACTACCAATAGCATCCAGCCCAACCCTGTGGAAAGGGTCTTCACCGGAGGGTGCCAGGTCAACCCATCGAAACAGCTGTGCAAATCGTCACCAACACCAAGCTTACAGGCGGTGGAACCCATCAACGAGCCGTCATCATCGTCCAGACTTTTGGAAATCGTATCTTCCTCACAATCTATTACCCGTGAAATGAAATTTTTTCCAAATAAAAGTACGAAGAATGACCAGAGATTATGATTCCACTTGTCTCTAAAATGTAAACACGGAAACATCATTCACATCACATGTAGGGTTGAATAACGTTGTACTTACAATGCTTTACAAATTAATTACTTTAAAAAATATAAAAAAGTCACTCAAAAGTCCAAAAAATACGATAAAAACACAAAAATAACAAACGTCATTAAAGTTCACTGACTTCTGTCAAAAGCAATCTTCACCACTTCACCAGCAACACAAGCAATCAAAAGTTACTAAAAATATGCGGGCAAATTTGAAAATTATCAAATTTCAATAATTAATTTAAAAAAAACAGTTGAAAGAAATCTAGTTTTAACTACATTATTAAATAGGCTAAATTCTATTGTTTATGCCACCTTGAGTAATAATTTGAATATAGTTCGCTAAATACGTGAAAAAAATTCCCAAAATTTATTTCACCATAAGCCACCGTGTAATAGGTGTCCTGAAGCTGATGAATGACGTCATTTGAAAAAGGTCTATTACCGCCATTTTGGCGCCAAAAAAACGAGGCAAATTTAAAAGGAGCGAACTTTTTCACTCGATGTACCGGCGCCACACATTCGGATATTTGTCAAATACATGAATATTTGTAATTGCTACATTTATTCGGGTATTTGCCTTCTTTGATTTGTGTTCATTTACCGACTTCGAACGGAAAATTTTTATTGTTGTCGAATATACGGTTTTGTGCCAATATTTCTCTTCGAACACCCCAACCACATATTCGAATATTTGTCACAGATATCCAAATGTGTGGTGCCGGCTTAATAACAACTAATATGCAACATCTACAGTATCTGTTTATTTACAAATTAGTATTAAATACAAATTATTGATTATGAGGAGTATTAAAATATTCACAAAAAACTAAACTTATTTTACATATTTTACCAAGTCACGCATTGCTACGCTTCTAGAACTTCTGTCTATAGTGTTGACTTTGGACAGTCGATTTTTATTCAACTTCTTCAAAGCAAAGAATAATCTCGTTCGAAAAAAGACTCGAACAAGGCCCTTGAAATGATTATCTTGGCACAAGGACAAATCCAATAGGATATGTTTATTACGGTTTCGGCACCCGGTTAAACAACAGCTGGGCATATTTCTACACAAACACAGAAGCACCTATAATTCACAAAAAAAACTCGCACTAGCACACCTTTCTCAATTTTTAATCCGTCACTAACCCCAAAGACTAACCCAGCTTTCAGTTTGAAAAAGAACAAGTGTGATGTGTTTTTGACAGCTCTGTCACCATCTACCACAAATCCAATCCATGATAACGAAATTCCCCAAAACTCCGCCATTTTGGCGCCAATTACATGGAACAAACCAATTGCGGTACTTTATCTATCTAGGGATTTTAAAATAAAGTAGGGTCACTTAATGGGCTGGAGAAGTGTGTCGTAATTTTAGCGTGAACGTTTGAAGCACTGTCATTCTAAAAATATACCTTAAAAAAGTCGCCCTTATTGCACTAGTGCATAAGGTTGAAATTATAACAGCTAAACTTTGACCGAATGAAAATCACATATGGAAATACAAATAAGGCATAAAAACACTCAACTCCAATACTCTAAGCATTCTAGTTTTAATCCAGTCAGAAGTTACAAATAATTCGCGCATAATTGATAAATTAATCGAAAATAGAAATTACCGTGCAAGCTTCGTGCTCTCAAAGTCACCCGAACGGCTGTAAAGCAACTACCGAAGATGGCCGACTAGCGAAGTAGCGCGCAAACGCGCTCACGAATAGAGAAAATCGTTCACGTTCGGCATAGTCCGCTGGCATTCGCTCATGTTGGACCTGCGTTAAAGCTTAGAAATGAATGAAATCTGTGCATCGAATGTTTTATTTTCCATTAATTTCTTTATTAAGTGTAAGTTTGCTGTGATTCGTGACTTATCAATAAATGAAATGTTTAGGGTATCGAATGTCGACATTCTTAGGTCTTATTTATTTTATTTTGTGTATTTATTCATCGCTTGAAATTTGGTCTTTGTAAATTCAACCTTACTTACATGTGCAATAAGGTCGACTTTTTCAAGGTATTTTTATCGAATGACAGTGTTTCAAAATTTTGGGCATTTTTGACGTCATGGCTTCTGGAGCCCATAAACTCTCTATCTCTCTCTTGGACTTCTCTTTTAATTTGAACCCAAACCACAGATTAAGGAGTAATACCCTGATGCGAAGCTTCTGTCGGCTCCTTTGATCTTACGCAAAGGGTGCGCTTCGGGCGCTTGAAATCCGATGCGCTTTGAATCCGAAAAGATTGAATTTTTACTTTCGCCCGCCAGAAAATTGACAGTTCTAAAGTCGCCCAACAAAAATAATTGACATACTTGTTCGAAAAAGTTATCAGTTATTTTTGTTGGCCGACTCTAGAACTGTCGATTTTCTGGCGAGAAAAAGACAAAATTCAATCTTCTCGGATTCAAAGCGCATCGGATTTCAAGCGCACCTTTCGCAAAGAGTTTTAGTGACCTTGAGGGCTTAGTCCCTTTAAATCGGAGTGTAAGAAATGGCGCAAAATTTGAATTGTTTGATTTAACACAGAAAGCACCGCTTTATTTGAGATTTTGAGAACGTGTTCATATTAAACACAAGCGCCAAACACTCCACTAAACATTTTTAAACCAATACTAATACTCTTACGTAAATACACGACACTTTACGATGCACGATCGGGACATTTAAATCGGTTTGCATTCGTGATCTTATAGCTCATTCACAATGAACATAATTCATAAGAAATACATAAACATAAAATGATCGTAAGCGCCATCTTTGCACACAGTGTTCACAATGTACATAACGTAATTTTGTCACCTGTCATTGATCCTAACCTAACCATTATTTCTTGTTTTGTTTATAAAATATAAAAATATCGACGAACAAAAAATTAATTTAAATTTTGTCATCTCTCCGTGAGAAAATTACGTAAAAAAAAACAGAAATGATTATTATTTAAAAAAAACGTTGTTGGGTTAGACCCTCCAATCAAAATCGGCAAAGAAATCATACCGAATATAATCATTTAATGTTATAATTAAAATTACATGATCAAAAGTTGTTTTTCATAGGTTAGGACTCATTTGGTGTCCCCACGTATAAGTTGGTACAAACCCTAAACTCTCAAAAAACCCTAAAAGTTACCAAATCTGTACGTAAGAAATACATAAAGTTGGATTCGTTTCAACTTTATGTTCATCTTACGTTGACCTTGAAACGTCACATAAACATAAGAATTACGTTAGTCCATTGTGAACACCGCCATTGGTTTTACACGCATTCAACATTACGTTTGACGTTTCTCTTATGTATTTCTTAAGTATTATGTTCATTGTGAATGAGCTATTACTCTCAAAATGTGGTTCTTCGTCTTACTTTCGCATTCTTCCTAATCTGTGCCCAAACTGCATAGACAGTATATACCAATGCAAGCAACATAATATATCCAAAATCCCTAGAAATGCATTTAAAAACTATTTTTATCTTTGTTTCACTCATGCGTGTATATAGCTATCTCTTTTAATTTGAACCCACGTCTAGTAAACTGCATGAAATTGTTATTGTTGTATTGTTTTTTTACAGGTTGTGTTAAAAATAAAGTAAAACAAGTGTAAGAATAACACTGTGTTTATGTTTTAAATACGTTTTTGTCTACCAGTTTTTTGAAATACAGTGAAAGAATGTTACATTTTAACTTCCAAAAGTTTTTTTTTTGTTACTTGTAAGTCAGAATAAAAATTTTAAAAACGTTATATATTTTATTAATTCGATTATTCCTTTATTCAAAATGGCCAACAACGATATTTTTTCATGTTCCAAATTATGAAAATTTGAAAAAAACTTAAAATTTAAACTTTTTCAATATTCGTGTTTTTTCATCTTTACACCGAGCTATTTCAGAAACCATAATAGCTATCAAGTTGATTTTTGTTGCGTTCAAATGTAAAAACTTGAGCAATTTTTATTGTTTGATTAAAAGAATTTTTTTCCCATTTTTAATATATTTTTTGATAACCTAAAATCGAACTTCCGATGTTACGGCAACTAATTATAGACAATGCAAACAAAATTTTTATTATTAGAGATAGACTCTTACATTAAGCAAACAAAATGTAGAGAAATGATCCAGGAAGTTTTTGGTAAAACCAGAATTAGCCTATTTATTGTAGATTTTGAGATATATTTTTTTTAAACGGTAACTCTTGCTTTATTAGCGCATTGAGAATTGGAGGCTTGTTTAAACCACGATTCGTAAGGGTTTAAGCCGGGAATAGGCCGGAAAAAACTAATATTTTTATAATAATAATAAGAAAAAGAAAAATAATAACAATTGACGATCTACGAAATAATTCATATTGACACACTTGACAATATTGTTTAACAGGTAGTGGTTATTAAAATTAAAAAAAAAAGAATGAATTAGTAATATTTTTTTATTTATTTGTTATAAGAATTATTCATCTTTATTCATTTTATAATAAAAGTAAAACCTAAACAAAAATTTTATTGCTTTTCCACGAATTGAGCCGAAAGCCGGTTAGTGCAAAATTTGGTGCAGCAAAAAATATAATTAATTGGAAATGCATTCAGGTTGGGTGCTTTATTGATTGTGTTATTGTTGACAATTCTAGCTCTTTAATACGTGTGCTTTTAGTTTTTTGTTGTTTTTGATTTGTATTAATTTTTTGTTTTTTAAAAATTTGTTTTTTTAAGACACACAAAATAATTTAAAATAACGGTTTTTACACCAAACTGTTAAAAAGTTTCGGAACTCAACGTTTCTTTTTTCAAGAAATCCGAAGAAAATGATTTTATTTCTCATTCAAACAGTTCTTTTGTCTTCATAGACCATAAAGATTATGCGTCTTGTTCGTTAAGTGAAGATAGTACTGAATTTGTTTCTTCGCATTTAGACATTGAAATTGACCAATCCGTAAATGTAAAAGAATTTACAGTTTCTGTAAGAAACTTTGTAACATTCAATACGTTTTTTTAACAAATCAAAAATATACAGCATTACACTATTGTTTGAAGTAAGTATATGAAGCATGCCAGTGAACAGCAACAAGAACTACGAAACGAAATGGGCTCAATTTTGTAAAAGATATAGAAGACGTTGATAAATTTTTAATATAATCTATTGATTTTTTTTCTAATTAAAAATTTATGATAATATACATCTTTTTTAATTTTACAGATTTTATTTAATACCACAAAATGTTAAAATTTAACCAAAAAATTTTGATTGTTTGATTTATTCTATCGCGAAATTGCCCGCCCTGTTAATTCTACTCTAATGATGGTAAAACGTGTGCTTCGGGTGTAGAGAAAAGAAGCTAGAGGAATACTAAACAGACCAACAGGTCAACCGTAGCGTTCCACAGAGTGTCAAGACAGACGCTTCAGACAACTAATTCTTCGAGACCGTTTTGCTACTTTGCAACAACTCAGTGACCAAAGAAAAATGTCGATTTGTTAGTATGCAAAAATTATATCACCGCATTAGAGCTTCTGGCCTTTTTCTTACCGTCTACAGTTAGTGTAAAACACTGTTGTCAACGTTTGGACTGGTGCAGAGAACGGCAGAATGGCATTCAGCGACGAATCGCGATATTGCCTAGACATGCATGAGGGTAAGACGTGAGCGACGTGATATTGGATTTGCTGCTGAGAAGCCTGTGCAAAGAACTGTTAAGATAATGGTTTGAAAGGAGGAAGCTATTGCTTATAGAAGCCGATCACATCTTGTGTTCATTCGAGGCGGTATGACAGTTGTGCGTTATACTTTACTGCTTTATCTCGATGGCTATTGTCGTGGCCGAAAATTCGCCACTAGATAATTATCGATTAACTGACTAATACTACCAATAGCAAACATCATATTTTTAACTGAATTCTCTAATACATTTTTTTAAAATTACAAAACTAAAATTCAACATCGTGTTGTTAGGAATCTGCACGTGAGTCACATTAAACGTCGATCAAGCGGAACGAGAAGGGTCATAAAAATCATAAAATCTAAGAACTCGTCTAAATTTAGCGCTGACAAACTTAGAAAAATTTAACATATTCGCATGACCCAAATTAGCACTTAAATGGACCAATCACAGGCGAGATTAAAAATCATTTCCATATATGGAGAATTTGTTTCGGCACATGCAGAAATTAAGGTGGGGTGAGAGGTTATAAATAATCTCTCATCGCCCCTTACGAGATCAGAACACTCAGATCAGTCTGAGAAGTGGCAAAAAGTGAAAAGTCATAGTGCCCCAAAAGTTTCCAATCTGCCCAAAAGAAAGACTTCAAGCTCCCTGGCAAATCAGTAAGTGTTTAATTTTGAAGGGTTTCGAGTATCATGTCTTTTTATGCGCTATTCGTCATTCTGTTATATGACGAAGACAATCAGTTAAATTAATTTAAATATTGAAATAATGTAATAGTTTATCAAGGGGTTCAGAGTATTGTTTCGCTTGTCGGTGTATAAATTACAGATTCATTAGTAAAGACGTGTCAGATAAAAGGTTTAGTAGAAATCATGAATAAGGTTGCACTATTGATATATCAAATTGCTGTTGGACATTTAGTTGCGAATAAATTGTTGTTAGTTGTAGCTCACTCAAAACATTCTGCAGAGCATGAATCTACCAAAAATATAAATGGTAATTGTTTACTGTCGTGGCCAACCGTCTCGAGCCAGAAATCAAATAAAATTATTATTCAGAATTCAAAAAGGCCTACGACACTATCAACATATCTTTGTTCAGCAAGACAACGCACTTCCACATATTGCTTGTCAAATTATTGACTTCCTCCACAAAGCTGGCGTTAATGTTTTGCCGTGGCCACCGAGTTCTTCGAATTTAAATCACATCGAGCATGTTGGGATATGAGAGGGAAAAGACAGTTCTCCAGAGAGATTTGGCATAGTTAATTAGAAAAAAAGAAATAATTCAATTGGGAGGCAAGTTATTTTTTAAAGAAGTTAAGAAATACAATTTTGAGCAATTTAGCTTGTAAGAAGTCGAATTCAATTTGTCTTTGCTGGGTCTTAGTAGGTATAAAGTTGTCAACAGCTATTGTAGACAGGATGGTGCTTAGGTGATCCATTTTACTTATAATAACTATTTTTTTAAATAATGATTTATTATTAATAATTGTTTCATACAATATATTAGTGATTTTCATGACATCTTTTAATATGTTTATGCAAATATTCCTTTAATTTTCCTTTGTAGCTGCATTGAGAACACTGGTGCCATTCAATCTTCTCTGTATGCATTCGATTGAAATGCCTTTTTAGCTCTGCTTTAAACACAGTCTTATACTCGCATTTGTTACACTCATATTTTCCCACATTTTCTTCTAACATTCCATGTAATTTCACATGTCGCGTCAAGCCTGCTTTTATTTTACTTCTGTAGGAACACTGTTTACATTGAAACCATTTTATCTCTTCAGGGGCCTTATGGTGACGAATAATATGTTGGTCCAGATCTCTTTTTTGCGATGTTTTGTATTCACATGTGGGACATTCATGTTTTAACACATTTTCATCTAATTTGTGTTGTACTTTTACATGTTGTGTGAGACATTTCTTTATTTTGGTTCTGTAAGTGCAGTGCTCACATTGGTACCATTGGGTCTCATCTGGGGCTGTATGATGTCGAATTATGTGGATTTTTAAGGCTTCTTTTCGTATAGTTCTGTATGGGCATGTGTTACACTCATATTTTGAGACATTTTCTAGTGCTGTGTGCTTTGCAAGAGTATGTGCATTGAGATTATTCTTCTGCCTTGATTTATAATTACAATGATTGCAATAAAATAACAAAACTTCGGCATCTGATTTATGTATTTTTACATGGAGATCTAAATCTTTTTTTAGCTTTCCTTTGTAATCACACTGATTACATTCAAACCATTTGATTTTATCTGGTTCTGTGTGTTTTCTTATTATATGGATTTTCAGGTCATCAGACCTTGCTTTATGTAGACAATAAGGACACTGATATTTCCCATTAGATTGTTTCTGTTTTTTAGTATTTTCTTGACAATTCAAATAATGTTTAAACAAATGTAATAATGAAAATGTTGAAAAATTACAATTTTTACATGAGTAACGTTCAGTACAGATAAATGTAAATCGATTTTTCTTGTTTTTTAAGTGAAATATCCGATAATGACCAGAAAAAAATGTTCCAATATTTGTTTTGAAATCGCAGTATTTACAATAATAAAACTCTAAACTGCTCTTCTCACAATAAAAAAATGAAAGTGGGTCTTTATCCATTTTTGTAAAAATATGTATTACAAAACCTAAAAATTGATTCAATTTTAATTAATATTCACTTATAATAATCAATAATTCAATAAAAAAAGGCATACTTTGTGCAAATTCTTCTAATAACTTCTATCTAATGGATGACGACGATGTAAAATGTGTACATGTTCTAAATCATTCATAGAATACATAAAAGTTATAACACCGACTGATCATATGAGCTAAAATAGTTTATTATGAACAGGATTGCGAAATCTCTGTGCGAAATAATAATTTAGCATTCAAATAGCTACAAAAGAAAAGACAATTATTGTTTAGTGTTTTTTGTTAGAAATCTTGCTTTCTGTTGTTTCAAACTTATTTGCTTAGCTAATTTTAATCAAATTCTCCCTGCAGAAAGTCACGTAGACACCCTTAGCGACACCGACGGTTTAAAGACGGTTAGAAAAAGAACCAATCATCGCTGCGGAAAATCGCGTGACCATCCCTAGCAACATCAACGGTCCGAAAAACGGTTAGGAACGAGCCAATCACCGCTGCGGAAAATCGCGTGATTATTCCTAGCAACAGCAACCGTCTAAAGTAAGTCGTTAGGAAGCGCGCTAAACACCCCTTCGTTAGAGAGTGCTTTGACACTCTCCAGGCTGGTCGACTTATTTTTTTGATATAGCAATCTCCGACGGGTGATCGCTGATCAAATGACTGTCTTCTATCTAAAAATCACGTTCGTGTCCAAAGTGCAGATTTTTATCCTTTGACGGGTGATCGCACCAAGGGCTTTGTACCAGAAATTCGCTTTGAGTGCTGCATTCCTAGTCTTCGGCGGGCTGATCGCAACCAAGGCAAATTTTGAACTTTTTTTTTCACGTTCGTGTCCGAAGTGCAGATTCTTAGTCTTTGACGGGTGATTGCACCAAAGGCTCTGAACCAGAAATTCTTTTTGAGTGCTGCATTCATAGTCTTTGTCGGGTTGATCGCAACCAAGGAGAATTTTGCACAACGAGTTAACACTCGGTTTAATTAATATTGCTCTCCTAATTTGCTGTCCACGATGTCGGAGGAGCCAGAAGGGCCAGATGACAACTCCTTCGTGGTCCAAGAGCCGCCACCGTCTCCGGAAGAAAACCGGATTTTTACAGGTTTGTATCAAAGAGGGTAAAAACTAATTTTATCACTTCACAGCTGTGTTTACCGACTTATAGTCGCAGGGGAGCCCCTGTAGTTCCAAATCTTTTAACTATCCTTAATTGTTATTTATTTATTTTATTATTATTTAATTATTTTAATATAATTATTATTTTACTAATTAAGTTAGCTCCGCGTATAACTTGTACGTGTCTAACCTACCAATGGCCTTTTTGTTGTAATTAACTAATAGTTGATTAAACTCATCTGACTCATTACTCGCATGAAAATTACTATCTCTTTACTATCCTCCTGGCCAAACCGGAGACCACTACCACACTGACCGGAGAAAAACGAAGCTAAAACATGGCTAAATGTATTAAATAAAAATACATAAACAAAAAGACTCCCTGGTCAAATAAAAAGACCAAATATGGGACATATTAGGGAATGAGAGTACGCGGTAGTTGGTTCTTTGGTGAGGCTCCTACGGACTCTTATCTATAAATTTTCTGAGTCGGAGGTGTTTAATCAGCTCTGCATTTAAATCCGGGTTTTTACCCATACTGGCCTGCGATGGTTCTGAGACCGGAATAGAGTGTTGTAATTCTAGCAAGATGCAACTTATTCTGTATAATAGAACTAGAGCTAAAATATTTAACTTGTAAAATAAGTGGCCTCACCTTGGGCTGCGCAATTACACTTTTAATATTTATTGAATAAATGTATTTATTCAATTTCAGCTGTTTGAATGTTTTGAGTGCGGATTTAAAACTATTCATAAAAGATATTTAAAAAATCACATCTTTGCAAAGCATACAGCTCCAGAGAAAATCGAATGGTAATGGTACCAATGTGAGCACTGTACCTACAAAAGCAAAAGGAAAGAAAGATTAACACATCATGTAAAACACCAACATATGTCAAAAGAAAATAAGTTATTAGACTGCGATTGCTGTGATTATAAATCAAAGACTAAGGACAGTCTCAATAAACATATTCTTGTGAAACACCTAAAACATTCCATAATTTAAATGTAACACATGCAACTTCAAAATTGTATATAAAAGAAATTTAAAACAACACATGGCAAGGCATACATCTTTAGAGAAGAAGTAATCTACTGCGTGGAGAGATAGAAAAATTTTGGCAATGAAAGGGATAAAAAAGAATAATGAAGTTTTATAAGAAAAGATGTACATAGGAGAATTATAGAATATGTATGAGCTTATGGGCTGATTTCAAGTTGAGATAATACCAGTAGTAACGCTAATTTTAGTGCTTTTCTATGACAACAACAAATCATAGCCCCGAATTTGTTTATTTTTCTATGGAAACGAAGATACTACCGGTATTATCTCAACTTGAAATCAACCCATAAGAGAGCATTTGTTTCTGAATTTATGAATAAGTCTATTTAAGTTCTGTATTGTAAAGTGATAATATCAGAATAACAATGTTTGGAATCTGGAGAAATTACAGTATTTTCTATAAATTTCAAAGTAAATATCTGCCTGTCTTTATAACCCAAACAACACTTACGATAGCTCCTAAAGCAATCCTTACAAATACCGTTTATAAAAAATTCAAAATTTAAAACTCATCTAGCTATCAAGTAAACATCTAATTTTACATATTTTTTTTAGTAATTGATTTTTCAAAATAAGTGTTATATAACGCTGTTAGTTGTCAAATATTAAAATTGCTTCCTTTATTGAATACCCCCTCTTGTTCTCTAGTTTTATTTTGAGAACGTCGTTAATTTCAATATTAAAAAGTTGACAATCGAAGAGCTTATTGTAATAACACGATAAGCCACATAAACACAAAAATCAGTTTTATTTTTTTATTTGGTTAAGCATTAACCTGGGAAGCTACTGTGAAATACAGTCTAAACTGAGAAGCTACTGTGAAAGAGACTGTCTGAAAGAGACTGTCTTTTACAAACAAAGAGTCTCACCTGAGAAACTACTGAGAAAGAGACTGTTTTTCACAGACAAAGAGACTGTCTTTCACTGACAAAAAGACTGTCTTTCACAGACAAAGAGACTGTCTTTCACAGACAAAGAGACTGTCTTTCACAGACAAAGAGACTGTCTTTCACAGTGGCTTCTCAGGTTAATGCTTAACCAAATAAAATAATAAAACTGATTTTTGTGTTTATGTGGCTTATCGTGTTGTTACAATAAGCTCTTCAATCCTACTTTTACATTTTTTAACTTTACTAAGTTTTCAAGAAAATAAAAATTTTGATTGTGTCGGATATAGACAGTCGGTATTATGAACCAAAAATGAATACAGTGAATACAAATGGTCTGTCATTTGTCATCAAAAAGCAATTATTAATTAAATTCAGCAATTTATTACTCAGATTTATTAGAAATTGTAGATGGTATGATATTTTTATTTAATTTTTGATTGAGTGAATTTGTAATTTTATTAATTTTAGATTAATTAATCCAACATTTCACTAATCTAAACTCTTAAAGTAAAACAATTAGAATGTATGAAGACCTATTTTTCAATTGTGAAAAAACCAATTTGGAGTTTTATCATTGTAAATACTGCGACTATAAAACAAATAACGGCGTTTTATTTTGTGGCCATTTTAAGAACTTCCACTTGAAAAATATGAAAAGTCCATTTGTGTGTGCACCACATTACTTATGTAAAAAATGCAATTTTTCAACATTTTCTTTAATGCATTTGCTCAAACATAATTTAAATTGTCATCAAAATATTAAAAACAATGAGTTTCCATGCCTTTATTGCCAATATAAAGCAACCCGTAAAAAGGAACTCAAAATTCATATAATAAGAAAACACACAGCACCAGAAAAAATTAATTGGCACAAATGTAATCATTGTGACTACAAAGGAAAAACAAAAGCAAATTTAACACAACATGTAAAAATTCATAAATCAGATGACGAAGTTTCTTTATTTTATTGTGACCATTGTATATACAAATCAAGAAAGAAGAATAATGTCAAAGTACACATTCTTAGAAAGCACACAGCTCGAGAAAATTTGTCACAATATAAGTGTAACACATGCAAGTATAAAACTATAAAAAAAGAAAATTTAAAATTGCACACAATTCGACGTCATACAGTTCCAGAAGAAATCCACTGGTTTCAATGTGACCAATGTACATACAAAAATAAAATAAAAACAGAAATAAATCGGCATGTAAAACTACAACACAAGTAGATAATAAAACGGGTTTAGTTTTTCGTTCTTCACGGTGCTTGCTATTTGAATTGAACAACTTTTAGAACAATGGGTTTATTTTGGGATTGCAATTCACATCGAAGTGTAGCTTTGGCACTTCGAAATTATTTTTGTTGAACAGCCGGCATCTAATTACACTATCTGTAATTCCTGTTTGCAGCACGAGCGAAGGGAGTGCTGCATTAGTGCAAATGCGGGAAATTCTTCCTGACATTGTTAGTTACTTTTTTTTGTAAAGAATAACCCAAATTCTGAAAGTAAATTACATTTGATATTATTTATTTTGTTTTTTACTAATGAGTTGATAGTAATTAAGAATTTTAAATCAATATTTAAATTTCTTAATTTGGATAGACAAGCAACAACGTACAACACACCACAACCACCTCCAGTCTCAGAAAATTACAGCCAGTATTACCAATCTCCCTGATTTTCTCGTAAATTTAGGGTATTTTATGAAAAAGACGGAAATATGGGGTGTAGAAGTGTGTCGCTATTAAGAGGCCTCCATAGTTCGCTCGACCTTGAAATTTCTGTAGTTAAGCTGATCTGTCAATCACTGAACCCCTGCGGTAAAGTTGTTGACCATCCTCCGCAAGTAGGTAATTGATTACCTGTTAGTTATGACAGAGACAGGGTCTGCACTCACTTTGAGGTTTGCTTTGTTGATGTTTAGTAGTTTGAGAAAGATTCGACTTTCTATTCTGTATCTTCAATTTAATTTTATTAAAATAATGTTAAATGAAATAAACATTCAGATTATAAAAATCTATTATAACATAATAATAATTTATATATATTTCATATTATAAAAAAATATTTCGAATAGACATATTTCGAGTTTTTCGAAGATTAACTAGTTCCGGCAACAAACATTTTTTTTTTTAAATTTCCAAAAATTTTTTTATTTTATTTTCCCAAAAAGTATCATTTTTTTATTTTTTCAATTTTTATTTTGTGGGCCAGTGCATACTCCCAAAATACACACTTGTTTCTGGGCAATATGCAACTGACCCTGTATTTGGTAATACCAATCATGTCTGCAATTAATTATAAAATTTCCATTTTTTTCATGCCAAAATGTAATTTTTTTCTGTCGTATTCACTCTCCTGGTGTAAGTTCTAGTTTGAACGCTGTATATGGACATTTTATTTCTACTAGAATGTCTTGATCGGTCACACCGTCGGGTGAAGCTCCCAAAAAAAATCATCAACATCTACAAATAAACCGCATGGCTCAATTTTGCGTCCTTTATATTTTCTATTTCCCTTCTTGCAATATCTTCAAATTTTTTCCGTGGTTTAGTGATTTGACTTTTAAATTTATAATTCCATACAATAAATTGTTGACAAGTTTAGCAGAGTTCGAATTTTTCCTCCGTTTACAAATTTTTGCAAAATTCGATGCGATTAATAGTTTTCGCCGCTCCTCCATCCACTTTCCATTAGAGCATTGAAAACCAGTTTCTTTTTCCAAGATATGTATTTTTCTCTTGTTCTTTTTATTTTTTTAAAAAATTCCTCTTCATGTTCTCTACAAACATCAATGGGAAGATCTGGTTTCTGGCATGATTCAATACATCTTTTAATTTCCAACGTTTTATTGTAATTTTTTATTGTTACGCGTCTTATTTTTTGGCGTCGGTTTTTGTGAAAACGTCGGATTTCCAATCGGCGAAGAATTCTTGACTTATTCTTGGAAAATTCGGTATGTTCCATTTTTGTGTTCCAACTTACAACAGCCGCCACACATCGCATTTCGTATGCATTCGCCAAAGCAAAATTAATTCGCTTACTGTTGTGTTGGAGGTTTAATAAAACACTTTTAATTATAACACTATATATTGTCTTAATGATACATGTTTGGCTTAGAACCTAATGAGACAAGCGCCCAGACCCGAATGTTGAGTTTCCCTCCGGACGTCTAACTTATAGGAGCGTAGGCAACCCGTATTCGGCTGGCCTGACAGTACACTTACCACCAACAAATTTAGCAACAATTGAATTATATTGTTTAAACGGTGTTGCTGTCCATGTCATAAAGGAAGCTCCGAGAATGATTTGCAAGAATACTGCAAATATTCAAAAAAAATTCAAAAAATTCATTTGATAATTTTTTTATTTCATTTGGTTCTCCGCCTCTACTGCAAAAGTAGGGTAAACATTTATCATGGTGCCCAAACACGTGGTATGCAACATTCAGAATGTCGTTCCGTAGAGATTTTGTCGCAGATACTTTATTATTTTCATTTTTATGGTGTTTAATCGCACCCTTGACACCCGTACGCATTCGCATATTTTTGAATCCAAAAGTTTTCGTTCTGGTAGTTAAAAAAAAAGTATTGGACACCAGAGTTTTTAATTTGTTGCAGAAATTTTTTAAGAAATGATTATGACCTTCTCTACAGTTAAATTGTCGTATGGTCGAGCTTCAATAATTTTTTTGTAAGTGCTGGTGTCACCGTCTCCTACCATAATATTATATTTTAATCCATGTTGCGCAACACTTAATTGAAAATCCTTCACTAATATGTCCGATTTTATGCTTGTAGAACTTCCAAAATAATTCCTATTACAATTATGAATCTTCTCTCTTTTTTTAGTGCAAATTACGCAGTGTTTGTTTCTCACACCATAGTACAATACTTTTTTGTATGTTGTCTTATTATGGATGCCACTCCAGATAAAGCACTATAATTAGAGCGATAGCTTCTTTTTGACCAACCTAAAAACTCCCTAGTGTCTCTGGTAATAAAAGCATATGCTTGTTTTTCAATTACTTGCAGCACATAAACGGCTTTCCTGTAAAATTTGTTATAAATTTAAGACACTATTATTGTAGGCAGACGAAATTACGGTTCAAATGTTGCCCTCTTTAAATTTTTGCCAAAACATACAAATAATAAAATTTAAATTTCATTCCATATTTTACTATATATTAAAATCAATAATTTTGAGTTTTGGCCCAAAAGAAATTTGTTGAGTTGGGTGGAGACTTGAAATTTTATTTGTATTATTAGCGACTTTAAGATTTGTATTATTTTTCAGCTTTGTGCAAATTATTCTGAAGTTAAATTTTTATTTTGAGCAGATTAAATTTGTGTTTTACACTAATATTTGATTAATAATTCTCTTTTAAATAAAAATATAAAATTGTTCTAACGATGTTAGTTTAAAGTTTACAATGTATTTTAAACAAGTCCTAAAAAAATATGCCGCTACAACATGATACAGATTTGCACAATAACTGCAAACTTTGAGCTTTCCTATCTTAAATTTTGTTATAGTACTGAACACCTCAAATGTATGGGTTATTTTTAACTCATTAATGTTTTGCATGTGCAATTTATTTATGAAGGTTTAAATTTAAAAGATCAATAAATTTTTCTAGATTGACCAAATGGAATTAAAAATTTATTTCTAAGTTTATCAAAATTCAAAACTTTTTGATAAGATGAATACTAAAATGCAGTTTGAGACAAGAAAGAATTTATCTGCCTCTTCTAAGAATCCAAAATCTTATAAGCAAATAACAAAAATATTATTTTGTTTGTCTTTTATAAGCAGGTAACTCACAAATATCTTGTAAAAATAATTTGCAAAAAAATATGATTATCTAACTATTATATTAAAACTGTTTTACTAAAAAACTAATTTTTTAATAATTATTATTATTATCTAATCAATAATTGCTCTTTCATACATAAACGCTGGTATTTAGAAAGATTATTTCGAGTTATTTACCAGGTACAGAACGGTCAGTATGGGTAGTGTCATAAAGTAATTATAAGGGTTTAGTTGCGGTTGGGGTCTTTAACTTGTAACTGCAGGGTTGTAAATCATAGATTTTCAGACGAATTTTAAGTTGAAAATTATTATGCCACAATAGATTTATTATTTATTAATATATTTTTCTCGGGCTTGAAGCTATCTTCTTAAAAGTATACTTTCTAAAATATGACCCTGCCAAATCCGTAAATTCCTTTTAGTTCTGAAATAATAGAGATTGGTGAAAATCTCACTTTTATGTCTAAATTAAATTATTTTTTATTGCTTTTAGAAACATTTTTTTTAAATTCTGTGTGGTAAGATTCTAGATAAATGTTTGCTTTTTCTAATGATGTTGATTTTATTAAAATACATTAATCAGTATTTGATTTAGAGTGGCAAAATGATACATGAAATGTCCCATAAGAGATAAAGGTAGAGAGGCCTCTTAAAGCGCGAACGTTTGAAGTACTGTTATTCTAAAAGCATAGAAACCTTAAAAAAGTAGCCCTTATTGCACTAGTACGTAAGGTTGAAATTATAATAGCTAAACATTGACCGAATAAAAATCACATATGGAAACACAAGTTAGCCAATCTGATAATTAAAGATGAAAAATTATAAAAAGTACTGTTATTAAACTCATATTCTGAGGATTAATAAACAAGCAAAACTCCGAAGAAAATTAGATCAAATTGTGAAAACCGGATTTAAGTCTAATAAAATATCATCTAAAAACATTTAACATTAACAAAACCATTTTTTAATAACACTAATTATTTTAACTATAAAGTTTCGTCTAATCTCTTATCTATATTATTGTTTTATTCTACTTATTAAGTGATTATAGATTAAATTTAAATGACCCCGGCAACCCTGGCCAGTCCGCCCCTGATGGAAAGTGATTAATTATTGTTATTTGTTCAATAATGAGCCATTTTTTAAAAGGCAACATGATCTAAAAAAGTGTAAGTCAAAATAATAAGCAATTAAATGCAACTACGATGTGAGAATAACAATGTTTTAGTTATTTTATTGTCACGGGCTCTGCCTCGTGAGGTGGGGTTGAGATTAAAAACAGGGTTTTAATACAAAAAGGTAATTTAATGATGATCGCAAAGTATGGTACATGATACAGAAATCCAATTACACATAATACAATAAGGCTACTTACATCGACATCGTTCACACTTGAAGGGTCTGGGCACACGTCACTCGTTACCTTAGTCGACTCCCTCGTCCACCGCTACCACCGGACTCCCCGATTAACGCAGCCCACTAGTTCGCCAACCCCCTTAATGCTGACCCAGCTATTGCCTCAACCGACAGTCATTTTGTCGATATCAGCAATCCCTCATCCGCATCCGCAGGTTTTCGACCTAGCAGGCTAACGAACTTCCGCTTCGTGACACGTGTTTTATTATTATTATTATTATTTATTAGTATAAAGTTAGTTTTAAGTGGTAAATAACGCGAGGTCCAAAAGTTTCGGACTCAAGTTACCTTTGGTGTAATAAACGTAGGGCTTGGATTAAAATAATAGAATTATTTGTCAAATTAATTTTATAAAAACGTCATAAACGTCAGATAAAACTTTATTACTTTAAAAGTGATTAAACCAACGGCAATACTACATTTGGAACTAATACGCCACAATACGCGTGCATGTGTAAATCTTGTCGAAGTACTCTTAATAAACTAGTACGGGGAATGTCTAACTGCTGGAAAAGCTTCGTGTTGAAGTAGGATTTTGTTGGACTGCCATATTTACGTTTTCCTCAATTTAAGCTACTGCGACACATCATCTACAGCTTGTACACCACTAGGAAAATAATTTTCTATCGGAAACGCTTTTGGAACAGAAGTAAACATTTTAACGAATGAACAAAACAAAAACGAACGAAAGTAGAATTAAATAAAATGTTGAACCAGATCAAAGTAAAGATTAATCGCAAATTGTATTAGAAAACCGTCTACAAAACCAAAGTTTAGTATGACGTTAAAGATGTTTTAATAGAATTAATTTGACAAATTAATTTTAATCCAACCCTACGTTTATGACACCAAAGGTAACTTGACTCCGAAAGTTTTGGTCCACTCGTTATGTAAAAAAAATATATAAAATAAATATGGCGTTTTTGTTAAGTAATTTACTTAATTAAACTCAAAAAAATTAGATTGCTCAGTTCTCTTGATGTTGAAAATCAATTTGAAAACTAAGATTTTGGTCTCGCGACTGTATTTTTTCTGTGGCGTCTTTAAAAAATTCAAGTCTTTTTATCTCAAATTACAGGCAAATATTCTGAAAATAAAGTGTTACAATTTATAAAAGAAAAAAAATACAATTTAAAAAACAAAAAGTTATAATATTTCAATTTGAAGTTTATTAAAAAATTAAGAAATTTTTATAACATTATCAAAACTATTCTAATAACAAACTTCTTAACTCATTAAAAACAAAATTTTACAATTTTCATTTACTTCAATCAATTTTACAATATTTTCTAGTGCTGTGTTTTTGGAAAATGTGTCTTTTGACACATGACTTCTTCATAAATTTGTATTACATTGGTCGGTGTGAAGTAACTTTATTTTATCATTTTTTATGTGTTTTACTTTTACATGATGTGTTAAATCTGGCTTTATTTTACTTTTGTACATACAGTGCTCACATTGATACCATACTATTTTGTCTGGAGCTGTATGATGTCGAATAAAGTGGTTTTTTAAATGTGTCTTCTGCATAGTTTTATAGTTGCATAAGTTACATTCATATTTCAGCACATTTTCTCGTGCTGTGTGCTTTGCCAGAATGTGTTTTTTGAGATCATTCTTCATCTTTGATTTGTGTTCACAGTGATTGCAGTAATAAAACAAAACCTCATTCACTGGTTTATGTCGATTTATTATATGTTGTGTTAAATTTCCTTTTGTTTTTCCTTTATATTCGCACTGATCACATCTGTACCATTTAATATATTCTAGTGGTGTATGCTTTACCAAAATATGTCTCTGAAGATATTTTTTTGTCTTGAATTTAATTTCACAGTGATTACAATAAAACAAAGCTTCGTTAACTGAGTTATGTTTACTCATTATATGTTCTATTAAGTATCTACTTGTTTCTCCTTCGTAATCACACTTATCACATCGATACAATTTGATTTTTTCTGGTGCTGTGTGCTTTCTCATGTGTTGTCTAAGATTACTCTTCGTCTTAGATGTGAATTCACAGTGCTTGCAAATATATATTACAATTTCATTGTCTGGTTTATGTTGATATTTTATATGTTGTGTTAAATCTGATTTTATTTTTCCTTTGTAGTCACATTGATCACATTTGTACCATTTGATATTTTCTGGTGCTGTGTGATGTCTTATTATATGAAGTTTCAATCTGCTTAGAGGGGTTGCTTCATATAGACAATAAGGACATTTAATTAGACGCTTAATTTCCTCAGGTTTTTCTTGACAAATCAAATTATGTTTTAATAAAACTAATAATGAAAATGTTGAGAAACTGCAATATCTGCATAGATAACAGTTTTCATAACAAACAGATCCAAACACATTTGTCTTGTTTGTTGCATGGAATTTTTGAAAATGACCATAACAGAAAATTCTATTATTTGATTTTAAATTGCAGAGTTTGCAATGATATATCTCCAAACTATTCTTCTCACAATTAAAAATTGAGTCACCGGCCATTTTGACTCAAAACAAGTACTACATTTTTTAAACTAAAAATTTATTAAATTTTAGTATTTAACCTAATCGATAATTAAATAAAAAATCATACCTTTAACAATTTTAAGTAAATTTCAGTAGTATTTTGTACAGTTTCAATAGTTTAATGACAGCAGTAACCCAATGTCCATGTTCTAGCTGTTAATACGTAAATAAGACCAACTGCTCATATGAACTAAATCAGTAGATTAAGGTTAGTCTATTGCGTAACGTTTAGTAGGCATAATGGCTCTGGCGTCGAGAAAGAACGATTGCAATCTTTTTGCCATCGATTCAAATCGGATTACTCTACTGAACACCGCTAGTTGTTAAATATTACAATCGCTTAAACTTTGTTGAATGCCGCTATTTCTTTGTGAATAAACTATATATCTACCTATTTAGACCATATAAGCAGTTGGTTCTATTTACGTATTAATAGTTAGAACATGGCCATTGGGTTACTGCTGTCCATAATACTATTGAAATTCTCTTGAAATTGTTAAAAGTATGATCTTTGTATTTAATTATCGATTAGATTAAATACTAAAATTTGATACATTTTTAGTTTAAAAAATATAATACTTGTTTTGAGTCAAAATGGACGGTGACTCAATTTTTAATTGTGAGAAGAATAGTTTGAAGATATATCACTGCAAATGCTGCGATTTCAAATCAAATTTTAGAATTTTCTGTTATGGTCATTTTAAAAAATTTCATGCAAAAAATAAGAAAAAATCATTGACATCTTTCTGTGCAGAATGTTACACATGCAAATGGTGCGATTTTTCAACATTTTCATTATTAATTTTATTAAAACATAATTTGATTTGTCAAGAAAAACCTGAGGAAATTAACCGTCTAATTAAATGTCCTTATTGTCTATATGAAGCAACCTGTCTAAGCACATTGAAACGTCATATAATAAGAAATCACACAGTACCAGAAAATATCAAATTGTACAAATGTGATAAATGTAATTACAAAGGAGCAAAAGAAGGAGATTTAAAACAACATATAAAGTATCGACATGAATCAAAAAACAAAGTTCTGTTATATAACTGCAAACACTGTGAATTCAAATCTAAAGCAAAGACAAATGTTGAGACACATATTCTTTTAAAGCATACAGCTCCAGAAAAAATCATATGGTACCAATGTATTGAGTGTGACTACAAAGGAAAAACAAAAAGATACCTAACAAGACATTTAATGAATCGACATTAATCAGTCAGTTAGGTTTTGTTTTATTATTGCAATTACTGTGAATACAAATCAAAGATGAAGAATCAAAAGATACTTTCTGGCAAAGCACACAGCACGAGAAAATGTACTGAAATATGAATGTAACTTATGCAACTATAAAACTATGCAGAAGACAGATTTGAAAAACCACTTTTACAGCTCCAGGCTCCAAACAATATAGAATGGTATCAATGTGAGCACTGTATGTACAAAAGTAAAATAAAGCCAGATTTAACACATCATGTAAAAGTAAAACACATAAAAAATGATAAAATAAAGTTACTTCACAGCGACCAATGTAATACAAATTTATGAAGAAGTCATGTGTCAAAAGACACATTTTCCTAAAACACAGCGCCAGAAAATATTGTAAAATTCATTAAAGTAAATGAAAATTGTAAAATTTTGTTTTTAATGAGTTGAGAAGAAGTTTGTTATTAGAATAGTTTTGATAATGTTATAAAAATTTCTTAATTTTTTAATAAACTTTAAATTGAAATATTATAACTTTGTTTTTCAAATTGTATTTTTTTCTTTTTTAAATTGTAACACTTTATTTTCAGAATATTTGCCTGTAATTTGAGATAAACAGACTTGAATCTTTTAAAAACGCCACCGAAAAAATACAGTTGCGAGACCAAAATCTTGGTTTTCAAATTGATTTTCGACATCAAGAGAAATGAGCAATTTAAATTTTTTTGTGTTTAATGTTTTTTCTTTTGTGAATTATCACAAAAAAATTTATTATTGCTGAAAATCTCATTAATAGTATATTACTACAGTCAATTAGGTAACCTTTTCTTAAGTAAATTATTAAACAAAAACGCCACATTTATTTTATATTTTTTATTTTAATTTTTTTACATTTTAACATCTCTAACATATTTGCCACTTAAAACTAACTTTATACTAATATAAAATAACTAAAACATTGTTATTCTCACATTGTAGTTGCATTCAATTATTATTTAGACTTATATTTTTTAGATTATGTTGTCTTTTAAAAAAAAATGGTTTATTATTGAACAAATAACAGTAAATAATCATTTTCCATAACAGAATCTATTCTTATGTCTCCTTTATTGACAAAATTTTTCTTTGTCTGAAGACATTTTAACTCCTAAAATTTGAGTTAGAGATACACAAAAAAGCAGTTTTGGAATGCCTGAAAATAAATTTTTTATAGACTCACCATTGTTCACAAGTTAAATAAGTGTTCCAGATTAACAATTTTTTAAATTTCGTTAGGTAAGTCTAAATAGTACATTATACACCAAGGTAGAGAAAATACTTTTTATAGCCGAGCGGGTTTAGTCGAGGGCAATAATAGATGCGAGGCTATAATAGTTTTCTCTACCGTGGTTTATATATGATTTTTTTCACTACTAGCACATTAATTTATTAATTGTCATATAAAAATATAACCTCATTTAACGAGCACACATCTAGACTAAACATAACGTGTTTTTATTTATTGTCGAAAAGTAAATTTGATAATAATAATAATAATAATTTATTTACCATCAAAGTAGTTTACATGGTATGTCACAATATATGTATATATATATATATATATATATATATATATATATATATATAAATGTATATGATAATATAATGTATTATAAACATTAATGTACAATAAACATAAAAAACTTATAAAAAAGGACAGTTTAAAAATTCCTCTACTGAATAGAAGGCCTCCTTCAGAAGAATTTCTTTAACTTTAATTTCAAATTTTGTTTTATTAAGTTGTTTTATCTTCTGTGGAACTTTTTGATAAAGTACGGCTCCCCAATATCCTATGTTTTGTTGAGTCTGTTTAAGTCTGTGTCGTGGTATTTTAGGTTCTTCTTTGTTTCTGGTGTTGTACTTGTGAAACTCATTGTTTTTCTTGAAAATACTTATATTAGAGTAGACATATTTGAGGCAGGCCATTATAAATACAGATGGTATAGTAAGTATTTTTTTCTCCTTAAACTTTTCTCTACATGTTTCATTGTATTTAAGGTCACACAAAATTCTCAAAGCTTTCTTCTGAAGGATAAAAATTTTTTGAATATTTGAGGAGCTACCCCATAATAATATGCCGTACGTTGCAATACTATGAAAATTTGCATAATATGTCGTCTTCGCACATTGAAACGTAGAAAGATTTTTTATTCTTCTTATTGCATATAAAGATGAAGATAGTTTTTTGCAAGTTTTTGCGACGTGTACTGACCAGTTCAAGTTATTATCAATGTGTATGCCCAAAAATTTAATTGATGATGGTTTTTTTGCTATACTTGAAATGGATAATATTTGAGTCTTTTCGGTGTTAATTTTCATTCTGTTGGTCTCAAACCAAGTGTGAGCTTCACGCATGGCAACATTCCTTTTTATTTGCATTTCTTCTATATCTTTTGCTTTAAGAACCAGAGTTGTATCTTCCGCATACTGGCAACTACACAAAACTTTGTCTTTCAAATTATGAGAAAAGTCATTTACATATATGATAAATAAAATTGGACCTAAAATAGATCCCTGCGGTACGCCACTTTTAATTTCTCGTTTCTCGGATTTTTTAAAGTTCCATTCTACAAGTTGAAGTCGGTTGGTCAAGTAAGATTTGAATAATTTGTTTGCTTCGCCTCTTATACCATAAACGTGTAATTTGTGAGTTAAAATTTTATGTGGAATAGTGTCGAATGCTTTGCTCAAATCGCACATTACAATTTCAGTTATCTCTTTATTGTCTATTGCTTGGAAAACTTGCTCAAGCGCTCTTATGACTGTTGTGGTAGTTGAGTAACCTTTTCGATATCCGTGTTGACTACTGTCAAATATGCCATTTCTTTCAAAGAAAGATACGATTCTATTTTTAAGCAACGATTCAAAAATTTTTGATACTGCTGGAAGAATGGAGATTGGTCTGTAATTGCTGCAAGTGTTAATGTCATTTTTTTTATAGACTGGTATAACTTTAGCTATTTTTAGTTCATCCGGAAAGATTCCTTCTGCAATACATTTATTAAAAATAGTTGTGATCGGACTGCAAATTTCTTGAGCAATATGTTGAAGGAGATTGGTTGTATATCCATAGACGTCATTGGCTTTAGAAGATTTTAAAGATTTTATTATCTTCATGACTTCGATTGTGTTTGTCGGTTCAAGAAAAATTGAATCTTGATTGTTCTTGATGTGCTGTAGTAACTCTAAAGGATCTTTTGTTTGTTGTGTATTTTTATTGACTGTCTCTTCAATTTCTGAAAAAAATTTATTTAAATCTTCTGCAGTTAATATACATTCAGTGTCTGGAGTTTTTCTTGGACCCCCTTTTTATTATTTTATTTATATTTTGATGAAAATAAAAACGATTGATATTTAACTACTTACGTTTTTCTACTTCGGAAATTTAACTTCACAGATAAAAACCGAAAAGGACGTTATTGTAAGCATCTTTTATGTAAGCAACTATTTATGTACTGAAAAACAAAATAGCGTAAATTTTCCATCAACTGAAATCTTCAGAACCTCTAGTTCAGTATTTAAGTTGGCAGCCCCCGCTTTCCTGTTGGTTGAAGAATGACTACCTTTTTCCATTTTCTTGGATTAAAAATATTTCATTATTAAAACATCAACGTTTTAATTATGCGTTTATTCTGCTTTTTAACGTTTGGCATAGATTTTATCAAGATTATGATCTGTTTAACACACACTTGACATTTGAGAAGATATTTCGCGCAAGCGCACCATTTTGTTTTGGCAGATTAGAGATGAGGTGCGGTGTTAAACAAACTTGTCTTGAGATCACAAATATTAAATAAACTGTTGATTAGGTATTGCTAGTGCACCTAATTTCGGACATTATTTTTTCGGTGAACACTTATATCTATCGTTTATAAAAATTGCGAAGATATTTGCATCAGGCAACACAGTTAAATGTCGGTATCCACTCAACTCTAGCACTTTATCTCCCTTGGTTTATAATCATTATTGACTACTAGGAGAGAAAAACAACTTCACACCCTCTCGACAAACTAAATAATGATGTCTTCTGAGACTAGTAGTAAAAAAACAATTTTGTGATTCTTAAAAAAGAATCTTTCAAAATTTATAAAAGATACGTGATTGCATCGAGTATAAAAGCAGCTTTAAAATGATGTGTCACTGGATGCATTAGGCACCTTTTAATCATCACATTAGATTATATAAGTAGTCGCTCTTATAAACCTATTATTTAGATCATTTGTTACTTTTGAACAACCTTGAAACAATTAGATATGTCGCTTAACATTAAGAAACAGTTATTCGTCAAATTTAACACTATAAAATAATGAAAATCTTCTGAAATTATTCTAAAAGGTAATATTTTTTTTTATTTAAATATCGTTTAATGTGAAATGAATATTAGAATTGGAATTAATTTTTAGGTTAAGTAATTTAACACTGAACAAACATGGATGAAGACTCATGTGATGTAGATGATGATGAATTTAATTGTGAAAAAAGCAGATTAAAGATGTATCGTTGCAAATTTAGAGGTCTTCCACTCTGCAAATTTCGATCACATTTTAGAATTTTCTATTGTAGTCATTTTCAAATATTCCACGAAAAAAAAATGAGAAATTCATTTTCATCTTTCCGTGCAGAATGCTACACGTGCGAAAAATGCGATTTTTTTACATTCTCTATATTAATTTTATTCAAACATAAACAGATTTGTCAAAAAGAACTTACTGATGATTATCATTGTTCCTACTGTTCATATAAAGCAATTCATATTTACGCTGTTAAAATCCATATAATAAGAAAACACACAGCACCAAAATATATTGAATGGTTTAAATGTGATAAATGTGACTACAAAGGAAAAGTAAAACACAATTTAAAACGACATATAAAAAATAATCATGAATCAAAGGACGAATCTGAAGTTTCTTTATTTTATTGCTATCACTGTGAATACAAATCAAAGACGAAACTTTGTCTTCAAAGACACATTCTTGCAAAGCACACACCTCGTGAAAACGTGCCACATTATGAATGCAACAAATGCAACCACAAAACTATACATAAAAGAAATTTAAAAAGCCATATTATTCGACAACATACAGTTCCCCAGAAGAAATGGTTTCAATGTAAACATGAGCACTGTACTTTCAGAAGTAAAACAAAAACGGGAATAGCAGGTCATATGAAAGTACATCGCAAATTAAAAGTAAAACGAAAATACGTATCAAAATAAGAATAAAATTTATTATTTTACTGCATCAAATCAAAGAGAATAAAGGCAAATATTAACAGATGTTTTTGCAAAATATACACGAAAAAATGTGTCAAAATATAAATGTACAACGTGAAATTCAAAACTATAAAGTACAACTCTGGAGGAAACGTAGTTATGGTAGTAATATGACCGAAGCAAAATAAAGAGTTTAACACACTTAAGCAAACAGCATTATCTAGTTATTGGGCAACAAAGCGTTCTATAAATTTCAATTATATGTTTGCTGCTGAAAAGGAGAAGAAAATTACTATGCAGATGCACTAATCTCTTCGTTACCTGTGCTCACACAGAGAATATGAAAGGCAGCACACTTTATCTAGCATTTCTCATCGGAGTTTTTAAGTGGTTTTCTCTGACAGCATTATAGAGTGTAAAAACAAGAAGGCGCATTAAACCTAATTACAACCCTTATGTCAACAACAACCCATTATGTTTATGAAAATTAAGTTAGAAATTTTTGTAATTATTTATTTTTGTAATTTTTTGTTTATTTTTCAAAAAATATTTAATGTTTCAAATAAAATTAAATGAAAAAAAAAATATATTGTGCTTATATTTCTTTATACTGTGTGTAACATTGAAAACTTCTACCTCTAATAACTTTTAAACAGATGAAAAAAGAAAAAAAAACAGTAAAAAACCGTTTCGACAGTATCAAGGGGAAAGTTCTTTGGTCTGGAAGTGTTAAAATATTAGCACTCCAACCCCTACAAGCTTTAATAGGATTATACATCAAATGAAAGATAACGACCGGTAGAGTATGATAAAAAAACCGCATTAAAATATTTTCATGATTAACCTCGATATGAAGAAAACAAGTGATGGAGAGATTTTTTTGAGATAATTTTCTGTTTTACCGCACAATAATTAACTCCCTAACAAGGGAAATATATTTGAAGTCGCTAGATGATATCATAGATCCTATCATCGTAAATGCATCTGAGATTAAACCCCAATGAAACATTTTTCCAGCAGGATGGCGCACCACCTCATTATTTTAGACCTGATGTTGATCCGAGGACATACTGTGTACTCAGTAAGATTAGAAGTATTATAACCAGAAGAAATAATTTTTTGGACTTGATTTTTTGGCAATGTAAGTAGTAGACTTACATCAAGAATGAAACTTTTGAAATTTTTGTAACATTAACTTAAAAAAAATTAATAATTTGTTTGGCGACTCCCTAACTGCAGTACACTCCTGTCTCACGTTTAGGCATCGAATGAGATAGTCAATGTTTGTTTGTGGCATCTCGTTTCAAGCATCTTAAACCTCTTGAATTAACTGTTCCAGAGTCTGTAGAAGACGGTGCAAAGCGTACACTCTTCTCTCCTTTATATTTCACAGATGCTCGATGGAATTTAAATCTGGTAAACGAAGTTGTCACAATAAAACATTCACGACATCTTTTTGAAAGTACTCAATAGTTTGACGAGCAATATGCGGAGGTGCGTTCTCTTGCTGAAAAAGGACATGTTGACGGCTATCTACACAAGGCAGTAAAGTGGTTCGTAGGACGTCATTGACATAACACACAGCTATCATACAGTCTCGAATAAACACAAGTGGTGATCGGCGTTCATAGGCAATAGCTCTTCAAACTATTACCTACTCTGTAACGGTGTGTTTTTTTTTGCGAGGGTTTTGAGTGACATAGAGAGAGAAAAAGACGTAGCTACGATAGGCTTTTATTAAATATAAAACTATGTACAAAAATAAAATAATAATTCTTAATAACAAACAACTTGATCGTGTCTCTATAAAACGGTGACACTGCTAAAGTCGACACTACGGCCTTGTTGTCTTAGCAGCTCGGACTACGGTCTTGTCGTCTTAACAGCTCGTTTTCCATGTGTCAGTCTTTAAATATCTCGCGGGTTAATGCGCCCCGCGAGAACTCATCGGGGAGGAGTGGTAGAATACCCACGGGTTAATGCACCGTGGGTAGCGGTTTTGAGAAGGAGGGCGCTACTGGGTTGATGCACTGGTGACGAGGTCTGGGAGAAATGACTTACGAGGTTAATGCGTCTGGTGGTGGCAACCTGAAATATATATTCTCGACTATAGGCGAGGAAAACGAGAGGAGAAGAATCGGAAGGCGTTCGTGGTGGTTTGTCGGTAGTGGAAAGCGTACGTCATGGAAGTGGCATGACGTATTCGGATGATGTCGCGGTCTAATATCAGCCTTCTTGCTCTGTTCGGTAAATATGGATACGCGTCCTATTAACAGCAAAATCAAAATTACGTCGCTCTCTACGACAGCGTCTTACCCTCTGACGGCTATCATGCATGCTTAGGCAGAATATCACTTTATGCCATTCTGCTTTCTAAACTAAAAATATTTTTTGAGTTGACAACTATAGTAGCTAAAATGGCAGAAGGAGCGTATTCACCACCCATCAATTGTGACTTAATTGGTGTTAGAAGTCGTCTACCTTACATCTCAAGACGGTTTTGCAAACGAATTAGAATGGAAACACAAGAAAACAGTTTTTGCGTTTTTCCCAACCTTTTTTTTTTTTAATTGAAAACTAATTTCCTCTTACTTTGAGCTTGATCTCAACTAACCCTGTGCCTAATAATTCAGTCTCACCTGGTGTTTTGCTTTTGGATTGTTTAATTACCGCTAGTATTTTATGCCTTGTAATAATTTTAGAACGTGCCTGAGAATGCCAATATGTCGAAACCGGTAGTCGAAATAAAAAGGAAGTGTAAGCAAGTACAATTTATTCATTTAGTGACATCTTACTATAAAAATAAAAACTACTGTTAACGACATTATAACTTAAATAATTTAGTCATTCATACAGCTATATATTACGTAAATTCTTTAGAAAAATATATCGTGTTTGCGACTTAATCCGGTAATTAACTTTCACTTATTTTTATGAAGGTCTAACCGCAAACCATCATTTCTAGACCCCAATTAAGGAAAGTAAGAGGCTATTATAGATTGTAAACACGATATATTTTTTGAGAACTTTACTAGCAATAAACACTACTGTTTTTCCTTTGCCATGTGTTTTACTTTAACATGTTGCGTTAAATTATATTTCATTTTGTATTTATAATTACAATACTGACACTGATGCCACTTAATCTTCTCGGGATCTGTATGACGTTGCATAACATGCAATTTTAAATTTCCTTTTTGTATAGTTTTATACCCGCATATGTCACACTCATATTTCGCCACATCTTCACGTGCTGTATGCTTTGAAAGAATGTGTGCTTTAACATTCCGTTTAAAAATCGATTTATAGTCACAAAAATCGCAGTAAAACAACTTGTTATTTTCCTCTGAAGTGTGATGTGCTTTTACATGATTTGTTAAATTTATTTTAACTTTGCTTTTGTAAGTACAGTGTTCACATTGGTGCCATTTTATCTTCTCGGGAGCGGCATGACGGGCAATAATGTGATTTTTTAAAGATTTTTTATCAAAGGTTTTGTAATTGCAGGTGTTACATTCATACGTTGGCACATTTTCTCGTACTGTATGCTTTGCAAGAATGTGGGATTTGAGATGATGCTTGTAATTTGATTTGTATTCACAGAAATTGCAGTGAAATAACTTATTTTCCTGTGGTTTGTGATGTGCTTTTACATGTTGTATTAAACCAGTTTTTATTTTGCTTCTGTAGCTACAATGTTCACATTCAAACCATTCTATTTGCTTTGGAACTCTATGATGTAGAATCATGTGGGTTTTTAAATTATTTTTATGAATTGTTTTGAATTTGCATGTGTTACATTCATATTTTGCTGTATCTGTATGCTTTGAAAGAATATGTTTTTTAAGATTCTTCTGTATTTTACAATTGTATTTGCAGTAATGGCAATAAAACAACTCTGTATTTTCCATAGAAGTATGACGTGCTATTATATGCTGTTTTAAATCTCCTTTATGTATAGTTTTGTAACTGCATGTGTTACATTCATATTTTTGCAAATTTTCTCGTGCTGTATGCTTTACAAGAACGTGTCTTTTAAGACTCTTTTTTGTCTTTGATTTGTAGTCACAAGAATTGCAATCAAATAAAGAAACTATCTCATCAGACATATGAGTCTTTACATGTCCTACTAAATCTGCTTTTACTTTTCCTTTGTAGTTACATTTATCACATTTGTACCACTTGATTTTTTCTGGTGCTGTATGTTTTCTTATTATATGAATTTTCAAAACGTAACTATTAGCTGCCCAATATAGACAATAGTTGCATTGATATTTATTATCAGATTGTTTCTTTTTCTTATCAATTTTTTGACAATTCAAATTATGTTTGAAGAAAAGTAATAATGAAAATGTAGAACAATTGCACTTCTCGCATTTGTAACATTTTGAACGAAAATATCTAAATGGTTTTTGATTGTTTTTTGTGTGAATTTGTAAATGATCAGAGATAAAAATAGCAACATTTGTTTTATATTCGCAATGTTTGCAATGATAAGTCTCCAAAACACTTTTTTCACAATTAAAAACTGTATCTATATCCATTTTTGTTATTTTATAGATTACGAAAAAAAAAGTGTTTCTAACCTAAAAATTAATCAGATGTTAATATTCAGTTAATTCATTATAAATAATTAAATAAATAGATCATACCTTCTACAATAAATTCGAATTGAGAAGACTTTTTTATCGAATTTGATAAATATAATAACTTTTATTTAATACGACTGTGTATGAATAGATAAGAGTCAATAAAAAGCGATTGCTCATATGGTCTAAAATGCTTTATGTCGCATTTGAACTACTTTTTCCGCCATTATTGAATCACTAAATTTGAAATAAAGCGGTAAATATGAATTTATTGTTTTGTTCAATTATAATTTTACAGTGTGGCGCTAACAGTTATTTGCTTTTGTGTTTAGTTATGCTTTTTAATTAAATTTAATTCGAGGTTAAAGAACTGTGCTTCTTTTATAATTGTGGTTAATTTGTTTGATTTATTAAACAGCTTTAGAAATTGTTTTGTATAAATGAAATATTTAAATAATAGAAAAAAAAACACTACGTTACCGACAAAATAGAATTTTAACTATTGAGTTTCTACGATTCAAGACGCAACAGTCGGCCCGCCATGCTATAAACGACGCATGAGAGGGCGTGGAAAATCGGTATAATCACGCCTTCCAGTGTGGCGTTTATAGCATGGCGAACCGAACGTCACCTGTTGAATCGTACAAAGTTATTTTTTAATTATTATTTTTTATTAATTAAATAAATACTGTTTGTGGCACAGTGTGTGAATTTCGAATTTTCTAAAGACGTCTTTAACCTGATTGTTTATTAGCTTGTTGTTATCTACAAGTTAAAATAGGTATAGCAAAACCGGTTTTGAACTGTAAATTTCCTTCTTCAGTTGTCTAACTTTATGTGACAATTTTTTTAATTTTAACAATACCTAACAATTAATTCATTAAAATTTTCTTGGCTGCTGTTTTGTCATCGCTTAGATAATTTTTTTAAATTTTTAAAAAGTTGACACAGCAGCAGGTTAAACAACTGAAGAAGATAATTTAGAGTCCGAAACTAGTTTAGCTGTCTTTTAACTCAAATAAACAGTTTTAACTAGCGGGCCTTTATACAATCAATATTTTTTTTTGTTTTGTAAGAACTACATAAATAAATTTTCTTGAAAAATTTATTTTCAGATTATTATTATTTTGTTCAATAATTTCGCTTTTGTTAGTGCAGGGTTTAAGTTGATTAACGTTTGTTATTTATTTAATTTTAGAACAATTAGACAACAACCCATTTTTTAAATAGGTACAGGGTGAGTCTGTTAAGGGTTTATTTTATTTTTTCTCAAAAACTAGTTATCACATCAACTTCAGTGTTTGCCATTAAAAACTTTTTTTTGTCTAAGCATGTGAATCTTTCAGAATTTTTCTAATAATATTACTTCTAATTAATTAATATTAATTTTTTAAAAAATATAAATATAAAAGGTAACAAAATAATAAAAGAAAACAAAATAATGAAAAGATGGAGAGCAATCTTCTGTTAGTTTAAATAAATATCGCGAAGGATCTGCTTCTTAATGTTAGTTCAAAATAAATATAATATAATATAATAAAAACAATCACAAACTGCTTCAAGAAGAGTGGATTTAAGGTTCCATGTGATGATGAGAACGATGACTTGCCACTCGCTCAGCTTCTTGAAAGAGTTCAAGAAGAATTCAACTTTAAAGAGACTGAGTTCGTAGAATTTGTTACCTTTGATGATGATTTAGCTGTTTGTGGAGAACTTACTGATGTTGAAATTGTCATATCTGTATTGCCAGTTGCTAATGAAGAAGTAGAAGAAGACGAGGAAGAAAAGAGAAATATTAACCAACCTGATTTTACAATAAAAGATGCCCGTAACGCTCTAGATTTAATAAAATACGTATTTCTCAAAAAAGGTGGTTTAAATGAAGGCGCAGTTAAATCCATCACGGAATTGGATTGTGCTTTGGATACGATAACTTACACCGTTAGTCAGCAGACCACAATTTATGACTTTTTCTCTAATGAGAAGAAACAAAATAAAAACTGAACTACCCATAATTACATTGTTGATTTTCTATGTTTATATGCGAATTATATGTTTATATTTAGTGATTTAGTCAGAAAATTGTGGATTCAAATAAAAAATACTCTGTTTTTATTAAAATGTGTTCTCGTTTATTAGTGGAAATCGTTTGCTTTAACAGGGTAAGCAGATGAGCATCTACGTAATGTTGAGGTTAATAAACAAGTTTTTTTACCTTGTTAAAACGAATCGTAGTCCAACATAACCTCTATACAACAAACCTCATTGTATCAAATTACTTGATATAACGAATATTTTTTAGTTCCCTTGAGTTTCGTTATATCGAGGTTGCACTGTAATAAAAAAAATTCAAAGTCTTCTAAAGAATAATGTTTTAATCATAAAGTAGGTATTCTATAATTTTTTACATAAATTTACCACTAACTTAGTAGTGTTATTAGGTAAAATGCTTAACAAGATGTCACAACTCACTTTTTGTCTCTATCATGAATAGGTATAACGTCAATTAAATAAAATAACAAAACTCTAATTATATTTTACCTAATGATTCATTATATTAACTTTAAATTAGTACGTTAAAATTGTCAAAAAGCAAACTTATTAATTAGGTATCTTGATTCCAAGTAAAAGAAAATGTTTTTTTTTAAATTCAGTTACAAAAATAACTACATACTTTGAAATGTTATTTCAGTTGTCCAACGTTCTTCATTATGCAACTAGTGATAAAAATAGACATTAATAATATAACCAAAAAACCGACTTGATTTACAAAAACGATTGCTTTTGACAACTCAATTAGAAAAAATCTTGTATAAAACACGTTGCAAAATAACCTATCTACAATTTTTTCATAGATGTTGTTGGGTCACTCGTTATTTGCGTCTAGTGCAAAACTCTCACTTATTTTGCAATTTGTTGTATAAACAGCTATTTTTTTTCGTATTTTGTTTAACAAATACTTTTAATTGTTTTTTTTATATTTTTTATTGTAACATAATTTTTGTTATTAACGTTTGTGTCAAGACAACCACAGATAAACACAATATTAGTAATATGAGCATTGTAAATAACTTACAAATGAAGTTTTATGTAATAAAACAAATCTATAACTTATCATCGTCAATGTTTATAAAGCTTACATCTTTTCATTATAAAACGGCAAATATTAAATTTAAATTTCAATTGTTTATGTTAAAAATATAACATTTACTTTATTACTGTTATCATTTTATATCACATTTATCCTTAACATTATTTTTTTAAAATATTCTCTAATTAATTTTATTGTTTCCAATCTTTGTTAAATGTAACTCTTAAATCACTCGCCTATTTTAGACATCAAACACAAATTTTAGGAACTTTTTGTTAAAATGTCAAAATGTCAAACGACGTCATATTTTTAATTTTTTTAGCTCTCGGGCGTTTGAAATCCGATGCGCTTTGAATCCGAGAAGATTGAATTTTCTCTGTTTCCCGCCAGAAAATTGACAGTTCTAGAGTCGGCCAACAAAATAACTGATAACTTTTTCGAACAAGTATGTCAGTTATTTGTGTTGGACGGCATTAGAACTGTCAATTTTCTGGCGGGAAAAAAAAAATCAATCTTCTCGGATTCAAAGCGCATCGGATTTTAAGCGCCCGAAGCGCACCCGCCGGGCACAAGTACCCCCTGAAGAGGGTCATACGTCAAAATACTGGAGTTGGCATTTCCGCATTTATTATTATTAGTCGATCTCGAGCCCAAACGGGCTCAATCGAGCTTGCGCCATAGACCTTCTTCAGGTATGGTGCGTTCTAGACAATGCGCACTAGACGTTTATCTAGAGGCGTTTACGAAAATTCAATCGATCAGTTGGGTCAGGGATCCGAGCGTTCGTTTATTCAACCTCGCTCACTAACCCGTGTTCGTTTATTCAGGGTTACTGATCCGGATCAGGGATCGATCAGTGATCGAGGGATCCAGCACAGCAGCAGGGTAGGTTTCAAGCAAAATGGATCCGCATGCGCATTTGATAAAACTTTGTGGTTTTATCAAATCATATTGAATTTTGAATTGGATTTCTTTATTGAATATTTTTATTAGATCTGATTCTACCAAATAAACCACACTGTGTTTATATTTATTGGATGTTTCGACAAGATTAATTGTGCCGTCTCTGCGAAAACACAACAAAATGAAAATTATCAAATTTATTTTTTGTTTATTAATATGTCAAGTTGCTATAGTTACATTTAAAAAAAATAATTGCCCTGAAATTTGAGAAAATGCTCTCAAGGTCATTGGTCAGGGTTTGTGTCGTTCGAAAATAACTAACCCCGATCACTGATCTGAGATGGATCTGACGGATCCGGTCACGTGACGGATTACTAACCCGGGTTGAATTTTCGTAAACGCTTTAGGCATGTGTTATATATTAGACTTTTTAATGTTGTACAACAGTAAAGTTATTAAACTTTTTGTGTTATTTAAAAAAAATACTTTATTTAGATGGGGTATTTTTGTATACGTAACGTTACTATTTTTTGTTTGTTTTGTAGTTTACTATATTAGATTATATAACCAGTCGGTCTTATGTATCTTATAGCATTTATTAGGCACAACCATTTTACATTACAGCATGCATCTTTCATAGTAAGTCATTAAACAGAAGTTGTTCATTAAATCCTACCTAAATTCAGTTGAAATTACAGAAGGTTTGTTGTTTTTTTATTTAACAATCAGCTGGATAGTAAAATTTGTTCAATTTTTAGGTTCAGTTAACAAAATTTGTTCTCAATCTCATAAAGTAATTAACAAAAATGAATAAAAAATCAATTTTCGATTGTGAGATTGTTACAGAGTTATATCAATGTAACAAGAAAAATATATCTGCATCTGCAGAATGTTATTTATGCAAAAACTGCAGTTTTTCAACATTTTCATTATTATTTTTCTTCAAACATATTCTAAATTGTCAAGAGAATGCTAAGAAAAGGAAACAATGTATTAAGAAATTGCAGTGTCCTTATTGTCAAAAAAAACAAACCCGTTCATCGGACCTGAAAAATCATATAATAAGAAAACACACAGCACCAGAAAAAATAAATTGGTACAAATGTGATAAATGTAAGTACAAAGGAAAACTAAAAATAGATTTAAAAAGACACATAAAACTTCATAAACCATTTTCCGAAGTTTCGTTATTTTATTGCAATCATTGTGAATACAAATCAAGGCATAAGCATAATGTCAAATTTCACATGTATTCTAAGCATCCAACACGAGAAAAAGTGCCAAAATATAAGTGTAACACATGCAAATACACTGCTATACGTAAAGATGCATTACAAGTACATATAATTCGTCATCATACAGCCCCAGAAGAGACAAAATGGTACCAATGTGAACACTGTCCTTACAGAAGCAAACTAAATAAAATTTTAACACAACATGTTAATAAAATACATAACAATTCAGAAAAAAACGTAAGAAAATATGAATGTAACACATGCAAGTTTAAAACAGTGCATAAACAAGATCTAAAACTGCATATTGTTCGCTTTCATACAGCTTCAGAGAAAATCCAGTGGTATCAATGTCAGCACTGTACTTACAAAGCGAAATTAAAAAGAAATTTAATACAACATATAAAAGTACATGACATTCCAGGTCATAAAGTGCAAAAATTTAAATGTAACATATGCGAGTACACAACTAGACATAAATCAGATTTAAAGGGACACATTATGCGACGTCATACAGATCCAAAGAAGATTAAATGGCATCAGTGTTCGCAATGCAGCTACAAGGGAAAAGTAAAGGCTTATTTACACCAACATATCAGAAGAGTTCACGAAAATGATTAAGATTTTTTTTTGTAATTTGTAAAAAAAAATCAGTTGTCAAAAGATCAAATAAAATAATAAATAATCTTTATATATTTTTTCTGCTGATCTACTGTTATTTTAGTTTTAAATATAAGTTTCATTGGCTTACACCATAGTACTTTCTTTTTCACAAAGCTGTCGTATTTTTCTAACATAATTAATTCTTTTAAATCGTATATCGTGTTGTTCAATTAGGACTCATCTGACTTTTTTCCATCTGAATCCAATTTGTCTAGGAGGAGGAGGTATAAGTGTACATGGAAAAACTGGGCTTGTCGTAATTGAAAGAGAAATTTTGACATCACAACGATACTTTACAGACACATTGTACAACCACATGTGCTACCGTATGCTGAAAATTACGGCGAAAATAATATCTTTCAGCATGATAATACACGCTCCCATTTTACCAGAATTGTTAGAACCTTTTTTGAAGTACACAATGTTGAAGTTATAGACAACAGCCTAGACTCAAACTCGATTGAGCATCTTTGGGATAAACTGGGAAGACGTCTAAAGCAGCGGGAAATGTCTCATAACTTTGAACAACTGGCAAATTCTCTTCAGGAAGAATAGAAGGAAATCCCACAAGAACGAATAAGATAGATATCTAATGAACAGTATGCTCCGTTGAGTCAGGAAGTCATAGGAGCACGAAGAGGACAACATACTCGTTATTAATTTTTAGTTTATTACAGCTTATTATTTTATTTATTACAAACAATTTTCTAAATTTTGTTATGAGTCATAAATAAATCTTTTCTCGTATTTTTTTGTATGTTTTTTATGTTATATGCTTATTTATTTATTGTATAATAAGACTGAGTAGATTGTACAGTGAGACTTTATGAAATAGTACATTATTCTACGTGTTTCATAAAACGATTATTGTGACACGAATGAGTTTTGAGCATAACGAGCGAAGCGAGGAGTGCTCAAATAGAATGAGTGTAACAAGTCGTCTTAAAAAACGAGTGTAATATACTATTTTTTCTACTTTGCATTGCAAAAAAGCACTCTAAAAGTCTCTTTTGAAAAATTATCACAACTTGGGATTTTTGACAAATTTGGTTGGCACTAATGAAGTAATGACATTTGTCAAGTTTATTAAGGTTTTCAACTGATTTACTAATTAACTGATATTTTGCTTCAATATTTTCGACAGTTCTCTTATGATTATATCAACTATTTCATATCATCTCCATTGCGTAGGCGGTAGACGTAATTTTTACGCTTACGGTGCCAACATAACCAATGAAAAAGTTACTGTTTTACGTTTTCAAAGTAAAGTTAGTAGGGGCATTCAATAGAGTAAGCGATTGTAAGCGATTGCAGTATTTGACAGCTAGCGGTGTTCAGTGGGAGTAATCCGATTGGAATCGATTGCAAAGATTGCAATCGTTCTTTTTCGACGATTGCAATCGGATAATGGCAGTTTCGCAGTACAACGCATGCGCATGCGAGACAAGTTAGTTTGAGAAAGAATGGCTTTCGCATATTTCCCCTATAAATACTTTACGTATCATCTCATTCATTTTTATATATGTCTCAATATTATTTTCGTCGATAATTACAAGTTTGTTTTACGTTTAAAACTGAGTCAAATGACAAACACACGCAGTTGCGATTTGACAGCGAAAATTGGACGTTCAATGTTACAGAATCGCAATCGGTAATCGCTAATCGCTTACTTTATTGAATGCCACAAATGGCTTTCGCATATTTCCCCTATAAATACTTTACGTATAATCTCATTCATTTTTATATATATCTCGATATTATTTTTGTCGATAATTACAATTTTGTTTGACGTTTAACACAGACAAATGACAGATAGACAGAGTTGCGATTTGACAGCGAAAATTGGACGTTCAGTGTTTTAGAATCGATTATAATCGCATCGCAATCTGTAATCGTTAATCGCTTCATTTATTGAATGCCAGGAATATTTCGTTTTTGCGCAGTGCACCAGAGTTTTATTAATGTGTACATTAATACAACGAAATACACTCTACCATCTATTTCTCTAGCTTGTTTATAGTACACAATTTTAGATCATATGAGTAATTGATCACTTATACAATTTTAGATCATATAAGTAATTATTAACCTATAATTTAGAACACGCTCTTTGCTCAGTTACACCTGTTATCCACTAGCAGAAAATAGTTATCAAATTCCACAAGATAATTGTAGAAGGTAAGATATTTTAATTTAATTTGATTGATTAAATAGATCAAATATTAAATTTTGAATTTTTGATCCATTTTTAGGTTATACAAAGGAATGAACTAAAATGGCTGAAAATTCACTTTTTAATTGTAAGAGAAGTTTGACGAGATATCACAAAAACTGCAAATTACACCAAAAAACATGCAAAAAGTGCGATTTTTTAACATTTTCTCAATTAATTTTGTTGAAACATAATTTGATTTGCCAAAAATTAAAAAATTTCTGTCCTTATTGTCTGTTTAAAGCGGCTAATAATTTTGGATTGCAAGTTCATATAAGAAAAAAACACACAACACTAGACAAAAGTAAATTTCATAAATATAATCAGGATATACTATATTATTGCATTCATTGTGAATACAAAACAAAATGGAAAATTCGTCTTGAAAGGCATATTTTTGTAAAGCACCCACAAAAAGAAAATGTACCAAATGTGCCAAAACATGAATGTAACAAATGCAAGTCTAAATCTGTAAGAAGACACATTATTGTTCGTTACTCAACGACGGATGAAATAAAATGGTTTCAATGCAAACACTGTTGTTACAAATACAAAATAATATCAGATTTAAAACAACACATTGTGCAACATCATATGGTTCCGCGGGAGATTGAATGGTTTCAATGTGAGCACTGTGCTTACAAATGCAAAGTTAAATCATATCTAACACAACATCGAAAAATACATTTTAAATCAGACGAAAATGTGCGAAAAAATAAATGTAACGTATGCAAATATGAAACTGTACATACATCTAATTTGAAACGACATATTACTAGAGTACATGCAGTCTCAAAGTAAGAACAATAGGTTCTATGTAAGCACTGTATCTATAGAAGAAGTTGCACATTCTTTGTACAACATTCATATTTTCTAAGTATTTTTTTTTAAATTTTAATTTAAGTAATCTTAGTTTTGTTAATAGAAATTTTGTTTAGTAGCTAAATTTTTTAGTCACTTTTGTTCCTTAGCTCTTATGTAAAGTTTTAGAAATAAAATAAAAAATCTCGAAATTAATACCTAACATTTGCAATTTCAGTAGTCTTCTTGTTGGATCTTTTTGGTGTGTAGAATAAAAGGTAAAACACCCACTAACACCAAACACTATACTTGATACGACACGCGTTTCGACAACAAAGTTGTCATCCTCAGGAAGGTATTAAAACTGAGGGAATATTGTCAACCATTAATTTTATTGTATATTTTTAAAGTACGCTATTAGCTACTTATTAATCATCAATTTGAAGTTTCGTCAGAATAGCCAATTTTGAGTAACATTTCAATGTTGCCAACTGAATTATTAGGTACTTGTTGATCACGTTGTACAACTGCATTATAAAAACAAGTATGCTATTTTGATCGTATCCCTAACAACAATTTAAACAACTTTTTATTAAATTTTCTTTTTTTTTCGAAATTTGTAGTAAAACCAAATTTTAAGTTAAAAGTGAGAAAATATGAGTAAGAAAGCATCAATCCGTCGCTCCAAGTGTTTCAATTTGTAGAGAAAGCAGTGCAAGTGAGTCAGATGTAGCTGTCAGTGAAGTCAGATGTAGCTGTCAGTGAAGTCAGATGTAGCTGTCAGTGAAGTCAGACGCCGTAAAAGAAGACCTAGAAAACCCGCAGAAGGAGGATTCTAAGAGATCACGATGATATGGATTACTATAGCAATAATATAATCTTTGGTTACTATTAATGTAAAAATCCAGACTGCCGCTGTAAGCTTAAGGATTTTAAAATTCTGAAACCCATGATACGTAATGTTGTGATCAATTTTTTAGAATAGAGTCGAAATAATTTGTAAACATTAGCAAAGTTTTTTTTTTCGAGTTTTTTTTAGTATATCATAATAATAGATTGAATTTGCATCCGAATGTTGGGACTTTGTTGAAATTTATTAGAAATTAGTGTTTTATATTTAAAAATAATTTTGTTGAAATTTATCGGAAACTTGTGTTTCATATCAAAAGATTATTTTGTTTATTTATTTAGCTGTGGCCGCTTTTGAAAGTATTTCATAACTTATTGCAAGAGTAAATTAAACGTTTGAAAAACAAAACTTGGTTATTGTTACCGGATATGAGTATTCAAGAAATTTTAGACTATTTTTTTTTCTAATTAATCATATTTTTAACAAATTTTGGATTATTTATTTTTAAATAATTTTGGTTTTTAATTGTAAACTTTAAAACGTAAGAATTTAATCATAATTGTGTTTTAATAAAGTAAAATTGATATGCAAAACTGTGCTTAGTAATTTTAAAATTATTGAAAAATTAATACTTTTACGAGAATATTTGTTAAAAGTATGTTCACAAATTGATTAGGTAATATACTATTTTAGATCATATGAGCAGTCGGTTTTTATGGGTCTTATGTCATGAGCCGATGACGTAATAAATTGCAATTTTATTATTTATTATTAAATAAAAAGTTGTTTATTAAATTATACAAAAGAATTAATTTTATTTGAATTATAGAAGGTATAATATTTTTTTTTTAAATACTTAAGTATTAAAATTTGATAAATTTTTAGGTTAAGTAAAGGTAATCAAACAGTTAAATTGTTTTAAATCTTCAAAATAAAATAAAATTGTTAATTTAAATGGATAATAACCTAATTTTCAATTGTGAGACAAATAATTTAGAATTCTATCAATGCAAATGCTGTAATTTTGAAACAAATATTGGAATTTCTTTTTGTGTTCATCTTCAAGAATTCCACGTAAAAAACAGAAATAATCCATTTATATCTGTTTGTACAGAATGTTATAAATGCAAAAGCTGCAATTTTAAAACATTTTCATTATTATTTATCTTCAAACATAATTTAACTTGTCGGGAAAATACTAAAAAAGAGACTATTACCATTACCAAATATCAGTGTATATGTTGTCGATATAAAAAAGTATCTGATAACAACCGAAAAAATCATATAAGAAAACCCAAAGCACCAGAAAAAATCACCTGGTATAAATGTGATAAATGTGACTATAAAGGAAAAGCAAAAAAAGATTTAAGACAACATATAAAAATTCATAAACCAGTCTGGTTTTACTGCAACCACTGTGACTACAAATCAAATGTGAAAGCCAACGTCAAAAAACACATTCTTGGCAAGCATACAGCACGTGAAAATGTGCCAAAATATGAGTGTAACACATGCAGTTACACAACTATATATAAAACACATTTAAAAAGGCACACAATTCAACATCATACAGTCCCAGATGAGGTCCAGTGGTATCAGTGTGAGCACTGCATCTACAAATGCAAATTAAAAGAATTATTAACACGGCATCTACAATCACAACATAGATCACAAGAAAATTTTCCAAAATATGGATGTAATACGTGTACGTATAGGACTATAAGTAAAACTGAATTAAAAAGGCACGTCATTCGAATGCATACAGCTTCAGAGAAGATTGATTGGCAACAGTGTTCTAAATGCAGTTATAAAGGAAAACTGAAAGTAGATTTACGGCGACATATCAGAAAACATCATGAAAATAACTAATTTTTTCTTGTAATTTTGACAAAATGAGAGACTAATTTAAACAAGTTTTAATTGACACTCCATGTAAAGTAAAGTACCAATTATCAAATTATGGGAAGGATTGAAACAAACAAAAATAAATAATACATTAAAAAAAGCAATACAATAAATGTATGTAAGAAAACTGTCGATATCACAAGGTCTGAGACAAGGTTGTTGCATTTCACCAACATTATTTAAGATTTATGCAGAACATACTCTTAAGAATTGGAAGAAGAAATGCTGCCGAATGAGCTTTGAATTAAGCAATACCACTCTTTATACTATGCAAATTGCGGACGGTCAAGTAGTAATAGCTCAAATAAAAGAAGACATAGAATATATGACGAGATAATTATGTGAAGAAAATAACAATTGGAGAATGGAAATAAATATAGAGAAAACTAAGTATATTGGCATAGAAAGCAATGCTAATTTACTATTAGTTAATGGAACTAGATTTGAAAGATGTACTTAGGAATAACGTTTAAAGAAAACGGAAGAGATGAAAAAGAAATATGGACTATGACAGAAAATGACAAACGAAAACTACTTGCAACAGAATTGGATGAAAGACAGACATTCAAAGTTAAACCATAAAAGAAACGAAGAAATAAGAGATATAATGAATACAAAGACAACAGTAATTGATGATATTTGTTGATTAGGAAGCTAGGATTAATAAACTTTATGCAGAAAACTTAAAGATTTAATTAATAGCATACTGTGTTGGATATTATAACAGAACGCCACAATTTTGAGGGTGGTTGACAGCATCTTTTTCAATGCTACCAACCCCAACCTATATCATAGATAAAGAAGGACCTGACCTGACCTATGTATATTACAAAACTAAACTCTCCAAATAACAGAATCTAACCTTAACAATATTAAATAAATCAATTGAAATGGTATGGACACATACGTATGGTATATAGATTACCAAAACAAGTGTTAGAATGGATACCAGAAGGAAGAAATCAAAGAGGACGTCCGAGGAAAAACTGGATATACGGTTATCACCAAGGCAATAAGTGAAAGAAATCTAGCAGAAGCAGATTGGCTGGATAGGAAAAAAAGGCGATTGGGAATCGGAAGGCGACACAAGGCGCTATAAACCGTATATATATTTAACTGACATTCCATCCATGATTTCTATTGTTATTATAACATAGAAAATTTTGGTGTCATCAGATATTCTTTATTTATGCTGTGAAACTTTGTTTTGTGGATTGTTTTATTTAATCATCAAATAAAGTCAATTGATAGATTGTTGTGTATCTTTTGATTTTCAAAAAAGGATAAATCTAGATTATATACGTAGTAGTGTGGCTTGTTCTTCGAACTGACAGTCTCAATGTGGGGGTTTTGTCCATAACTGCAGAGTTTCTCTTATTCAGTTTCGTTTCTTCTTTGGAACTGCTTGAGACCTTTCTTCTTAAGTATTACCGACAATTTTATTTTTAAGCTGCCTTCCAGAACCAAAAAACCCCATCTTCGGTATTAAGTTTAAGTTGTAAAAGGGTCACATGCTCGAATCTTCTCTCCGAGGTAGAAGTAGATCAACCACCAATCGAGGATTTTTTCTTGAGTACTGATGACAATATTATTTTTAAAACTTTGGATTTTAGTTCTCTTCTTTTTCCCCAATCAGAATTTAGCCATCATGCAAACTTCCATTTCGCAGTTGTATTAGCCCCAACGAATATGTATGAGTACTACATTTCTTAAGAGAAATTTTGACTTTTTCGACGTCGAAACGTTCCAACTAGCGTAAAGCAATGAGATTACAATTGAATTCTACTTCATCATTAGCACCGTTTTAATCGAGAATAAATCATATGACGAAGATTTATCATCTATTGGAAACACTATGAATTCAAAACAAGGAACAAGTCTTCTCTCATTGATTTCGTCGTCCTTTTCGTCGAATTTTGACAAAATCCTTCATGCCAATAATAATTTTGAGATAAGTATTAAAACTTGTGATACTAGTACAGTTGTTATTGCGTAAAAGAAATACTGGACCCCCTTTTGCCATTCATAGCATATGCCAGTCCTAATCCCGTTTTTCAGCAAGACAATGCAAGACCTCATACTCGCGTGTACCTCTGTTACCATGGCCACCCTGTTCACCAGACTTATACCCCATTCAACACGTATGAGATTCTATGGGTCGGCGTCTACGTTCACTGCCGCATTCACTAACAACCCTAGGAGATCTCCGACACCAGCTGGAAGTAGCTTGGAATGCCACACCTCAGGAAGAAATCAATCATCTCATTTGAAGTATGCCTCGCCTAGTAGGAGAGTGTATTAACAATCATGGTGATGTCACTTTTTATTAAATTTAAATGGTTATTCTTTCTGTTATTTAACCGAAACTTTCATCACTTCTTTCCTATGACCTTCTCATAATTCTCACGAAGTTTCAGCTTTAAAACGGTGTTGCTTTTTTTTTGAGAATCTGGTGATCAAAATTATGTATATTCAAAATTTTGTAACTCTATAAATATAGTCAGCTTACGCACATGCATTTGTTTGCTTTACTTTCGCATTGTGTTGTACTATTATATGTCGTTTTAAACTAGTTTTAATTTTGCTTTTATAAGTACAGTGGGCACAATAGAACCACTGTATTTCCTTTGAGGCTGTATGCCGCAGAATAATATGTTTTTTTAAATCACCTTTTCGTACAGTTGTATACACGCATGTGTTACATTCATATTTCGTTATTTTTTCTTTCGATAAGTGATGCGTTTTCACATGATGTGTTAAATTCGTTTTTATTTTGTTTCTATAAGTACAGTGTTCACATTTAAACCACTGTATTTCCTTTGGGTCTGTATGACATAGAAATACGTGTTTTTTTAAACCGTCTTTACGAAAAGTTGTAAAATTGCATGTGTTACATTCATATTGTTGCAAATTTTCTCGTGCTGTATGCTTTGCAAGAATGTGTCTTTTCACAGATGTCTTTATCTTTGATTTGTATTCACAGTGATTGCAATTAAATAACGAAACTTCACCGGTTTTATGTTTATATCTCATATGATGTGTTAAATCTGCTTTGACTTTTGCTTTGTAGGCGCAATGATCACATTTGTACCATTTGAGTTTTTCTAGTGCTGTATGCTTTCTTGTTATATGTTCTTTCAGTACGAAATTACTGATTACTTTTTGTAGACAATAAGGGCACTGATATTTAATATTAGATTGTTTCTTTCTTTTAGTTTGTCTTCGACAAGTCAAAATATGTTTGAACAGAAGTAATATTGAAAATGTTGTGAAATTGCAATTTTTACATTTGTAACAGTTTACACAGAAAGATGTAAATGATTTTTTCTTGTATTTTGCATGGAAATCTTGAAAATGACTACAAAAGACAATTCTAATATCTGTTTTGTAATCGCACTGATTGCAGTCATATATCTCGAAATTATTTTTCTCACAATTATAAAATGGTGTGTCCTCATCCATTACAAATTACCTAATCTAAAGATTAATTATACCGATAATCAATAAATTAAATAAAAAACATCATACCTAATTCAAAATTAGTTAATTTTTTATGTAGAATTACATAAATAATAATATAAACAACATTTATTTAATAACACTAGAAATATCATATGTTGGTTTATTTCGTATTAAAACATCGACTGCTTATATGGTCTAAAATAGTATATTAGGTAAAATACCAAATAATTTTGTATTTCTTCATAAATACTAGTTGGTTTGTTAGTTTACGAATTAGCCAACTAATAAATAAAAAAATGCATTTCTATGATTTCTACTTCTAATTCTAATTGAAGTAGTCAAGAATGATTGAAAAATTTGGTAGAACTAAAAATGTATATTACAACATTATTCATTAACTAGCAACAAAATAACTTATTTTTAATCTGCCAAGTGATATGTTTTTACATGAATTTTTAAACCGCATTTTATTTTGCTTCTGTAGGTATAGTATTCACAATAAAACCATTCTATTTTCTGTGGAGCTGTATGTCGTACAAGAATATGTTTTTTTAAACTCTGTTTCATACATCAAATTTTCCCGTAGTGTGTGCTTTGCAAAAATAAACTACTCATTCTAACAACATTCTAAAAAACAACTTTTAACAAAAAATTCAAATTTTATAAAACTCAAAAAAAAAAAAACGTCAGTAGTAATGAGTAATGAGTATTTCCAGCTTTTTTCTGGATAACTTTTCTACACCGACTCGACATACTCAAAATTAGTGATTTGATTGATTTCTGTTCCAAATTTTCCCAAATTTCAGTTAAATGTTGCCTTACTTCTTGCAGATTAACTGGTGGTGGTTGCATGGTTCTCAGACGTTTTTCCAGCATGTCCCACACATGCTCTATAGAATTTAAATCTGGACTCATCGGTGGCCAATCTTCTTGAAGGTATGTCTGTACAATGCCAGCGACGTGCGGTTTGGCGTTATCGTGCATCAGGATAAAGTTGTCTCCACTATAAGGTGCAAAAGGCATAACATACGGTTCCAAAATATCGGTAATGTACCGTGCAGCGTTCAAATTTCCTCCATTAAAAACGTGAAGGTCTGTGTAACCCTTCAAAGAAATGCCTTCCCATACCATTACAGAGCCTCCGCCAAAAGAATGGACTTCTTGAATATTGCACTCAGCAAAACGTTCATTCGGACGTCGGTACACTCTTGCACGTCTATCGTTGGCGTAAAAACAAAATTTCGACTCATCTATTAACAGAACCCCCCAATCTTCTTCATCCCATTCGACGTGTTCTCTAGCAAAAACTAGTCTAGCTCTACGGTGGTTCATAGACAAAGCTGGGCATATAGCTGGCACTCTGAGGTTTAAGTTAATTTCTGCAAGTCGTTGCCGAACGGTTTCAATGCTTATTTGGTTATTATGCACCTTTGCTAACTGTTGGTGTAAACTTCGAGCAGTAGTGAACCTCTCCCGTAAAACACGAATTCTTAGAAAACGATCTTCAATAGCCGTTGTACTTCGATGTCTGTCTTGTCTAGGACGTCTAGTATACGCATTAGTTTCCCGGTAACGTTGAACTATCCTAGACACCGTCGTATGGACTACACCAAATCTTCTTCCTATAGCACGGTAGCTCAAGCCTTCTTGGGATAAGGTAACTATTGTGACACATTCGTCATTGCTTAAATTGCGCTGATTATGTTCCATTGCTTTCGAAATTTAACAAAATTTTAATTATACTGATGTGTTTTTAAAACAAGACTGAACAATGAAAACCAAAACGTTCATTTCAGGTAAATTTTATTCTTATCGTCTTTTTTTCTTTATCTTCGAAGAAAAAATTAATGCCACATAAAAACATAAAAACGCTTCCTAATAATGTTGTTATGATTACGAATAAAAGAAAAAATCTTTAAATGCAAATTCAATTTATCATTTTCAAAAAATCGCAAATATTGCAGGTGGTGCGATAATTGTTTGGAGTAGTGATGAGTTTTTACATGTTGTATTAAAGTTCTTTTTGTTTTACTCCTGTAGGTACAGTGCACACATTGGTGCCACTTTATTTCATTCTAAACTGTATGACATCGTATAATGTGCCTTTTTAAGGAGCCTTTCCCTAAATTCGGTATATGGAGAAATCAATGTAAAAGTTTATTACTCATTACTCAAAAACCCGTCCACATTTTTGAATGCGGTTTTTACAATATTAAATTATTTACATTTCTAAAGCAGTGTGAAACAGAAAAAATAAAAAATAGCATTACTGTTGTTAAAATTATGACTTTTTTATTAATTTTTTTTATAAATGTTTATTTATGTAGTTGTATCTTGCGACTACATATCGGTCTAAAAAATGTGTAAAAATTTAGAAATTTAAATTTTGTCTAATAATTTACGAGTATTTGGTCATCAACTTTTAAAATTCAATCCAATTTCTATCTTCTAAAACTTGTCTTTCTCTTCATGATAGTGGCTGAAGGGTGAGTCTAGGTAGTAGACCTTTTCTGAAAAGAGCTCTGCGGCAAAGCTATAAATAAAATGTGTCCCACAATTGGTAAATGAGAAATAAAAATAAAAAATATTGGCGAGATTCATGATGGTGTAAAATTTTCACTGTGGTGATAATGTTAAACTTATTCAATTTTTGTGTTGACAATTAATTGTGTACATAGAGTGTGAACCATTTGTAGGCTTGAACACGTATCCTGTTATTTTTCAACGCGAATTTTTTGACAAAAATAAATCTACAGGATGTCCTAATTTCTTATCATATCTGAATTCTACGTATAAATCCCTGAATTTTTATCGAATTTATTTATTTCAAATAGATAACACCCTTTTTTCAAAAACATTTGCAAATCGACATAGTGTGTGACTGTGTGCTACATAAACAATACGCAAAGTTATACGTAGAATTCAGATATGTTAAAAAAAAATTACTTTTTATTTGAAATTTTAAAGTTGAGGGTCGTATCTCGATTTTGTGACACCTGTATATCTATTTTTTTTGTCAAAAATGCGCTGTTGAAAAATAACAGGATACGTGTTCAAGCGTTTTACTGAAAACAAATCCCTGAATTTTTATCGAAGTTATTCCATACAAATGGTTTACACTGTATAAGAATATTTGTATATATTTCTAATTATTGCAGAAAACTTTATGATGCAAATAGTTTTATAAAAAAAAATTCATTGACATGAATGGGATATCTAATAAATTAGGTGCCATAAATGACATATTTTACAAATAAAATGGATATTCTTCACAAATTAAATTAGATACCATGTTTGTTATCAAATATATATTTTTTTTCGAACAAAGCTATGTTTATTTTTCTAATGTGTAATAAAGTTCTGATTTTAGATAAAGTTAGCAAAGCATAAAAGATGTTCAGTTTTACTTCTAAGAAATTTAGAAAAACCCGGTCTTTGTGGATAATTATCGACTGTTTGTTATCTGTTATTCCAGTTTACTTGATACTAAACTAAGGCGATGAGAATAGGGTGGCTAATGAATTACAAAGTTTGTTATCAAAAACAATTTTTTTTCTCTCAACAAATCTGTCTATTTTTTAATTGTGTATCTAATAAAAATTTTTAAAATTTGTCTAAAAGCAGATTTATAAAAAATTCTATATAAAATACTTTATATGTTTTTTGTGTGAACGTATAAATATACCTATACACTTGTTTATAAATTTTTGTCTTTACCTACAAGTCAATCTTGTCCTTACTAATTTTCTTACTTATAATTTCTGAACCATTTCTATTTGCGATTATATGAGAATGCAGCTGTAAACACCAAAAATTAAATTACTTTTTTTACAAGTATCCGCATTACAAAATAAAATATTTTTTTTAATAAAAAAAATTCAAAACCTATTCAATAAAACTGTTTTCTTAAATTTTAATGCGATAGCTAACTTGATAATTAAAAGTATTTTAATCCCTTAATAATAAACGTTATTTTTTATGTATGATTATTTAACCGTATATTATACATTTAACCTTATTTTATTGAAATTTTTTATCAAATTAATTCTACAAATATTTAAGAACACCTGTAAGTATTTAATGAAATTAAGAGAAAGCATTTTCAAAAGATAACTAATAGCAGAAGAAAAACTTTTACGCACACCAATAAACCGACCCAGGCCTAAGATAACCGATCATCGACCTTCATTATCGTGATGATTTTATGGCATCTGTCAATCATTTAAAACCCATTGTATTTTCATAACACGTCGACTCAAACATTAATTGAATTTTTCTTTACGTCAGCTCTTGATCCGAGGCGAGTTAAAATTTACCGTTACAATTTAGGGAATATAGTAATATTTATGAAAAAGCATTGTAATCGCATGTGTTACATTCATATTTTTTCAAATTATTTATGTAACGTGCTATTTATGTAATGTATGCGTGCTAGTAATATGAACTATCTTACTTAAGGTCGAATATTTTAATTCATTGTTTAGGTAATTATATGTACAATAATGTAAAAAAGTCTATTTAAAGCACTTACTAATTTTAATTAAAATTCATATACCATTGTTATATACTTTATATAATATGTATAATACTTTTATATATTATGCAGTTATTAGAAAACAAGAAATTATTATTAAAATTTTTGTGTAGGTCACTATATTTTAGAAAACTGTGTGTATATGTTGACAAGCAATGAGATACTTATTATCGCTAGTGGTTTTGCTATAGAAAATCCAGTGTTGCCCAACATATATTTGAGAAAAACCACAATACCCCTCCACTAATTGAAGAACTTCATTAAATTGAATAAGAACTCTATTAGGAAATTAGAGTATCTCAACTATTGTAAATTTCTTGACGCTTTCAAGAAATAAATAAGAAGAAAACCAGTAGTTTTCCAAAAACTAGATACACAAAATTGAAAAAAACTTGTATATACATTCAAAAATTTTACATATTTAATTGTTACAATTCTACATTAATTATTATACAAATAAAATAATAATTAGTTATCTTCACTACTTTGAAATATTTGCTCATTTATCCCGTGATGTACTCTAACATGATGTTTTAAATTCGATTTAGATTTCCCTCTATACGTACAGTGCTCACATTGATACCACTCTATCTTTTCAGGATCTGTATGCCGTCGAATGATGTGTGACTTTAAATTCGCTTTATACACAGTTTTAAATTTACACGTGTTACATTCATATTTTGGCACACTTTCTCCCACTGTATGCTTTGTAAGAATGTGTGTTTTAAAACTCTCGTTACTTATCGATTGGTATTCACACTGCTCGCAGTAAAATAGCTCCTTTTTCTCTTCTTGTAACACGTGTTTGACTCTTATATGTTGTTTTAAGTTTGATTTCCTTTTACTTTTGTAATTACACTGCTCGCATTGGTACCATTTAATTTTTGGCGAGACTGTATGACGTCGAGTTATGTGCGATTTTAAGTTTCCTTTATATACAGTTTTGAAGTTGCATATTTTACATTCATATTTTGCCGATTTTTCTCGTTCTGTGTGATTTGTAAGAATATGAGTTTTAAGATTATCTTTCCTTAATGATTTGTAATTACAGAGATTGCAGTGAAATACTTTCTTATTTGTCTCCGACATGTGATAGACTTTTATATGGTATGTTAGACCTCTTTTTATTTTACTTTTGTAAGTACAGTGTTTACAGTGAAACCACTCGATTTCTTTTGGGGCTGTATGATGTAAAATAATATGAGTTTTCAAACTGTATTTACGAAAAGTTTTGAATTCGCATATGTTACATTCATATTTTTCTAAATTTTCTTGTGCTGTGTGTTTTGCAAGATTGTGTTTCTCAAAACTACATCTTTTCCTAGTTTTGTATTCACAGTATTCGCAGTAAAATAACTCTGTCTTTTTCACTATCATATGATGTGTTATTACATGTTGTTTTAAATCTTCTTTATCTCTAGTTTTATACTTGCATGTGATACATTCATATTTTAACATATTTTCTTGTTCTGTATGCTTTCTAAGAATGTGTCTAACTGCATTCTGTCTGTCTTTTGATTTGTATTCACATTGATTACAATAAAATAACGAAACTTCATCATCAGATTTATGAATTTTTATATGTCTTGTTAAATTTCTTTTTATTTTTGCTTTGTAGTTACACTGATTACATTTATACCATTTGATTTTTTCTTGTACTGTGTGTTTTCTCTTAGCAATCTTCTGTTTCTTCTTAGTATTGTCCTCACAAAGCAAATTATGTTTAAACAAAAATAATAATGAAAATGTTGAAAAACTGCACTTTTCGCATGTATAACACTCTGCAGAAATAGATGTAAAAAGATTTTCGTTGTTTTTTATGTGGAAATTTTGAGAATGATCATAAAGGAAAATGCCAATATTTGTTTTGAAGTCGCAGTATTTGCAATTATATATTTCTAAACTACTTTTCTCACATTTAAAAAGCAAGTCATCCTCCATTTTAAACAAAACTTTTTTCTATATTAGATAACCTTAAAAAATAGTCAAATTCCCATATTTAGTTAATCGATAATTAAATAAAAACATACCTTTTTTATACCAAATAAACTAAAAAATATTTTATGGAACTTTTATTTGACAAAAAACACAACAACCATAACCTAACTTTGGCAGATGTTTGTTTTTATTATAAAACCGATTGCTCATATGATCTAAAATAGTATATTATATAATTAAGTTAAGAAAAAAATTATTGAGCAATAACAGCTTCTTCAACACTTTTTTCTTTTACGTAACCAAAATACATGCATTTATTAACAATATTTATGCTTACTGGTTGTTAGGTTTTTCGTTAATAAATTTTGAGCAAAATTTTATAATTATATCAATATTAATTTTATTAAGAAAATATTTAAAATAAAATTTTGTTTTAAAACAAAATCTAATGACCACTCAAATTGAGATTTTTTTGTATCAATCGATAGCTCTTGAAATAAGAAACAATTGGTATCATTGCGTCAATTTTGTAATTCTTCAAATAAAGTGGCTAGATTAATTTAAAGTTTAAATGATTTCTCTTACCGAGTTCATAAAACTCTCACTTCTTATTTATTATGATTAAGTCGGTTGATCCTTGGGTCTTAGGTCAGGTACCGGTTAAATAGATAGTTCTTGGTATTTACATTTTATTACCCCAGATTTGAAACTATTCACTATATACCTTAATGGTAATTTACTTTTGAAACACATAGAAACATTAGTAATATTTATAAAATGAAACTTTAAACCATCGCGCCAGAATTTTTTTGCAATTTTTTGTTTTAGAAATAAGAATGTTATTAATAAAAATAATAAAAAATCTTCAATTTGATCATCCCTGGTTAAAATTGATGTAAAACTTTGTTTGCTGTAAAAAAATTCTAGGCAGACTTCTCAGGCAATATATTAAATCACTGACGTAACGTGACAGATTTTGAAAAATTTATTTAAAAAAAAAACTAGCTAAGACAAATATATTTTGAACCAAAAGCTCTTGTGATTTATTTAATTTTTAATATCTCGGTATATGAAATTGCATAATATTGTATTGTGAATTTGCTATAGAAATAATTTAATAAGATCACTTATTATCACTAGTTATAAATAAATAACATGTGGCAATAAAAATTACTTATTACAATAATTGGTTTTCGTAACTTACTTAGACAAAATCTTAAATTTTAAAATAATTTTCGATTTTCTGGTACTACGAGTTTATATATACATATAATTTCGAGTGTATATCAATTAATAATTTAATATTAAATTAGTTAATTATAACAGTATATCCGTTTATCAGTCTATCCAAATGTTTTATTATAAATATCAGTATCAAGTAATTAGATGTTTCAGGATTTCTTTTTTCAATATTATCTGAAAGGTATCAAACCGTAATGCACCTCCCATGGCGTTAAGTTTATTGTTAAAACTACCAGATTATTACGGTTAAAACCCAGCTTTGATGGTTTAAAGACTTTCAAACATTTCTACCTCTCGATTTGTCTGGCCTCACTGGCTCTCACTCTTATCAATAAAGAGCAATAAACTTGGCGCAATAATACCTATTGATCCTTATTTCAAGAGCTATCGATTGATATAAAAAAAATCTCGATTTGAGTGTTCATTAGATTTCCATAAGATGGAAAGAATCTTCTTTACGTTTAAAAGTTTAGTTAGTTGTTCCTAAATTTGCAATATGACATAAAAATACAGTTGACAAATTAAAAAAAAAGTTATTAAAGCGTTCAGCTATAGAAGAGAACTTTAAATTCTGTTATTTTGTAAAACAAATTGATTCATAAACTGTTTGTACCGCTAGAAAAGTCTATTTGCAAAGCTTCAAATGTAACAATTGGTGTCAGGAATGGGATAGAAAGCCACGAAAAAAAATTGGTGTAAATCTTTGCGAGAAAAATAATGTTAGTTCGTGGAAATTAGATTCGATGTGTCCCAGTCGCAAAATTATAATTTTTTTGGGACAACAGGTCGTAGTATATCTGTGGATCGCAGAGAAGACACTAATATAAAATCTATTTTACAAAATATGTCTAATTATCATTGCAAAAAAAAATTATTATTTACTCAAAGAAGAGCAGAGATAGTAGGAACAGAAGAAAGAAACAAACGTGTCTAAAGTCATTGCAAGTATTTCTTTATTTGCTCAAAGAAGAGGAGAGAGTAGAAAAAGAAAACTTCAATAAACGTCTAGAAGAGCAAATGGAGATGTTTATAAAATTTAGAGAAAAACAAATAAAATTTTTGTCGAAAATTAGTAAAGTATAACAAAATTGAATAATGTAAAACCGAAATTATCCAAATTGGACAAAAATAAAGATGCAGTTGTCTTAAGAAAAAGACTACAAAAAGCTAAAAAAACAATGTGTACTGTTAGGCCAGCCGAATACGGGTTGCCTACGCTCCTATAAGTTAGACGTCCGGAGGGAAATTCAACATTCGGGTCTGGGCGCTTGTCTCATTAGGTTCTAAGCCAAACATGTATCATTAAGACAATATATAGTGTTATAATTAAAAGTGTTTTATTAAACCTCCAACACAACACAATCCTAGCAAACACTAATAAGAAAACACAAAAGAGGATAAGAAAATTAGACGCTTAAACAATAGTTATTTCCGTCACTAGTGTAGAAAGTAACTGATATTGTTTGAATAAAGATTGTATCAAATGCCATCAGGCAAAGTAATGTTTTATAATGCAGCAATGGAAGATCACATTACAGTTACTGTCATTGTTACAATTTGCGGTAGTGAAATAGTATTTTACGCATCGAGCATTTGATGACAGCTATTAGGTAGGTAAGACACGAGTATGAAAATTACGACACGAGCGGTGTTGCTTACACTATTTTTTTCTACGACTAGTCTTAATAAAAAAAGAAATTTATTTAGAAAATTTATTAAACTTGATCTCGCGAAATGAAACAAAACCAAACTACAAAAATGTAGGTAAATTTTAACACGACTTCTTTCACAGAATTCAAACAGAAAAAATAATTGATTTTCAAATAAAGCTAACAACGGATTTGTTTAGGTCTATCTCAGTTTTTGAAGTCATAAATTTCCTAGAGATTTGTTATGCTCGTTAAAAAGCATTTGATGCGAGTCAAGTCAGCATTTTGTAGCGTTTTATCTCGGATGTTTTTTCATTTTTACGTGATTTACCTTCTAAAATTATTTCCGAAACTTGGTTGAGACACAAAATGCCGATCATATTTCGAGTCCTCAGAAATTATACTCTTTATATTGTTGTTAAAAAAGTCAGATATATCATTGCCAAGATGAAAATTCTGATTTACCCAAAACGCAATAGCTAGCGCGGTAATACGTCAAAATGGCGGACCGACAGAGTTTCCTACGGCAGGAATTTATATCAAACAGATGGAATTTTTGCATGAATAAGGTTCGCAAAATAAACTTCTGTTATTTACTATTAAATTCGTTTATTAGTTATTATTACGTATTGAGTTTTTGTTAATATTAATAATTAAGCAATTGAATATTATTATACAATTTTGTTTAGTAAAACTAAAAAATCGGCTTAGGCAACATCGCATGTGTTTTTTTTTTTACATATTTTCTTCTAACATGTGATGTGTTTTCATATGATGTGTTAACCCAGCTTTTATTTTATACCTGCAGGAACAGTATTCACAATGAAACCATTCTGTTTGCTTTGGGGCTGTATGACGTAGAAAAACATGTGTTTTTAAACTATCTTTTCGAAATGTTTTGTATTTACATGTGTTACATTCATATTTTTCCAAATTTTGTGGTTCTGTATGCTTTGTAAGAATGTGTCTTTTAAGATTACAATTTGTTTTCGATTTATATTCGCAGTAATTGCAACGAAATTTTGGTATTTCGTCATCCAATTTATGTATTTTTTCATGTTTTACTAAATCTGTTTTTACTTTTCCTTTGTAGTTACACTTATCACACTTAAACCACTCGATATTTTCCGGTGCTGTATGCTTTCTTGTTATATGATTTTTTAGATCACTGCTACGAAGTGTTTTATAGAGACAATAGGTGCATTGAAATTTAGAAAGGGATTTTCTTTTTCTTTTAGCAATTTCTTGACAATACTGATTATGTTTAAACAAAACTAATACTGAACATGTTGAAAAAATACACTTTTTGCATGAATAACGTTCTCCCCAAATATATGGAAATGATTTTTTCTTGTTTGAGTGGAATTCTTGAAAATGATAAAAAAAGAATATTGCAATATTTGTTTGAAAATCACAGTGTTTGCAATAATATATCTCCAAAATACTTTTCTCACAATTAAATAATGCGCCTTTGTCCATTTTAGTTAAATATTTTACAATTTAAAAAAAGTTACTTAACCTAAAAAAAATAATATTCAGTTAATTGATAATAACTAAAGAAAAATTACACCTTCTTCAATTCAAATTGAATTAACTGTTTATTATTTTGTAAAATTTGATAAATATAACCAATTTTTATTTAATGAGAAAAGATAATACATAATAACCATATTTTATGTTATATTTATGTAGCTTGGCACATATTATAACACCGATTGCTCATATGATCTAAAATGGTCTAATTTTTTTTTCAAATCATTAGATTTACTAATAATCAGTCACCACGAATGAATATTATTGCACTAGGTGCTGACAACAACTCTTAATAAATTAATTTCTTAACAAAAATTAACTAACTTTCATGGAAATTTAAAATAATTCGGTGTTGTTATAGAGAAGTATTAAAATTTGGAATACTACCGGTAGTACCTATCTCAACTTGAAATTGGCTCATAAAACATGTTTTATATTGACTTGATCATAAAAAGATTCAACAACAAAATTTAATCTAAGTCATTTTAGAATAGGTATATATATATATTTTTGTATATACTTATTAAAATACAGTGTGTCAATTTTAAAAGTTGCAATCGTCAATATCTCTAAAACTAAAAAAGTTATTGAGAATCACTTAAAACCGTTTTGGTGGTTGCTAGGAGAAATTAAAATGACATAGTAAGTGACGCACCCCTTCCTACCCTTTAAGCCACAGCCTCCCAACTTAAAAATTTTAAATAGCACTACCCTACTTGTGATACATCGTTGGAAAGCTCATAACAAGCGCTTTTTAAAAATGTTTGCAAAAGCTTATTTGATAAAGTCATTTTCCAAATACTCGAAAAGAAAGATTTTAAATTTTCATTTATATTATGCGATGTCCTAAAGAAAAAAAATGACGTTATTTACAAAATACACAACCAAAAAGATGATTTAAATCCTAAAAACTACATTTTATGTTTTTTGTGTGATTTTTTTGTGTTTTGAATCTTATCAAAATGACAATAGGTACATTATGGTTTTTGTACCCCTATGTTTACTGAGAGTAGATTATAATGTATCTGTTTTTGTAGATTCATACATTTTATTTATTAATTGTACCTGTTAACGATATTATAAATTATCAAAAATTATCAATGGTTTATAGTACGACAGAGCGTGTTGAATTGATATTTATTTTCGGTTCTGAAAATCGTTGTGCTCTTCGAACAGCGGCAGTGTTCAATAATAAATATCCAGAAAAACATGTCAGTCATGCGTACGTTCAGAAGTTAGTGGCCAAATTTGAGAAAACAGAATCTGTTAAGAATAAAAAAGAAGTCAATCAAGAGTACTCAGTGAGGAAACCCAAATTAAAGTACTTAGACAATATGTTATAAATTCAACAATGTCAATTCGTCACGCAGGTAGGTAAACTGGATTATCACACGAATCAGTACGAAAGGTATTAAAACTTCATAAATTTCATCCTTATGAGATGCAAATTCTCTAAGAACTTGGCGATGGCGACCCGGATCGGCGCATTGAATTTTGTGAAATGGTTACTGAAAAATGCATTAGCGAACTATTATTCGTAAAAAACATTTGTTTTTCGTATGAATGTTCGTTTTATTTAAATGGAAATGTAAATAAACAAAACTGCAGGTATTGGAGTGATGTAAACCCTCACATACATATTTAGAGAAGGACATACGCAGTACCTACAAAAACTAAATGTTTGGGCTGAGATACTAGGAGATGTCATTATTGGATCTCTATTTATTGATGGCAATTTGAACGACGAACAATACGCTAATATGCTGGAAACAACCATTCAGCCTCTTATAGTTCAGGAGCTTGAAAATCAATTAGACGAATTAGGAAATCCCGGATTAAATGAACATCTAATGCATTTGCAACAAGATGGAACACCTCCACACTATGTACTTCCAGTCAGGCAATGATTGGATAACCACTACCCAGATCAATAGATTGGGAGAAAAGGACCTATTGAATGCCCCCCTAGGTCACCAGATCTTACACCACTAGATTTTTTTATGGAGTCTTTTAAAGTCTACGGTTTATAAAACAAAAGTAGACTCACTTGAACAATTGAGACAAAGAATCATTCAAGAGTGTCGAGCTATTCGAAGAGAAACTTTTCAAAAAGTTCGTGAAGAATTTCAAAACAAGCTCTATTTTTGTTTAGCAAACAACGGAAATCATTTTCAACATCTATTATAGTATTTAATAAAAATTAATCACTTAGGCAATGTTTTATTGTAGTTTCAATTAGAGTTCATTTACTGCAGCGAATAACAAAAATGAAAATTTAAAATCTTTCTTTTCGAGTATTTGGAAAATGACTTTGTCAAATAGGCTTTTGCGTAACATTTTTGAAAAGCGCTTGTTATGAGCTTTCCAACAGTGTATCACAATTCACAAGTAGGGTAGTACCATTTAAAATTTTCAAGTTGGAGTGGCTGTGGCTTAAAGGGTGGGTGGGAGTACGCCATTTACCATGTCATTTTGATTCCCTCTAGCAACTTCCGAAACGGTTTTAAGTGATTCTTAATAACTTTTTCAGTTCTAGAGATATTGCCGATTGCAACTTTTAAAATTCACACTGTATAAATACTTATTATAAAATTACTATAGTATTACTTAAAATAGATACTGTTTTACGGCATTTATCAGTTGGTAAAGAAAATTTCGTCTAATTTTATCCAACGACAATTTTAAATCAAATTTTTGATACTTTTATGTATTTACTAAGTAGGTATTTCGTTCAACAATAATAAACATTTTATGTCCGTACCATTATGGAAAACATCTAGAAGGTGGAAGAAAAAAAAACAGCTTCGTTTTACAAACACTTTTTATTTCTTTGATTCGATTTTAAACGCTGCACTAGATTCTAAACTCTTCTGCTTAAAAATAAACGATTTATGACACTTTTCTTTGTTAAAGGATAAAACTTATCGAAAAAGAGCTTTGGTTTCAAAAAAAAAAAAAAACACTGACTTAGAAAAAAACAGGTCACGGATAGTGTAAGACCGTGTCAAAAAAAAACAACACAAGCAATGTACAATTACGCTTGAGAAAACAGAATCGGTAAATTACGACTCATAATTAATTTCATTAAAGTGATCATATACCTGTGTTCTTATTAAAAAAAAAGTTGCACATGCCATAGTCTCACTTAATTAACCAGTCATTTGAAAAAGGTAATTTCCATAAACCAAACAACTATAGACCAATAACTATCACTTCATTCTTTTCAAAAATCTTTGAATATGCTATGTTAAATAGATTAGAGTCACAGAGTCACATAGAGTCACCACAAAGTACTGCATACTGACCAAATGCCAACATATTTTCAGACCAAATCATTCAACAATGAGTGCAATTGAATCATTTTACAATAAATTAATGGACTATGAAAACATTAGTGAATATCCCGTTGGTATATTCTGCGACTGTCTAATGCATTTGATTGTGTAGAGTGACTGTAGACTATAACACTCTGTGTAGAGTATTTTACTTAGTAAGCTACATAGTTATGGTATTAGAGTGTAACGTTTATCGTTAGAGCGGGATTGTAATGAAACGTGTGAAAACCTTAAATCCTATATTGGTCTTCTTATTTACAAGGATGAATACAGACTACTAAACTAAACTAAACTCTCTGCAACGCACCCCTCAGAGGGTCGCATAAACGTTGCCACATTTATACTAATTCTTATTCTACACAGAGAAAATGTAAACAAATGGTTTTCATACTACCCTAGTGACAGGACTCAGTATGTTGAACTTTGCTATTCTGAAGATGGAATAAGCAAAGTTGCACGTTCAGAATCATTGTCCGTAAAAAGTGGAGTTCTCCAAGGAACAATTTTAGGTCCTATTTTGTTTGCCCTTTACATTAATGTTTTACCACGTGCTTTAAAAGGAAACAAAGTGGTAATGTATGCTGACGATACTTTGGTATTGTTCTCTATTAAAACGCCAAACTCGCTTAAATGTGCCCTAAGTACCATCATAAATAACTTAACCAAATGGTTTAATTCTAATAAACTGCACTTAAACGAAAATGATACTAATTTTCTATGTTTCCACCTCAGGCAAAATAAATTACCTAATTCCATTAAACTCAATTCAAGAGAAATAGTCTTTAATGAACAAACTAGGTTTTTGGGCCTCACTTAACAATGTGAGCTAACAATTAACAAAGTTCATAAACTTAAATATAATAAAAATAAAACTAAAATATCTTGTATTTTAGGACGAAATAAATTATTATTATTATTATTATTAGTATTATTATTATTAAAGTGACGAATGAATCAAGCTACTCTAAAAATCGCTATAAACGAAGAAAATACATAAAAAGTTTTGCCAAAAGAAATGAAAAAATCATCGTAAAATATGGCAAATCAAAGTGAAAAAAAAAACGTTAAAAAAGATACAAAAAAAAACAAATCAAGTACAAGAACTGACAAAGACAAAAAAAGAAAAAAAGAAGCTAAACGCAGCTTTTATAAAAACGCACAAAAAGTAGTTAAAACAACAAAACATTTAGTTGTTTATGTTGAAAATGTAATATTTACTTTATTACTACTTATTACCATTTTACATCACATTTACCTTTAGTATTATTTTTTTAAATATTCTCTAATTAATTTTATTATTGTTTCTATCTTTGTTGTATGCAACCCTTAAATCACTCGCGTATTTTAGACATCAACACAAATTCTAGGGACTTTTTCTTAAAATGACAAAATATTATGGGTTGGCAGAACGACGCCATTTTGAATAAAATTGTGCTTTGTAGATGTTGCGAGTCTACCGCGCAGCGTCTAAAACGCACCATGTCTAGAATGCACGGTGTCTAATTTATTCAAAATGGCGTCGTTTCGCCAACCTATAATATTTTGACATTTTAAGGAAAAGTCCCTAAAATTTGTGTTTGATGTCTAAAATACTCGAGTGATTTAAGGGTTGCATATAACAAAGATTGAAAACAATAAAATTAATTAGAAAATATTAAAAAATGTATATAATTTATAGTAAATATTATGTATTACAGATAACGAACGATGAAAAACTTCTGGAATGTTCGTTAGCCATAGGAAAAAAAACTACATATAGTGGTTATGTGGTTATGTCTGAGATTTGTGCGTTTTTTAGAATGTCAGAATTGAATTTAAATTTTTTCACATTTGGTTTGCTCCTAAAAATGCAAAATTAAATTGTCACTTATTGTCACTGCTGCTGAGTTTATTTCCAGCACAAAACACAGACTGGTTAACTGTTTTTCTAACAAAATTTTGCATAATAGTTTTTGACATCTAAGATGACAGTAATGATGAGTTTTAAATAAGCAAACCTCATTTTTGATTAAGGTTGCTTTAATTCTACTACTTTTTGATCGCTCTTTACTTGTGGTAATGTAAAGTGGAAAGAGTTGTGAAATAAATATGTATTATGTTTTAAATACAAACGTTATATAAAATATTATCTGTAATACATAATATTTACTATAAATTATATACATTTTTTAATATTCTTTAATTAATTTTATTGTTTCTAATCTTTGTTATATGCAACTCTTAAATCACTAGAGTATTTTAGACATCAAACACAAATTTTAGGGACTTTTCTTTAAAATGTCAAAATATTATAAGTTGGCGAAACGACGCCATTTTGAATAAATTAGACACCGTGCATTCTAGACATGGTGCGTTTTAGACGCTGCGCGGTAGACTCGATGTTGCGCGGTAGACTCGTGGAATGCTTTATTAAATTAAATACATTAAAAATTGTTTACGATGTTCTATAAAAAAACGAAATTTATTTGTTAGAAAGTATGATACACATATTATTTATTTATCGAATGGTCAAATATTAAATTTTTATTAATTTTTAGGTTAAGTGAGTATAGGATCACTACTACTTCAACTACTACACTTAAGGTGGTGTGGTGGTGTTGAGTAATGCAACAAAGGTGGTGTTCTTGATTTTCCAGTTGGAGAGGACAAAAGGAGGTTTATTTTTAATTGGGTAGGAAATTTTGATCTCATTTTTCTAAGTATTTATTTTTTACAAATTGTAGGTTTCAGCTACTACCATAATAATTTTAAAAACCAGCAGTAATAATTGTTTTATTGTAAAATTTTCGACTAAAATGGATTGTGATAAGAATAGCTTAGATAAATATCATTGCAAACAGTACAACTTCAAATCAAATATTCTACGATCATTTTCAAAAAGTCCTCACAAAAAACAGAATACGTCCGATTATATCAGATTGTGATAACTGTTACTTATGCAAATATTGCAATTTTTCAACATTTTCATTATTAGTTTTGTTTAAACATATTTTAAGATGTCATGACACTACTATGAAGAAACAATCTAATATTGCTAAATATCAATGTTCCTTTTGTTCACACAAAGCAACTCGTAGTAACAATTTGAAAGACCATATCATATGTAAACACACGTCACCAGAAAATATCAAATGGTACAGATGTGAGAAGTGTGACTACAAAGGAAAATTAAAAATAGTGTTGAACCGACATGTAAAAGATCGACATAAATCAGACAACAAAGTTATGTTACATTATTGTAAATACTGTGAATTCAAAACAAAAAGGAAAAGTAATCTCGAAACACACATTCTTATAAAGCACACACCAGAAGAAAAAATCTTAAAATATGAATGTAACACATGCAATTATAAAAGCATATATAGAGGGAAAATGGAAAGACACATTATTGAATGCCACACACCGGCGGAGAAAATACAATGGTTTCAATGTGAGCATTGTACATACAGAAGTAAAACAAAATCAAATTTAACAAAACATGTAAAAGGAAAACACTTGCTAAATGAAAATAAGTGGTTTCAATGCGATCACTGTGAATATAAATCAACGAGAAATGGTAATTTTAAAATGCACATTCTTAGAAGGCACACACCACAAGAAAATGTGTAAAATATGAATGTAACATGCAATTATAAAATCATGTATAAAATTTTCAGTAATGTGCATATAACGTCATATAATTCCAGAAGAGATACAGAGACACCAATGTGGGCATTGAATCTACAGAAGCAAATAAAAACGGTAATATTTAACACACCATGTAAAAGTATATTACTTATTAAAGAATTTTAATATTTTAATAATACTCTTTATTACTTAACTGAGAAAACGTAGTACCAGTAGACGCTCAGTTAATTCGCTGTTTATTCAAAATTGCATTTGGTAGATCAGCGGGGAAAAAAACGTGGAAAAATGTGAAATAGATACAGAAAGCTTTTTTTAGATTTTTTTTAATACAAGAGGGTCCCGAAGCGCGAGCCGCACACCGAGGCTTACGCCCATTGTGTGCTATCTTTCGGAATAGTACTACTGCAGTAGCCCTCTGGCTCTGATGAAGCTCAGTACCTTGTCTGCAGGAGCCTTCTCGTTAGCACTGGGCTTCAGATATCGAGAGCCCAGGTATAAATCTCTGATGCCTGCAAATGCAGGGCAGTAACAAAAAATATGAAGAGAAGTTTCTTCATCTTCAGCACAACCTCTGCAAATCTCGTCCTCGCTGAGTCCGATGACGTGCAGGTGTCTTTTTAGTAGGCAATGTCCTGTGTACATGCCTACCACTAACTGAAGGTCTCTACGATTGAGATGCATCAGGTTTTCACTGCGTGCCTTGTTCGGTCTTTTAATAAAAAGCTTGGATTGCCGCATGCCATCTTGCAACTGTCATTCAGAGAGATGGCGAGATTCTATCCACTTATGAAGTGTCTTTCTGTTGTCTTTTGGTAACGCCAAGAGCCGGTTCTGCCCCGATAAAGTACATTTGTGAATCCTCTCGAGCGTTAGCCTTCTCGTTACCCGTTAGACCACAGTGTCCTGGTACCCAGCAAAGTACAACCTTCTTGTTGCACTCCGCCAGTTCCTCTAATCTGTTGTGACATTCCCAGACAAGCCTCGATGAGTACCTGCACGATTGCAAGGCCTGCAGCGAAGCCTGACTGTCGGTGCAAATGCAAATTTGCTTGTTTGACAAAGCCCTCTGCACGCACTCAGTCACACAAGCGAGCAAAGCGAAGATTTCCGCTTGGAAAACGTCAACATGTTTGCCCAAAGGTGTTGAAATTTCAACACCGAACCCACATATAGATATTTCTGAGCTCGCTCCATTGGGGTGAACCGACCCGTCAGTATAGCAGACGAGCCAGTCCCCCGTTCTGAAGCTGCTCGTTTTTTTATACCAGTTGTCACGTGGTGGAATGTTCACAAGATACTTGTGATTTGTAGCAATCTTGGGGGTCATACTGTCGTCCCCCATTTCAAAAATGGGGTCCAAATTCAACATCCTAGAGGATATTGTCCGATGACCCTTTCCGGTTGCTTTTTCCCACCGATTTGTACTGCGATGCCGTAGGAAACCCATTGCAGCAGACTCTTCCACAACAAAAGATACTTTTCTAAATTTATTAATAAAAATCTTTTCTTTGTGTAGAAATAAAAAAAGGTGCATTATACACCAAGGTAGAGAAAACTTTTCCGTCATTTTACAGTTGCTCTGTATAATAATACATAAATGGTAAAAAGGTATATTGTTTATAAACTCACTTTCAAAAGATTGCAACGCCTTGAAAATTTCAAGTGTTAAAACTGAAACTTTGTGAGAATTATAACTAGGGCTGGGAGAAGTATCGATACTTACAGAAGGTATCGATACCTGCTCAGGTATCGTACACCGATACCGACTGCAATCAGGTATCGAAGTATCGATACTTCCGACACCTCGATAATTCCGATACTTTGATACCTTCGATACTTCCGATATCTCCGATACTTCGATACCTTGATAAAGAGTGACTATAAATGATATCCTATTCAAAGAGCTTTGGATGTTGGAAACACAAGCTATTTTGATAAAAACAAACAAATTCACAAGCTATTTGATGCGATATTTATTTATCTTCACCCTGTAACGGTTGTTTCCGTGTTGGGTTTTGGGTATCGTAGAGAGAGAGAAGAGCGGCTTTGATGGGATTTTATTGACAGTATAAAACTATGTACAGAATAAAAATAAAATAAAAATAATACTTCTGAACAAAACAAAACGAATCTTCTACTAATATATACACGGCCTCGTCCCTGGCGGTCTCTCGTCCTCGACTCCTCGTCGTGGGCTTCTCGTCCTCGGCTCCTCGCCCTCGGTTCCTCGTCCTTGACGTGTCGGCTTCGGTGGCCCGCACTTGTAATGGAGAGGAGGTAGGATTCACCCACAGTGGATAGCGGTTTCAGAGAGGACTCTACTAACAGGTTAATGCTCCGTGGGTAGCGGTATCGGAGAGGAAGCCCCTAGGTTAATGCTCCAGGGGAGGGCGGGTCTGGGGGTGGCTACTTACAAGGTTAATGCTCCTGCAAGTATGCCCCAATATCGGTGGCGGTAGGCGCAATATATAGCCTTCGTTTGTAGGCGAGGCTTATGAGAGGAATATCGTAGCAAAGCGTTGGTAGTGGTTCTCGGTGTGGTGAGAATTATACCACCACTACTGCCCTGACGTATACGTATGACGTCGCGGTCACGCGGTCTGCTGGGCGTTATCTTATTTTGTTTACTGAATTATTAGAACGCTTTGTTACAACCCGATACTTCCGATATCACGATACATCGATACCTCGATACTTCCAGATACCGCGATATACGGACCCAAATCCAATATGGTTTTTATGACAGGGTTCTATTGTATTAAAGGTAATAATAGTAACACAGGAAAGGTGCCGCTGGGCAATAAAACTACAAACATAAATCTTCTTACTGGTACAGGACTTCGACAACCTTTTGAATAGCATCATTATGACGGTCCTAATGACAATTACACTGTCATAAAAACCCACATTGAATTTGGATAGGTTTACCTCCAATACCTCGATACTTCGATACCCCCGATACCTCGATACTTCCGATACTTTGGCAAGTATCGATACCCGATACCTAAAAACAGGTATCGCTCAGCCCTAATTATAACTAGATCATAGGAAAAAAATGATGAAAGTTTCGGTTAAATAAAACAAAAAATAATTATTTAAATTAAATAAAAAGTGGAATCACCACGGTTGTTAATACACTCTCCTACTCGGCGAGGCATACTTCAAATGAGATGATCGATTTCTTCCTAAGTTGTAGCATTCCAAGGTACCTCCAGCAGGTGTCGAAGATCTAGTGTTGTTGGTAAATGCGGCAATAGATATAGACGCCGACCTATACAATCCCATACATGTTCAATGAGGTTTAAATCCGGTGAACGGGATAGCCATGGTAAGAAAAATTCACGATGACGTTGTAAGTACTCGCGAGTATGGGGTCTTGCATTGTCTTGCTGAAAAACGGCATGGAAAAGTGCTGCTATGAATGGCGATAAAACGAGGCTCAGTATTTCTTCTACGTATCGCCGAATATTTAGAGTATGAGTGGAGAAAGATTACACAAACTTCCGGATTACTAAAAGAACGTATCGTTATATAAGCGGGCGAAGACAATAACCGAGTTAGTGTAGAACCCGATAAGCGATTGTAAAGCGAGCGTACCTAAATGGTAGGCATTGGTGGTGTTGACACCAAGCTCAAAGGAAGATGGAGGCATTGACTCCTATTTCTCTGGCTTAGAGGTGTCAACACCTGACACTCCTCCATTTCGGAGAAGGTGACTCTTGTGAAAAAAAAGTTGGTGGCGGTGAAGGTAGGTATTTGGGGAAAGAATAAATATAAAACTTGTTACATCAAATAACCAATATTTACTCGTTAAAAAATATAAATGAATATACATATCTACAAACGATATTAATCAAACCCTACACCTGAAAACTGTAGAGGTAAAGAATGGTACAGAAACTTAGCCAATAGTAGGTATATAGCCTACACCTACTATACTAGTATATAGGTGGTATATATAGTAACATTTACAGAATTATTACACAGCAATATAAGTCTATTTACTACTTTATTTTGTTGTTTGTTCTTCTTTAGAAATATGTTGTAATATTACATGTTGTCTTAAGTATGATTTAATTTTGCTTTTATAAGTACAGTGTTCACATTGATACCACTCTATCTTGTCTGGATCTGTATGTTTTCGAATAATATGTGACTTTAAATGTCCTTTATGTATTGTTTTGTAATTACATGTGTCACATTTATATTCTATCACATTTTCTCCACTTGTGTGTTTTATAAGAATGTGCTTTTTAAGATAAGATTTGTAACTAGCCTTAAATTCACAAAGATCGCAATGAAATAACTTCTTATCTTTTTTTACTGTATAAACTGTTTCCACACTTAATTCTGTTTTAATTTTTGACATGTGCTGTACTTTTATATGTTGTTTTAAATACGATTTTGTTTTGCTTCTGTAGGTACAGTACTCGCATTGATGCCACTTAATCTGCTCTGGAACTGTATGACATAGAATCATATGAGATTTTAAACGTCTTTTTTGGATGGCTTTGTAATTGCATATGTTACATTCATATTTTGCCGCATCTTCACGTGCTGTGTGTTTGTAAAGAATATGTATTCTGATAGATTCCTTTTTCTTTGATTTGAATTCACAGCGATCGCAGTAAAATAACTTTTTAATGTTCTCTGACGTGTGATGTACTTTCATATGTTGGGTTAAATTTGATTTTGTTTTGCTTCTGTGAGTACAGTGTTCACATGGAAACCATTTTATATCCTCTGGGGCTGTATGTTTTCGAATAATATGCATTTTTAAGTCTCTTTGACGTCTAGTTTTATACATGCATTTGTCACATTCATATTTTGTCACATCTTCATTTGATATATGGTGTGTTTTTATATGACGTTTTAAATTTGTTTCTATTTTACTTTTGTAAGTGCAGTGATCACAATGGAACCATTGTATTTCTTCTGGGTCTGCTTCATATTGACAATATTGATATTGATTTTTATCAAAGAATTGTTTCTTTTTCTTAGCAATTTCACGACAATTCTGAATATGTTTGAGCAAAAATAATAAGGAAAATGTTGAAAAATCACAGTTTTCACATTGGTAACATTCTGCACAAACAGATCTTAATAGATTTTTCTTGTTTTCCGCGTGGAATATTTGAAGATGTTTACAAAAGAAAATAGCAATATTTGATGTGTATTCGCAGTATTTGCAATCATATATGTCTAAACTAATATTCTCGCAGTTAAAAAAGACTATGTTTTCGTCCATTTCAATTATAAAATAGTTACATGAACTATGAAGAAGAAAATTGTGTTACACTTATACATAACCTAAAAATTGATCAAAAATTATAATATTCAGTTAATTAATAATAAAGTGATAAGATCTTTACCTTACTATAAATACAAAGTGAATAGTTTTTTGTAAAATTTGAGAGAAACAACTTTTATTTAATGAATAATGAGGTAATTGTGTAACAGGTGATATGTCATTTGATGTCATTTATCTTCTTAATTGCTGTGGATTTTTATAAAACCGAATGTTCACATGATCTAAAATGCACTATTTAAACATGTGTGTAAAATATACAAACAGCATTACTGAAAAGAGGTCGAAAAACGCTGCTATCTAATACAAAAAATTAAAATTTTCTTATTTGAAATAATTTCAATAAGAAAAGTCATCAATTTATTACATTTTAAACATACATTTTCAGTAACTTTAATACCAACCCATTAAATTAAATTTTATGGAAGATGCGTTGTATTTAGGATGGTTACGAGCCTAATGGGCTGATTTCAAGTTGAGATAATATCGGTAATATCGCAAATTTTAATACTTTTTCATGACAACAGCGAATCACAACCTGGAATTTGTTTATTTTTCCATGGAAACGAAGATACTACCGGATTATCTTATACTTGAAATCAGCCCCTAAAAACAGCTAAACGTTCTGACAGGTATTGTTTTGTTTTTATTAGAAGTAGTAATAAATCAAAAAATATACCCAATTACACCAAACACTTTATTGGACACGGTGCGTGTTTTCGCAACGATGTTACCATTTTCAAGTTAAACTTAAGACTGAATATTTTGTAATCTGTTTCGTGTTATACACTAGTCGATTACGTAATATCTTAAAAATAAAATCAAATCAAATAAAATAATTTATGATTTGTTATGACAGCTGACAATTTTTTACTTACACTAACAATATAACATTTTCTGATAAATTAGAGCTTTCAGAATGTTCTAGAACATTCTATAAAGAGATAGCAAAACAATCTAATATTTTCTGATAAGCTGAAGATTCTAGAGTCTTTTTAAAATATATTTACGTTATTTTAAACATTCTAGAATATTCTATAAAGTGTTAAGAGAACAATATACTATTTTCGTTAGAATGTGGCTTCTAGAATCTTCTAAAATATATTTACTTTATCCTAAACATTCTATAATTTTTATAGAAAGATAAGCAAACAAAATAACATTTTCTGGTAAATTAGGGATTTCAGAATATTGTAAAAGAGATAGCAAAACAATCTAATATTTTCTGATAAACTGAAGATTCTAGAGGCTTTTTAAAATATATTTACGCTATTTTAAACATTCTAGAATATTCTATAAAGTGTTAAGAGAACAATATACTATTTTCGTTGGAATGTGGCTTCTAGAATCTTTTTCTAAATTATATTTACTTTATCCTAAACATTCTAGAATTTTTATACAAAGATAAGCAAACAAAATAACATTTTCTGATAAATTAGGGCTTTCAGAATGTTCTAGAACATTCTATAAAGAGATAGTAAAACAATCTAACATTTTCTGATAAATTAAGGCTTCTAAAATCTTTTTACGTTATTTTAAACATTCTAGAATATTCTATCGAGTGTAATACTATAGTAACTACATAAAATAACTTACAAATAAAAAATAGTTAAATAATTTATTGTGACAGTTGACAATTTTTTTACTTATAATTTTTGTTTATAGTCGATTACACAAACCTAAAAATTTAACCATAGATAGAACTTAAAAAAATAAACAAAATATTTATTTTACAGACCTAACCAGACTTGACCAATGAGAGCTATACAGTTTGTGTTCTATTGGTAGAATAAGTGCAAGTAGTTGCCCTCAATAGCGCACGTGTTTACTGCTTTTTATAACTCTGTACTAAATGCGCGAATCACTTATTAAATTATTGACAAAAATTTTTTTTACAAACCTTTATAGACTTATCAAGGAGAGAGGGATCAGAAGCTCTAGTTTTTGTCGAGTAAAAAAAAACAAAAAAAATTAAGAGCAAAAAAAATTGTAAAACGTCATAAAAAATTCTGAATGGACTTTCTGAATGGAATGATTTTTATTCAGTGGGACTAAAAACATCACTTTTACTATCGGGTTTAAATTATGATAAGGGTAAAATTTCTTTGCATTTTATTCAGTATGAGGTCGGGTAAAGATGGAAAGACATCATTTAAACCGTGATACCCAGTTGCGTGTTATCGGAATGCTCCAAGGGGGTTTGTCCCAACGAGCAGTAGGTGACGCTCTCAACATTAGCAAAAGTGTTGTTAATCGACTTTGGTTGAGATATCAGCAAAATGATGACGTCAAAGAACGACATACAGGACGTACAAGAAAAACAAATGCTATTGAAGACCGATTTCTCCGGTTACAAGCTTTAAGGAATTGCAGCATAACAGCTACAGAACTGGTAATTCGATTAAATAACACTTACAATGTTGTAGTGAGTGACCAAACTATTAGAAACCGACTTTATGAAGCTGGTCTAAATGCTAGACGTCCTTTAAGAGTGCCTAAATTATCTCGAGGAAATCGGGCAATTAGAATACAGTGGGCGCAAGAACACGTGAACTGACAACAGGAAGAATGGGCCATAGATTTGTTTACGGATGAATCTAGGTTTGGTTTACGTCCAGACACTAGACGAACAAAAGTCTGGAGGCGACCTGGAAACGAAGAACGGCTGGCAACCGCTCAAGAGGTCTCCATTTACCAAGGAGGTACGGTGATGGTTTGGGCTGGTATCACCATTGGTGGAAGAACGCAGCTCGTTTCTGTAGATGGCAATTTAAATGCGGTGGGCTATCGAGACCATATTCTCTTACCTGTTGTTCTTCCATTTGCTGAAGAAATGGGAGACAATTTTATACTGATGCACGACAATGCTCGTCCACATTCGGCTGGGGTGATACGCGAGTTTTTGACCAACAACGAAATCAACGTTTTACCATGGCCTGTCCAGTCACCTGATTTAAATCTCATTGAACACATATGGGATATGATGGGCAGACGTCTTTTACGGCATAATGTCTTTTTAGAAACAAGAGAGCAGCTTTCAGAATGCCTCAGAGAAGAATGGCGCTCTATACAGTTTCAGGAGATAGACAATTTAATTTTATGTATGCCTAACAGGTGTAGGGCAGTAATTAATAGTCGAGGAGGGCACACAACTTATTAATTTTTATTTTCTATTGATTTATAAAATTATAATTTTTCAAATTTTTTTTTAGAATTTGTTTTTTTTTGACATTTTCGTTTCTTTGTTGTAAGATTTTGTTGATAAAATAAAACTTTTAATAATTCGTATAAATTTTGTATATATTTTATTAAAATTTCTTGCCATACATATCCGGCCCCTTTAGATTCTTTTAATGTGTGTATAACAAAAAAGCAAGGATAATAATGACAACACTGAAAACTCTTACAATGAAAAATTTCAGAAAAAGAAAAAAAGGAAGTATGCTAGAAAAATAAGAAAAGCAACAAATGAAAAAACTACTACAAAAAGAAAATTATGAGTAGTAGAAAAAGAACAGAAAGTAAACTCTAAAGAAAATTTGAGAAAAGGTGACATAAAAACAAAAAACACGAAAAGATAATATGTACAAGAAAAAAAGAAATAAAAGTACTAACTAATATACTAAAATAATTTCAAAAAAAAAAATTAAAAAACGTAGTTTAGAAAATTTCAAAATAATTAGAAATGACAGTCCCATAAAAAAGTAAAGAAAACGTTAAAATTTAGAAATTCTGACGCATGAAATAAACATTTTAGGCGAATTTGCAAAATAGTGTTTGAAAGAAAGAGAAGAACAAGAAAAAACTACTACTAAAAAAAGAACAAGGCAAATTGAGATCAGTAAAAAACAAAAAATAATCTAAAATAATAAAAAAACAGTCCTTCGCGACGAATATTGAGAAAAGTCTTGGTAGAACGGAGCAATTTTTAATAATTCCCATTTTCTACTCTCAAAAATGTGTGTTTTAAGATTTTAATAAAATTTGAGAGCCAGAAGCGACAGATTTAACTTGTTTTTTTTTAAATAAAAATTGTAAAAACGTTTAGCTCCTAGTTAGGATCTAAAAAGATTCAATTTGAAAAATATAAATCGGAAAAAATTATCTAACAAATAAGGTAAAACAAACACTTTAAACACAGTCAGTGAATAATTTTTGTATAGCAAAATCTCTAGTTTTTAACTCTAATTACCTACCCTTAGTTTTTCTTTGACGTTTATAACTCAAAATACCTAAATATTTTTGTATCTCACGCAATCTCAATGTTTCACCTCAGCAGTTTACCTATTGAATAGATAATTATATTTTTCTAATCTTAGTTTAATAACTTTTGTTTATAACTGAAACTGCAAGCTTTTAAAAAACTATTCTTCCAACGTGCGGTCATTGACCACAGATATGTCACTTCAATATCTAAGAAATTAAAAATTTGAGTATAATTTTTTGTACGGAGTTTTGTTGCAGCAACAAAATTTAATCCCTCAAATTACAATATTTTCGTTATTTAATGTTTTGTTTATTTGTGTTCGGTCAAATTCACACAAAACTACCGTGATACTATAAATGATTGAAGCAAAAATAGTGGGATGGTAAGCCTGAGTAGTTGGTAGCCGCGTCATATTTGAGTCTTGTCACATTTTTAGGTGGGTTTTCTATCCCACTAATAATATTAATAACTATTATACACTTATATTTTTTTTTCATCTTGTTATGTTGCCCAAATTTCGCTATTATTCTTTTTTTTTTGACAGTGGTCTTATGTTATTGTTCTACATTTTTGGGTCTTATTTTTGACTTCTTTTTTAATGTTTTTAGAATGACAATGATTCAAACTTTGACGCGTAAATGACGACACAATTTTGGAGCTGATTGTAGTATTACAGTTGTTTTGTTGAAATAATTTATTATTTTAGTCACATTTTCTTTTTTTTAGTATTATTTGATATACATTGCTATTTTAGATTATATGAACAATCGGTCTTATAACACAAACCGATCATTGATCATCAACTTGTAATGTATTGTATAACATATACAATCTCCTTTTTTTATTAAATAAACATAATTTTAACAAATTTTGCAACAAAATTAACTCTTCCTGAATTTATTGTAGAAGGTATAATTATTTTATTTAATTATAAAGTAGCTGAATATTAGAATTTGTTCAATTTTTAGTCTTAACTAAAATGGAGAAAGACACTCTTTTTAATTGTGAGAAAAGTCGTTTGCAGATATATCGTTGGAAACACAGTGAAAATAAAAGAAATGTTGTTATTTTAATCAATAATAACTTTCAAATATTTCATACAAAAAACAAGAAAAGTCCACTTGCATCTGTTTGTCCAGCATCTTCATCTTATCTCTGTGATAACTGCGATTTTTCAACATTTTCATTTTTTCTTCTGTTCAAACATATTCTAAATTGTCAAGAAATTGATAAGAAAAAGAAAGAATCTTTTGATAAATATCAGTGTTCTTTTTGTTTATATAAAGCAGCGATTAGTGAGCAACTAAAAAGTCATATAATAAGAAAACACACAGCACCAGAAGAAATCAAATGGTATAAATGTGATCAATGTGACTATAAAGGAAAAATAAAAGCAGATTTACTAAGTCATATAAAGATTCATAAATCAAATGACGAAATTTCGTTATTTTATTGCAATCAGTGTGAATACAAATCTAAGACAAATTCTAATCTCAAAAAACACATTCTTACAATGCACACACCACGAGAAAATTTGCAAAATTATAAATGTAACACCTGCAACTACAAAACAGTTCATAAAGATAACTTAAAAGCCCACATTACTGTACGTCATACAGCTCCAAAAGAGATACAATGGTTCCAATGTGAGTACTGTACCCACAGAAGCAAAACGAAATCAAATTTAACACAACATGTAAGAGCAAAACACCTCTCAAAAGAAGAGAAGTTATTTTCCTGCGATTTCTGTGAATATAAATCAAATCACAAGTCGAATGTCAAAACACATGTTGTTTCAAAACATACAGCAAGAGAAGATGCGGCAAAATATGAATGTGACACATGCAATTTCAAAACGAAACATAAAGGAAATCTAAAATTACATATTATTCAACGTCATACTGTTCCAGAGAAGATACAGTGGCACCAATGTCAGTACTGTACTTACAAATGCAAAATGAAATATAATTTAACACAACATGTTAAAGTAAAACATATGTCAAAGGAAAAGGATTGAGTAATGTATGGGAGGTATCGGGAAGTATCGAGGTATCGGAGGTATCGAGGTATAGATATCGAGGTATCGGAAGTATCGATACTTCGATACCTGATTGCACTCGGTATCGGTGAGCGATACCTGAGCAGGTATCGATACTTTTCCCAGCCCTAGTAACTGCTATTTAGAAAAATATTTATGTCTTTAGTAACAGCAACAGCTCAGAGTATTTCGAAACTGAGTAGATGCAATGGAGATTATAGACTGCTAAAATGGTACTGCGTAGACTCCATTACAAACGAGAACAGCACATCTGAGTCATCACGATCTGATAAGTAAAATATGGTCATGGGCGTGTAACGGTTGTGTCCGTGTCGGGTTCTGGGTATCGTAGAGAGAGAGAGAGAAGAGCGGCTTTGATGGGATTTTATTTACAGTTTAAAACTATGCACCTTGTCCTCGACGGTCCCTCGTCGTCGACGGTTCCTCGTCCTCCACGTGTCGGCTTCGGTGGCTCGCACTTGTGGTGGAGGGAAGGCAGGATTCTACCAACGACGGGTTGATGCACCGTGGGTAGCGATTTCGAAGAGGATTCTACCAACGGGTTAATGCTCCGTGGGTAGCGGTATCGGAGAAGAAGCCCCGAGGTTAATGCTTCAGGGGAGGACGGGTCTGGGGGTGGCTACTTACAGGGTTAATGCGCCTGTAGGTATGAAATGTCGGTGGCGGCTAGGTGGTATTTATACCCTCCGTTTGTAGCGTCGAGTAACATAGCGAAGCGTTGGTGGGAAAAATACGTGGCGGGAGTAGAGCATGAGCAGAGCTCTCACGACGTATAGGAATGACATCGCGGTCACGCGGTCCGATATCAGCCGCTCGGCGTTATCTTGCCTGTTTACTAAATTATATAACTCTTCGTTACAGGCGTAACAAGTTGGTTTTTAATAATGGGCATTTTCAAATAATATTATTTATTAAGTTTAAAACGATTATATTAATAAATTAAATTTAGAACGACAGAATAACAAATTAATAAATTTCAGAAAGACAGAATAACGGAGAACAAAAGCATACGAAGACACTGCTGTTATAGCTGTTGCTACGTTAACTCGTTAACACTCTTGACAGCAAAGTACGCGCGCACCTGGACAGCGACCTTCCCTAAATTTTAGAAATAGACTCGGTCCGGACGAGTGCGCCGATTTATAGTGGTGACGCATACATGCTGTTCTCGTTTGAAATGATGTCTATGTGCATTTAATTTGGAAGTGTTATTGAAACAAACAACTCATTACTAGTGTATTACTAATAAGTATTATAATAATTGATGTATAATTTATTATAAATAAAAAAATTAATTAAGTTGGTTTCTTGATTATGTAAATAATGCTACTTTTTATCACTGTGGTTGATTTTCGTAACTGAATTGGATAAAGAACAAAAATCCTTCGAGCTGGATACAGCGCTCAGGCGAATGCAGCATTAAAACGCATTATTAGCAACAGCAGCAGCATAAAACGATCATACTGTCATGGACTTTGTCTCGTGAGGCGGGGTTGAGATTAAAAACAGGTCCTTATAACAAAGATGATTTAATTGCGTAGAATGTACAGATATACAAAATAAGATAAATCTGCTTACATTAAAATCGTTGACAAACTGGAAGGGTCTGGGTATATGTCACACTTTTGGCTCTCTACCAGAGCTACCACTCGACTCCTTGAGTTAACGCAACCCGCCAGTTCGCAAACCCTCCAAATGCTGAGCAAGCTATAGCCACAACCGACGGTGATTTAGTTGATATCCACACCAGAAGGTTCTCGACCTAACAGGCTAACGAACTTCCGCTTCGTGACAATATCCAGCAAAAAATAGCATCGTAAAGCACTCTTTATTAGCTTAAATTTAGGGTACTAAGCGAATACGTTCAATCTCAGAATTATCCTTTAGCCGACAAATTTTAATCATTAATAAATCAAAAACAATAGAGATTTTGAACTTTTATCTATTGCTTTCGTAGGTCCTAATGGATATTTTCAATAAGTCACTTGCATGTCTTCCATAGCCGTCTCAGAAATCTAAGGTCCCTGACTTCTAAAGTTTGCAATACACTAAATAAAGGTCATTGTTAAATCTAATTGTAAGCTAACATCTGGACGGAGTAATTCACTACTAGAGGCATCAGCAGGAACAGTAAAACTTAGGGATAAGTAAAATTTGCATAAATATTCCATCACTGAAGATGAGCTTACTATTAGAACCAACAATGGCCATTATCTGGTTCATTGCAAGCTTTAGAAGTCAGAGAACTTAGATTTCCGAAGCAGCTGTCAAAAATGGTCTTATGATTTGATAAATGGTTAAAAAATCATTTTTAATGATCGCTCGTTGGAAGAAGAGTTTTTTAAAAGCTTACAGTTTCAGTTATGAAACTAAGATTAGAAACATATAATTATCTATCCAATAAATTGCTGAGGTAAAACATCGAGATTGTTTTAGATACAAAAATATTTAGGTATTTTGAGTTATAAACGTGGAAGAAAAAGTAAGGATAATTAGGGTTAAAAACTAAAGATTTTGCTTTACAAAAATTATTCTCTGACTGTGTTCGAAGTGTTTGTTTTACCTTGTTTTTTAGGTGCTTTTTCAATTTATATTTTTCAAATTAGATTTTTTAAGGATCCTAGCACCGTTTCTGCATTATTTAACATTGCTATTTTAACAATTTTCTTATTTTACTACATATAATTATTGCAAAATATTTGTAGTTGTTACAAGAATATTTAGACCGAGTTTTGCAATGAAATTCTGAACCTTAAGAGAGTAACAAAATGATTTAACTGTATTTATACGTTAAATAATGTTTTTTTTACTGAAAAACAACAATAAAAAAACAAAATAAATTATAACAATTTCTTTGTTAAACTTTTAAGTCTATAAAAATTAGGAAAAATAAATCAATTTTAATCTTTAATAATATCATAATTTTTAATAATATAGTAGGATGCATTAAATAAAGATAAATTTGTAAATTGGCCCTAATATTTTAGTAATTTTTTATTTAGAATGTTGTTGGCGATTGATGACGCATTTTTGAGTTTCTATTACAACACTCATCCTACAAGCATTGTCTTTGTTGTCTCGTTAAGCTGAAAAAAGACAGAAAGTGTGACATTCTTAATACGTTTTGTGTTTATTGCATTTTAGTCCATGATATAGAAAAACATAGCAATAAAAACGTTGAATCTTTACTTGCATTGTAAGGTTTTATTACAAAAAAGAATAAATTCGTGACACAAGCTATATGCACTTAACACTGGTCATCCCATATTTAAAAAAAAATTCTGCTTAATCGACATAAAAACCGTTTGGGGACAAGTCCCAAACAAGTTAAAAAAACAGTTTTTGATTTATTTTTATTGTTAAATTTCAAAATAACTACAAAAAAATCCAAGAAACTGTACAAAACGTTGTTTGAGTTAATGACGAGTTCACTACAAGATAATTTATACATAGTTAAAGTTAGAGGCAACCCTGACATCAGGAGTTCATTTATAAATATATAAACGAGTGATTTTCACTTCGGCCTGGTAGATTACTCATTGCTTCACTGTTGACAATGTTTTGCTTTTACATGTTTTGTTAAATTTGATTTCATTTTGCATTTGTAAGTACAGTACTGACATTGTTGCCATTCAATCTCTTCCGGAACTGTATGTTGATGCATAATATGCGATCTTAGATGATATTTATATTTAGTTTTGTAGTTACATAAGTTACATTCATGTTTTGTAATTACACACTCTTCTAATACTGCATGTTTCGAAAGGATGTGTGTTTTAATATCAGGTTTATAATTTGATTTGTATTCACAGAAATCGCAGTTAAATAACGTATTTATCCCTGATGTGTGATGTGCTTTTACATGTTTTGTTAAATATGTTTTTACTTTGCTTCTGTAAGTACAGTGTTTACATTGAAACCATTGAATCTCCTTTGGGGATGCATGACGTGCAGTAAAGTGAACTTTTAAACTATTTTTATGAATTGTTTTAAAGTTGCATATGTTACATTCATATTTTAGGACATTTTCTCGTGCTGCATGCATTGAATGAATGTGTCTTCTCAAACTTTTCTTCATCTTTGTTTTGTATTCACAGTGATTGCAATAAAATAATGAAACTTCATCATTTGATTTATGAATCTTTATATGACCTAATAAATCTGCTTTTATTTTTCCTTTGTATTCACATTTATCACATTTGTACCATTTTATTTCTTCGGGTGCTGTATGTTTTCTTATTATATGAATATTCAGAATGCTATAACTGCATGCTTTATATAAACAGTAGGAACACTGATATTTATCAAAAGATTCTTTCTTTTTCTTATCAATTTCTTGACAATTTAAAATATGTTTAAAAAGAAGAAAAAATGAAAATGTTGAAAAATTGCAGTTATCACAGAGATAAGATGAAGATGCTGGACAAACAGATACAAGTGACTTTTTCTTGTTTTTTGTGTGGAATAATTTCAAGTTATTATTGATTAATGTCCTAACATTTCTTTTATTTTCGCAGTATTTCCAACGATATATCTGCAAACGACTTTTTTCACAATTAAAAAGAGTGTCTTTCTCCATTTTAGTTTAAACTAAAAATTGAACAAATTCTACATAATACTCACAATCAGATCAATAAATAATAAGATCATACCTTCAATTCAACAATGAATTCAAAATGAGTAGAATTTTTCTGTAAAATTTGATAAAACTACGTTTATTCTATGACAAAGAGAATATAATAATGTCTATCAGAGATGTGATAAGACCAACGTGTTATATGACCGACGTATTATGAAACTGACGCGTTATAATGCTCATATGATCTAAAATAAAATATTATAACGTGAGATCGAAATATAACTGAATTAGAGCAAGCCGTAGAAGCGGGTAGTAGCATTAGACACATCATCACAGTTACGCAAGCACAGTCTGCTCTGATTCAGTTACATTTCATAAATTGCATCGGAATTGTGAAACATTAAAAATGATAAAATTATTAATTAGCAAAAGTTGAGATTTCAACTACAAAAGGCGTTTACGAAAATTCAACCCGGGTTAGTAATCCGTCACGTGACCGGATCCGTCAGATCCATCTCAGATCAGTGATCGGGGTTAGTTATTTTCAAACGACACAAACCCTGACCAATGACCTTGAGAGCATTTTCTCAAATTTCACAGCAATTATTTTTTTTAAATGTAACTATAGCAACCCGACATATTAATAAACAAAAAATAAATTTGATACTTTGTCATTTTGTTGTGTTTTCGCAGAGACGGCACAATTAATCTTGTCGAAACATCCAATAAATATAAACACAATATGATTTATTTGGTAGAATCAGATCTAATAAAAATATTCAATAAAGAAATCCAATTCAAAATTCAATATGATTTGATAAAACCACAAAGTTTTATCAAATGCGCATGCGGATCCATTTTGCTTGAAAACCTATCCTGCTGCTGTGCTGGATCCCTCGATCACTGATCGATCCCTGATCCGGATCAGTAACCCTGATAAACGAACACGGGTTAGTGAGCGAGGTTGAATAAACGAACGCTCGGATCCCTGACCCAACTGATCGATTTGAATTTTCGTAAACGCCTAAAGTCAAAAATCTTCAAGTCTGTTAAATGTTTTATAACGGTGTTTTCTTTGCAGGGATTCTGGGTGACGAAGAGATAAAGAGAAAGTCGAAGCTAAGATGGGCTTTTATTAAGTATAAAACTATGTACAAAAATAATATAATAACCAAATTCTGTTTCAATAAAACGGTAACACTGCTGAAGTGGACACAACGCCCGATCGTCTTCAGCAGCTTAGTCTTCCACGTATCGGTCAGATTAAGTGTCTCGCGGGTTAATGCGCCGTGAGCACTTGCCGAGGAGGAGTGGTAGGATATCCACGGGTTAATACTAGGGCTGGGAAAAGTATTGATACTTACAGAAGGTATCGATACCTGCTCAGGTATTGTACACCGATATCGACTGCAATCAGGTATCGAAGTATCGATACTTCCGATATCTTGATAGCTCCGATACTTTGATACCTCCGATACCTCCGATACCTCGATATCTCCGCTACCTCCGATACCTCGATAACTTTCGATACCTCGAGACCTCCGATACTTCGATACCTGCGATACCTTGAGAAAGAGTGGCTATAAATGAATATCCTATTCAGAGTGCATTGGATGTTGGAAACACAAGCTATTTTGATGAAAACAAACAAATTCACAAGCTATTTGATGCGATATTTATTTATCGCCACTCGATAATTCCGATACCTCGATACCACGATACTTCTGATACCTCGATACCGCGATACCTCCGATACCTTGATACCTCGATACTTAGGAGATTGAATTTCTCTTTTTTCCCGCCAGAAAATTGACAGTTCTAGAGTCGACCAACAAAATAACTAATGTACAAAACTTCTTCAAAAAACTATTTCAACATCAAGCTTACAGGCGGTGGAACCACTGACCTCTATAACATGGACTGCGGATTGATAGTTTTCAAGTGAAGCAAAGAATTCGGCCATATTGGTAGTCTTTATTTCTAGTAACTTTTGTTTATTGAAATCGTCAAGTTTGCAAACCTTGCTTAGCTTGATAATTTGACATCAAAATTTTACCTAAATATCAAATGGGCTGGAGAAGTGTGTCGTAATTTTAGCGCGAACGTTTGAAGCACTGTCATTCTGAAAACATACCTTAAAAAAGTCGCCCTTATTGCACTAATACATAAGGTTGAAATTATAACAGCTAAACTTTGACCGAATAAAAATCACATATGGAAACACAAATAAGGCATAAAAACACTCAACTCCAATACTCTAGACATTCTAGTTTTAATCCAGACACAAGTTACAAACAATTCTCGCATATTTGAGAAATTAATCGAAAATAGAAATTACTGTACATGCTTCGTGCTCTCAAAGTGACCCGAACCGCTGTAAAGCAACTACCGTAGATAGCCGAGTAGCAAAGTAGCGCGCAAACGCGCTCACGAATAGAGAAAATTGTTCACGTTCGGCACAGTTCGCTGGCATTCGTTCATGTTGGACCTGCGTTAAAGCTTAGAAATGAAGGAAATCTGTGCATCGAACATTTTATTTTCCATTAAATTCTTTATTAAGTGTAAATTTGTTGTAATTTGTGACTTATCAATAAATGAAATGTTTAAGCTATCGAATGTCGACATTTTTAGGTCTTATTTATTTTATTTAGTGTATTTATTCATCGCATAAAATTTGATCTTTATAAATTCAACCTTATTTACATGTGCAATAAGGTCGACTTTTTCAAGGTATTTTTATCGAATGACAGTGTTTCAAAATTTCGCGCATTTTTTACGTCACGGCTTCTGGAGCCCATAATAACATAACATTTTTTTAATTATTAGTACTTACTAATTAACGCTTCACAAAACTTTTTCGTTAAACACTCAGATAAAGCGTTTCAGATTTTGTTAGGTTATGTTAACAGTGATGGGTGACAAATGTGCTGGGCTTTACTGCCAACCCACAGTTGGTGTAAAAAAAAAAGGATCTACTATAAGACTCCTAAGATGGCCGAAACTATTGCTTCATTGAGGCATACCTTTGCGCAGTCCATGTTATAGAGGTCAGTGGGTGGAACCCTTTGATGTGGAACCCATCAACGAGCCGTCATCATCGTCCAGACTTCTAGAAATTGCATTTCCCACACAATCTATTACTCGTGAAATAAAAAAATTTCCAAATAAAAGTACGAAGAATGACCAGAGATTATGATTCCGCTTGTCTCTAAAATGTAAACACGGAAACATCACATGTAGAGTTGATTGACGTTATACAATGTTATACAATAAATATAATGTTATAATTATGTTATAATCATAATAATTATAATGTTATACAATGTTATATAACGTTATACGTTGTACTTACAATGCTTTACAAATTAATTACTTTAAGAAATATAAAATAGTCACTCAAAAGTCCAAAAAATACGATAAAAACACAAAAATAATAAACGTCATTAAACTTCACTGACTTCTGTCAAAAGCAATCTTCACAAGCAATCAAATTAACAAATTTTAATAATTAATTTACAAAAAACAGTTGAAAGAAATTTAGTTTTAACTACATTTATAAATAAACTTAACCCCACTCTTTATGCCACCTTGAGTAATAATTTGAATATCGTTCGCTAAATACGTGAAAAAAATTCCCAAAATTTATTTCACATAAGGACACCATGTAAATGTTGACCCTGAAGCTGATGTGTCAGACGGGTTGCATAAAAGTCTGAAAACGCCTAATTATATAGAACCTTGATGGCGATCCGTTCCAAAACAACCGCAATAATAAACGTCAAATATTTAACTTGCAGCGTGAATTTTCGTGATTTTATTAAGATTATGGAAAGCAGCCCCAACTCACCTGTCTCATTTTCAGTGATCAAGAGTGTACAATCGATCTGATGTGAAGTCGATGTTGTGCAACACATCTCTCAGGTGTCTCAAGGACGAATTTTATTATATTTGTCTCATTTGTCTTATCACAGGTCTTATCAATATCATCCACGTGTGGCCATGCTTTAATAAACAATTAATTTGTGGTTGTTATTAAATCAAGTAAATTATACAAAATAATTCACTACATTTGAAATTTACTGTAGAAGGTAATTATAATCATAATATTTAATTATCAATCAGCGAAATATTAGGATTTGATTAATTTTTAGGTTGTGTTATCCAAAGTTTTAAATCTATTAGAAAATTGTTAATTAAAATGGATAAAGACCTTCCTTTTAATTGTGAGAAGAGTAGCTTAGAAATATATTGTTGCAAATATTGTGACTTTAAGACAAATATTGGAATTTTGTTTTGTAGTCATTTTCAAGAATTCCATGCAATAGACAAGAAAAGTCCATTCACATCTATTTCTGTTGAATGTTTTTTATGTACAAAATGCAATTTTTCAACATTTTCATCACTTCTTTGGGTCAAACATGTTATGACTGGTCAAATTGCTACGAAAAAGAAACAATCTTATAATAAACGTGGGTCCACTTATTTTCCTGAACCTAATTTGCTCAAACATAAACTGAATTGTAAAGAAATTGGTAAGAAAAAGAAACAATCCATTGGTAAATATCAGTGCTGTTATTGTACGTATAAAGCAGACTCTAATAGTTTAATGCAAGACCACATAGTTAGAAAACACACAGCACTAGAAAAGATCAAATGGTATAAATGTGATCAGTGTGACTATAAAGGTAAAACAAAACAAGATCTAAGACTACATGTTAGAATACATTCAATGAGAAAATATGAATGTAGCATGTGCTCTTTCAAAACTGTGCATAAAGGTTATTTAAAAACACACATGGTTGTACGTCATGCAGACCCAAAAGAGATACAATGGTTCCAATGTGAACACTGTAATTTCAGAAGTAAAGTAAAAAGATATTTAACACTACATGTGAAAGCACTTCACAGCTCAGAGGAAAATAAGAAGTTCTTTTATTGCGATCACTGTGAATACAAATCAAATTACAAGCTGTCAATAAAAAATCATATTCTTTCAAAGCACACACCAGGAAAAGAGGCTGCAAAATATGAATGTAACACATGCAACTTCAAAAGCAAACATAAAGAAAGCTTAGAAGCACACATTATTCGAAAACATACAGCTCCAAATAATAAACTATGGTACGAATGTGAGCAGTGTACCTACAGAAGTAAAGTAAAAGCAAATTTAAAAAGACATATGAAAGCACTTCACAGCTCAAAGGAAAATAAGAAGTTATTTTCCTGCGATCACTGTGAATACAAATCAAATTACAAGCAGTCGGTGAAAAAACATATTCTTTCAAAGCACACACCAGGAAAAGATGCTGCAAAATATGAATGTAACACATGCAACTACAAAACTGTACGTAAAGATAGCTTAAAAGCACACATTATTCGAAAACATACAGCTCCAAATAATAAACTATGGTACGAATGTGAGCACTGTACCTACAGAAGTAAAGTAAAAGCATATTTAAAAAAACATATGAAAGCTCATCACGGCTCAGAGAAAAATAAGAAATTATTTTCCTGTGATCACTGAATATAAATCAAAAAGAAAATTTCATGTGGAAATCTGCATTCTTGCAAGAACTAACTATAATATACAGTAGTGCATACTCATTAGTTTATCGGTGATTATAGTGTAATAATTAATGTATATATTATTTTCATTTTTCCTTTTATGAAAAATTGTTTGTATTTTGTTTCGTTTGCTTTGATAAAAATATTTTTTGAGGGTACCTACCTCAGAAAAGAAAGGTATTAAATTAGATTTTTTTGTTAAATTTGAAAAAAGAAAATACTATTATTACATATTATAGTTGTTACAAATACTTAAATCAAGTTCATACTAATAAGTAATAATAACTGCTTGGTCTATAAAACACTAAAATATAATTTTTTCAGCAAGTAGCGTGACTTTTTTTGTTTCGACACTTAATACAGTTTTGGCCTGAGGTACGGATATACTTAAAGTTTTACTGAGTTTGTGAACCACTCTTGACCCCTACAAATTGTATGAGTGGGATTCTTAATATTACCTGTAGGTACCTAGTTATATATATTTTTTTGACAATAAAAGAAATGCACCACACTAAAATGATATAATATTATAATAAACTTGGACAAATATTTAATTTTGTTCAAAACAAGGGTTCAGTATTACACACCTAGACCTATTGGTTATTTACCAAAAAAAAATTGTTTTTGGCATTGTAAATTAGACACTTCTTCTCATGTCTTGCCATTCTGTTTTTTTTATCGACTTTTAATTATTGTTATTATTTTTTTAAATCGGTTCTTATTATGTTAATTTTAAAGCCTTTTTTTTAAATCAAAATACTATAAATAATCTCAAATATCTGGTTAAGGGGACCTAACTCAACCCTGACCGTGAACAATTTCACTGTATTATACAAATTGCATTTAGCAAAACACTGAAAAATAATAAAATTTGAAACAGATAAATTAACAAATCCTAAAGCATAAAAATTGAAGAAAGAAACTGCAAAAGGTAATGTTCTGAAAATGTATCATTCACACGATGACATCTGACATGCGTTGTCTTTGATAAATAAAGTGAAAATTAATTTATAAATGAATCATCGTTTTATGCAAATTATTACTTGAAATAATAAATTATTTTTTTAAATTATTATCTTGAATTTGAGCTACCGGAATGTACAAAACTTCGAATAATTGATTCGAATCAATTGAATTACCGTTTTATTTAAACTAGATTAACAAATAAAAAATGTAAATTACACTAATTTAATAAATCAATAAGTTTATTTAATTGAATTATATAAAATTCGATCGTTTGATGAAAAGCTTATCGATACAAAATCGATAATTTTAGCGAATCAAAAATCGATTTGTCCGTACCAAATTTTAGCTTTTATTTTAATAAATATTTTCATTAAAATTAACTTATTTTTAACATACATTTTCTCAGAATCACTACTGTGAAGAGACACTGATGCCCTTTTGGTCGTCCGAAAATATTGTAAAGGAAAATCAAATCTAAGGAATATATTTCGCGATTCCAATATTAAATTGTTAGACAAAGCAAAGTCAATGTAAGGTCACTGGAAAGTTTCACATGAACTTAGATACCAATTAGCCATGAAAAGCTTGTAGCAGATAATATAAACAAAACTCATGGAATTGTGGCTCAAAACTCGCCTGGAATACTTTATGACCGCTGCCTGACCTCTAATTACATAAAGAAAGGTCCTTATAAAGCCCCAGACGCTTGAAGCGAAAAGGTTCAGTAGATGACAAGTTACCAGCGAAGTAGTAATTGAAGTTTCCCCTTTTGAATTTTGAAGTTAAAAAGTAAAAGTGTTTGTGAAAAGAACCGATCGTCTCTACAAGATGTAACACAGTAAGTCTCTTTTGATTTAATTCTTCTCGGTGTTTTCAACAACCATGGCAGCCTTTTTGAGGTTTCGTTTGTTAATTTATAATTGCAAAAAGGGTTTAAGATGTTATGGTTTGGCACAATAGAACTAAATTAAAAATGTGAACTGTTCGGGGATGGACCTATTGCTTTTATAATTTTTGTTGTTTTAAGTAAGTCATTTAATACCGTTTTTGAAATTAGTTTTGGTTTTCCTGCCCTCCTTCTAGATAAGCGTGGCTTTGAAATGTATAAGATTTCTATTTGTTATTTTATTCTGTCTACTATATGCACGTTAAAATTACATTGAAAATTAGTCAAACTGTTATTGTAACCACATATTTTTCCTTATCATTTTTGGTACGCTAAATTTTACTTAAATTTTGATAAATTAGCTCATTTTGTAATTATATAACTTTTATTACTTTTCTTTTTATTTTTGCTTTTATTAAATTTTATAAAAATGTCTAATTCGAGTTTTAATAACTGCTCACATTCCCAATTTTTGCTGTCCTTCAATTCCAACATCTCAAAGGGTTGTTCCTTCGAAACAAATAAATTTTATTCATTGTATTGGCAGATCATGCTCGTGCCTAAATTGTCATTTTCGAAATGAAAAACCTGCCACACAGTGACTCTGACATGGAAGTATCTGAAGGAGACCTTTCAGATGAGGCTAATAATGTTGATCCTAATTTTGAAAACAATGAAAATCAACCTTCTAATCACTTCAGCTTCTTTGGTGTTGGTGGTGTTAACGAAAGCATTTTATATCAACTTATACAAGGAACGCTGTGGGATTTTTATTCATTGTTTATAGACGATCAACTAATCAATCACATTGTTGATCAAACCAACCTTTACGCAACCCAAAAATTAACTAACGAAAATGAAGACATAAGTAGTTCGTCTCGCTACCATAAATGGATACCAACTACGGCCACAGAAATTCGTAATTTGTTCGGAATCATTGGGTATATGGGATTAGTAAAAATGCAATCATTTCCTTGTTACTGGAGTAAGAATAAAAAATATTCAAATACGTTTTGTCCGTCAATAATGTCACGCAACCGTTTTGAACTTTTATTGGCAATGCTACATTTTGCGGACAACGAAAAAAACACAGAAAATCGACTTCTCAAAAGCCTTTACTATACCTATTTATAAAAAATCCAAAACTTGTCTATACACCCGAAAGTTTATTTTGTATAGATGAAAGTCTTATACCATTCAGAGGTCGGTTGATTATAAAACAATATATTCCAAACAAAGCTCACAAATTTGAAATAAAAGTTTTTAAGTTGTCTAGCGATGAAGCATACACCTGGAATTTCAAAGTATATGAAGGAAAAAATGCTGATAAACAAATCTCGGTTCCTACAAAAATTGTTATGTCTCTTAGTGAGGGTCTTCTCGATGTAGGAAGAACGATTATAACGGATAATTATTACACAAGTGTAGATCTTGCAACAAAACTACTTTCAAGAAAACGCATTTGGTAGGAACTTTGAGAAGTAATAGGAAAGGTAATCCAGCAGAAGTAATGCAGAAAAAATTAAAAAAAAAGGAGAAGTTGTGTCAAAGAAATGTAACGACATTACCGTGCTAAAGTGGAGAGACAAGCGTGACGTCTTAATGTTGTCAACAAAACACGACTATAGAATGGTGAGAAAACAAAAGTATGGAAAAGACATAACAAAACCTGAAGTTGTAGATTACTATAATGAACACAAAGCGCCAATAGATTTATCAGACCAGTTTGCCAGTTACGGTTCTTGTTTGAGGAAAACCATCAAATGGTACCGTAAGCTTGCTACAGAAATAATACTTGGAGCGGCAATTGTAAATGCAAGATTTTTATATATGAAGATAACAGGAAATAACATTTCAATTAGAAGATTTAGAGAAGAGATAGTAGATAAACTTGCTCAGAAAGACCAACCGACAAGTCATCTAGCAATAGCATCAAACAATCTAAAAAATCATGTTTTTAGAAAAAATCCAGGAACTTCACGTATTGGCAGAAAGTATTGTAGAGGTTGTTACCAGAAAAAATAAAAGGTGAGATTGCTAAATCTAAAGTTCGAAAAGTTACTTCTTATTGTGAGAATTGTTCTGGAAAGCCCAGATACTGTCTCGAATGTTTCAATGTGTATCATAAATAATAATTATTGTTTATCTTAATAAGAATTGAATATGTTTTGAACACATCATAACGTTATAAGTGAATAAATTCTTATTTAGAATTTTTGCATTTTTTTTTTTTTTAAACTAAATTGTGTCCGCTGTGGCGCAGTATATTTCAGCAATGTCTTAACACGCTAGAGCAGATACTCGAAGCGGACACTTCTTCATTGTACATGTTAAGAAGAGTTGCAGCTTGCAGCGCCAAACTATAGCCAAAAGTTGTATTGCAGAGTGTGCCACAGCGGACACTCATATGTGGTATGTTGTCTCTGGTGGTATTGAGCTAGAATATGCGTCCGCTAGACGTGAACCGGCTAAGTGTCAGGCGGATACCGGTGGCGCCCCAATCAAACTACTGAGCGGACACTGGTGACCGCTGTCGTAGCGAATGTGCTAGACCCCAATAAAAAAAGGTAAACAGATTTCGTCAATACTATGCCAGCGTCTAGCATGTGCTAAGCATGGGCTTGGGGTTAGGGTGGCCATAAACGTATTAAAGAATTAAAACCATAAAAGGTTGTAACACGATATATCTTTTTAAGGACTTTACTTATACTATTTATTATTTAAATAAAATTCTATTATTTAAATAAAATATACATTCAGTTAAAAATATTTAGGTAGTAAATTTGGTTGAATAAATGGAGGCTTAAAAATCTTCAGTGGAGGCTTAGCCTGTTTTGATGGTCACTTGGTTACGCTTCTAAACGCAAGGCTTTTTGCGTTTTTAGCCAAATATTAAATTAGTTTAACCACTAGTTTTTTAATAAACTAATTCAACACTACAACTAATAATTAATAGATCTCATTTAATTTTCTTTTTAGTTTCTATGAAAAAGGAATCGAGGTATCGGAAGTATCAAGGCTTTCGAGGTATGAGCAGTATCGGAGGTATCGAATGTATCGGAGTTATCGAGGTATCGAAGGTATATAATTGTTAGACTTTTATAATTACTGTAAAAGAAACAAAGAATTATTGTTTTGTTTTTGTCTTAGAGTTTATTATTTATTTTATTTTATTACAGTTTTTATTATTAGTCATTGTTTATTTTATTTTGATTTCTTCTATTAAATAGTTTAAGCGCAATTTTATTTCTCTTGTTTATGTTCTTTAGTTCCGCTATTTCTCCTATTACATCTAGCTGCTCATCATTCATAACTGCCTGATGTCCCTCATTAATATATTCTATAATAAAATCATCTCTAAAAAATAAACAAAACCACCTGTACTTAGGAAAGTGCTATTTACCTAAAGTTTAAACATATATTGTGTAAGACGCAAGAAGCAATATTTGTGTCAGGAATTATATAGAACTGTGATGCCGATCCGTTCCAAAACAACCGCAATAATAAACGTCAAATATTTAACTTGCAGCGTAAGTTTCCGTGATTTTTGTTAGGGTTATGGAAAGCAGCCCAGCTCACCTGTCCCATTTTCAGTGATCAAGAGTGTACAATCGATCTGATGTGAAGTCGATGTTGTGCAACTCATCTCTTATTATATTTGTGTATTCTATCATCCACGCGTGGCCACGCTTTAATAAACAATTCATTTCTGGTTGTTATTAAATCGATTGAATTATACAAAGTAATTCAGTACATTTGAAATTTATTGTAGAAGGTAATTATAATCATAATATTTAATTATCAATCAGCGAAATATTAGGATTTGATTAATTTTTAGGTTATGTTATCCAACGTTTTAAATCTATTAGAAAATTGTTAATTAAAATGGATAAAGACCTTCCTTTTAATTGTGAGAGGAGTTGTTTAGAAATATATCGTTGCAAATATTGTGACTTTAAGACAAATATTGGAGTTTTGTTTTGTGGTCATTTTCAAGAATTCCATGCAATAGACAAGAAAAGTCCATTCACATCTATTTCTGCTGAATCCTTTCTATGTACAAAATGCAATTTTTTTACATTTTCATCACTTCTTTGGGTCAAACATGTTATGACTGGTCAAATTGCTACGAAAAAGAAACAATCTTATAATAAATATCGGTCCACTTATTTTCCGGAACCTAATTTGCTCAAACATAAACTGAATTGTCAAGAAATTTGTAAGAAAATGAAACAATCCATTGGTAAATATCAGTGCTGTTATTGTACGTATAAAGCAGACTAATAGTTTAATGCAAGACCACATAGTTAGAAAACACACAGCACTAGAAAAGATCAATTGGTATAAGTGTGATCAGTGTGACTATAAAGGTAAAACAAAACAAGATCTAAGACAACATGTTAGAATACATTCAATGAGAAAATATGAATGTAGCATATGCTCTTTCAAAACTGTGCATCACCGTAATTTAAAAACACACATGATTGCACGTCATACAGACCCAAAAAAGATACAATGGTACGAATGTGAACACTGTACGTACAGAAGTAAAATAAAAATATATTTACAAAAACATACGAAAATACATCACAGCTCAGAGGAAAATAAGAAGTTATTTTATTGTGATCACTGTGAATACAAATCAAATTACAAGCTGTCAATAAAAAATCATATTCTTTCAAAGCACACACCAGAAAAAGATGCTGCAAAATATGAATGTAACACATGCAACTACAAAACGGTACTTAAAGAAAGCTTAAAAACACACCCCTGTTGGGGTTTCAACTACAAAGTCAAAAAACTTTCAAGTCTGTTAAATGTTTTATAACGATCTTTTCTTTGCGGGGGTCCTGGGTGACGAAGAGAAAAAGAGAAAGTCGTAGCTACGATGGGCTTTTATTAAATTTAAAACTATGTACAAAAATAAAATAATAACTAATTTCTGTTTCAATAAAACGGTAACACTGCTGAAGTCGAGACAACAACCTCTGGGTTGTTTTCAGCAGCTTCGTTTTCTAGGTGTCAGTCAGCTTAAGTGTCTTGCGGGTTAATGCGCCGCAAGTACTTGTCGAGGAGGAGTGGTAAGATACCCACGGGTTAATGCACCGTGAGTAGCGGTTTCAGAAAGAGGGAGACACTGGGTTGATGCACCAGTGAGTGACGAGGTCTGGGAGAAGTGACTTCTAGGTAAATGCGCCCGCAAACGAAAAAAAGAAACGAGGAAAACGAGAAGAGAAGAGTAGAGAGGCGTTGGTCGTGGTCTGTCGGCAGTGGGAAGCGTACGTTATAAGACTAATAAAATATACAAAAGTTTTACATTTTAATTATAGGTATCAGGTATATACATAAGGTATATAATAAATATATTTTTTACAGGTATTTTGCCCCGTACTAAGACAAACTTTTGTCTCTAGAATTAATCAGATAGAAACAAACTTGTAATTTGATTTGTATTCACAAAAGTAGAATAACTTCTTTATCGCTGAAGAATGATGTGTTTTCACATGATGTATTAAATTTGATCTCGTCTTGCTACAGTGTTCACATTGGTACCATTCTCTTTTATTTGGAGCTATATGATGTAGTATAATGTGCGTTTTTAAATTATATTTACAAAGAGTTTTAAAATTGCATATGTTACTGTGATAGGTTGTTTTTGTTAGGCTTAAGAAAAATGTAATTTTTCTTATCTTAGATGTAACAGTTAATAAGGCCGTGAACGGTTTCCTATCCAACAGATCCAATTAAATTTATATTTTTGAACATAGGTCTTCCCTGCGATTTAACAACAAAAGGAATATAAAAATATTCAAATTATTAAACCGGAGATCGGGAATCAAATGCTTTAGGGGTAAGGGGTGCAGTCTAAGATCTTTAACTGTCTTAAAATTGAAAACACTGATTAAATTTAAAGATAAAAAATATTAAAAGAAAATGCTTAGATAAAATAACAATTATTTATATAATATGAAATTATTACTTATACTTAAAAAATACGTTAAACAGTGTAAAACAGACAATATTACTTTAATTAGTCCAAAGCTTTTCCAGATATTTCAATAACTTGCTTATTAACGAAACAATTTAAACTTGACATTTTCAACATACTGATAGCGTATGATTTTTCCAAACAATGATACTAAAGCTCTTTTTAAAAAATATTCTGATAAACTAAAGCACACACAGTTATCTTAAACTTAAAATTACATATAAGGATTGCAAATGGATAAAAATATACGTCTATATTTGTGGAAAGAAAGACTAATAGGTAGGCAACCACAAATATCTACTCCTTACGCGTTTACAATAAAGCCTTTCTTTCAAGGTACATTAAGAACCAATCTCTACTTCTTATATTAGTCGTTCTTTCTCACAATTAAATATTAAACTACTTAACAATGAAAACTTGAGTGAAGGGGAGAATTTTATGATACCAAATGACGCTCGACTTTTTCAAACAATTGTCAAACATCGTCTTGACGTCGACTACCCAACCCTTTATCGTCTTGACAAAGGTCACAATTTAACCCCATAAAGGTTTCTAACACTCAAAGTCGACAATAGCAAAATAGATTCTAAAATGTCCGGACTATCGGCAACAACAACCAAGTTTCATTTGAAAGCGTGATTTGTTCAAGACTGTCAAGTACATTCAAATGGCCTCACCAATTCGATAAATGACTCTAAACACGATTTGAGTACAATAAATCTTTTAATTTCTGCGAAATTAAACTATTACCTAATAAAAACCATTTTAAAAATAATTAAAACATTCTTTTACGATATACTAAGAGAATATTTATTTTTCTTCGAGCTGAAATATCATTCTTCAATAAATTTCAACGAGGTCAACACTCAGATGCGAATTTAACAATTAAAGCAATTTAAATACTCTATAACCCTTTTCGAATAGCTAAGATTGTCAACGGAATAAATTCTACCCAAATAATCTCTTAATGACTTATTTCATAGAGAAGTAAAATAAAAATAAGAATTTTTATTGATGACATCGCGTAATTGAACGTAATTGAACTGAGTTACACTTACTGCTTTTCTGCCAAGGGACACTGAGACACTTTCTGGACACTTGAATAATTAATTAACTTAAAATACTTCACTAGTTTTACGCTGATTATTAGCTTCGACACTTGTCGATATTCTAATGAATTGTCATCTCTCATTTAGAGCAATATATACTCCGATTGAAGGGCAACTCTTTGCCACTAGACGAAAACAAAGCTATTAAACAATTCGCCATGGTAATTAAATCATCAAGTTCCGTGTCACCCCACGCAGCTTTGTGTGAGAACAATAATTTTTTCTTTGTCACATTACGTTCTTCCGTACACTTGCTCTCTATGATTCACAAAAATTTGCCAATATTACATATGCGACCTCGTTTTTATTTGATGGAAAAATTCTTTAAAAAAATTTTTCTTTAATTTTTAAAACAACAAAACTATAAATCATGCTTTTATAGTCTTCTCACTCTTCATGCTTCATTAACAAAATTTAGTTGTTTTATGATTCAGTTTCTTTTGTAAAATTTCTCACGGATCTTATCATGAATAAATAAAATTTAAACTAATTGACAATTAATTTCCAAATATCAAAATCTACTCTTCACATTACATTTATATATTGGGACATTTTTTAATTATGTGTGCATTTTATTCTGCATTCTCTCATTTATTTCAGTAAATTTTTAAAAAGTCCGAAATATATACTTATATTGCTCCGTTTTAAGTTTAGCGTCTGATTATTATAATTTTTGCAATTTCGATTCTAAATTTTTAATGACAAATTTTTTGACAATATTTTTTTATTTGTCATAGTGGTGACTGTTTTGTCAGTAGCTTCAAATTTGATGTACAAAATACTCAAATGCTGAAACAATGCTGCAACTTTTGGTAATAAATATACCTCAGTTGGTCATACTTATTTAAAAAACAGACTTTACCTTAAATTTTTAGCAAAAATGACGTCGTCATCCATATTAAAGTTTTAAAAAATTACTGAAAATTTGCTAAAAAATTATACTGTAAGTTGGTAATCGTAGCTTACGAGCTCAACTGTCTCATTTTCAGTGATCAAGAGTGTACAATCGATCTGATGTGAAGTCGATGTTGTGCAACTCATCTTTAAAGTGTCTTATGGCCGATTTCTATATTTGTGTATCATCCACACGTGGCCACGCTTTATTAAACAATTCATTTGTGATTGTTATTAAATCGATTGAATTATACAAAGTAATTCAGTACATTTGAAATTTATTGTAGAAGGTAATTATAATAATATTTAATTATCAATAAGCGGCATATTAAGATTTGATTTATTTTTAGGTTATGTTATCCAAAGTTTAAAATCTATTAGGAAATTGTTAATTAAAATGGATAAAGACTTACTTTTCAATTGTGAGAAGAGTTGTTTAGAAGTATACCACTGCAAATATTGTGACTTTAAAACAAATATTGGAATTTTGTTTTGTAGTCATTTTCAAGAATTCCATGCAATAGACAAGAAAAGTCCATTCACATCTATTTCTGTTGAATGTTTTTTATGTACAAAATGCAATTTTTCAACATTTTCCTCACTTCTTTGGGTCAAACATGTTATGAATTGTCAAATTGCAATGGAAAAGATACAATGCATTAATAAATATCAGTGCTCTCATTGTACATATAAAGCAAACTGTAATGTTCATTTGAAAAACCATATAGTAAGAAAACACACAGCACTAGAAAAGATCAAATGGTATAAATGTGATCAGTGTGACTATAAAGGAAAAACAAAACCAAATTTAATACAACATGTTAGAATACATTCAATGAAAAAATATATATGTAGCATATGCTCTTTTAAAACTGTGCATCAACGTAATTTAAAAACACACATGATTTTACGTCATGCAGACCCAAAAGAGATACAATGGTTCCAATGTGAACACTGTACGTACAGATGCAAAGTAAAAGCAGATTTAAAAAAACATATGAAAGCACACCACAGCTCAGAGGAAAATAAGAAGTTCTTTTATTGCGATCACTGTGAATACAAATCAAATTACAAGTACTCAATGAAAAGACATATTCTTTCAAAGCACACACCAGAAAAAGGTGTTGCAAAATATGAATGTAACACATGCCCTTTCATAAGTGTGCATAAAAAAAGTTTAAAAACACACATGATTGTATGTCATACAGACCCAAAAGAGATACAATGGTTCCAATGTGAACACTGTACCTATAGAAGTAAAGTAAAAGCAGATTTTAAAAAACATGTGAAAGCACACCACAGCTCAGAGGAAAATAAGAAGTTCTTTTATTGCGATCACTGTGAATACAAATCAAATTACAAGTACTCAATGAAAACACATATTCTTTCAAAGCACACACCAGAAAAAGATGTTGCAAAATATGAGTGTAACATATGCGGGCATAAAACTATACAAAAAGGAAATTTAAAGTTGCACATTATTCAACGTCATACAGACCCGAAAAACATTAAGTGGCACCAATGTGAATACTGTACTTATAAAAACAAAACGAAATCAGATTTAAAAAAACATGTAGTACGACAGCACATGTCAAGAAGCAAAGTAATAACAGGTTCAACACGCCATGTGAAAGCAGATAAAGTATCAGAAGATATAGCAATATGAATTACTTTTGACCGGTACAGATTTTATAATTTTTATAATTTTATTTTCTAATAAAAGTTTTTAATTGTAGACAAAAATTGTTTTAAATTTTATACCAATTGAAAAAAAAAATTATAATGTAATCATTGAATATAACATACGGTTTGATTAATCATCGAAGATAGGAATTAAATTCGTAAACTTTAAGGCGGTTTGGTACCCATATGTTGGGTAAAAATTAGTCGAGTTATTTTCTGTAAATAATAAAGCGGTTTGATCTAGTAGTGTTCATAGAATATTATACCGACAAATATTTAAATAAAATATTAAACCGATAAATATTTTTTTTTTCAAATTAAATTAAACACTTTTTCTCAAGTCTTGCCAACCTGCTTTTTTATCGACTTTTAATTATTACTAAAAAAGAAATTTTAAAGTCGATTCTTATTTTACGGTAACTTCAAAGCCTTTTTTTTTATTAAAAGATGATAACAAAAAACAGTAAGGTAAGACATAAGGAGAAGTGTCTACCTTACAATCCAAAAACAATTTTTTTTAGTAAATTATCGATTTGTTAAGATTACTTATTATTAAATAATACAATGAAAAATAAGGTAGAGAGAAAAACAGATACTAAATTTAAAGTTAAGGTTCTAAGAATGCACAGCTATTTTTAATACATAACTTAACTCCTCCGTTTAGGGTATTAAGGATGGGAATTTAATAGAATCAGACAACCAGTCTTACAGCAAAATCTCAGAAAACTGTACCGATTTCGCTAGTGAAAAGCACCTTTAACAAGCAAGTAATCAAGTTGAGATTTTTACATAACATAAAACAAGGTTTAAACATTAATACAATTGACACTGTTCTTAAAATTAGAGCGCTGTGCATCAGAAAAAAAATTGACAAGAACCACGTTTTCAGGCGTAAATTCAACTACTTTTAAACATGGTTTTATATGGTATTATTCGATTTGTATAGAAAAAAAATATAATCCCATAGTAAATAATACCTTTGTCTTTTAATCTATATAGTTTTTAATTACTTATTATTTTACGTTACTTTTATATACACAAGAAAAAAAACTCTGGCACAAAGATTGTGTGGTTGTCTACATCAAATAAAAACGGGGTTATTAAAGAGGAGTCTACTAATTATGTGCAACTGCGAGTTTGGCACCTATGTAATAGAGGTCGCCCCAGATTTTCATGAAAAATTGCAAACGGTAGGGAGGTAGGGTTGAAATAAAAAAAAATTGCTTCTTAGTTCTGACCAGTCATTCACTGTGCTTGTTAATCTGAACTATTTATTGTTTTTTGCAAACAGCAATTTTCATTACGAAACTTTTTTTTAACTTGGTGGCAGGTTATAAAAAAGGTGATTTAACAATCAATTAACAAAAGCAATTTATTTTTATTTTTTAAGTAAAACAAGGTTAATTTGTATCGTGTTATATATTCGAGGGCTTATCTTATCTTACATTCTTCTATTGCAACGTAGGACGTAGGCGTTACATGCCGAACATATTATAACACTTGATGTAATAATAAAAAAAATTACGTCTGTTAAATTTAACAACCGATTTAATTTTTTTGCAAAATAAATATATATTTTTTTAAATTAATGACATATTTTTCTGACGATAATTTTTTTTTAACCATTTTTTAACATCTTGGCGTCTATTAATTGAATTAATTTGAAACAAACGACAAATTATTTGTAACAAATTTACCACTTTTGTTTACACTATACTATATATTTTAAGTAAAGTTCACCAAAAATTTGGAAAGAACAAATTAGTTCTGAACCAAGTTATCAGCTCCATTCTAGACCCTTGCTTTACAAAAGCGCTTTTAGGTAGCCATCAAAACATAGTTGTTTATCAAAAATTAATTAAACATAAATCTAGTTACTTCAATAGTTAATGTTTTGCAAGATTAAAGCTTTATTTTTTTTTATTTCACAATAATTATTAAAATTAAATAATTATAAAAATAATATTTATAAAGTAAAGTACTAGGCAAAAGACAATAAAAGTTTGATACTTCTCCTTCTCATGGCTAGCTGCGACGTTTTTTTTTTAAGGAACGGTAAATTAATATAATTATTATAATTATGTTAATTTTTTTCTACAGTAATACTAAAGTATTTTTAAAGTACCTATATATTACTTATTTATTAAATTACATTGAGTTAATCATAAATGTTATCAAAAATTTACATTTATTGATCTCACACGATAACCAAAAGTTGTCGCTTTGCTCATTTTCCAAATAAATTTCTTTCAACAGTCAAATGTTTTTACCGTTTTCGATACACAATGTACTATTCGGAATGAAATCAGTCATGATAAGACCGAGTTTGTTAACAAATATAATCTAGCTTTGTTTGCAAAAAACTTTGATTCTCTAATAAAAAAATGACATTTCGCAGTTTTGAATAAAAAATAAGTATCCTAGATTTCAAAACGTCGCCAGTTGTAATAAAATAATGGTTCAGAATTATTTATCAATTGTTATTATTAATCTTTAAATAGTTCTGAATTACTGTGTTGGATGATGCAAATATAAGTGTGGTGCTAAAGTAAGGAACAAAATTCATAATTTTTTTATTGAATGTTTTTGAGCAAAACACTCGGACAGGTCAATTTTATTTTTTAATTTGCCACTTTATGACATAAAAATTTGACTTATGACGTAATATATTATTACACAATGACGTCAACATTAGTTTTTTTAAATGACAACCCCATTTTTGTTTTGGTGTTTTTTGTAGGAGGTGCAACTACTTAAATGATGGTGTAAAAAAATTGGTATCTTAGATAACAATTTTTTTGAGAAAATAACCCATTTATGTTGGCTACCTAAATTTACAAAAACTAATTTTTTACACTCAAATTTGACACGCAATTACTGTTTACACTTTTATTTACAAAAATTGTCAAAATGACAGTAAGAATTAAGATTCAGTGCTGAGACTTTTTTAATTTTCAGAAACGACTTTCGTGATTGAATTATTATCTGAAAATTAAAAGTTTTAGCACAGAATCCTAATTTTTACTGTCATTTTGACAATTTTTGTAAATAAAAGTGTAAACAGTAATTGCGTGTCAAATTTGAGTGTAAAAAATTAGTTTTTGTAAATTTAGGTAGCCAACATAAATGGGTTATTTTCTCAAAAAAATTGTTATCTAAGGTACCAATTTTTTTACACCATCATTTAAGTAGTTGCACCTCCTATAAAAAACACCAAAAAAAAAATGGGGTTGTCATTTAAAAAACTAATGATGACGTCATTATGCAATAATACATGACGTCATAAGTCAAATTTTTATGTCATAATGTGGTAAATTAAAAAATAAAATTGACTTGTCCGAGTGTTTTGCTCAAAAACATTCAAGAAAAGAATTATGAATTTTGTTCCTTACTTTAGCACCACACTGTACGTATAATAAATACGGAAATTTTGCGCTTCGGAGCTATGCGCGACAAAGCCTTGTTTTAAAATATTAATATTTAGGAAAGAATTTGGTTTAATAACCTGATTTTTTTAGAAAACCTATTTAGAGTTTAGTGATTACGAAAATGTACATTTTATGCTTAAATTGTTAATAATTCACTAAGCTTTCCGCTGCGTGAAATTGTCAATGCACAATTTCGCAACTAGTCACTTTGGAAGTCCCTTTCTCAAAAGCAAAAAACTTTTTCTAAAATCTGTGATTACTGTTAGATGCGCTCTGGTTTGCTCTACAAGTGGTCAAAATTTCAAATTTTTAGCTCAATTAGAGACTTTATAAGTGCGATGTACGTTTTAAAAAACACGGTTTTATAAATTGTTGCTCTCACATAAAAAAATTAATTTTACCAAGTTCAGTTCTACTAAAAAAAGTTGTAGATAGCGATTTCAGATGACCAAAATGATACTTTACAGAACTGTAATAGTCTTTTCTGGTTATACCTTCATTTCAAAAATAGTCGTTATTTTTCTCGACTTGTGAAGGGCTTAAAAATGTTTATAAATAATTTTAACAACTTATTATTGCAAAAAGCAACCAATGTCGTTAACCAAATGCACGTGGCAAGTGCATGTAACAAGCAACAACATTTTTAAGCCGCTTTATCAAAAGACAAAGCGCGCCGAGCTAATTGCTTTATCACATAAATCTCGTCAATATGTCACCTAAAATCATAAAATTGTTTATTTTAAATTACTTAGTCCAAAACAGTTTGTTTATCAAATCCTAATTTATTATACGTTATCAGCAAGTGATTATGGACACTTGTGTCCATAAATCACTGCAAGACAATCAGGTGTTCCATTAGCGACCACCAATCAAAGATGAACAAGTAAACTTCTTCGTCTTGACCTAAATATTTTAGCCAATAACAACAAGATACCATCTTAATAATCCACCCAAAAGAGTGGGTGAAGGGCTATAAAATTTACGGGAGCTACCAAAAACACACAGTTTTCCGACAGTTAAAAAAACACCTAAAAAAGTGTAACAAGTGTCAGTTAAGTTCCTGAAGAAGATACCCTCCAGTATCTACTCCAAATTGCACTAAGTCCCGAAGCTGAACTTCGAGATGTTTTGCTGTGAGTACTAACGATTGGCCTTAATCTTGTTCGTCTAAAATGATTTCCATAATTTTGTTTGTTCTTCTTGTTTATGAATTTTTGGTTAAAGTTTCAAAATTATTAAATTAAAATGTAGCTTGTAATAATTATTGAGTAAATTGGACTTTGTGGACTACGAGGAAAAATTCACGTTTATTATTCGTTTTACTAAATTATTTGAGTAATTTTTAATAAACTTCTTGGTAATTTATAGCAGTTAATAATAATGTAAATTATTTCAATTACTTTTGGAAAAAGTGATAAAGACGTTCATCGTAAAATCAAGTATCATGATTAGCTCGTGCTAGTGTCGCTCCCGACTTCATAAATTAAAACTGAAAGTAAAATAAACACAGATAAGACGTTCCGTCTGGAGTGAAAAACTGAACAACAGTTTGATGATTTTATTTAAAATTACAACTCAATGCGTAACATGCAACGATATCACGAAACTTTAAAGGAAAGGAAAAAGTTAATGATTAGCGAAGATTAAGATTTTTAGTTCTAAGACAAAAATCATCAAATCTGTAAAATGTTTATTTTATTTAAATTTTCGTTATGTAATTCTATTAATTTTAGAAGGAATAAGATCTTAACAAAACTTGCTCCCAAGTTTTGTTTAAGAATTGAATTTTTGTTATTAATATTTTAATTAAGATTCTACCCACCAACAGTGTTAATCGATAATTGTTAATTTGTCACATCTCCAACTTATACTTAATTTAATTAAATTTACTTTTTCTATTTAATCTCGATTCTTTTCAATGACTGCATAATTACCCAAAAACAATTGTTCCCTCTATTACACCACCACAAGGGATGGATCCTACGCAAAAATATAAATTTAATTGTTTTGTATCAGAATTGCCCTCTCGGCCAGATAACGTAGTTTAACCAAAAGACTTATTAAAAGTTATCTTAGGAAAAATATTTATTTTTCCTAAACATCCTGTCACAGACTTTACTTCACTACTACCACAATGACTTATCTGTTAATTATCTCTTAACTTATCTCTTAATTGGTCTGACAAATGCTAATCTGTTCAGTCTCAAAGAAAATATTTCTGTCCGACCTCTCTTAGTCGATAGCGCAATTACTCGAGCAATTCTTCAGCAATTTAACTAGGCTTCAGCGATTCGCCGAAGATTCGTGGTGGCACCACATTGGTTGCCCAGTCTTAAGTACAGTAATTAGAGTATTAAATACAGTAATTATTGTATTTGGAGTTATTAAGAAGTAAAACCTATTTGCAATGAGAGATTTTTCACAAATTTTCGCGAATTTTGCTCTAATCGAACGCAAATGTCTTTCACAACAGCTTTAGTAAGAGTGAAAGGCCGATCTGGTTTTGCTTTTGCAACATTACCTGTATTTAAAAGAGGTTCCACAACCAGCATACAGTGTTGTTTAAACATGGTAAAATCTAGAATTTCGGTGTAAATTTGTTAAAATTGGACCTACTTTGAGTCCAGGAAATATTGCCAACCATTAATTTCATTGTAGACTCCACATTTTAACAAATTTTTAGCAAAAACTAGTAACAACTTATTAATCAAGGTTTTGTAATATCTTTGTAATGTTATTGTAATAAATTTATTTGAAGTTTGGTCAGAACAGTCAATTTTAAGTGAGATTTTACTATTTCCAACAATTTTTAAATAATTCTGAGTCCATCCACGCATTTCTTTGGGTTTTACAACATAAAATGCACCTTAGCCGTAGCTTATGATGTCCAGAACTGTTGCTGCAACCAAGAATTGTTACACGATCCTTATTTTTCTTATAACCAGGTGCAGAATTTTTATTTTTTTCTTGCTAATGTCTTAGAAGGTAACATCTTATAATAAAGACAGCAGCTTTACTGGTTTTTTTTTCAAAATTTTTTATTTTTTTTCTTTAATTATAATTAAAGAAATATCCTTCACTAACTTTAAAATTTTCAGGTGCTTCGATTACGGGAATATCTTCATTAATATCAATAGTTTTTTATTGAACAATTGGCTCCGAAACTGTTATTCCGCAAAACCACAGATATAAGGCTTTATCTACTGTCTTGTATTTACTTGTTTTTATAGTTCTTCGGTTAGATAGAGGAGAAGTTAAAACGCTAATCAATTTTTTATTTTCTTGGCGATTTTTTCGCGATTCTGATACCGTGCTTTCGTGTTTGCACCCACACTGAATTAACTTGAAATCGTATTTAATGAGACTCCAGCATCACGTTTTTTGAATGCACTTACAGCCGAATTTTCAAATTGGTGCCGGTAAGCCATAAAACTTTATTGCTCGGGGAAGGACCGAGCGGTTGGTGTGACAGGTTCAGGCATAATTCAGCGCTTCTCAAACAGTTCTCTAATAATTTCAAAATAGCGCAACAGAAACTGATAAGGTATAATAATAGCTAAAAATCATTGTATTTAAAAAGCAGAACATTTTTATTGTTTCCGCAGCCTTCTACGACCCTACAACCATTTATAAACACCTTGTATTTATTTGAAACCATTTGCTATCAATCAACTACATTTTCGAGTACTCTGGAAAAATAAATGCGCTTTCACTATGCAAATATTTTACTTAACAACTTCTGTTTGTATCTTTGTTCAACACACTTGTTGGACGTAAACATCTTTCTTTGTGGTCATAAAACTCATCTACCTATCCTGAAATCTCCCAACAAAAGACACCCTCTTTAGCTTCCAAATAGTGTGGTTTGATATCAATTATCCGTCTTTGTTAAGAAAAATTTATGACTTAAACGATTTACAACTTACCGGCACCATTTCGAAAATTCGGCTGTAGTTTGCTTTTACTACTTTTTTTTACGTTTAGAGTCCATGTTCATTGTTCATGCTGATTTACTAACGCATTTCTTAACAAAACAGAGAACTGCATAAATACACTTAGGTAAATACAAACAGTTTTTAAAAAAATAATTCTAAAGTTTTTATTTCGAATTCCTGGAATACGTAACAAGTAAACAAAACGCTTGTCTATTTTACAGCAAAAAAACATGCCGTTTCGGATAATCGGAAGGTTTGTTCAACTTTGTTTCGGATAAAACAGAAAAATCAATTTGTACTTATATCGGTGAAAAATTCTTTGGGTGAAGGTAATTTCTTGAGGGTTATCAGAAAAAAATCCCAATAAAATGAAGTAAATTGACGTTTCAATGGTTTATTACCATCTTCTTCAGAATAAAGTGTCTCAATAAACCATTGAAACGTCAATTTACTTCATTTTATTGGGATTTTTTTCTGATAACCCTCAAGAAATTTGTACTTATATTTTGGATAAAGCGGTTTCGGATAATCTATATTTCATTGATTATTGTGAATATTATCGATAATGACACAGGCGTATTCTGCTCGACCATCTCATTTTAAGTGATCAAGAGTGTACAATCGATCTGGATGTGAAGTCGATGTTGTGCAACTCATCTCTAAAGTGTCTTATGGCCGATTTTTATATTTGTGTATCACTCACATGTGGCTAAGCTTTAATAAACAATTCATTTGTGATTGTTATTAAATCGATTAAATTATACAAAATAATTCATTACATTTTAAATTTATTGTTGAAGGTAATTATAATAATATTTAATTATCAATAAGCGGAATATTAAGACTTGATTAATTTTTAGGTTATGTTATCCAAAGTTTTAAATCTATTAGAAAATTGTTAATTAAAATGGATAAAGACCTTTCTTTTAATTGTGAGAAGAGTAGCTTAGAAATATATTGTTGCAAATATTGCGATTTTAAAACAAATATTGGAATTTTGTTTTGTGGTCATTTCCAAGAATTCCATGCAATAAACAAGAAAAGTCCATTCACATCTATTTCTGTTGAATGTTTTTTATGTACAAAATGCAATTTTTCAACATTTTCATCACTTCTTTGGGTCAAACATGTTATGACTTATTCAATTGCAACGGAAGAGAAACAATCTTATAATAAATATGGGTCCTTTTATTTTTCTGCACCTAATTTGCTCAAACATAAACTGAATTGTCAAGAAATTGGTAAGAAAAAGAAACAATCTGTTGGTAAATATCAGTGCTCTCATTGTACATATAAAACAGTCTGTAATATTCATTTGAAAAACCATATATTAAGAAAACACACACCACTAGAAAAGATCAAATGGTATAAATGTGATCAGTGTGACTATAAAGGTAAAACAAAACAAGATCTAAGACAACATGTTAGAATACATTCCATGAGAAAATATGAATGTAGCATATGCTCTTTCAAAACTGTGCATAAAGGTTATTTAAAAACACACATAATTGTACGTCATACAGACCCAAAAAAGATACAATGGTACCAATGTGAACACTGTACGTACAGATATAAAGTAAAATCAGTATTAAAAAAACATATGAAAGCACTTCACAGCTCAGAGGAAAATAAGAAGTTCTTTTATTGCGAACATTGTGAATACAAATCAAATTACAAGCTGTCAATAAAAAATCATATTCTTTCAAAGCACACACCAGAAAAAGATGCTGCAAAATATGAATGTAACACATGCAGCTACAAAGCGGTACTTAAAGGAAGCTTAAAAGCACACATTATTCGAAAACATACAGCTCCAAATGATATACTATGGTACGAATGTGATCACTGTATGTACAGATGTAAAGTAAAATCAGATTTAAATAAACATATGAAAGCACATCACAGCTCAGAGGAAAATAAGAAGTTCTTTTATTGCGATCACTGTGAATACAAATCAAATTACAAGCAGTTAGTGAAAAAACATATTCTTTCAAAGCACACACCAGGAAAAGATGCTGCAAAAGTAATATACTATGGTACGAATGTGAACACTGTACGTACAGATGTAAAGTAAAAGCGAATTTAAAAAAAACATATGAAAGCACATCACGGCTCAGAGAAAAATAAAAAGTTATTTTCCTGTGATCACTAATATAAATCAAAAAGAAAATTCCATGTGAAAATCCACATTCTTGAAGGAGCTAACAATAATATACAGTAGTGCATACTCATTAGTTTATCGGTGATTATAGTGTAATAATTAATGTATATATTATTTTCATTTTTCCTTTTATAAAAATTTGTTTGTATTTTGTTTCGTGGAGTTAGGAAATAATGAATGTAACATTATCATAAAGCTTTGACAAAAATATTTTTTTGAGGGTACCTACCTCAGAAAAGAAAGGTATTAAGTTAGATTTTTTGTTAAATTTAAAAAAAGAAAATACTATTATTACATATTATTGTTGTTACAAATACTTAAATCAAGTTCATACTAATAACTGCTTGGTCTAAAAAACACTAAAATCTAATTATTTCTGCAAGTCGCGTGACTTTTTTTATTTCGACACTTAATACAGTTTTGGCCTGAGGTACGGATATACAAGTTTTACTGAGTTTGTGAACCACTCGTGACCGCTACAGATTTTATGAGTGTTATTCTTAATATTACCTGTAGGTACCTAGTTATGTATATTTTTTTGTCAATAAAAGAAATGCACCACACTAAAATGATATAATGTTATAATAAACTTAGACAAATATTTAATTTTGTTCAAAACAAGCAGTGGTGTTGTGTTATTTTTTTTACCGGAACGCGTATATATAATTATATAGATAGGGCCGATCCTGGGTAGGCGGCCGCTCTGTGCGGTCTCATGTTCCAAATTTAACGACGGGGGGAGATTTCCCCCAATTTTTGCCCGTCGCCAGGATCGGCCCTGTATATAGCATAAAAAGGAAAGGAAACGAAAATCATTACGAAACCCATTTTGTGTATATGTAAAATTGTTTATAATAATACATATAAAAATTTGTCAAAAATTAGATGAAAAAAATCAGCAATTCTTTTTAATTTTTTTTTTAATACATCAGCCAATTCTCGTTATGAGAAATCATCTTTAGTTCCGGAACGCGTTTCTGTCCAAAAAGGAAGTACCGAAACGACGTTCCGGAGCGTTCCGGCTCGACAACACTTCAGTATTACACACCTAGACCTATTGGTTACTTACCAAAAAAAAGTTGTTTTTGGCATTGTAAATTAGACACTTTTTCTCATGTCTTGCCATTCTGTTTTTTTTATCGACTTTTAATTATTATTATTATTTTTTCAAATCGGTTCTTATTATGGTAATTTTAAAGCCTTTTTTTTAAATCAAAATACTATAAATAATCTCAAATATCTGGTTAAGGAGACCTAACTCAACCCTGACCGTGAACAATTTCACTGTATTATACAAATTGCATTTAGCAAAACACTGAAAAAATCGGGATCTTAGACAAAAAATAAATTATTGAAACCAAAAAATAATAAAATTTGAAACAGATAAATTAACAAAACCTAAAGCATAAAAATTGAAGAAAGAAACAGCAAAAGGTAATGTTCTGAAAATGTATCATTCACACGATGACATCTGACATGCGTTGTCTTTGATAAATAAAGTGAAAATTAATTTATAAATAAATTATCGTTTTATGCAAATTATTATTTGAAATAATAAATTATTTTTTTAAATTATTATCTCGAATTTGAGCTACCGGAATGTACAAAACTTCGAATAATTGATTCGAATCAATTGAATTACCATTTTATTTAAACTAGATTAACAAATAAAAAATGTAAATTACACTAATTTGGAATAAATCAATAAGTTTATTTAATTGAATTATATAAAATTCGATCGTTTGATGAAAAGCTTATCGATACAAAATCGATAATTTTAGCGAATCAAAAATCGATTCGTTCGTACCAAATCGCACTAGATTTCAGCTTTTATTTTAATAAATATTTTCATTAAAATTAATTTACTTTAATACACATCTTCGCAAAATCACTGCACTAGTTTCACCATCGAGAAGACGCGAATTTAATTTATTTAAACAAATTAGAGCGATTTGTAATAATAACACACGTCTTTACCGAACGACGATTCTCCGATAACTAATTAAAAGGTAAGGTGACGAAGCGCTCGTCAAAATCTTGTGCAATCACAAAAAAAATGAGACAAAAAAGTATTTATCTACAATTTGTCTGATTAAAACCAGAGTTGGGCATATTTATATTTATAAATACGAATATATTTACAAGGACAAATTTTCGATAAATTCGGGTACAAATATATTTATATTTACAGGGGTGAATACGAATTTATTTAAATAATATTCGCATTACGTGCGTGAATATGCATATATTCGTATCGCATTTATCACTTTAAAGACCAAAAGTGACTGTTTTTGTATTTATTATTAATAAAATTAATAATTTTTAAGAAGAATTAATCCTTAATTAGTATTATCTACGTTCGAATAAAACTACAGCTTTTTTGAATCGTTGGTTTTGGCTTTAATTGCAAAATCTTTGGCTTAATAGTTTTAAGTTGCATTTAACGTCGTAAATAATTGCTTTTCTGGAATTTACCTTATGCCGTTTCCAAAATTAATAAGTATTTTATTTCAGTTTTCAATAATTTTGGTGTTTTAGATTTTTATTCATTTTTCTTTTTTAAAAATTTATTTTTTATCTAAGATGGGTATTATTCACAATTTTTTCACTGTTAGGCTAAATTTAATTTTATATTTTACAGCAAAATTAACAATTAGTTTTGTGGCAAGAGACGAGTTGGTTCCCGTGTTTCCTATTCCTTTCTAATAAGAACCGAATTAGTCAGGGCTGAGTTGGTTTTTCTTGATCATACAAGATATTTGGGCGGATTAAAATATTAAGATACTTAATAGATATTATTCCTCTGTCCAAAATGGCACTATTTTATAATTTAAGTCAAAATTCACTAAAACTAGAAGGTTTGATTCCCTGACAACACGTTGACAAAACGTTTGTTTAGAAATTCATGTTTAGTTTTAAATGCTTTAAAAATTTGTGATATTACAAATATTTATTTTATCTTAATTATACTGTTAAATAATCGTTTTGTATTCAAGTTACTTTTGACACCAATTTGTTTCTATTATGTGTAATTGGGAAGAGCTTATAAAAGTTACCAAGACATCTGTAACAATTGTTTATCAATTCCATTGAAATATCCCACTTCAAATTCGAATATCCCGGGTTTTCTTGCTAGTACAGTTAAGGTTGGCAGCGTTGCTGGAGGGAAGTTGGGGGAAGTTGGAGAAGCGAGAGAGATGCGCGGCCATGACACCAGTCAGTCGGCCACGAGAGTAGTTCCCAGACACACCTCGGGTAGTTCCGACGCCATTATTCACATTCAAAATTTACAAAGGCTATTTTGTTGGCATTTTAACGAAATAACCACGTAAAAATACTGTGAAACTATTGAGAAGACCATTGCTGATAAGGTTATATTTGGATGGTTTTGAAAACCCAAGATTTTTGTCGATAAATTGAAACCACGTGGTGTGATAAATCAGTTTAGTGAAAAAGGGACTTACATGTGGTTTAAACTGTTCTACAGGTAATCTGAACTCTTTTATCATTATTAAATATTGTTTAAAATTGTCATTTACTCATAATTTGCTTAAAATATGTTTATTGTACTTTTGAAGTGGGGGCGACAGGTCGAGACTTGTTTTATTCAATTGATCGTTTAAATTACAAATTTGTGGCATCTAAATTTGAAATTGTATTTTATTAACTTCATAGATTAAAATTTGAACTAAATTATTTAATAGAAATTGATATTTTGACATCTTTTTTGTTGTTTCTGAGTCAATATTCAAATCATTAATCGTTTCAAAAGTGGCCATTCATAAGAGTGACTGACAATTCTGATGGAACCGTGGTAGTATCTATAACATTTCATCAAATGGAGGCTGATCACTATTATGTTTATTATGGCTGTTTGCACTGTCTTATTTAAGTAATGCTTGAAGTAAATTCTTGAGTTGGTCTTAAAGTTAGAAAGAACTTAAATTAAGAAATGCTTACTTAAAAGCGATGCAACCGCCCATTAGTGAATGTTTGGGGGGGTGAGAGTAGAGATGGGGCCGTTAAGTAGTAGCTACTGGAACATCGCCTCATGTCCGCTACACTCTTGGCCTAAACGTTCTCCCACTTAATTTTTTTTTTGGTTCTGTTTAGGAAAAGAGAGTGGGTTGGAATGATGTTAGAATGGAATGATTGGTTTTAAATGTTATCCAAACGTACCTGATAAGAATCCTTTGGGGCTCGACCTACAGGGGGAGGGGATGATAGCATTGTGACTACTTCGTGACTAATTCTCATGACAAACCATTCTTTACCTAATCATTTGCTATCATTTCAAGTAGAATGGTTGAACAAGTAATCTCAACCATTTGTGTTCACACCTGTCACACCTTTGTAATTATTTCTTTAACTTTTGTAAAATTTAGTGATCTGACTTGACGTGCTTCCCCCAAAATTTACATGTCAAATGTTTCAAAATTGTTATAAATGTTTTCTTGAATATTTATGTAACTTTTATTTGAAAACATATTTGAGTTTTGTTTGTGGACACGGTTTGGGAAGGTTTTATCCGGTCCTTCTTGCAGTTAGAAATTATAATTGTTTGTAAAATGCACTAACAGAATGTTACATCTATTTTATTGTTTATTTATGTGTATATTTGATGTGCTTATATTATGATTGTTTTGTTTATTTGTTGTCTTTTTATTGATGTGCATTTTGTTTGGTTGTCTTTCTTGTGCATTGATTTAATTTTATTTGGTTTATTTGATGTTTCTGACATAATTTACTGCAAGAAATGAACAAATAAATGTCTCCTTCCAAATTGTAGTTTCGTTGTATTCTCCCAACTGAACCCTCATACAGTCACATCTCAAAGAACTTTGCCGCCATTTTGTTAAACACAACGTAGGGGTCCTTTTCACTAGACGACGATCACGACTTTGGCCACTTTTCTTTAAATTTGAATTTCGCTCACTAATTTGAGTTCATGGCGGTAAGTATGGCCTAGTTTGGGTCATTACACCATAGACTCTACAATTTTTTTTATAAGCATACGATATAAAAGCGGTATTTTACAAAGGTAAAAACAATCGCACATGCAAATTGGTCTATTGCTTTCTCCCAACTTATTTATGGGAAAAAAAAATTACACAGTATATGTAGTCCAGTGACGGCTCGTCGGCCAAACATAGGGATAGCTTTAAATTAGTAACTACTTTCTGTTATCTCATCAGAAATCAGAATTTTTATTTCCCATAAAAAACATGAAGTTTTATTTGTTTCTTTATGTATAAATTAAACTGCAATTTTGGTTACCAAATCTATTAATTTATTGTGAATCGTTTTTAATAATACGTGAAAAATAGAAAAAGAATCTATAAATTTCTTAAAATTTTCATATAGTGTCACAGCAAAATTCAGCATTGTTTCGTCATTACTCCGAAACGACATTTCTTGAGTGGATAAAAATATAATCACGTTTATCAGATATATTATCATTTTTCTATTTTCTCGAACCTGTTCATTAAATTTGTTCATAAATTGATGACGAGCACAGTTCATAAGCATTTCCAATATTTTGTTTACCGAATAATTTGTATTGCAGTGCGTCGAATGAGTAATGCCCCATAGATTTTAAAAAAAGAAGACAATAGGTATCAACAAAACAATTTTCGCTACCTGTTAACCAAACAAATTTGTCATACATTGTTTTGGAAAATGAACTATTCTTAAGTCAACGCAAATGTGCTTTATATCGGTGTTCCGTGTGTGGTCAGGGTCGGCTGGCCGTTAACGTTTAAGAAGTGAAGCGCCGCGCCGCGCCGATGCTTTGCTTGCCTTTTAATTTAAGGAATCGGCATAAACATTAAAACAATGGAGCATAATAATTATTTCTTGTTATTGAGAAAAGACATCCTTACACAATTTTTTTATATTTTTTTTATTTACTATACATATTTTCTAAATGAATTTTATTTAACGCCAGAAACCCCAATAACAAGTGTTAGTTGAAATATTTTTCATTTTACTCGTCATAAATATTAAATAAAAATACATTATTGTTAATTAATTTATTATCTGTATTAAATACATTGGCACCCATTAAATAATAAAAATTATAATCAAAACAAAACATCGAAAAGCAGGAAACGAAGAAGTCTACGGACTCCGATCTGGGAGCAAGCGACGGCCAAGATGGATCTGGCTGTTGGCCGACCTAGGGTGTATCAATCTACGACAGCCAGTTGTGACTTTATATAGCTGTGTCGTCGTATAGAAAATACGAGTCGGAGCGCGTAGATAATTTCCACTACTTGTTCATAATACCGGCCTGCCGCGTTAGCGTCTTGACGTTCAAACAAAAAACATGCAATATAAAAAATTGTTTTGAGGAACAACTCAAAAAATATTAAATTATAGGTATATTATTAGATATTAAAAAATTGTGTTGTATTTTTTCTTAAAAATGTTAAATAAAAAATATTTCATTTTTGCAAAATATATTTTTTTACTGTTCAGTATTTCTCGGTACGGCCGGGCCGACCCTCAGGCCGACCCTGCCGTCCCTGACGAGCCGTCTATACGGCTAATATACTATTACGATAAGTATGTACTTATCGTAAATGACATAATCAAAGTGAATACACTTGTCGTTACTTTAGGGCCAGTTGCATAAACGCCACTCAAAATTTGATGATCATCAAAAAGTTGATTTGCGATTTGATTTGCTATAATCTAAATACTTTCAAATTTAGACCAATAAAATCTCAAATTATCTTTTTGATGACTGTCAAAATTTAATTGGCGTTTATGCAACCGGACCTTAGTATAACAAAATTTTATTTGCAGTTTTTTATAATTATAAAAATTTAAGAAAATATTTATTTTACTTAAAACACTGAGCTAGAGTAATATTAATTAATATTATCAATAATGACACAAGCCTACTCAGGCTGGTCCGACTCATTTTCAGTGATCAAGAGTGTACATTCGATCTGATGTGATGTCGATGTTGTGCTACTCATCTCTTAGGTGTCTCATGACCGATTTTTATATTTGTATCACCCACGTGTGGCTAAGTTTTAATAAACAATTTATTGTAGTTATTAAATCGATTGAATTATACAAAATAATTCATTACATTTTAAATTTATTGTAGAAGGTAATTATAATCATAATACTTAATTATCAATAAGCGGAATATTAAGATTTGATTAATTTTTAGGTTATGTTATCCAACGTTTTAAATCTATTAGAAAATTGTTAATTAAAATGGATAAAGACCTTCCTTTTAATTGTGAGAAGAGTAGTTTAGAAATATATTGTTGCAAATATTGCGATTTTAAAACAAATATTGGAATTTTGTTTTGTGGTCATTTTCTAGAATTCCATGCAATAGACAAGAAAAGTCCATTCACATCTATTTCTGTTGAATGTTTTTTATGTACAAAATGCAATTTTTCAACATTTTCCTCACTTCTTTGGGTCAAACATGTTATGAATTGTCAAATTGCAATGGAAAAGATACAATGCATTAATAAATATCAGTGCTCTCATTGTACATATAAAGCAAACTCTAATGATCATTTGAAAAACCATATAGTAAGAAAACACACAGCACCAGAAAAGATCAAATGGTATAAATGTGATCAGTGTGACTATAAAGGAAAAACAAAACAAGATCTAAGACAACATGTTAGAATACATTCAATGAGAAAATATGAATGTAACAAATGCTCTTTTAAAACTGTGTATAAAGGTAATTTAAAAACACACATAATTGTACGTCATACAGACCAAAAAGATATACAATGGTTTCAATGTGATCACTGTACCTACAGAAGCAAAGTAAAAAGATATTTAACAAAACATGTCAAAGCACTTCACAACTCAGAGGAAAATAAGAAGTTATTTTATTGTCATCATTGTGAATACAAATCAATTTACAAGCACTCAATGAAAACACATATTCTTTCAAAGCACACACCAGGAAAAGATGTTGCAAAATATGAGTGTGACATATGCGGGCATAAAACTATACAAAAAGGAAATTTAAAAGTGCACATTATTCAACGTCATACAGACCCGAAAAACATTAAGTGGCACCAATGTGAATACTGTACTTATAAAAACAAAACGAAATCAGATTTAAAAAAACATGTACGACAGCACATGTCAAGAAGCAAAGTAATAACAGGTTCAACACGCCATGTGAAAGCAGATAAAGTATCAGAAGATATAGCAAAATGAATCACCCTTGACCGGTACAGATTTTATAAGTGGGATTATTAAGCAAATTGAATAAAAATACTTTTTTTTAAATAGCTGTTTTTTTAATAAACATTATTTTTAGCTTTTGCTTAGTACTGTCCTGGTAAGTTCAGGTAAGATCATAAATCCGGTCTAGCTACCTAGCTTTGTGACTAAAATCTATGGCAAATTTAAGAAAACATGTCATAAATTGATTCAACTTCTGAGTCCATAATCTAAAATTTGGTTTTATTTAAAATTTAGCAATTTTTTTACAAAAATAAAAATACGGATCAGTTTAGAAATAAATTTCTGATTGATTAGTGTAAAAATTAGAAGTTTGAAAATTTCGCAAATACTGTTTTTTTAATTTTACAACCATAAATAAAATGATATCAAAAAAGTAATTAGGTACGATTGAAGTAATCCCCTCTTTTAATATAATCTGTAAGTTGCATTCTTTTATGATACGAATTAAGGCTAAAAATGGGGGTGGAGGTAAAACTTGGAACACCCGGTATAAGGTTTTATCCACTGTCTTGTATTTACTTCTTTTTTATAGTTTTTCGGTTAGATAGAAGTGAAGTTAAAACGCTATTCAATTTTTTAATTTGTCGGCGATTTTTTCGCCATTCTAATACCGTGCTTTCGTGTTTACACCCACACTGAATTAACTTGAAATCGTATTTAATGAGACTCCAGCATCACGTTTTTTGAATGCACTTGGTTTGCTTTCCATTGTTACTACTTTTTTTACGTTTAGAGTCTATGTTCATTGTTCATGCTGGTTTACTAACGCACTTCTTAACAAAACAGAACTGCATAAATACACTTAAATACAAACAGTTTTTAAAAAAGTAATTCCAAAGCTTTATTTCGAATTCCTGGAATACGTAACAAGTAAACAAAACGCTTGTCTGTTTTACAGCAAAACACATGCCGTTTCGGATAATCGGAAGGTTTGATCAACTTTGTTTCGGATAAAACAGAGAAATCAATTTGTACTTATATTTCGCATAAAGCGGTTTCGGATAATCTATATTTCATTGATTATTGTGAATATTATCGATAATGACACAGGCGTATTCTGCTCGACCATCTCATTTCAAGTGATCAAGAGTGTACAATCGATCTGCTGATGTGAAGTCGATGTTGTACAAGTCATCTTTCAGGTGTCTCATGGCCGATTTTTATATTTGTGTATCACCAGTGTTGCCAACTGTATAACGCATCCCACCACCAAGGTTCGTAAATTTATAGGTTGTCTGGTAACTTTAAGCCAATCAGAAGTCAGATAAAAGCCCGCGAAAGTGACGTCACTCAGCGTGCCTTTTTAAAAATTAAGCCACACGTAAGACAAATTTTAGTTTATTTTTACTGTATAAATATTTATTAATTAAGAAATAATATATATAATGTAGTTGTTTTTGTTTAATTTTAAGTTTCTGGGAATTTAAACCATGGTTTTTGTAATAAGGAGGTAAATCGTTTATGTCAAAAAATTAATAAAAGTTTTGTACGAACCTTTTTTTTTGTCCTACTCTGTATTTAATTCGTTATCCTAAAGTTTTAGAAGAGAGTGAACTTTGGTTCACAAAAATATATCTGGGATTGTGACAATCAAATAATTTAAATTAATTGTATGATTTATTAAAAACCTAAAATTTTTGCCTATTACAAACCATTTTATTATATTAAAATAAAAAATACAACCAAAGAGAAAAAAGTATAATTTAATTAACCCTTTGTGTGCCAACGGTACACAAAGATCTGGATCCTTTGGAAAGGTAAAAAATAAAAGATTTTCGCCGATTTCTTTACCTCCTTTTGAATTTTTCTTGCAAATTGCAGCCATGCAAAACATCCACCCGGCATCTTCTAAAATATAATTATTAAGAAAACTCATATAAAATAGTTTTGAGGTTAGGTTCAAAATTTTGGTTTATTTATTTAATTTTCTAAATCAAATTGATATCAAATGAAAACTGACGTCTATTAACAAATTATCGTTATTACTCACCTTTAAGGCCCTAATACAGCCCCACAAATAAATGAAATAATGCTTCACATTAAACCCAAAAATATTGTCTAAAAAGAACAGTTCGCTATCACTTAGTCACAGTTTTTTTTTAATAAACAATACAGTTTAACACTTGATACCAAAACTGCAACACCACACTTACAAAATAAATTTAAAATCAACCAACATAGCCAAAAAAATTTTTGACCACAAACCCCAAAAGTTTGGGCACGCTTGATGACGCATAAACATGGCGACTATATCTGTCTCTCTCTTTTGTTTACATAGTTACCAGACAACCTAAGAATTCAAGGAACCTTGTCCCACCCTTTGATTATATATACAAGTGGATACCTAATAGCCTAGGGACCAACCGAACACATAAAAAGAAATGGGATGAAATGTAGGATGACAAGTTGTGCGCATGACAGCGCCTAATTTAAAAATATTGAACATTTCAATTCAAATATGTTAAGTTCCAACATTTTCTAACTGAAAAGTGAAAAGACTTGAAAAAAATATATATAAATAGGTTAATAATAAAAAACAAACCGTACGCAAACAAAATTTATTGATTTTTAAACAATATAATTTTTGATAGTTTCCGCCTAATATAATTTTCCTTATTTACAACAGTTTTACAATAATAATGTATTCTAATTTTGACAAATAAATCTATAATCAATTTAATTAAATTCGTGCGATGATTGTCAAAAATGTCTTGGTCCGCTATATGATGAAAAAAAGCATCGGATAAAAAAACATGCTGATTTGCTTGGACAAATGATCTATGCTTTATTACGTTGATATTTTTTTTTAAATTATTACACATTTGCCTGAAACAAATTTCTGTAATTTTACAAATTTTTGTTACATCATCAGATGGGATTTTTAGGTTTCCGCGATTTTTTATAAATAAAAAAGAGTCTTTAGATGATTGCTTATTATTAAGGACGGCCTGACAAAAGTGGCACGTTATTTTTTTCTCTATTTTAAATACAGTGAACCCCGCAATATACTCAACCACTGTAAAACTAAATAAGCTTAGTTCCCATTTTGTATATAGGTAATCATGATCGCTAACTTCTATCTGCACATCAGGCTCAATGATATTATCACAACTTGCTTGTGAATAAGTTCCAACTGACAAAATTTTGATGTCACCAAAATCCTGGCAATTGCCAGAACTTTGCACTTCATGCCTCACAAGCAAGCGACGATAAGCACACTTAAACTGATGTGCTGATGGATTATTGTTAAAACCTCCCTTACTCCTAACAGCACTAAAAAAAACTTCCAAATGGTCTTGGCTTAACTTATAAGTTAACAAGTAATTGTAACCTGCATATTTTTCTTTTAAGAGACAAAACAAACTAATTGAATTTTTCAAATCTACGATAATGCCCAAAAAACCTGTCTTCCTATCTGAATCTATAATAAAAGTTGTTCCTATTTTAATTTGTTTTATGTATACAATGATTTCATCTATTTTTTGACGCAGAAATTGCAAAGTTTCCTCACATATCTTTTTTTTATATACAGATTTTGCCCATACACTCCTACTATTTAAAATGTCAAATGCATCATTAAACATTTTTAAAAATGTAGACGTGGCTTCAGAATTTTGAAATTCTGGGAGATGCTTGGAGGCCCATTGCAACGATGTTGCTACACTTTCACTTAAAGTTTGAATGGCGAGTTTGGCATTCATTTTTTCATTTTGCCATTGAATGTGTCGTGTTGTCAATTTGTTGCCTAAGCGAAGTCCTTCGGTTGCTTGCACTTGTTGTAATTGTTTGATAAAACTCCACTTTACAAATTCTGATTCCACATTTAGTATCTCCTTGGCCCCAAGTGCATTTCTTACGAGCTTAATCATGTGCACAGCATCAAAGAATACAAATACTTTGTTCTTGGTTTCATAGTGAATAAACCAAGGCTGAAAGCGGTCGAAGCTGAAATTGCAGCCTAAAGCTGTGCACATTTTAATATTTGAAGCCGTCCCATCGAAAGTTAGTGAATGGCATTTGACATTAACATCCTCAAGCATGTTGAGGCACCTTGATATCAAATGTGATCGTTCTTCTCCAGTCATTCCATTAATAACAAAATATCCCAAAGGAATTTTCCAATGGGAATTTAGCGAAACTGCCATTATGACAAGGACATTTTTTCCCAGCTCTTTAATGTCCTCATTGGAAGTATTGTCTTCAGTTCCGACATCTACATACCCGTAAAACTTCTTTCCATTCCAATGGACATTTTGTCTAATTGACATCTCATCAATAACTAAATTCACAAGGACAGGACCATTTGCTCTGCTTTTCAATTTCAGTGCTTCAAAAGCCTCTTTCGTGAAGCCTGGTTCTGCATCAATTGCCATGTACCAATTTTGTAATGTGCTTGGATTTGGCAATTTATTATTAAATATTTTTCTCACATATTTATAGGCTTTTGGAGAATAAAAGTTCAAAGTAAGAGCGAAAGCTCGCAATTCAGGAGGAAACTTCTCTTTCTTTTTTTTACTCATAAAACGTCTCCAAATTGCTTTCACAGAATCTGAAGCTGTGACCTTAAAATTAAAAAAATGAAATAAACTTAAATTATCAAATAAAATAAATCATACAAGTAGTGTCGCTTCTGCGTTAACACTTATGAGATTTTTATTCTTTAGGTGCAAAACCAAGTCTTCAAGCTTTGTGATTTTCCTTTTCAATTTATAATTTTCTGTACGAGCAAAAAGCAGTTTCCTCTTTAAATCATTCATCTTTTCAATAGCATTATCATAATGTCTGCGTGCACTCCTTGGAGAATTAAACAGTTTTCGACGTTTTTTGGGAGTGGTCTCTAATGAAACATCTGGAGTTGTAGAAGATTTCGAAGCTGGCTCATCATTCACTGCTGCAAGATAAAAAAAACAAATTTTCTCTTTGTGAATACATATTTTTCAAAGAAAACTTACATAAAACAGTATTTGATTGATAAAAAGACGTTTGCAGATTGGCAGTTGATTCTTGTATGTTGCAAGAATTTACCAGAGCTGGAAAAATAAAAAAAATAAATAAAAATTATCTAATTTTTTTACTTTAATGAAAATCTACCTGTATTATTTATAGTAGTGTTCAATAGCAAAGGCTGATCAGCCTCTGATAAGAAACGTGTATTGTAAATATTATTTACAGATGCAGGGGCTGACACAACTACAAGAGGTGACTCCACTGTCATCAAACTGAGCTCACCACTAGCTTTTCCATAGCAATTTGGCAAATTAGTAACTTGCTTTTTTACTTTCTTTGATCTGCTAATAACATACATTTCATCAGTAAATTGTAAATTTACAGGGCAATATAAACATTACTTTTTCTGCAAAAACATTGTTGGGACTGAATTTTTAATCAATCTACTTCGACCACTTATAGTATTACTAAAGCATGACTTGGCAAAATGTTGGCTACAAACTTGAGTACTTTTCATTATATCGTCTTCACTGAATTTAAATGCAGCAAGCCACTGCTTCCTAGAAAGAAGATCTTTTGGAAACCTATGAATGAATATAAAATTTTATAAAACCAGTGCACAAATTAAGATTTCCAAACTTACCGATGATAGGATAACGATGGATCCTTTGTTTTGCAGAAATAACACAGCTTATTATTGCCGGTCATATTGTTTTCGCCAAACAAAAAACACAAAATTAACTCAAAAAAGCAACTTTTTATAAAAACACGTGGTCTCACAAAACTTCGCACAATCGACACAACCAGTCGGCACAACGCACAAGTCAAAAAGATATGTCAGCTGTCTAAAAACTTCTGTCAATTGAGAAACGGTACTTGCGCAAAAGATTGGCATCCTACATTTCGTTGCATCTCTTTCTGGCGTACGCTATTTTTGAGGGTATCCTTGTCCCCCAAATCTTTTCAAAATGTGTACTCCTCTAACACATTGAATTAGGTATCCACTTGTATATATAATCAAAGGTCCCACCACTACCTCTCGCGAGACATACCGCTACAATTTTTAAAAAACCGCTACGGCTACTAAAATTTGAATTTTAAAAAAATGTCAAAATAAAACAACTGTATAAAAAATAGTTTTCTTATTTTTAAATCAAAAACTAAAAACATAAATAAACCTTACATAACTAACAACAGTTTTTAGTGCAACAAAATTTGTAATGTAATATTAAATCGTGACTTAAGCTTCTTTATTTTATCAAGACGGATAAGAATAAGCTGACTACTGAAACGTAGTTTTATTGCATTTGCATTAAAAGAAAAATGTTTAAAAAAAATACTTTTTTATTATATACAGGGTGTTATGGAAATGAGTGCAAATATTTTAACCTGAAATACAGCACCACAAATAATAAAAATCTGTAAAATTTTTTTTGTCCTATCTCAACTAACAACAAAATTACAGGCCGTCAAAGTTGGGTATAAAAAAACGCTTAACCAATTAATACCAAATTTGGTACACAAATGAAGTTGACTGTTCTCTTTTTATTTCTACTAGCAAAATTTTGCTGCACATCTCAATTTCAAGTTACGGCACTTTTTTTTCACATTTTGGGTAATTAACCAATTTTTTTCTTATTAATTTCCAATTTTTGTAGCAAAAATGAATATGCCAGTAGATTCTACATAAAACTGCAAGAATGCAATATTTTGCTAAAACGTATCGTTTTCGAGATAATTACGTTTAAAGTATAAAACTGACTTTTCATCTTTAACTTTGGCGTCCTCTAGCTCCTAAACGGTGCAACTTAGTATAGAGGTAAATTGTGTTAAATTGCTTCATTTTGACCTGAAAAACCTATGATTGCCCTATGTTAAAAAAAATGTTATACGTTTTGTAATAATTAATTTTTAGGTTATAATTTTGTTATCAGTTGAGATAAGACAAAATTTTTTTTACAGATTTTTATTATTTGTGGTGCTGTATTTCAGGTTAAAATATTTGCACTCATTTCCATAACACCCTGTATAGTACCTAGCTTAATACATTATAATCTGCTTAAAATAAAAATCCGATTGTTCAACGCACTTTGTTTTAAATCAATTCCGCTATTTTTGTAAGTAACTCATCTTGCCGCCGCTACGCCACTACAAAGGCTAAAAAAATCCGCTACAGTAGGGGAATTCCGCAGTCCGCTACGGTTGGCAACACTGTGTATCACCCACGCGTGGCCACGCTTTAATAAACAATTCATTTGTGGTTGTTATTAAATCGATTGAATTATACAAAGTAATTCAGTACATTTGAAATTTATTGTAGAAGGTAATTATAATAATATTTAATTATCAATAAGCGGAATATTAAGATTTGATTAATTTTTAGGTTATGTTATCCAAAGTTTTAAATCTATCAAATAATTGTTAATTAAGATGGATAAAGACCTACTTTTTAATTGTGAGAAGAGTAGTTTAGAAATATATTGTTGCAAATATTGCGATTTTAAGACAAATATTGGAATTTTGTTTTGTAGTCATTTCCAAGAATACCATGCAATAGACAAGAAAAGTCCATTCACATCTATTTCTGTTGAATGTTTTTTATGTACAAAATGCAATTTTTCAACATTTTCATCACTTCTTTGGATCAAACATGTTATGACTGGTCAAATTGCTACGAAAAAGAAACAATCTTATAATAAATATTGGTCCACTTATTTTCCTGCATCTAATTTGCTCAAACATAAACTGAATTGTCAAGAAATTGGTAAGAAAAAGAAACAATCCATTGGTAAATATCAGTGCTCTCATTGTACGTACAAAGCAGACTGTAATAGTAATATGAAAGACCACATAGTAAGAAAGCACACAGCACTAGAAAGGATCAAATGGTATAAATGTGATCAGTGTGACTATAAAGGTAAAACAAAACAAGATATAAGACAACATGTTATAATACATTCAATGAGAAAATATGAATGTAACAAATGCCCCTTCAAAACTGTGCATAAAGGTAATTTAAAAACACATATAATTGTACGTCATACAGACCCAAAAGAGATACAATGGTTCCAATGTGAACACTGTACTCACAGAAGTAAAGTAAAATCAGATTTAAAAAAACATATGAAAGCACTTCACAGCTCAGAAGAAAATAAGAAGTTATTTTACTGCAATCACTGTGAATATAAAACAAAGACAAAATTTCATGTGAAAAGACACATTCTTTCAAAGCACACACCACGAAAAGATGCTGCAAAATATGAATGTAACACATGCAACTACAAAACGGTACTTAAACAAAGCCTAAAAGCACACATTATTCGAAAACATACAGCTCCAGATGATATACAATGGTACGAATGTGAGCACTGTACTTTCAGAAGCAAATTTAAACAATATTTAACAAAACACATGATTGAAAGTCATACAAACCCGAAAGAGATACAATGGTTCCAATCTGAACACTGTACCCACAGAAGTAAAGTAAAAAGTAATTTAACAAAACATGTCAAAGCACTTCACAACTCAGTGGAAAATAAGAAGTTATTTTACTGCAATCACTGTGAATATAAAACAAAGACAAAATTGCATGTGGAAAGACACATTCTTTTAAAGCACACACCACGAAAAGATGCTGCAAAATATGAATGTAACACATGCAACTACAAAACGGTACTTAAAGAAAGCTTAAAAGAACACATTATTCGAAAACATAGAGCTCCAATTGATATACTATGGCACGAATGTGAGCACTGTACCTACAGAAGTAAAGTAAAAGCAGATTTAAAAAAACATGTGAAAGCACACCACAGCTCAGAGGAAAATAAGAAGTTCTTTTATTGCGATCACTGTGAATACAAATCAAATTACAAGTGCTCAATGAAAAAACATATTCTTTCAAAGCACACACCAGGAAATGATGCTACAAAATATGAATGTAATAGATGCAACTACAAAAGCATACAAAAAGGAAACTTAAAAGTACACATTATTCAACATCATACAAGTCCGGTTCATACAAAATGGTACGAATGTGAACAATGTACTTATAGAAGCAAATTTGAAAAATATTTAACAAAACATGTGAAAGCATTTCACAGCTCAGAGAAAAGTAAGAAGTTATTTTTCTGTGAACACTGTGACTACAAATCAATAATAAAATCACAACTGAAAAACCACATTCTTGCAAAGCATACAGCACGAGAAATTGCGGCTAAATATAAGTGTGAGACATGCCAGTACAAAACTATACGTAAACAACATTTGAAAAGACATATTATTCGACGTCATACAGTCTTGGAGGAAATTAAGTAGCATTAATGACAACATTATAATTAGAGAAATAAAAATAGAAAAAAGAAAAAAAAAGTCACCAAAAAAACTATCTCAGTTTTATCACGATGACATCAGACCTTTGTCTTTGATAAAAAAAAAGTGAAAATTAGTTTATAAATGAATCATCATTTTATGTAAACTAGTATTTGAAATAATAAATATATATATTTTTAATTATTATCTTGAATTTGGGCTTTCAATTGAATTACCGTTTTATTTAAACTAGATTAACAAATAAAAAATGTAAATTACACTAATTTGACATAAATCAATAAGTTTCTTTGTTAATTGAATTATTCAAAATTATATAAAATTCAATTGTTTGATGAAAAAGCTGATTCATAATTAATTTGAAATAATTATCGTTTAATCGGTAGAAAATCGATAATTTTAGCGAATCAAAAATCGATTTGTCTGTACAAAATTACACTTCTACTTGATTTCAGCTTTTATTTAAATAAATATTTTCATTAAAATTAACTTACTTTTAACACACATCTTCGCAAAATCACTGCACTAGTTTCACCATCGAGAAGGCGCGAATTTAATTTATTTAAATAAATTAGAGCGATTTGTAATAATAACACATGTCTTTGCCAAACGACGATTCTCCGATAACTAAACAAAAGGTGAGGTGAGGAAACGCTCGTCAAAATCTTGTGCAATCACAAAAAAAATGAGAGAAAAAAGTGTTTATCTACAATTCGTGTGATTTAATCCAGCTGAGGTGAGCATATTTATATTCGTAAATACAAATTGATTTACAAGGGCAAATTTTCTATGAATATGAAGACACTTAGATTTATATTTACAGGGTGAATACGAATTTATTTAAAAATTTGCATTGCGTGCGTGAATATGAATGTATTCGTAACGCAAATTTATCATTTTTAAGACCAAAAGTGACTATTTTTGCATTTGTTATTAATAAAATTAATAATTTTTACAAAGAATTTATTTTTAGTTAAAAGTTTTTACGATTCTACGTTCAAATAAGACTACAGTTTTTTCAAAATTGTTAATTTCGGCTTTAATTGCAAAATTTATTGATTAAAAATTTAAGTTGCATTTAATATCATAAATAATTATTTTTCAGTGGTGGCAGGATGTTTAAGAAAAATAAATAATTTTCCTAAGATAACTCTTAGTGAATCTTTTGGTTAAACTGCGTTATCTGACCGAGAAGGCAATTCTACTACAAAAGAATTAAATTTATATTTTTGCACAGGATCCATCCCTTGTGATGGTGTAATAGAGGCAACAATTGTTTTTGGGAAATTATGCAGTCATTTGAAAGAATCAAGATTAAATAGAAAAAGTAAATTTAATTAAATTAAATATAAGTTGGAGATTTCACAAATTAATAATTATCGATTAATTATATTAACACTGTTGGTGGATAGAATCTTAATTAAAATATTTATAACAAAAATTACTTCTTAAACAAAACTTGGGTGCAAGTTTTGTTAAGATCTTATTCCTTCAGAAATTAATAGAATTACATAAAGAAAATTAAATAAAACAAACATTTTACAGACTTGATGATTTTTGCCTGAGAACTTAAAATTTCAATCTTTGCTAATCATTACCTTTTTTCTTTCTTTAAAATTTTATGATACCGACGCATTCTACGCACTTTTAGTTACAATTTTAAATAAAATCATCAAACTGTCCTTCAGATTTACACTTCAGACGGGTGTTTATTTTACTTTCAATTCTAATTTATGAAGTCGGGAGAGACACTAGCACGAGCTAATCATGATACTTGATATTACGATGAACGTCTTTATCACTTTTTCCAATTGTAATTGAAATAATTTACTTTATTATTAACTGCTATAAATTATCAAGAAGTTTATTAAAAATTACTCAAATAATTTAGTAAAACAAATATGTAATAAGTAAAGCTTGGGTGCTGGAGAGTCTTGATTAAACGACCAGGTAATTAACAGGTGTAATCCAGCGGGTTGCATGTTATATATTCAACTGGTCTACACCAGTTGAGCAGTAGACCAGTTGAATGAATAACATGCAACCCGCTGGATTACACCTGTTAATTACCTGGTCGTTTAATCAAGACTCCCCAGCACCGAAGCTTAGTAATAATAAAGTCCAATTTACTCAATAATTATTAAAGACTACATTTTAATTTAATAATTTTAAAACTTTAACTAAAAATTCATAAACAAAAAGAACAAACAAAATTATAAAAATCATTTTAGATGAATAAGATTAAGGCCAATTGTTAGTACTCACAGCAAAACATCTCGAAGTTCAACTTCGGGACTTAGTGCAACTTGGAGTAGATACTGGAGAGGGTATCTTCTTGTGACGAAGAGAGAAAGAGAAAGTCGTAGCAATGATGGGCTTTTATTAAATATAAAACTATGTACAAAAATAAAATAATAACTAAATCCTGTTTCAATAAAACGGTAACATTGCTGAAGTTGACACAACGGCCTCTGGGTCGTCTTCAGCAGCTTTGTTCTCTAGGTATCGGTCAGCTTAAGCGTCTCGCGGGTTAATGCGCCGCATGTACTTGTCGAAGAGGAGTGGTAAGATACCCATAATGCACCGTGAGTAGCGGTTTCAGGAAGGAAGAAGACACTGGGTTGATGCACCAGTGAGTGACAAGGTTCGGGAGAAGTGACTTCGAGGTAAATGCGCTCGCAAACGAGAAAAAGAAACGGGGAAAACGAAAAGAAAAAAGTAGAGAGGCGTTGGTGGTGGTCTGTCGGTAGTGAGAAGCGTACGTTATAAGACTAATAAAATATACAAAAGTTTTACATTTTAATTATCAGGTATCAGGTATATATAAGGTATATAATAAAAATATTTTTTTACAGGTATTTTGCCCCATACTAAGACAATATTTGTTTTAAAGTGTCCAGATTTTTGTAAAACTTTCCGCAAACTTTTGCCTCTAGAATTAATCAGATAGAAACCAGGAATAACTCTTTCAGCAAGACTCAGCTCCAGCTCACCAAAAATTGTAGAGAAGTTTAGGCAAAGAGTAGGGATTTACAAAGAGGCGACAGTCAGACAAGAAAGCAAATTTTAGAGAGAGATACCCTAACAACCCAATTTAAAGGGACAGTCGTTTCTGTTACGTTCAGCTCGGTTAGAGTCGTCGCAGCTTCACTTCTGATTTGTCGAGAAACACGTGACGAGGATAAAGTGGTTGGTGTATCGTGTTTCATGTTAATTTTCACCTGAGTATTTCAGATTTCGTGCGCATGCACCAACCCAATTTAAAGGGACGAATGTTTCGAGGTCATAGAATTGTGTTTAAAAAGATCAAAGCAGCCGCTCGAAGTGTCGCCTCTTTATAAATCCCTACTCTTTGGTTTAGGCTTAAGTTTTACCAAAGAATGCTTAAAATTAGAGGGTTGGTACCACTGAAAATAGAAGTTTGTTTATAAATTTAACCGCGTAAATTGCTCATTGCTTTTCTTTTAACAAGTGTTTTACTTTTAAATGTTTTAAACCAAATTTCGTTTTGCATTTCAAAATACAGTGCTGCATTGTTGCCACTCAATCTGCTGCGAATCTCTATGAAATCGAATAGTGTGTCTTTTAAAATGTTCTTTAAATTTAGTTTCAAAGTTGCATATGTTACATTCATATTTTGTGTCATTTTCTCCTTCTGTATGACTTATAAAAATGTGTTTTTTAAGAACAAACTTGTAATTTGATTTGTATTCACAAAAATCGCAGTAGAATAACTTCTTTATCGCTGAAGACTGATGTGTTTTCACATGATGTATTAAATTTGATCTCGTCTTGCTACAGTGTTCACATTGGTACCATTCTCTTTTATTTGGAGCTATATGATGTAGTATAATGTGCGTTTTTAAATTATATTTACGAAGAGTTTTAAAATTGCATATGTTACATTAATATATTGGGACATTTTTTAATTATGTGTGCATTTTATTCTGCATTCTCTTATTTATTTCAGAAAATTTTTAAAAAGTTTGAAATATATATTGCTTCGTTTTAAGCTTAGCGTCTGTTTTATATAATTTATGCAATTTCGATTCTAAATTTTTAATGACAAATTTTTCGACAATATTTTTTTATTTGTCATAGTGGTGACTGTTTTGTCAGTAGCTTCAAATTTGATGTACAAAATACTCAAATGCTGAAACAATGCTGCAACTTTTGGTAATAAATATACCTTAGGTTTGGTCAAACTTATTAAAAAAACAGACTTTACGTTAAATTTTTAGCAAAAATGACGTCGACTTCCATATTAAAGTTTTAAAAAATTATTGAAAATTTGCTAAAAAATTATAAATTGGTAATCGTAGCTTAGGAGCTCAACTATCTGATTTTCAGTGATAAAGAGTGTACAATTGATCTGATGTGAAGTCGATGTTATGCAACTCATTTGTAAAGTGTCTTATGGCCGATTTTTATATTTGTGTATCATCCACACGTGGCCACGCTTTAATAAACAATTCATTTGTGGTTGTTATTAAATCGATTGAATTATACAAAGTAATTTAGTACATTTGAAATTTATTGTAGAAGGTAATTATAATAATATTTAATTATCAATAAGCGGAATATTAAGATTTGATTAATTTTTAGGTTATGTTATCCAAAGTTTTAAATCTATCAAATAATTGTTAATTAAGATGGATAAAGACCTACTTTTTAATTGTGAGAAGAGTAGTTTAGAAATATATTGTTGCAAATATTGTGATTTTAAAACAAATATTGGAATTTTGTTTTGTGGTCATTTCCAAGAATACCATGCAATAGACAAGAAAAGTCCATTCACATCTATTTCTGTTGAATGTTTTTTATGTACAAAATGCAATTTTTCAACATTTTCATCACTTCTTTGGGTCAAACATGTTATGACTTATCCAATTGCTACGAAAAAGATACAATCTTATAATAAATATGGGTCCACTTATTTTCCGGAACCTAATTTGCTCAAACATAAACTGAATTGTCAAGAAATTGGTGGGAAACAGAAACAATCTACTGGTAAATATAAGTGCTCTCATTGTACATATAAAGCAGACGGTAATTTTCATTTGAAAAACCATATAGTAAGAAAACACACAGCACCTGAAAAGATCAAATGGTATAAATGTGATCAGTGTGACTATAAAGGAAAAACAAAACCAAATTTAACACAACATGTTAGAATACATTCAATGAGAAAATATGAATGTAACAAATGCCCTTTCAAAACTGTGCATCAACGTAATTTAAAAACACACATGATTGTACGTCATACAGACCTAAAAGAGATACAATGGTTCCAATGTGAACACTGTACGTACAGATGCAAAGTAAAAAGATATTTAACAGTACATGTGAAAGCACTTCACAGCTCAGAGGAAAATAAGAAGTTATTTTATTGTGATCACTGTGAATACAAATCAAATTACAAGCACTCAATGAAAACACATTCTTGCAAAGCACACACCAGAAAAAAATGTTGCAAAATATGAGTGTAACATATGCGGGTATAAAACTATACTAAAAGGAAATTTAAAAGTACACATTATTCAACATCATACAAGTCCGGTTCATACAAAATGGTACGAATGTGAACAATGTACTTATAGAAGCAAATTTGAAAAATATTTAACAAAACATGTGAAAGCATTTCACACCTCAGAGAAAGGAAAGAAGTTATTTTTCTGTGAACACTGTGAATACAAATCAATAATAAAATCCTATGTGAAAAACCACATTCTTGCACGAGAAATTGCGGCTAAATATGAGTGTGAGACATGCAAGTACAAAACTATACGTAAAGCATATTTGAAAAGTCATATTTGACGTCATACAGTTCTGGAGGAAATTAAATAGCATCAATGACAGCAGTATATTTGGAGAAATAAAAATAGTTCACCACATTTCAAAAGAAAAACTTACAACAATATACAGTAGTGCATACTCATAAGTTTATCGGTGATTATAATGTAATAATTAATGTATAAATTCTTTTCTTTCTTTTTATGAACATTTGTTTGGTTTTTTGTTTCGTGGAGTTAGGAAATCATTACCATAAAGTTTTGACAAAATACTGATTGTAAGTATCTTTTTGACAAAAGTATTATTTTAATACCTCTGAAAAGAAAGGTATTAAGTATGATTTATTACTATTAATACATATATAGTATTTACAACTTTTTTATTTCGACACTTAATACAGTTCTGGTCTGAGGTACGGATATACAAGTTTTACTGAGTTTGTGAACCACTCATAACCGCTACAAATTTTATGAGTAGGATTCTTAATATTATCTGTAGTTAGTTAGGTATATTTTTTTTAAATAAAAGAAATGCATCAGACTAAAATGGTATAATATTTTGATAAAAGTAGATAAATAATTTTTTTGTTGAAAACAAGGGTTCAGTATTACACACCCAGAACTATTGGTTATTTACCAAAAAAATTTGTTTTTAGCATTGTAAATTAGACACTTTTTCTCATATCTTGCCATCCTGCTTTTTTATTGCTTTTTAATTATTAATATTTTTTTAAAAATCGGTTCTTATTACGGTAATTTTAAAACTTGCTTTTTTATTAAAAATTAAAATAAATATATTATAAATAATCTTAAATATCTGGTCGAGGAGACCTAACTCAACCCTGACCGTGAACAATTTCACTGTATTATACAAATTGCATTTAGCAAAACACTGAAAAAATCGTGATCTTTGATAAAAAAATAAATTATTGAAACAAGAAAATAATAAAATTTGAAACAGATGAATTAACAAAACCTAAAGCACAAATTTGAAAAAAGAAACAGCTAAAGGTAATCTTCTGAAAAAGAATGAATCACAGGATGACATCTGATCTTGTTTTTGATAAAAAAAGTGAAAACTAATTTATAAATGAATCATTGTTTTATGTAAATTATTATTTAAAATAATAATTTTTTTTTTAATTTATCTCGAATTTGAGCTATTGGAATGTGTAAAAATTCGAATAATTGATTCGAATCAATTGACTTACCGTTTTATTTAAACTAGATTAACAAATAAAAAATGTAAATTACACTAATTTGAAATAAATCAATAAGTTTCGTTGTTAATTGAATTATACAAAATTATATAAAATTTAATCGTTTGATGAAAAGCTGATTCAAAATTAATTTGACGTAATTCTCGTTTAATCGATACAAAATCGAAAATTTTGGCGAATCAAAAATCGATTCGTCCGTACCAAATCGCACTCGACTTCAGCTTTTATTCAAATAAATATTTTCATTAAAATTAACTTACTTTTAACACACATTTTAGCAGAATCACTGCACTAGTTTCACCATCGAAAAGGCACGAATTTAATTTATTTAAATAAATTAGAGTGATTTTTAAGAACAATACCCGTCTTTATCAAACGACGATCCTTCGATAACTAATTAAAAGGTGAGGTGAGGAAGCGCTCGTCAAAATCTTGTGCAATCACAAAAAAAATGAAACAAAAAAGTGTTTATCTACAATTGGTGTGATTAAAACCAGAGTTGGGCATATTTATATTTATAAATACGAATATGTTTACAAGGGCAAATTTTTGATGAATACGAATACAAATATATTTATATTTACAGAGGTGAATACGAATTTATTTAAATATTCGCATTACGTGCGTGAATATGAATGTATTCGTATTGCAAATTTATTTCTTTAAAGACCAAAAGTGACTGTTTTTGTATTTACTATTAATAAAATTAATAATTTTTACGAAGAATTAATCCTTAATTAGTATTATCTACGTTCGAATAAAAACTACAGCTTTTTTGAATCGTTGGTCTTGGCTTTAATTGCAAAATTTTTGGATTAAAATTTTTAAATTCCATTTAACGTCGTAAATAATTGTTTTTCTGGAATTTACCTTATGCCGTTTCCAAAATTAATAAATGTTCTATTTAAGTTTTCAATAATTTTTGTGTTTTAGATTTTTATTCATTTTTCTGTTTTAAAAATTTATTTTTTATCTAAGATGGCTATTATTCACAATTTTTTCACTGTTAGGCTAAATTTAATTTCATATTTTACAGCGAAATTAACAATTAGTTTTGTGGAAAGAGACGAGTTGGTTCCCGAATTTCCCAATCCTTTCTAATAATAGTCGAATTAGTCAGGGCTGAGTTGGTTTCTCTCGATCATACAAGATATTTAGGCCGTTAAAATATTAACATATTAGATATTATTCCTCTGTCCAAAACGGCACTATTTTATAATTTAAGTCAAAATTCACTAAAACTAGAAGGTTTGATCCCCTGACAACACGTTGACAAAACGTTTATTTAGAAATTCATGTCTAGTTTTTAAATGATTTAGAAATTTGTGTTATTACAAATATTTATTATATCTTAATTTATTATATCTTAATCATACTGCTAAATAATCGTTTTGTATTCAAGTTGCTTTCGACACTTATTTGTTTCTATTATGTGTACTAATTGGGAAGAGCTTATAAAAGTTATCAGAGACATCTGTAACAATTGCTTTTCAATTTCATAGACTCTACAGTTTTCTTATGAGATTTTGAGCATTCAACGGTTTAAGTCAATTTAAGTTATGTAACTAATAACTAACGTTCGGTGCTAGCGAGTGGATTGTCTGTGGTGCGATTTCGCGTTATTATTTACACTTTATTTATCGTTATTTAAAGGCGGTACAACTTAACAGTAGATTGACAGTCACTCAATAAACCAGTATTTGATAATAATAGACTATAATAGATTCTCTCATTTAAGTAGTAAATATATTTTGGGTACATTCGAAGCAACGACGCTGCTGAGTTTTCAGAGTTCGTTTAGACTATTTAAATGACTAACACGCGCGCGCTGAATTCCACCGATTAATTAGCTGGTCAGTTGCTGAGCTCCACGGATAATTAATTCTACGGTCAGAGCATTCCCACTAGGCGGTGACGTCAGCGTTCACCCGCTGATGCTTCCGCCGGTCTGAATTAGCCTACCCAATGCGTAAATTTTGGTCATTTCTAAACTGTTACCGCAGTTTGCAACTGCACATCGCAGACCCGGCTTTTTATAAAATTTGTTGTGTGTTAGATATTAAAACGTAATAAAGCACGGACGTAAATATTGCGATTTGTCTCGCATGCAACGCGTTAGGTAGGCCAATTCAGACTGGCGGGAGCAGCAGCGGTTGAACGGTGACGGCACCGCCTAGTGGGAATGCTCTGACCGTTGAATTAATTATCCGTGGCTGAGCTCTGGTTGAGCCTCACTGGGACACCTAAATCTTACTAATAAATAACAGATTGAATTTGCATTGCGAGTGTTGACTTTGTTGAAATTAATTGGAAATTTGTGTTTCATAGTGAAGAATAATTTTTATTTTCTTAATTTATCAAAAATTCGTGATTTATTTTAAAGAATGATTTTATTATACTGAAATTTATAGGAAACTTGTGTTTTATATCAAAAGATTATTTTGTTTCATAATTTATGTTTCATATCAAGGGAATGTTTGGGTTTTTATTAAGTTATTTATTTAGCTATAAGCCTTTTTGAGAATACCTGACAGTTTCAAAAAGTAAATTAAGCGTTTGAGAAACGAAAGTTGAATATTGATACCTGATAATATAGTGTTCAGCCAATGCCTCCTTCAATAAGGAGGCACTAGGTTCAGCTAAACTGTCTCATTTTCAATGATCAAGAGTGTACAATCGATCTGATGTGAAGTCGATGTTGTGCAACTCAACTCTAAAGTGTCTTATGACGCTTTAATAAACAATTCATTTGTGGTTGTTATTAAATCGATTGAATTGTACAAAGTAATTCAGTACATTTGAAATTTATTATAGAAGGTAATTATAATAATATTTAATTATCAATAAGCGGAATATTAAGATTTGATTAATTTTTAGGTTATGTTATTCAATGTTTTAAATCTATCAGAAATTTGTTAATTAAAATGGATAAAGACCTTTCTTTTAATTGTGAGAAGAGTAGCTTAGAAATATATTGTTGCAAATATTGCGATTTTAAAACAAATATTGGAATTTTGTTTTGTGGTCATTTCCAAGAATACCATGCAATAGACAAGAAAAGTCCATTCACATCTATTTCTGTTGAATCTTTTTTATGTACAAAATGCAATTTTTCAACATTTTTATCACTTCTTTGGATCAAACATGTTATGACTTGTCAAATTGCAACGGAAGAGAAACAATCTTATAATAAATATGGGTCCACTTATTTTCGTGAACCTAATTTGCTCAAACATAAACTGAATTGTCAAGAAATTGGTAAGAAAAAGAAACAATCCATTGGTAAATATCAGTGCTCTCATTGTACATATAAAACAAACGATAATAGTTATTTCAAAAACCATATACTAAAAAAACACACAGCACTAGAAAAGATCAAATGGTATAAATGTGATCAGTGTGACTATAAAGGAAAAACAAAACCAAATTTAACAAAACATGTTAGCATACATTCAATGAAAAAATATGAATGTAATACATGCCCTTTCAAAACTGTGCATAAACGCAATTTAAAAACACACATGATTGTACGTCATACAGACCTAAAAGATATACAATGGTTCCAATGTGATCACTGTATCTACAAAAGCAAAATAAAATCAGATTTAAAAAAACATATGAAAGTACTTCATAGCTCAGAGGAAAATAAGAAGTTATTTTACTGCAATCACTGTGAATACAAATCAAATTACAAAGACACATTGAAAAAACATATTTTTTTTAAGCCTACACCACGAAAAGATGCTACAAAATATGAATGTAACACATGCCCTTACAAAAGTGTGTATAAACAAAATTTAAAAAGACACATGATCGTAAGTCATACAGACCCAAAAGAGAAAGAATGGTTCCAATGTGAACACTGTACCTACAGAAGCAAAGTAAAAATAAATTTAACAAGACATGTCAAATCACTTCACAACTCAGAGGAAAATAAGAAGTTATTTTATTGTCATCACTGTGAATACAAATCAAATCACAAGTCTAATGTTAAAACACACGTTCTTTCAAAACATACAACAAAAGAAGATGCGGCAAAATATGAATGTAACGCATGCAACTACAAAACGGTACTTAAACAAAGCCTAAAAGCACACATTATTCGAAAACATACATCTCCGGATGATATACAATGGTACGAATGTGAGCTCTGTACTTATAGAAGCAAATTTAAACAATATTTAACAAAACACATGATTGGAAGTCATACAGACCCAAAAGAGATACAATGGTTCCAATGTGAACACTGTACCTACAGAAGTAAAACAAAAAGATATTTAACAAAACATATCAAAGCACATCACAGCTCAGAGGAAAATAAGAAGTTATTTTCCTGCGATCACTGTGAATACAAATCAAATTACAAGCACTCAATGAAAACACATATTCTTTCAAAGCACACACCAGAAAAAGATGTTACAAAATATGAGTGTAACATATGCGGGCATAAAACTATACAAAAAGGAAATTTAAAAGTGCACATTATTCAACGTCATACAGACCCGAAAAACATCAAGTGGCACCAATGTGAATACTGTACTTATAAAAACAAAACGAAATCAGATTTAAAAAAACATGTAGTACGACAGCACATGTCAAGAAGCAAAGTAATAACAGGTTCAACACGCCATGTGAAAGCAGATAAAGTATCAGAAGATATAGCAAAATGAATCACCCTTGACCAGTACAGATTTTATAAGTGGGATTATTAAGCAAATTGAATAAAAATATTTTTTTTAAATAGCTGTTTTTTTAATAAACATTATTTTTAGCTTTTGCTTAGTACTGTCCTGGTAAGTTATACATAAATTGTCGGCGATTTTTTCGCCATTCTGATACCGTGCTTTCGTGTTTACACCCACACTGAATTAACTTGAAATCGTATTTAATGAGACTCTAGCATCAAGTCTTTTGAGTGCACTTAGTTTGCTTTCCATTGTTACTACTTTTTTTACGTTTAGAGTCTATGTTCATTGTTCATGCTGATTTACTAACGCATTTCTTAACAAAACAGAACTGCATAAATACACTTAAATACAAACAGTTTATAAAAAAATAATTCTAAAGCTTTTATTTCGAATTCCTGAAATACGTAACAAGTAAACAAAACGCTTGTCTGTTTTACAGCAAAACACATGCCGTTTCGGATAATCGGAAGGTTTGATCAACTTTGTTTCGGATAAAACAGAAAAATCAATTTGTACTTATATTTCGCATAAAGCGGTTTCGGATAATCTATATTTCATTAATTATTGTGAATATTATCGATAATGACACAGACGTATTCTGCTCGACCATCTCATTTCAAGTGATCAAGAGTGTACAATCGATCTGATGTGAAGTTGATGTTGTGCAACTCATCTCTAAAGTATCTTATGGCCGATTTTTATATTTGTGTATCAACCACGCGTGGCCACGCTTTAATAAACAATTCACTTGTGGTTGTTATTAAATCGATTGAATTATACAAAGTAATTCAGTACATTTGAAATTTATTGTAGAAGGTAATTATAATCATAATATTTATTTATCAATAAGCGGAATATTAAGATTTGATTAATTTTTAGGTTATGTTATCCAAAGTTTTGAATCTATTAGGAAATTGTTAATTAAAATGGATAAAGACCTTTCTTTTAATTGTGAGAAGAGTATTTTAGAAATATATTATTGCAAATATTGCGACTTTAAAACAAATATTGGAATTTTGTTTTGTAGTCATTTTCAAGAATTCCATGCAATAAACAAGAAAAGTCCATTCACATCTATTTCTGTTGAATGTTTTTTATGTACAAAATGCAATTTTGCAACATTTTCATCACTTCTTTGGATCAAACATGTTATGACATCCAATTGCTACGAAAAAGAAACAATCTTATAATAAACGTGGGTCCACTTATTTTCCTGAACCTAATTTGCTCAAACATAAACTGAATTGTCAAGAAATTGGTAAGAAAAAGAAACAATCCATTGGTAAATATCAGTGCTCTCTTTGTACGTACAAAGCAGACTGTAATAGTAGTATGCAAGACCATATACTAAGAAAGCACACAGCACTAGAAAAGATCAAATGGTATAAATGTGATCAGTGTGACTATAAAGGTAAAACAAAACAAGATATAAGACAACATGTTAGAATACATTCAATGAGAAAATATGAATGTAACACATGCCCTTTCAAAACTGTGCATAAAGGTAATTTAAAAACACATATAATTGTACGTCATACAGACCCAAAAGAGATACAATGGTTCGAATGTGAACACTGTACCTACAGAAGCAAAATAAAATCAGATTTAAAAAAACATATGAAAGCACTTCACAGCTCAGAAGAAAATAAGAAGTTCTTTTATTGCGATCACTGTGAATACAAATCAAATTACAAGCAGTCAGTGAAAAAACATATTCTTTCAAAGCACACACCAGGAAATGATGCTGCAAAATATGAATGTAACACAAGCAACTACAAAACGGTACTTAAACAAAGCCTAAAAGCACACATTATTCGAAAACATACAGCTCCAGATGATATACAATGGTACGAATGTGAGCACTGTACTTTCAGAAGCAAATTTAAACAATATTTAACAAAACACATGATTGAAAGTCATACAAACCCGAAAGAGATACAATGGTTCCAATCTGAACACTGTACCCACAGAAGTAAAGTAAAAAGTAATTTAACAAAACATGTCAAAGCACTTCACAGCTCAGTGGAAAATAAGAAGTTATTTTACTGCAATCACTGTGAATATAAAACAAAGACAAAATTGCATGTGGAAAGACACATTCTTTTAAAGCACACACCACGAAAAGATGCTGCAAAATATGAATGTAACACATGCAACTACAAAACGGTACTTAAACAAAGCTTAAAAGAACACATTATTCGAAAACATAGAGCTCCAATTGATATACTATGGCACGAATGTGAGCACTGTACCTACAGAAGTAAAGTAAAAGCAGATTTAAAAAAACATGTGAAAGCACACCACAGCTCAGAGGAAAATAAGAAGTTCTTTTATTGCGATCACTGTGAATACAAATCAAATTACAAGTGCTCAATGAAAAGACATTTTCTTTCAAAGCACACACCATAAAAAGATGCTATAAAATATGAATGTAACACATGCAACTACAAAAGCATACAAAAAGGAAGCTTAAAAGTACACATTATTCAACATCATACAAGTCCGGTTCATACAAAATGGTACGAATGTGAACAATGTACCTATAGAAGCAAATTTGAAAAATATTTAACAAAACATGTGAAAGCATTTCACAGCTCAGAGAAAAGTAAGAAGTTATTTTTCTGTGAACACTGTGACTACAAATCAATAATAAAATCCCAAGTGAAAAACCACATTCTTGCAAAGCATACAGCACGAGAAATTGCGGCTAAATATAAGTGTGAGACATGCCAGTACAAAACTATACGTAAACAATATTTGAAAAGACATATTATTCGATGTCATACAGTTTTGGAGGAAATTAAGTAGCATTAATGACAACATTATAATTAGAGAAATAAAAATAGAAAAAAGAAAAAAAGTCACCAAAAAAACTATCTCAGTTATATCACGATGACATCAGACCTTTGTCTTTGATAAAAAAAGTGAAAATTAGTTTATAAATGAATCATCGTTTTATGTAAACTATTATTTGAAATAATAAATATATATTTTTTTAATTATTATCTTGAATTTGGGCTTTCAATTGAATTACCGTTTTATTTAAACTAGATTACAAATAAAAAATGTAAATCACACTAATTTGACATAAATCAATAAGTTTCTTTGTTAATTGAATTATTCAAAATTATATAAAATTTAATCATTTGATGAAAAGCTGATTCATAATTAATTTGACATAATTATCGTTTAATCGGCACAAAATCGATAATTTTGGCGAATCAAAAATCGATTCGTCCGTTCCAAATCGCACTCGACTTCAGCTTTTATTCAAATAAATATTTTCATTAAAATTAACTTACTTTTAACACACATTTTAGCAGAATCACTGCACTAGTTTCACCATCGAAAAGGCACGAATTTAATTTATTTAAATAAATTAGAGTGATTTTTAAGAACAATACCCGTCTTTATCAAACGACGATCCTTCGATAACTAATTAAAAGGTGAGGTGAGGAAGCGCTCGTCAAAATCTTGTGCAATCACAAAAAAAATGAGAGAAAAAAGTGTTTATCTACAATTCGTGTGATTTAATCCAGAGGTGAGCATATTTATATTCGTAAATACAAATTGATTTACAAGGGTAAATTTTCTATGAATATGAAGACACTTAGATTTATATTTACAGGGTGAATACGAATTTATTTAAAAATTTGCATTGCGTGCGTGAATATGAATGTATTCGTAACGCAAATTTATCATTTTAAAGACCAAAAGTGACTATTTTTGCATTTGTTATTAATAAAATTAATAATTTTTACAAAGAATTTATTTTTAGTTAAAAGTTTTTACGATTCTACGTTCAAATAAGACTACAGTTTTTTCAAAATTGTTAATTTCGGCTTTAATTGCAAAATTTATTGATTAAAAATTTAAGTTGCATTTAATATCATAAATAATTATTTTTCAGTGGTGGCAGGTTGTTTAAGAAAAATAAATAATTTTCCTAAGATAACTCTTAGTGAATCTTTTGGTTAAACTGCGTTATCTGACCGAGAAGGCAATTCTACTACAAAAGAGACAACAATTGTTTTTGGGAAATTATGCAGTCATTTGAAAGAATCAAGATTAAATAGAAAAAGTAAATTTAATTAAATTAAATATAAGTTGGAGATTTCACAATGTAGAATAAGAATTAGTATAAATGTGGCAACGTTTATGCGACCCTCTGAGGGGTGCGTTGCAGAGAGTTTAGTTTAGTTTACCAGTCTGTATTCATCCTTGTAAATAAGAAGACCAATATAGAATTTAAGGTTTTCACACGTTTCATTACAATCCCGCTCCTAAATAAATAAATAAACATAACGATAAACGTTACACACAAATTAATAATTATCGATTAATTATATTAACACTGTTGGTGGATAGAATCTTAATTAAAATATTTATAACAAAAATTACTTCTTAAACAAAACTTGGGTGCAAGTTTTGTTAAGATCTTATTCCTTCAGAAATTAATAGAATTACATAAAGAAAATTAAATAAAACAAACATTTTACAGACTTGATGATTTTTGCCTGAGAACTTAAAATTTCAATCTTTGCTAATCATTACCTTTTTTCTTTCTTTAAAATTTTATGATACCGATGCATTTTCGCACTTTAATTTACAATTTTAAATAAAATCATCAAGCTGTCGTTCAGATTTACACTTCAGACGGAACGTCTTATTTGTGTTTATTTTACTTTCAATTCTAATTTATGAAGTCGGGAGAGACACTAACACGAGCTAATCATGATACTTGATATTACGACGAACGTCTTTGTCACTTTTTCCAATTGTAATTGAAATAATTTACTTTATTATTAACTGCTATAAATTATCAAGAAGTTTATTAAAAATTACTCAAATAATTTAGTAAAACAAATATGTAATAAGTAAAGCTTCGGTGCTGGAGAGTCTTGATTAAACGACCAGGTAATTAACAGGTGTAATCCAGCGGGTTGCATGTTATATAGTCAACTGGTCTACACCAGTTGAGCAGTAGACCAGTTGAATGAATAACATGCAACCCGCTGGATTATACCTGTTAATTACCTGGTCGTTTAATCAAGACTCCCCAGCACCGAAGCTTAGTAATAATAAAGTCCAATTTACTCAATAATTATTAAAGACTACATTTTAATTTAATAATTTTAAAACTTTAACTAAAAATTCATAAACAAAAAGAACAAACAAAATTATAAAAATCATTTTAGATGAACAAGATTAAGGCCAATTGTTAGTACTCACAGCAAAACATCTCGAAGTTCAACTTCGGGACTTAGTGCAACTTGGAGTAGATACTGGAGAGGGTATCTTCTTCAGGAACTTAACTGACACTTGTTACACTTTTTAGTTGTTTTTAAACTGTCGGAAAAACTGTGTGTTTTTGGTAGCTTCCGTGAATTTTATAGCCTTTCACCCACCCTTTTGGGTGGATTATTAAGATGATATCTTGTTGTTATTGGCCAAAATATTTAGGTCGAGACAGTTAAGTTTACTTGTTCATTTTTGATTGGTGGTCGCTAATGGAACACCTGATTGTCTTATAGTGGTTTATGGGCACAAGTGTCCAAAATCACTTGTTGATAGCGTACAATAAATTAGGATTTAATAAACAAACTATCTTGGACTAAGTAATTTAGCAATTAGCTCGGCGTGTTTTGTCTTTTGAAAATGCGGAATGCTTTTACTTGTCATCTGCAATTGCCGCGTGCATTAACTTAATGACATTGGCTGCTTTTGCAACAATCGTAATAAGTTGTTATAATTATTAATCAACATTTTTAAGCCCTTCACACAGTAATGTACCTTTTGCTGTTGCGGGAATTAATAATTATTATATTTCAGTTTGCAATAATTTTTGTGTCTGTCTTAGGTTTTTATTCATTTTTCTGTTTTAAAAATTAACATTTTGTTTTGTGGAAAAAGACGAGATGTTTCCTGAATTCACTAATCCTTTCTAATAATAGCCGAATTAGTTAGGGCTGAGTTAGTTTCTCTCGATCATACAAGATATTTAGGCCGTTAAAATATTAAGATACTTAATAGATATTATTCCTCTGTCCAAAAAATTTATTAAAAATATGTATTATATCATATTAATCATACTGCTAAATAATTATTTTGTATTCAAGTTGCTTTCGACACCTATTTGTTTTTATAAGAGGTGCGTTCGGCTTTGCCACTCCGAGTGCACCTACTGTGTCTTTCTTTATACCCTCGAAATTATCTTAATGACACAATCGAACTGAACACATTTGTCGTTATTTTTGTATAACAAAGTTTCATCTGCAGTTTTTTGTAATTATAAAAATTTAACAAAATATTTATTTTACTTAAAACATTTAAGTAAGAGTTTAAGTAATATTAATTTATATTATCAACAAGACACAAGCCTACTCAGCTCGACCGACTCATTTTCAGTGATCAAGAGTGTACATTCGATAGGCAGTGTGATGTCGATGTTGTGCTACTCATCTCTTAGGTGTCTCATGACCGATTTTTTATATTTGTGTATCACCCACGCGTGGCCACGCTTTAATAAACAATTCATTTGTGGTTGTTATTAAATCGATTGAATTATACAAAGTAATTCAGTACATTTGAAATTTATTGTAGAAGGTAATTATAATCATAATACTTAATTATCAATCAGCGGAATATTAGGATTTGATTAATTTTTAGGTTATGTTATCCAACGTTTTAAATCTATTAGAAAATTGTTAATTAAAATGGATAAAGACCTTCCTTTTAGTTGTGAGAAGAGTAGTTTAGAAATATATTGTTGCAAATATTGCGACTTTAAGACAAATATTGGAATTTTGTTTTGTAGTCATTTCCAAGAATACCATGCAATAGACAAGAAAAGTCCATTCACATCTATTTCTGTTGAATGTTTTTTATGTACAAAATGCAATTTTTCAACATTTTCATCACTTCTTTGGGTCAAACATGTTATGACTTATCCAATTGCTACGAAAAAGAAACAATCTTATAATAAATATGGGTCCACTTATTTTCCTTCATCTAACTTGTTCAAACATAAACTGAATTGTCAAGAAATTGGTAAGAAAAAGAAACAGTCCGTTGGTAAATATCAGTGCTCTCTTTGTACGTACAAAGCAGACTGTAATAGTAGTATGCAAGACCATATACTAAGAAAGCACACAGCACTAGAAAAGATCAAATGGTATAAATGTGATCAGTGTGACTATAAAGGTAAAACAAAACAAGATATAAGACAACATGTTAGAATACATTCAATGAGTAAATATGAATGTAACAAATGCCCTTTCAAAACTGTGCATCAACGTAATTTAAAAACACACATGATTGTACGTCATACAGACCCAAAAGAGATGCAATGGTTCCAATGTGATCACTGTACCTACAGAAGCAACGTAAAAATATATTTAACAAAACATGTCAAAGCTCTTCACAGCTCATCAGAGGCAGATAAGAAGTTATTTTATTGTCATCACTGTGAATACAAATCAAATTACAAGCACTCAATGCAAAATCATATTCTTTCAAAGCACACATCAGAAAAAGATGCTACAAAATATGAATGTAACACATGCAACTACAAAACAGTACTTAAAGAAAGCTTAAAAGTACACATTATTCGAAAACATACAGCTCCAGATGATATACTATGGTACGAATGTGAGCACTGTACGTACAGAAGTAAAGCAAAATCAGATTTAAATAAACATATAAAAGTACTTCACAGCTCAGAGGAAAATAAGAAGTTCTTTTACTGCAATCACTGTGAATATAAAACAAAAACAAAAGTGCTTGTGAAAACACATATTCTTTCAAAGCACACACCCCGAAAAGATGGTGCAAAATATATATGTAACATATGCCCTTTCAAAAGTGTGTATAAAAATAGTTTAAAAAGACACATGATTTTACGTCATACAGACCCAAAAGAGAAACAATAGTTCCAATGTGATCACTGCACCTACAGAAGTAACGTAAAAATATATTTAACAAGACATGTCAAAGCTCTTCACAGCTCAGAGGCAGATAAGAAGTTATTTTATTGCCATCACTGTAAATACAAATCAAATAACAAGTACACAATGAAAAGACATATTCTTTCAAAGCACACCCCACAAGAAAATGTGTTAAAATATGAATGTAACACATGCAAGTACAAAACTATACGTAAAACAAATTTGAAAAGACATATTATTCGATGTCATACAGTTCTCGAGGAAATTAAGTAGCATCAATGACAGCATTATACTTAGAAAAATAAAAGTAGTTCACCACATTTCAAAAGAAGAGCTAACAACAACATACAGTAGTGCATACTCATAAGTTTATCAGTGATTATAATGTAATAATTAATGTATATATTCTTTTCTTTCCTTTTATGAAAATTTGTTTGGTTTTTTGTTTTGTGGAGTTAGGAAATTGTAAAAATGTAAGAGTACTTTATTACCATAAAGTTTTGACAAAAGTATTATTTTAGTACCTCCGAGAACAGAAAGGTATTAAGTTTTTTTTATTACTATTAATACATATATAGTTGTTACAAGTTTTTTTATTTCGACACTTAATACAGTTCTGGTCTGAGGTACGGATATACAAGTTTTACTGAGTTTGTGAACCATTCATGATTGCTACAAATTTTATGAGTGGGATTCTTAATATTATCTGTAGGTAGTTATGTATATTTTTTTGAGAATAAAAGAAATGCACCACACTAAAATGGTAGACTATTCATATAAAAGCAGACAAATAATTTTTTTTGTTGAAAATAAGGGTTCAGTGTTACACACCCAGAACTGTTAGTTATTTACCAAAAAAAATTTGTTTTTGGCATTGTAAATTAGACACTTTTTCTCATGTCTTGCCATCCTTCTTTTTTTTATCGATTTTAAATTAATATTTTTTTTTAAATCGGTTCTTATTACGATTATTTTAAAGCCTTTTTTATTAAAAATTAAAATAAATATATTATAAATAATCTTAAATATCTGGTCGAGGAGACCTAACTCAACCCTGACCGTGAACAATTTCACTGTATTATACAAATTGCATTTAGCAAAACACTGAAAAAATCGTGATCTTTGATAAAAAAATAAATTATTGAAACAAAAAAATAATAAAATTTGAAACAGATAAATTAACAAAACCTAAAGCACAAATTTGAAAAAAGAAACAGCTAAAGGTAATGTTTTGAAAAAGAATCATTCACACGATGACATCTGATCTTGTTTTTGATAAAAAAAGTGAAAATTAATTTATAAATGAATCATTGTTTATATGTAAATTATTATTTAAAACAATAAATTATTATCTCGAATTTGAGCTACCGGAATGTGCAAAAATTCGTATAATTGATTCGAGTCAAATGACTTATCTATTTATTTAAACTAAATTAACAAATAAAAAATGTAAATTACACTAATTTGAAATAAATCAGTAAGTTTCTTTGTTAATTGAATTATACATAATTATATAAAATTCAATTTGTTTATTGATGAAAACCTTATTCAAAATTAATTTAACATTATTATCGTTTAATCGGTACAAAATCGATAATTTTAGCGAATCAAAAATCGATTCGTCCGTACCAAATCGCACTTTTACTCGATTTATTATTTAAATAAATATTTTCATTAAAATTAACTTACTTTTAACACACATTTTAGCAGAATCACTGCACTAGTTTCACTATCGAAAAGGCGCGAATTTAATTTATTTAAATAAATTAGAGTGATTTGTAATAATAACACATGTCTTTGCCAAACGACGATTCTCCAATAACTAAACAAAAGGTGAGGTGACGAAGCGCTCGTCAAGATCTTGTGCAATCATAAAAAAAAATGAGACAAAAAAGTATTTATCTACAATTTGTCTGATTAAAACCAGAGTTGGGCATATTTATATTTTTAGATACGAATATATTTACAAGGACAAATTTTCGATGAATACGGACACAAATATATTTGTAAGGGATGAATACGAATTTATTTAAATATTCGCATTACGTGCGTGATTATGAATGTATTCGTATCGCAAATTTATCACTTCAAAGACCAAAAATAACTATTTTTCTATTTGTTATTAATAAATTCCTCTGTCCAAAACAGCACTGTGTTATAATTTATAAATTCACTAGAATTATTTACTTCTTAAGTATTGACTTATGAACTAATTTCAAGATGAGATATTACCGGTATTATAGCAACAACCAATCACAATCCGATTTTTTAAAATTTTTCATAACTAAGGTACAACCTGTATTATCTCAACTTGAAATTAGCCCATTAGTTATTACAAGAAAATGCAATAAAAACCCTGAAAATCGTTCCAACTAAGCTCAGCAGTTCTAAAGTACGGCATAAAAATGAAAGTAAACAAGAACTTTAATGTAAAAGCCATTTTTGTACTATCGAAATGATTTTCAAACAATTTGACATACTTATTATTTCACTTTAAGAGTTCTGTTATATTTCAAAAAAATCAGTGCGGCCAACTCCGTCATTACTCAGTGCTCACTCTGTATTTATTCGTAAAAAATACTCTTTTAGTTATGTTTTAATCATTATTTAGCTATGCAACATTGTAGTAAATATATAAACTTTTGTAATTTATTTATAAACAAGTATTTTCAAAATAAAGTTTTATATTTATACTCAAAATTTCAATTTCAAAAATACAACTACGGAAATGACGCCTACTGAAAGCCATAGATTGCACCAAGGAATGTTCCAACGTTTTTTCGTAATTTTATCAACAGGTTTTAGAGTTGAATCCCACTAGAATAACCAGATTAACTATAATCTTGTATAAATTTATAACACAACTCACTTTTTCAGTTTTCTTCACTAATAACTCAGTGACTTTCTTCAGTCTTTGAATCTTCTGTCTAGTCTGATTTATCATAAATAGAATTTCATTGGGATCTTCCCAATTCAGATCACTTTTCTGATTCTCTAATATAAACCTAAGACTAGCTTGCATTGCAATAGTTTGTTTTATACAAGTCAAAACGGTAGTAGCCACATCTATGTTCCTAAAAATCCAAATTATTAAATTTGGCGCTAAATATGACGTCAATTTCAAAATAGCACCAGTTATTATTTTTGATTCAAGAGATATAAGGCTCGCCAATTAAAAAGTCGTAAAAGTAAAATATTTGTAAAAACAATAAATTAAGTAGTCGTAGCCTTGATACAATCGATCAGCTTTGTTTTCGATGTAATAAAACGTAAAATAACTAATTATTGTCTAACTGCACAACTATGTCAACATTTCGTTACTAATTAATCACAGAAGTGCAGCTGTGCTCTTTATTAATATTATTTACTGTTTATATAGTTTTACGTATTTACAAAAATACGTACGTGTATAATTGATCTTTGCGTACAAACGGTATTGATTTCGGTTGATACTGATGTCTATGAAATTTATATAGACCTCCTAATAACCGTTTCCTTTGAAATGGCAATTTAACTCCGATTTCTTTCAATTTTTCTTCATTCAATGACAAAAATTCAAATAAATCGATTTTTCTGTCTCTTAAGAGTGGCATTAAATTTATACAACGAGTAGCTTTCAATATGGCACAAATATCAGAGAAGAATTGTGGCCTACAAACAAAAATTAATATTTTCAAAAGTAAAAATGTAACGAACTTTTCGTTTTTCTTGAGATTCCTAAAAATTTCTTCAAAATCTATGTTATTATTATAAAGGTATTCGTTAAACTCGTCTAAGGGATCTTGTGGGAATAAATCCAGAATGTCAAAATATCCTCTAAAACGTGCCAATTTTGCTGGTGTATATTTCTCATTATCAGTTTTATTACAATCAAAACCTTCATCTAAAAGAAATTTTACTGTTTCTTTACTGTTGCCACTAATAGCCCAAAATAAAACCTACAAAAACGTATTATTTTTACATTAAAATAATGAGAGATTAAAAAAAAACAAAATCAAAGCAGGCCAAGTTTTGAAAAAAACTCTTAAATTTCAATTTTATAAGCTCTGCCGAAACTCTGTTTTTTTTTAACCACTCGATATATTTATTTACATTCCAATTTTGGTTATCTTCAGCATCTTTATCAACTAAAGGCAACAATAATTTAACAATCTCTAAATGGCCATTATTTGCCGCAAACATAATAGCTGTTCGTCGCTTTTTATCAACTAAATTAACATTTGCTTCCTTATTTAAAAGTAATTTAACACAAGAGAAAATTTTTTCTTTGGTAGCTTCATCTTTTGTTTTGATATTACACAACAGCATTAAAGAAGTTTGACTGTCTAAAAAATTTTTTTATTTAGTAAATTATATATTTTTGTGAAGAAAAAACCTCTGTCTTGATTCACATCAACTCCTTTATCTAAAAGTGTGGAAATAATTTTTTCGTTAGCGACTGTTGATGCTAAAAGTAGGGGAGTCCATCCCTGATCTAGATCAATGTTGGGGTCCAATCCTAGAAGTGAATAATTACGTAAAATTAATAAATTACAAAGAGTAATTCAAGACCAATGATTGAGATATTTTTAAGGTCTACTGAAATTCCTTTTTTTAAATCACCTGATATATCTACTTGTAATATACAGGCTGAAGTATGCAACCAATTATACACCAACACAAAAGATATTTGTTTTATAAACAATTACTGAAGAAAATTAAGTAGATATTTATTATTTATTGAAACAATTACGTAATTTCCTTTTATTTTAGTTTAGAAAAACCGCAAAACAGTTTTATTTACCTTTCTCCAACTCTTCCAACACATCTTCCTTTCCATGAGAAATTGCTGAAAAAATCGTTTTTAAGTGCCATTTTTTTTTCTCAGCTTCAGTATCAACATTTAAATTTGCTTCTTTCTGTTTAGCTTTCATTCTTGCCTAAAAATTTGTACATTTTTTTTGTTTGTAGAAAAAAACAGAAGAAATACCTTAAAATCATAGTAGTCATTATCATCAGACAAGCCATCTTCGTCACTACTATAATCATCAGGACCAAAATGCATTTTATTTTTGATTAAGAAAAGCTTTTTATCTATGAAAACGGATCAAAAGACGAGAAATAATTTTCTTAAACTTTGAGGTTATGTTTAACTCAACCGATGGTTGAGGGTAAGAGAGGGGCGCGAGGGGGTGGGAACACTGGGAACAAGAACTGTAGTTGGGTTGGCAACACTGAAGTTGGCTATTCTAATTTTTGACTAAATTTCAAAATCAAATTTGATATATCAAAAATTTGATTAATAATTAGTTGAAAATTAGTTTTGTTAAAATGATTTTCGAATTAGGTGTCAAACCCTAGAAATGTGACAACCTGCAAAAAAAAGTTCTAGTAACTTTTTTATTGCCAACTCAATCAGTATTTTGTTGATCACGTTGTATATTTTAACAATAACATAAAAAAATCAAAATTATAAAATGTAGATAGTACGATAGCAGTTAAACTTGAAACAATAATAAACAAATTTAAAATTTTATTCATTTCCAAAGGCTTCTACCACTTATAGGTATCGTATATTAAATTTTTCTAATAAATTTTTTGTTGGCAGAAAATTAATCTAACCGCTTCAATCAAAAATATGTTCTCAAATTGTTCTTCAAATTATTTAATTTCCTAAATAATCTCTTCGTTTTTCAAATATTTGAATTTTGAGAAAAAAGCCTTATCTGGCAACACTGGTTACGTTACTGTAACAGTGTCGCCAACCGCCCAAAATACAAACACTTGGAAACTTTTTTTTCAAAATAATTTTCAAATTCTTTGATACTGTTTTATTAAGACAAATTCTGGTAACAAAATAGAATACAGTCTATTAAAAAAGACAATACATTATATACTTTGATTGAGTCATTAATATAATTAGAGAATCAGCGTAATTCTTATTAAATTAATGGTATTTTATGCAACGAGCATTTAATGATAAGAAGCTATTAAGACACGAGTACAAAAATAACGATACGAGCGTTAGCGAGTTTTATTAGCGATTAAATGCGTATTGCATACACTATTTTTTCTACGATCAGTCAGAATAAAAAAGAAAGAAACTTATTTACAAAATTTACTAAACTTGAACTTACGAAATGAAACAAAACAGAACTGCAAAAAAGTCAATTTTAACACAAAGTAATAGTTGTTTATATTATTAATGGGATAGAAGCATCATTACACAACGAGTGGGTAGCTTACAGATAACGAGAGCGTTAGCCCGAGTATCTGTAACACACGAGTTACTGTAATGTACTCTAGCCCAAGTATGATATACAAAACTTTATCTATGACTGCAAAGAATTAAGAAAATCGAAAATTTAATGTTGCCAATAACTCCTATTTTTTACATCAAAAGTAAGGTGATGTAAAAATGTATGGCAACCGCTTCCAAACAAGGCTCGCCATTTTGAGATAATCAGTAAAAATTGTGCTTTGTGGTAAAAATAAGAAAATTGTAAAAATGAGTGACTCAGAAAATTTATCTTTTGATGTCGAAGAAGAGACGACAAATGCTGCTTTTTGCTTGGTGCCAGAGAAGTTTTTTCTCTCTGGCACAAATAACTGTTTTCCGCACTAATATTACATAAGCAGATGATAACTTAGATTCAATTTGAAAATCTTAATTTAAATTAGATCGAAGGCGTAAATAAAATTGGTTTTTTGGATTGCATCTCTAAATCATCAGGCTCATTATTTTATCTGAATCAGGCCGTATAACAAAGATTGAAAACAATAAAACAAAAAGAAAAAAAACACAATAGAATTAACAAATATTTATAGTATATTAAGTATGGAGAACGGTAAGGAATGCTTACCGTTCGAAGACAATTGTTTGGAGGAGGAGCGAAGCGACGACTCCAATTATTGTCTGAGAACGGTAGTCCTTAACGTTCGACATGCTTATAACGTTTTTTGCGCGATTGGAGTTTCTAGAATAATAATAATAATAATAATTTATATCAATACATTTGTGATAATCGGGAAGATTGAAACTGAAAACTTTGGGTGGCTGTTCCATGGTTGCTATGGTTTTGTTCCAAATAAGTAAAATTGTCTTTTTGATACAATCATTCTTCCATAGTTCTGTTTTGTGGTTCCGTTTTCGAAGCAAATATGAGCGATAGTGATGATCTACCGGATGATTTAGAAGACGCTTGGCAAGAAGGATGTTCGGCAATAATTCCAGAAAAAACTAAAGCCCGATATGAACAGACATACAAGTTGTTTAAGGAATGGCGCGAAGCAAAGAAGATTTCTGTAAATGAAAAGAGCTTATTAGCGTATTTTGTGGTGAGAAGTGGACACTTGAAGGCCGCAGGCAGTTTATGGGCGGAGTATTCTATGCTGAAGAGTACAATTTTTCTCCATGATGCTATCGATATTTCTAAGTTTGCTACATTAATTGCTTATCTTAAGAGAAAAAATATTGGATATCGGCCTAAGAAGGCTAAAATTTTTACCAAAGAAGACATGGAAAAATTCTTGAATGAAGCACCAGACGAACAATTTTTAATTCAAAAGGTATGTTGTAGATGATGAGGTGGTACATCTGAGTTCTAAGAAAACAATATATTTGCAGGTAGCAATGATATTGGGAGTATCGGGCGCTTGTAGACGAGAGGAATTGTACAATATTAAAATGAGTGACATAGAAGAACGTGAAGAAATGTTTATAGTAAATATTTCAAATACAAAAACGAATATTCAGCGAACGTTTACAGTTATTAATAAAGAAAATGAAGCAGTTCATTATTTGGAAATACTTCGAAAATACATAAGAATTCGACCAAGCAACCCAACGTCAGATCATTTATTTCTGAACAATCGAAATGGCAAATGCACTAGGCAAGTCACAGGAAAAGGCACAATTGGAGGCTGGCCGTCAAAAATTGCACAGTATTTAAAGTTGCAAGCCCCTGAAGGTTTTACTGGACACTCGTTTCGACGCACATTGGCTACACTTTTAGCGAATAACGGAGTTGATGTGTTGGGACTAAAAAGACATGGTGGGTGGCGTTCATCAACGGTGGCCGAGAGTTACGTGGAAGATTCCCTCCAAAACAAAATTGAATTTGCTCATAAAATTTTACACAGCGATGTTAGTGGACTATTACAACAACCTGGGACTTCTACGTCGGAAAGTTTGTCTATTAACACTTGAAACTCAAATGCGAGTGGTATTATTACTATTAATTATAATAATTGTATATTTAATTTTAATAAATAAATCGCAAAATTGTTTTTTTTTTGTAGATTTAATTGCTTACCGTTCACTGAACGGTAAGTGAATTACTTACCGTTTTGTTACACGTAGCAACGAGTAACAGCAACCTACCGTCGTGGAAACAGGCACAGTAAACTGATAAAAACAACCGATCGCGCAAAAAATAATTAATATTGAAGACACATCCATCTGAATTATTTTTTTTTTAAATTGACGTTTAGAAATGTGAATTTTAAAAAAATATATTTAGACGGCTGTGATTAAGATAATAATTATGACATAAAATGGTAATAGTTATGAAGTAGGTTGTGCATAAAAACTTTTAATTTTTTTGAAAATTGTTATGGCAATGAGTAAACAATTTTTTAATTTTTTTCTTGAAGACAAAATTTTTGTTATCCGTAAATCTTCCGCAGATTTTTTTAAATTTACGTTCAAATAAACTCTCTAAGGCTTCCAAATTAAATCAACTCAACGAAATTCTATCAAGATTCAAATTTAGAAGAAGATTATCCACCAGTTGAGGATAATTTTCTACCACCACGTAAGAAAACTGCTTCTTGAAACCTTTCTTCTTAAGTAGTGCTAACAATTTTTTTAAGGTCCTTTCAAGATCCGAATAAATCCCATCCGGTATTAGAGTCTCCCAATCATAATTCAGCCAAGAGTAGCTTCCAGGAAAACCTCTATTTCGTAGTTAATTTGAATATATAGTTTGAACTTAGAAACCTTAATATGTCTTTGCATTCTAATTCAAGCCAATTCAAAGAACTGACAAAATCGGAAAGAAAAACTTGATACGGGGATTCATAAGTTCTTGTATTTCTTTGAATTTTGTATATTTAATCTCAATGGAAAGTTGAAATGCGGTTTCTTCCTTAAATGTTTTGTCATCATCAACGCCCAACACTGCTTTTCTAACTCATTGATTTTTAAATAATTGGCAGATTGAAAAATGTCTATTACATTTGTTGGTCACAATTCTGCAAGACTAATACTCGTTCACCATCAACTTATAGATTAACGCAAAAGAAAATGCGCTACATTTGCTGCTACGAATTTTGACTTTTTATAAGCTGGTAAGATGACAATTTAAATTTTTTAGCCAGAATTAGCATCTTTCAATACGTTTTAGTCAAGGAAACTAAAAACAAAAACGGAAAAATTCAAAAACGAAGAACAAGCCTTTTCTTGAAAAAATACTTAAAAATATGACAGAAAAGTAGGTACAATAATCAACATCGTACAGCTCTAAAAGAAAAAATGGTACCAATGTCAGCATTATATCTACAGAAACAAAATAAAGGCAGAATTAATAGAACATGTACAAGGACGTCACAATTTAGAAAAAATACAGCACCAGATAAAATTGGTTGACACCAGTGTCTTCTCTACATCTACAAAGGGAAAAAAAAAGAATATCTGGCACCTACATACAAGCTGTTTTTTAAAATATAAATAAATTTAACGCTGGCAAATAAAATCTCTTTGGCACTTTAATAAGACTCAGTTTTTTTCTTTATTAATCTATATAGGTATGCTGTTAAAAGTATCTGTAAATACTGTAAGGTCAATAAATAAAAATATCAAAGGTTCCATCAAATAAAAAGCATATTTTTGGCACATTCCAGCTTATTTCTATATATTTTAAGTCATTCAAAAAAAAAAATAAAACTGCCCATTCACTGAAAATTTCTAGTTTTTTTTTATATAATTACCAAAGACCAAATAAAAATTCAACGATAAATGCAATATAATTGTCTTTTGTAATATCAAGTTGTTGAAAGTTGCAGAAAGATTGTTTATTACGAAGTAAAAAACCTATTAATGACAAGCTGACAAGAACTTATTTACCCCCGACAAGGCGAAAAATTAAAATCTCTAAGTCAAAATTTTTATTTCTGACAGAAAAACATTTGAAAGTAAAATTAATAAATTAGAGAAACCTTACAAAAAAATGTTGCACAATACATGTCCCTGAGGGCCTTTACAGTCTCGTTCTTCGACCTCGTTTTACAAACTTTCTGACTTACTCTAACGAACTTCTAGAGTAATATAATACAAACATCACTGGCTTAATAATAGGCTCGTCTTGCTTCTCGCTAGTTATCACACACCTCTTGCCACTAGAAACCCTTATATAGTAATCCAAAAACGCGAATTTAAGGCCTCAATCAAATAGTTTAACTTGATTAATGAGCAAAATACTGCTTCTGATTTCCTTGTTAGATAACAGCTTAAAATCCATAAATCAGTCTCAAACGCAGGTCAATACGTTAGAGTGGGACTATTCTCGAGTAGGATTATTCTCGAGTAGGATTATTCTCCAGTAGGACTATTCTCGAGTAGGACTATTCTCGAGTAGGACTATTCTCGAGTAGGACTATTTTAGAGTAGAGTAGGACTATTTTAGAGTAGGACTATTTTAGAGTAGGACTATTTTAGAGTAGGACTATTTTAGAGTAGGACTATTTAAGAGTAGGACTATTTAACATTAGGACTATTTTAAAGAAGGACTATTTAAGAGTAGTACTATTTAACATTAGAATTATTTTAAAGTAGGACTATTTTAGAGTAGGACTATTTTAGAGAAGGACTATTTAAGAGTAGTACTATTTTAGAGTAGTAATGTTTTAGAATAGTACTATTTTAGAGTAAGACCATTTTAGAGTAGGACTATTTTAAAGTAATACTATTTAAGTGTAGGACTATTTTAGAGTAAGACTGTTTTACAATACGACTATTTTAGAGTAGTACTATTTTAAAGTAAGACCATTTTTGAGTAGGACTATTTTAGAGTAGTACTATTTAAGAGTAGGACTATTTAACATTAGGACTATTTTAGAGTAGGAATGTTTTAGAGTAGTACTATTTAAGAGTAGGATTATTTTAGAGTAGGACTATTTTAGAGAAGGACTATTTAAGAGTAGGACTATTTAAAATTAGGACTATTTTAGAGTAAGACTGTTTTAGAGTACGACTATTTTAGAGTAGTACTATTTTAGAGTAGGACTATTTTAGAGAAGGACTATTTAAGAGTAGGATTATTTAACATTAGGACTATTTTAGAGTTGTACTATTTTAGAGTAGTACTATTTTAAAGTAAGACCATTTTTGAGTAGGACTATTTTAGAGTAGTACTATTTAAGAGTAGGACTATTTAAAATTAGGACTATTTTAGAGTAAGACTGTTTTAGAGTACGACTGTTTTAGAGTACGACTATTTTAGAGTAGTAATGTTTTAGAGTAGTACTATTTTAGAGTAGTACTATTTTAGAGTAGACTATTTTAGAGTAGTACTATTTTTGAGTAGTACTATTTTAGAGTAGGACTATTTTTGAGTAGGACCATTTTAGAGTAGTACTATTTTTGAGTAGTACTATTTTAGAGTAGGACCATTTTAGAGTAGGACTATTTTAGAGTAGTATTGTTTTAGAGTAGTACTATTTTAGAGTAATACTATTTTAGAGTAAGACCATTTTAGAGTAGGACTATTTTAGAGTAGTACTATTTAAGAGTAGGACTATTTTAGAGTAAGACTATTTTAGAGTAGTATTGTTTTAGAGTAATACTATTTTAGAGTAGTACTATTTTAGAGTAAGACCATTTTAGAGTAGGACTATTTTTGAGTAGTACTATTTAAGAGTAGGACTATTTAACATTAGGACTATTTTAGAGTAAGAATGTTTTAGAGTAGTACTATTTTAGAGAAAGATTGTTTTAGAGTACGACTATTTTAGAGTAGTAATGTTTTAGAGTAGTACTATTTTAGAGTAGTACTATTTTAGAGTAGGACCATTTTAGAGTAAGACTATTTTAGAGTAGTATTGTTTTAGAGTAATACTATTTTAGAGTAGTACTATTTTAGAGTAAGACCATTTTAGAGTAGGACTATTTTAGAGTAGTACTATTTAACATTAGGACTATTTTAGAGTACGACTATTTTAGAGTAGTAATGTTTTAGAGTAGGACCATTTTAGAGTAGGACTATTTTAAAGTAGTATTGTTTTAGAGTAGTACTATTTTAGAGTAGTACTATTTTTGAGTAGTACTATTTTAGAGTAGGACCATTTTAGAGTAGGACTATTTGAGAGTAGAACTATTCTAAAACAGGACTATTTTAGAGTAAGACAGACTTGAAGTAACATGCCGCCCGATAAGAAAGAGTAAATGATGGTAATGGCAGAGACTGACGGATTAGATTTTAAACTCTTTGTTAAGAAATTAGTTTTTAGGACAAAAAGACAAAGCTATATAATGTTATCATTTTTGGATTAGGTACTATACCATGCTAGTAACATTTAATACTACAATATCACTAGTAATACATGCCTAATCTTTATCACAATTCTACATTAACTATAACACTTCAGAACCAGTTTATAACGGTACTGAACTAAACTGAACATGCGCAATAGAGATTTTGAAACGCTACCGCGCATTTGTAGTACAATCCTGATTATAATAATCAGCGACTTATTCACATACAGTACTGTATATTGTTGTCGTTTGCTCTTCTTTTGACATATGTTGTAATATTACATGTTGTTTTAAATATGACTTCGATTTCGTTTTGTAATTACACTTCTCACATTGATGCCATTCAATTTTCTCCGCTACTGTATGACAATGAATAATATGCGATTTTAAATTTCCTTTATACACACTTTTGTAGTTGCATGTGTTACACTCATATTTTGCTGCATTTGTATGCTGTGCAAGAGTATGCTTTTTGATATTATATTTATAATCTGATTTGTATTCACAATAATCACAAGAAAATACATTCTTAGTTTCCTCAGACGTATTTTGTGCTTTCACAACAGGTGTAAAACGCGTGTTTATTTTACTTTTTAATATATGTCGTGCAATTACGTGACGTTTTAGATATGGTTTCGTTTTGCTTCTGTAAGTGCAGTGCTCACATTGGTGCCACTCAATCTTCTCAGGAACAGTGTGACGCAGAGTAATGTGCGATTTTAAGTTTCCTTTATAGACACTTTTGTAGTTGCATAAATTACACTTATATTTTGCTGCATCTTCTCGTGCTGTGTGCATAGAGAGAATGTGTGTTTGCATATTAGCTTTGTGATTTGTCTTATATTCACAAAATTCGCACGAAAATAACTTCTTATTTTTGTCTGATATGTGAACTGCTTTCATGTGTTTCGTTAAATATGCTTTTATTTTACTTCTGTAGGTACAATGTTCACATTGGAACCATTTTATTTCCTTTGGGGCTGTATGTTGTGTTATAATATGTTGTTTTAAATGAGTTTTAAACATACTTTTGTACATGCATTTGTTACATTTATATTTTGCCAAATTTTCTTTTGATATGTGATGTGTCTTCACATGGTGTGTTAAGCTTGCTTTTATTTTGTTTCTGTAAGTACAATGTTCACATTGAAACCATTGTATTTCTTTTGGATCTGTGTGACGTCGAGTAATGTGCCTTTTTAATTCGCTTTTATATAAAGTTTTATAACTGCATATGTTACACTCATAATGTTGCACATTTTCTCGTGCTGTATGTTTCGTAATTATGTGTTTTTTAAAATTACATTTTATCTTAGATTTGTATTCACAGTGAATGCAATAAAATAACTCTTCACTTTTCTTTGAAATGTGATTCACTTTTACATGTTCTCTTAAATCTTTTTTTATTTTTCCTTTATAGTCACACTTATCACATTTGTACCACTTGATTTCTTCTAGTGCTGTGTGTTTTCTTGTTATATGGTCTTTCAGATGGTGTTTATAGGCTGTTTTAAATATACAGTAAAAGCACTGATATTTATCAATGGATTGTTTCTTTCTTTTAGCAATTTCACGACAATTCTGAATATGTTTGACCAAAAATAATAATGAAAATGATGAAAAATTACAGTTTTCACATGTATAACATTCTGCACAAACAGAATTGAATAGATTTTTCTTGTTTTCTGAGTGAAATATTTGAAAATGATCATAGAAGAAAATTGGAATATTTGTTTTAAATTCGCAGTATTTGCAATAATAAATTTCTAAACTACTTTTCTCACAATTAAAAAGTGTGTCGTTGTCCATTATGAATTAATTACCTTAAAAACTAAGATTTTTTTTTTATTACTTAACCTAAAAATTGATCAGATTTTAATAATTTTCAGTCAATTAATAATTAAATAAATAGAACGCACCTTCTAGAATAAATTTACAGTGGATTAAACTACGATATCTTGTTGAATTTGATAAACACAGATAATTTTTTTTATTTAATCACAGAAGAGCTATAAAATGTGTCAAAGCCCTATAACAGCAGTAGAAGAAACATGAAATTTCATAACACCGATTGCGCATATGATCTAATTGTAAAAAAACTAAAAAAATTCAAGGTCATTGTAATCTAACGTCATTTAAGCGCGAACATTTGAATACAGACATTCTAAAAATATTCTTTAAAAAAGTTGCTCTTACTGCACTAGTACATAAAGATGAAATTATATTAGCTATACTTTGACGGAATAACAATCACACATGAAAATACAAATAACGCATAAAAACACAGTAACAAATTACAAATAATTCTTGCATAATTGAGAAATTAATCAAACAAAGAAATATCTGCTTGCCAAACTGTAACATTAAGAGCTTTTTTAACAATCATAAATTACTAAACGAAATCGTAAAACCTCCAACATAGTTATTGAGATGAATTAAATTAAAATGGACTTACTTTTCAGCATCTTTTGGAGATGAAACGGCTCTTTTCCTCAATTACTTAAACTTAATAACTTTTTAGGCAAAATGTTAATTAATATTAGTTAATTTTAATTCTCATTAAATCGAGCGATCTTATATACTATCAAATTCCTCTGTCTAGTCGCAGGTTCATGGATTATACCATGAGAGTTCAAGCTTCTTATCTCAATTCCGCAAGATTTGTTTACATTTTCCACTAAAAGCTTTTTATGATTCTATTAACAAATGGTATTAAATTTCATGTAAAACCGTTCAGAGACTTTTGCTTGATTTTTGGCTTTTGCTCTGTTTAAAAAAATTAATAATTAGATAGCGAAATGAATACTTAGGTTTGATTTTTCTTCACAATACTTTTAGAGGACAAAAAGGGCATCACTCTTTACATCAAGTTTTAGTCGTTGTACTCGTATTATTTAAAATTTTAAATTATTTAAGATAGTGTTATAAAATCCGTTTGCTTTATTTAATCAAGACACTAAATTGTTTTATTAAGAATCTTTTGTGTTTTTTAATAGTGTAATTTAATAGTGTAAAACAGCTTTGAAAATTGAATTGTACCATTTAAGTTGTTATAGGAGAGAGTTGCCGAAGTTGGACCGTTTTGACGTTTTTTGAATTTTGTGCGAATATGCATAATATTTTGGTAAAAATAATAAGAGGATATAAAAGATACAAGTATTGTCAATATGTAAGTGTATTTATTTATATTAAAAATGTAATTTAGAATAAAATAAATGCACGTATTTTTGGTCCAATGAAGGAAACTAGTCTTCCAGGTTGGACCACCGGTTGCTCTAGCTGAACCATTACATACAGTTAATGCAATAAACCATATTGTGTTGGTTTGTGTTTAACCATCGTCAAACAGATTATTTCCTTTTTTTCTGTAAAACACAAATGTATGGCAAGATGCAATAGGTCATTAACTGGATCTATGGCTCAAGGAAATTGCAGCAAAATATTTCCGCATGTAGAAACAATTTAAACAACAAGTGTGTAAGCACAGACTTGCTTACTTCAGCGGGGGCAAAGTACTATGACAGTTGCACGGTTTTCCAGCGACCGACAAAATGTAATTTATTGTACCATTTAAATGTACACAGTATCAATTTATTATAAGTTCTATTTTTGTTTTATATTCACTGTAGGTTAGGTTTATATTGTTATGTTTTTGTTTTAATAAATTAGTATTGATCGAAGCTTTGTCTTGTTCTTTACTCACCCCTTAACATGGTCCTTCGAGCGAAAGAAGTTTAAGTCGTGGACGTGTGAAAATACTTTGCGAAATTCAGAAGGAATTTTGGCAAAAATAGTACGTGGTTTCGGTAAATTTGAGTGTGGTTTACGCGAAACGGGAACTAAAAAACGTACAGTGGCGTTTTTTATTTCTACAAACGAACGTCCGAACAGTGATCGCGACGTGTTCAACATAATTTCGAAAGTGCAGAAAGTATTTAGTGTATCAGCATCATCAGGCATGGATGCTCTAAATGACTTCGCTATACAGCAGGAAAACGACGGCAAAGAAATTCTCAGACTACTAAATAACTTACGAAAAGATTCCGCAACGAGAAAAACGAAAAAGTACTTAGAAGAAAGGAAAAACCGAATACAAGAAGTTTACAAACGGATACAAGAAACCCATAATCGTATGGTAGCTATAAAAATTGACACTCACAATTACTTCCAAACAAACTACATTGAACAATTAAACAAAGTTTACCACGATACATTAAAATACATAAACGAATGCGTTGATCAAACTACTGTTGAAGATAAATTAGCAAACAAACCGGAAGAAAACATGGCTAAAGAGTATTTGACATACAAAAGGGAACAAGAAGTTCGCACTCAAGAATTGGAAGAAACTTTGGACGAAGTGGAGAGTGAACTTGGACTAAGCAGTTCAGATAAACACGCATTTTATGTTAAAGAAATAGAAGAAAAATGGAAGGAAATCAACAAAATCAACATCAAAATTAAAATAATCGAAAAAGAGCAAAAAATCTCATATTCAAATAACAACTATCAACAATTAAGAGCGAGATACATAACAGTAATAGTGGCATTAGAAAACAAAATTCAAGAAAAAAATGCGTCCTGTGTGAGAATGAGCCTTGTGAAACTTCCACCGTTACCATATTGGATTAAATTACAAGCAAAAAGGAACGCAAAAATGTTAAAGGAAAATGTTAACCACTTCAAATCTAAAACTCAAGAAAATGAAAATTTTATTCATGAGATACAAAAATCGACTCAAGAACCAAATTTTGAGGCTAAAAGAGTGGAAAAAGAAGTGTCCATTTTGGAAAATTCAGAAACTTTTGATGAAATTTGTCCGGAAAAATGTAAGAAAAAATCGGTTCTAGAACTAAATCTTGAACCTGAAGGAATGGAAAAAGAATTATCCATTTTGAAAGTATCAAAATGCCATAACGATTTCAGAAACAGACAAATAAAAAATGAAGATAAGACGCTAATGACCGTTGATCAGATTCAAGGTGAGGTTATAATTAAACAATTCCAAACAGATGCACCAAAGATTTTACAAAAATTGACTGAAGAGCCTAATTGTGAGACTGACAGAGTGAAAAGAAAAAACGAGTCGGGGGCAATAGTAAGGAAAAAGAAAAATCGACACAGGAAGAGAAACAGGTACGTCAGAGAAGCCAAAGTGGGCAAATTACAATTTAAAGTCAACCTCAATAAAGTGGTGAATAGCGTAAGTTACTACAAATACCGTTACAAACGAAGAAAATATGTACCACACTCTGGCAAGAGAAACGGAAAATTCGTGGCAAAATGTGAAAAATCGAAGTGGAGAAAAAACATTGGAGAAAAAGGCAAACGAAGAAAGCAGAAAAAATTATCGTCAATAATTGATTTCAAATTCTTGGAGACTGGAAAGTTGACTACGTCAAAAGTATTCCACTTCCGAGGTGAAAACGATCACAACACAAGGCCACACAAGAAGCAACACGAAGAGGTATGGGAAGAACAGAAAACACACCTTCTTACTGGGATAAATGAAGTGGTACACACATGGATACAGCCAAGAATATGGAATCCAGGGATCAAGAGATTAACAAGTTCAATTCAATATGGAGCGACTGCCAAAGCCGCAAGTTAGTTTACATTTTTTTTATTTTTTTAATTAAGTTTTGGGATTATGGGAATTGTAATTATCAATTGGGAATCAAAAGTAGATTTATTGGTTTGTTATTTTTTCTGTTGTTTAATTAGATACTATTATGAAATTAGCTATGTAAGATTGTAGGTCAGGTTACTTTGTTTATTTATGTTTATAAATCACCTGACCTACCACACGCAAACGATGAACGAATTACTGGTGTCAGCAAATTGTTTCAGGAGGTCACAACCAGTCGCTGATACCAGTGAGACACATCCACGACGCTGGTGCCGCCGCTGAAAGATCCACCGAAAACAGAAGCCTATCTTGTTGAGGCGCCAATATGTTTAACCATCGTCAAACAGATTATTTCCTTTTTTTCTGTAAAACACAAATGTATGGCAAGATGCAATAGGTCATTAACTGGATCTATGGCTCAAGGAAATTGCAACAAAATATTTCCGCATGTAGAAACAATTTAAACAACAAGTGTGTAAGCACAGACTTGCTTACTTCAGCGGGGGCAAAGTACTATGACAGTTGCACGGTTTTCCAGCGACCGACAAAATGTAATTTATTGTACCATTTAAATGTACACAGTATCAATTTATTATAAGGTCTATTTTTGTTTTATATTCACTGTAGGTTAGGTTTATATTGTTATGTTTTTGTTTTAATAAATTAGTATTGATCGAAGCTTTGTCTTGTTCTTTACTCACCCCTTAACTCTCTTTAGTATTTTTGCTCAAAATTTTGTTGGTTATTCTTTGTTTTGCTGCAGTTTTTTTAAAAAAATTTTTTTTGTTTTTAGAGCAGTTCAGTTCAGAGTAGTGGTCCAAACTAGGCAACTATAACCTTATTTCGTTATTGTACAGAAGTAATAGCAATGAGATTAATTTACATAACTATAAAAGAATAAATTCTCTATGTAATAGTGTAATAATTAAATCGATTACTTTCTTTTTTATTTTTTTAACACGCTATAAAAGACACGTAAATTTCCACTACGACTTGCTTAATCACGAAATTGCTACTACTCACTTTGTTCTGCTGAGAAGCCAGCTGAATTCACAATATCTTGTTATGAAAATGGTGGTCCAATCAAGGCAACGGTCCAACTTCGGCAACTCTCCCCTATCGTAAGCTTTTTTCTAATTTTATAGTATTTTGAAGTTTTAAAAATCGTTTTGCTACATTCATTAGCAACATTTAGTTGTAGTTGTTGCATTACTAATTTTTATTTCGAGTCAATAAAGCGGAAAAGTTGTTGAAACTTTTTATTATTGGTTTTCAAGAACATGCAGTGTACATTTTGATGATTTCTTTATTAAAATGTTTATTTTTATTTAATGTTTTTAAATTTACTTTAATAACTGAGTCAGAAAAATTAAATAGAATAATGCCCGATTGCATAAGCGTTCATAAATCTGATAGGTCTTTAATCTTTCATTAACTCATTTTTAACCAATCAGGGCACCGTATTAATCAAAGTTTAATGGCTCATCACTTTTGATAAACGTTTATGTGTAATTTTCAGTAAGTAAATTTTTTTTTTATTAACAAACCTATCAGCCTAGTACAAAATTTGTTACTTTTATTGCCCATAATTAGGTACTCGATTAATCAAAATAACAAAAACTAAAATAGGACAAAACTCTATTAATAAATAGAAAATAATCAGTTATTTCGTTTTACTTTATTAGAAAAATATTGTTAAAAAAGCAAAATTTGTTCGACTCTTTCTCATCTCTAATTAACGAGTCTCTAAATGTATCTAGAGTCTACTTAAAATATTACAGTCAAACTCGTTTAGTACGTCATCGGATAGAGAGTTAACTCGGTTAGTACGCAACATTTAAGAGGTCCCTTTTAGACATTAGACTTTTAATTTCACGATTATGCGTCAGTCCGCTTGGAACGTCAAAATTCCGCTGGTTCGGTGATTGACGTTATATCCGAGTTTGACTTTATATGTATACATAGATATTATCGATGCAATCTTTAAAAGGCTCACTTTAAACGATTTTTTGGAGATTCTTTTTTGCCCTTAAGTCGTAAAATTTTTTGTGGCAAACGGTGGTACAGGGACTTGATACAGTCGACCAGCATTGTTTTCGATGTAACAAAGCGTAAAATAACAAATTATTGTCCAACTGGTCAACTAATGTCAACATTTCTGCTGTCAACAGTAGTAATTCATATGATGAAACACTTATCTCTCTCCTTTTGCCTTATACAGGGTGTTATGGAAATGAGTGCAAATATTTTAACCTGAAATACAGCACCACAAATAATAAAAATCTGTAAAAAAATTTTGTCCTATCTCAACTAACAACAAAATTACAGGCCGTCAAAGTTGGGTATGAAAAAACATTTTTTTGATTTATCTCAAAAACCGCTTAACTGATTAATACCAAATTTGGTACACAAATAAAGTTGACTGTAGTCTTTTTATTTCTACTAGCAACATTTTGCTGCACATCTCAATTTCAAGTTACGGCGCTTTTTTTTTCACATTTTGGGTAATTAACCAATTTTCTTCTTATTAATTTCCAATTTTTGTAGCAAAAATGAATATGCCAGTAGATTCTACATAAAACTGCAAGAATGCAATATTTTGCTAAAACGTATCGTTTTCGAGATATTTACGTTTAAAGTATAAAACTGACTTTTCATCTTTAACTTTGGCGTCCTCTAGCTCCTAAACGGTGCAACTTAGTATAGAGGTAAATTGTGTTAAATCGCTTTATTTTGACCTGAAAAACCTATGATTGCCCTATGTTAAAAAAAATGTTATACGTTTCGTAATAATTAATTTTTAGGTTATAATTTTGTTATCAGTTGAGATAAGACAAAAATTTTTTTACAGATTTTTATTATTTGTGATGCTGTATTTCAGGTTAAAATATTTGCACTCATTTCCATAACACCCTGTATATCTTGATGCTACAACACGTGGAGTTTATTTAAATACTGAATTCAATTTTCTAAATTTTTTTGGTCAATATTTTTTATGTTACTGATTGTTTACGTAGCCTTTTCAAGTAAAGTCAAAACTGCACAATTTTTTAACTTGTAATATAGGTACTTTTTAATATCTATTAAGCTTTTAATCTTCTATATAACAGCATTTTTTTTTATTAGTGTTGTAACTATCTTAACTAAAGCACTATATTTTATATAGTGCTTTAGTTAGATAGTTAGATCATAAGCTGAATCCAGGCTTCGACTATCGCAGGCTTCGGTTAGGCGTGAGTAATAAAATTCAGATAACACAATATAAAAAAAGAACAAACAAGGAAACAAAGAAATTGTAATAAAAATAAAAAATAAAATAATAAACTTTGTCCAAAAATTAACCAAATTTAAAATTTTAAAACTGCAACACTGAAAAATCTAAATCTTTTCAAATCTGCAACATTGAAAAATCTAAATCTTTTCTTATCTCATCCAGCTAACACTAGTTAAAAAAAAAAGACTGACTTGAGGTATAAAAGATTCGAACGATAAATAAGCCGGAGGCGTGGCCCGTGGCCTGCAACTCAAGAGGCTCGAGCAATAAACTGGTTATCAAAGAAAGCCGCTTACATGCTTAAGTGGCGGCACATGCCGCAGGACGCAGGACCGTACTTAGATTTCTGGTGCGTTATTTTTTATGCCCGAATTCGTCAACAAAAATTTTTTACAATACATATTTGTATTAAAGAAATGTTGTTTTAATATCGCTTTTAATATTCCAATCTCTTTGCCTCTCGAGAAGACTTTCGTATACATTCAAGCACATTTGTTTGGCCTGTTCATTAAGATGATTTTTTTTCCGGTGTAACAGTCTTCGGTCGGTTTTTCATTATCAAAGTTACTCTCATCACTATCACTATTATCACTGTTACATAAATCACTATTATCTAAAGATGCACTTGCACTATTTTTAGCACTGGTGCTTGCTTGGGGCGATTCCCAAGGACAAAACACTTCTATGTATAAAAATATACTTACCTGTTCAATTTGCACGTCAACACAGCACGGTAATTTAGCACTTCACCCAACAAGACACAAGATACATTAATTAACGAAACTAGTGCAAGTGCGGACCTGTATGAAAACATTGCACACTTGCTGTCTAGACTTAATGATTGTTTTTATTACTTTTTATGATCAAACCTCTCGAGTTTCAGACCACACCTCCAGCTCATTTATCGTTGGAACCAACAATACCTATTACCAGACTATTGTAACATTTTTATTTTTTTTAAATACATTTAGTTTTAATTCGATTTTAATAACGTTCGCTTGGTATGATTAATATCTTTCTAAGTCCTTTAAATGCCATTATAACCAGATCCTAGTATACATCTCAATTATAATAATAATAAGCCATATATTACGTCCTATATTTATGCATTTGAACTACTCTTCTTGTCGTGTTTCATTCTTATATGCTGTGTTAAATTTGATTTTGTTTTGCTTCTGTAATTACACTGCTCACACTGCAGCCACTTAATCTTCTCCGAAACTGTATGACATCGAATAATGTGCACTTTTAAATTTCCTTTATACACAGTTTTATAATTGCAAATGCTACACTGATATTTATGCAAATTATCTCGTTGTGTGTGCCTTGAAAGAATGTGTAACTTAACATTAGACTTGCGATTTGATTTATATTCACAAAAATCGCAAGAAAATAAATTCGTATTATCCTCTTTGGACATGTGTTGCATCCTCACATGCTGTGTTAAATTCGATTTTGTTTTGCTTTTGTAAGAACAATGCTCACATTGTTGCCACTGAATCTTCTCAGGAGCTGTATGACATCGAATAATGTGCACTTTTAAATTTCCTTCATATACAGTTTTGTAGTTGCATGTGTTACATTCATATTTTGGCACATTTTCTCGTGCTGTGTGCTTTAAAAGAATGTGGGTTTTGAGATTAGGTTTTTGATTTGATTTGTATTCACAGAGATGGCAGTGAAATAACTCCTTATTTTCCTGTAGTTTGTGATGTGCTTTAATATGTTGTATTAAACCTGTTTTTATTTTGCTTTTGTAGGTACAGTGCTCACATTCAAACCAATGGATTTCCTCTGGGGCTGTATGACGTAAAATAATGTGCCTTTCAAGATTATTTTTCTGTAAAGTTTTATATTTGCATGAGTTACATTCATATTTTTGCACATTTTCTCGTGGTGTATGTCTTGAATTAATGTGTCTTTTAACATCACGCTTATTCCATGATTTGTATTCACAATAAAATAACGAAGTTTCCTTATTTAATTTATGAATTCGTACATGACGTGCTAAATCTTCTTTTACTTTTCCTTTATATTCACACTGTTCACATTTATACCACTTAATTTTTTCTGGTGCTGTATGTCTTCTTATTATATGTTTTTCTAGATCGCCAATACGGGCTGCTTTATATATACAGAAAGTGCATTGATATTTATCAAAAGATTGTTTCTTTTTCTTAGCAATTTCTCGACAATTCTGAATATGTTTGACCAAAAATAATAATGAAAATGATGAAAAATTGCAGTTTTTGCATCGGTAACATGGTGGACAAACAGATGTTAATAGATTTTTCTTGTTTTCTGAGTGAAATATTTTAAAATGATTACAAAAGAAAATAGCAGTGTTTGTTTGGAATTCGCAGTGCTTGCATTGATAGAACTCTAAACTACTCTTCTCACAATTAAAAAATAGATCTTTATCCATTTTAGCCAACAGTTTTATAACAGATTTAAACAAATTTTGGCTTACATAACCTAAAAATTGATCGAATGTTAAGATTGAACTAAAAGGTATTATATTTAACATACCTATGTATATTACAGGAGGTACCTTCAACAATTTGAAATAATTTTAAGTTTTTTTTAGAATTTGATTAACAAATTTTCTATTTAAACAGAGATGACATATTCATTGTGTATTTTAGAGTTGAAATCAAATGTGAAAAAGACAAGGGCGGAGCCTAAGCTGCGTGTTGATTCTGACTGATTCTGACACCAGTGGCGTAACATGAAGGCGTCAATTAACAATATTTCGTCAATTATCCAATAAACAAAACAAAGCAACTCTAATAACTAAACTAAAACAAGTTCTAGATTTTAGAAGAGCGCTTAAACACAAGATACCCAAAATGTAACCTGATATTACTGAGCAGAGTTACTGAGTAATAAGTATGACAGTTCACGAGTCGACTCTGTTAAACATGGCTTCCCCTTGTAATGGAATGGACTCGTCCAATAAAGAAACCTGGTGCATCGCGCAGATCCACCATTGTCTTTTTCACATTTGATTTCGACTCTACGAACAAGGCTGTTGAATAATTAAGGTCCTTGGTTCCAAAACATCGATTTATAGCATACGACCGACTACATATATGGTTTAAAATAATGTATTACTAGCCTATACGATAAGACTACTCTTTTAACTAATCTTACTACAATTTGGCTTATTTGCCGCTTTGTAAAAAATGAATCATACTATAGTTACCGCCCTCAGACTACCTCTCAGTCTGAAAAGTCAGTTTAAAGGACCTCTATATGTGTGGTAAACTCGTTGGTCCTACTACAGATACCCAACAGGTCCGAATTTATCCAATGTCGATGCAAGAACTAAAGCATAACTAAACACTAGAATGTTGTAAATTTATTAAATAGCTTTAGACATTGTTATATATAAGATAATAATAAAAAAAAAATTACGTTACAACCAAAATAAAATTTTAGCTTTGAGTTTATAGGATTCAACGCGCCACGTTCGCTCTGTCATACCAAAGAGTAGGGATTTACAAAGAGGCGACAGTCAGACAAGAAAGCAAATTTTAGAGAGAGATACCCTAACAACCCAATTTAAAGGGACAGTCGTTTCTGTTAGGTTTACAGAGGCTAGAAATCACAGAGGCGACACACGAGTGTATCACTTTTAATTGGTTGGCACGGTCACCAATCAGCAAGCGGTCGATGGGCAAAGCACGTGCGTTTGTTTATGTTTGCTCATGTATACAGAGACTATAACAAGACAGAGGCGACACACGGATCAAACGCACGAATTTTGCCCACGGACGGCGCATTGTGGTTGGTGACCGAGGCGACACACCCGACACACGGAGCAATCATAATCAAACGCATGTATTTAGCCCACGGATGGCGCATGGTGATTGGTGACCGTGTCAACCAATGAAAAGTGATACACTCGTGTGTCGCCTCTGTGTTTAGCTATAGCCTCTGTATGTTTAGCTATAGCCTCTGTACTCATGTAGAGAAGGAGCTTTGATTCGAACCGATCAAGTCAATATTATTAATATACAGTTACTAGAATCTTTAAGTAAGGCAATTTCCACGAATATTAAAAAACATTCAACCCAAAATTAAAAATATTATAAACAGACACATTTTGATAACACTTGTCATCCAACGTCGCATTTAATAACAAATCAACCATCGATATCGTATCAGTCGTGTAATCGATCACATTTGTTACATTCATTGTAAAGATTCTATGGCATTAAAACCATTGCAACGGTTAAATGAGCAAAAATAAACGCAAATTAGTACCAATTGCTTAAGCGGAAATCATAAATTTGAGAGTTATTCATCGAGAAATTGTCTCAAGTGCAATAAAAGGCACCACTGTTTGTTACATATCGATAAGTATGATTCTAAACGCAAATCAAGACTTTCAACGCAACGTACATCGAGAAACTGCGCGCATTTAAACAGTGAAAATAATATAACAACAGTCTTTGTTAAGGTCATTGATACAGGCGAAAAAATGCAACACGTACGCGCATTACTTGATAACGATTCACAATCGAATTTTATTTCGAATAACGCGTGTAAAATGTTAGGACTTTTATGTCATAATAATAATGTGCCTGTTATTGCTATTAATCAAAACACAACAACTATTAAACAAAACACTATAACCAAATCAACTAAAGTCAATATCAAATCATGTCATAACTCTTTTCAGGTAAACTTAACTTGTCTGGTCATTGCATCTAAAACTCAAAATATACCTTCGGTTACATTTGATACGTGAAATTTAAAAATTCTAAAAAATATACCATTAGCAGACCCAGAATTTGCTATACCTGCCGCTATCAATCTTCAAATTGGAAACGAATATATTTGGTAGATAATTTGCAAGGGATATTCACAAAATAAAGTGTATAAATTCAACTTGTCTACCGATGAGTGGGAAGAGTCGCATCTGCAGTCTTTCAAGCCTCTGTAGCTATAGCTAAACACAGAGGCGACACACGAGTGTATCACTTTTCATTGGTTGACACGGTCACCAATCACCATGCGCCGTCCGTGGGCTAAATACATGCGTTTGATTATGATTGCTCCGTGTGTCGGGTGTGTCGCCTCGGTCACCAACCACAATGCGCCGTCCGTGGGCAAAATTCGTGCGTTTGATCCGTGTGTCGCCTCTGTCTTGTTATAGTCTCTGTAGTGTTTTCAAGCCTTTGTAGTTAGGTTCAACTCGGTTAGAGTCGTCGCAGCTTCACTTCTGATTTGTCGAGAAGCACGTGACGAGGATAAAATGGTTGGTGTATCGTGTTTCTTGTTAATTTTCTCTTGAGTATTTCAAATTTCGTGCGCATGCACCAACCCAATTTAAAGGGACGAACGTTTGGAGGTCATAGGATTGTGTTTAAAAAGATCAAAGGAGCCGCTCGAAGTGTCGCCTCTTTATAAATCCCTACTCTTTGGTCATACTATAAACGCTATCACGGAAGGCGTGGTTCTACCAATATTTCCACGCCTTCCGGTGTGGCGTTTATATCATGGCGGACCGACCGTCGCGCATTAAATCCTACTCACTTACCTTCTAATATTTTTTTTATTGTTAATAGGTTTTATTTTTAAGATTTATTATTTAATATATTTGTTATATTTTTAAAATCTGCTATTTTTTGACTAGTATCTGTTCCCAATAAATTATCTAATAATTGTATCAAAATTTCTATTAATTTTAATCGGTTCTGATTTTAAACTTTATAGCTTTTTTCTTAAAGATTAAAAGTTGATAATAAAAAGCGGCGAGGTAAAACATGAAAAAAAAGTCTAAATTACAATGCCAAAAACAGATTTCTTTTAGTAAATAATTAACGAATCTAATCTAGGTATGTATCTAATAATAAAGCCCTGTTTACAACAACAAAAATATTTGTATTTATTTATATAGAGTGTTTTTTTAAATTTGACGTCAAAGTTGGCTGTGCATTGTCGTTTGTGAACGCACCACATAATAATATCTAACCTCACTTTTGTAATTATTTGCAAAGTAGCAAAAGTCAATATTGTGGCATTCAATAAATGAAGCGATTGACGATTTCCGATTTCGATTCGATTTGAATCGATTGCTGTTACCCTGAACGCACAATTTTGAAGTCAAATCACAACTGCGCGCGCACTATGAAGCTGTCAAATATCTCATTATGGCATGGCTTGTATCGCCATTATCCGATTGCAATCGTCAAAAAAGAACGATTGCAATCTTTGCAATCGATTCAAATCGGATTACTCCCACTGAACACAAGTGAGGTTAGATGTCATTTTCTGGTTTGTTCACAAACGACCATGCACAGTCGACTTTGACGTCAAATTTAAAAAAACACCCGATATTTTTTAAACCTACCTACCTACCTACCTACCTAATAAAAACGTAAAATTGAATAATATTTTATATTATTTATTTATATTTTAAACAATTTTTTATTATTTTGAAAAAATATTTCGATTAATTTTTGACCGAATTATTTGTGTAGGTACCAAAAACTGCGTTAACAAAGCCTGGTAATAATCTCTAGGTAAATATATCTACCCTACTAAATTGTCTTGTAAGACTGAGGGATAGTCGGTGAGCGGTAACCATAGTACGATTCATTTTTTGTAAAGCGGCAAAGTATAACATCACTGTAGTAAGTTTTGCTAGAGAATTGGCTTTGCTTTATGAAGCCGCTTGATAGGCTTGATAGAACGACGCAAGAGCATAACAAACAGTTTAAAAAAATTCAAGCAAAAATAACCTTTATAACTCAGTAGGTACATTATAAGAGCATTTCAATTAAGGCTTATTTTTGCGTGAATCTGGTCAAACTGTTTGTCATTTCTGATTTTGTGTCGTTCTATCAAGCCTATCAAGCGGCTTTATAAATTAAAGACAATTCTCCAGCGAATCTCATTACGATGTAGCTTATTTGCCGCTTTAAAAAAATAAATCGTACTATGGTTATCGCCCACTGACTACCCCTCAGCCTCAGAAGTCAGTTTAAAAAACTTTAGAAGAACAAAGTATGCATTTGTAACAGAAACGTATGTAAAAACAGTCCTATATATTGTATAGTTGCAAAACGTAGAAGAATACCAACAGACTTTAAGTATTTACCAACAGATGTCTTCGGAAGAACAAATACTGACCAAGGGCAATATCTAATCAAGAACTGTGAGAGAGAACAGTGCTCAAAAGAGTAATTTTATCAAACCGGAATTTATCGAAGGAATCAATAGCTAAAATAGCGTTGGACAGCAGAAATACAATAGGCAAATTTAAAACGGCATGAAAAAAATGGTATTAAAGAAGGCGAGAAGAGTAATAGAATGGTTAATTATTGATAGCAAAAGTGTCAAACAATTTTTTTACGTTTCAAAGCACAACACAAAATTTGTGAACAAATTAAAGTCGATGACAATAATTTATTTATTTAGGTAATTTCATCTAAGCATAAGTAGTGACTGAGTCATTACAAGCGATTTTTTTCAACAATGTCCAGCATTTAATAATATTCAGCATGTATCCGGAAGTTTCGCGACCTTTCTGCACATATTGTCAGACGAACGGTTCATAAGAGCTCGTGGAATTTTACGCTAATTTGTGACTTACGACAAGATATTCTTACTGTATTTTCTTGAACTATTTACTCGAAACTCTCTTATTGTTCGTAACAATATGTAGCTATACATATCTACGCGCGATATTTGAATTCCCCTCTTAAAAACTAAAAACTACAGCAGCCAAGGGTGGTTCACAAACAGCTAAATAAAATGTTTATTCAAAACTTTGTTTTGTGACTGTTCTACATTAATTATAATTACATTATAAACAGCGCAAAACTTGTACTATGCAATCCTGTATACTGTTTTTGTCTCTCTTTTGGCATGCCGTACTAATATATGTTATGTCTCTCATTTAAATCTCACTTAAATTCCTCTACGACTGTATGACGTTGAATAATATGTGTTTTTAAACTGCCTTTATTTACAGTTCGGTAGTTGCTTGTGTCACATTCATATTTAAACACATTTTCTTGTGGTGTATGCTTTGCAAGAATATGTTTTTTGACATTAGGCTTGTGATTTGATTTGTATTCACAGACATGGCAGTAAAATAATTTCTTCTATTTCTCTAATAAGTGCACTGCTTTCACATGCTGTGTTAAATTCGATTTCGTTTTGCTTCTGTAGGTACAGTATTCACACTGGAACCATTGTATTTCTTCTAGTGCTGTATGACGTCGAAGATTGTGTGATTTTAAATGACATTTATACACACATTTGTACATACATATACTACATTTATATCTGATTTACATCTGTATCTAACTTACAATTACGTGCTAAATTTAAATATATTAAATAAAGGTGCTGAAATTCCTGTCTGTCATCTAGTAAAAAGAAGTCCTACGTTGTGTTTGACAAGATGGCGGTAAAGTTCTTTGAGATGTGACTGCCCGAGTGTCTAAGTTGGAAGACTACAATAAAACTACGATGTGGACAAAAGCATTTATTTGTTTGTTTCTTGCAGTAAATCGTTTAAGAAATGGAAAATAAACAAAATAAAAATGAATAGGTTGTAACTAACAACAACAAAACAAAACAATTATAAAATAAAATAAGCACAAAACAATAAAGTACATGTGATATTCTGTTATGGCATTTTATGAACAATTAGATTTATACGGCAAAAAGGACCGGATCAAACTTTCCTAAACCGTATCTACGTACTTACAAAACACAAATATGGAGTATTATTGTGATGAGTAAATGTAAGTAAATTGGTATTTTTAGGGACTTAAAAGCAGCTACTACCGTTTTAAATTGTATAAAACAGACGATTGCAATGAAAGCTGGTCTTAGATTTATATTAGAAAATTACAAAGATGATCTCAGTTGGGAAGACCCCAACAAAATTTTATTTATAATAAATCAGACTAGACAGAAGATTCAAAGACTGTGTTATTAATGAAGAAGACTGAAAAAGTAAGTTATTTTATAAATTTGTCAATTTTTGCCTAATCTGTTTTTTTTAATGGGATTCAGACTACCATTCTTTAACGCTAAACAGTTGAGAATTACCACTTTTTAAAAGGGTGGAAAAAAGAACTTACCGAAGATGTTCTCTAGACTCCACTTAAAAAATTCAAATTTGCAAAAACTTGGCCACAAAGTTGAAAATATATCGAAACAAAAAATAAAAAAACCTTCATTGCAAAGAGTTTTATTTAAGTTACTCGGACGGACATCTTTTACGGTGTAGTGTACTACGTACCGGCTGAACTAGTAGTAGTGTAAGCGTGTTTTTCTTCCCTAGAAAAAGTTAAACAGTTTCTAGGATGCTACAGTCTTATTTCTTAGACAAACTCCTAAAATTCTATTCAGAACAAACAGAAATTTTGGTTGGAAATGCCTTCTTTTACGCTCTAGAACTAACAATGTGTTTCTTATGAGTTTTTTCTTGGCATTGGTTTACTTTTCAAACATCTGTTATAGGAATGAAAATCAGAATTGCTTGTTCTTCTCTAATTTATCGTTTAAGTCTCAAAATAAAAATGCCAACTCTTGATAAAATCACAGTTAGACAAATTGTTGATTTGTTATCGAATGACGTGAGTCGGTTTAATCAATTTAGGACTTTTTTACACTCACTTTAGATTGAACCAATTAAATTAATTTTGAAAAGTTTCTACAATGATAAAACACTTGGACATGCAGGTATTTCCAGTGTTAGATGTTTAATTCTCTGTTTTTTAATACAATCTAAGTCAATTTTCGTCACTAGTGACCTAATACAACTTTCTAGTATATGTACAGTGGCGAGCAAAAAATTTCGGGTAGCAATTCATATGTTATTAAAAAAAGCAATGTAGTTTGACCTTTATTGTCGTAAATGTCATGATAATTTGTCAAAATGACATGCGACAGTACTGAATAGTTATTAAATTTAGGTAATTCATATGTCTAACACGTAAAGCTCATTTCACATTTTATATCACTCAAATTTCAAGTCTGCCCGAAGTTTTTTGCTCGCCATTGTACATACATGTCAAAATAACTATCAAAACTATTATTGGGAAAAATTTAAATTAATTACTGAAAATTAAATATAATTTTCTTGTTTAGAATTAACAGAAACCACGCGTGCCAACCATTTCCGACAATTCGTGTATTTATTTATGTATTTTGACAGCTGTTTTAACTCAAAAAGATTTAACACCTTAATATTTATTTACATTAAGTAGTATTTACAAGTTTTAAACTCTCAATCAGTATTTTTGTTCTTTTTGGTATTACAATGTTGGCAGAAACGTCAATCACAATTCAATGCATACAACAATTTCTATTACATGATTTTACTCTAAGTGTTACAAAGCTCCTTTTGGAATTTGTTTTTTAAACTCTCAAAAATTTTGAAAATAAATACATCAAAAACAAGTCAAACACTGAAACAGAAAAATTTTAAATTTTCCCGAAAGAAATTTTGATTTAACTACATTTTGAATATTGTTTGCTAAATAAATGAAAAAAATTCTGGAGATCAATTTTTATGCCGTCTGACGTCATGTAAAAACGGTGGATTGATTATTAGTAGCAATCCACCGACTGATATAAATGTCTAAAAACGACATACTTTTTTGTCTTTTCATGGCTAGCTGAGTTTGTGTTTTAATTAACTGTCTGTATAACATTAAAAAAGGTTCTTAAACATTGATTAAATTTATTGGTATCTGGCAACAGATATTTTTATTTCTTAATTAATTATAAAGCCATTTTAATGGAGTATCGAGATTAAATGGCGCCAGTTGCCAGTTGTCTATGATGCTACTAATAACACTGCTGATGAACAAAATAGACTTATCACAAAAAATTTGATTATTTTGATGATTATTAAATGATACAAAATACCAAAATTTATTTGAAATTGTAAAAAGTATGTTTTTGTATTGAATTATTAGTTATTGTAATTTGATCAATTTTTAGGTTATGTAATACTTTTTTTTAAAATAAGAAACAAAACCGTCAATTAAAATGGATAAAGACCTATTTTTTGATTGTGAGAAGACTAGTTTAGAGTATTATTACTGCAAATACTGCGAATACACAACAAATATTGGAATTTCTTTTTGCGGCCATTTTGAAAATCTGCACTCAAAAAAGAAAAATATTTCGTTTGGATCTGAGACTGCAAAATACTACACATGCAAAAGCTGTAATTTCTCAACATTTTCATTATTATTTTTATTTAAACATAATTTAAATTATCATGGAAGTATTAAGAAAAAGAAACAATGTCGGCAAAAATTATTTCAGTGCCCTAATTGTGAATATAAAGCAGCACGTAAAAAAGAATTAGAAATTCATATAATACGAAAACACACGTCATCAGAAAAAATCGAGTGGTTTAAATGTGATAAGTGTGATTATAAAGGAAAATTAAGAAAAGATTTATTGAGTCATGAAACAATTCATAAATCAGATGATGAAGTTTCATTATTTTATTGCAATTATTGTAAATATAAATCAAGGAAGAAGAATAATCTCAAAACACACATTTTTGCAAAACATACAGCACTTGAAAATGTGCCAAAATATAAATGTAACACATGCAGATATACTACTCTACGTAACGAACAGTTAAAAGTACATATAATTCGATGGCATACAGCCCCAGATCAGACACAATGGTACCAATGTGACCAATGCACCTACAAAACTAAAATAAAAACAACTTTTACAAAACATGTTAAAGTACATCACATGTTAGAAGAGAATGTACCAAAATATGAATGTAACACATGCACATACAAAACTTCTCAAAAATATACTTTAAAAACGCATATAATTTCACATCATACAGCCCCAGAGAATATCCAGTGGCACCAATGCAAGTATTGTACCTATAGAAGTAAAACGAAATCAAATCTAAAACAACATATAAAAGTACATCATATTTTTGAAGAAAATGAATGTAGCACATGCAAGGATAAAAATCTCTGTGAAGAAGAATTGAAACAACACATTATTCGAGAACATACAGCTGTGTGGTTTCAATGTAATAACTGTACTTACCGCACTAAACTGAAAAAAAATTTAACACAACATGAAAAAACACATGAAAATATATCAAAATATGAATGTAATATATGCAAATACAAAACTTTACGTCGAGGAGATTTAAAACAGCATATTATTCGACACCATACACCTACTGAAGAAATCGATTGGTACCAATGTGAGCACTGTATTTACAAATGTAAAATAAAAAAAGATTTAACACAACATTTAAAAATACATAAAAAGACAGAAGAGAATATTCCGAAATATGAATGTAATTCATGCGACTATAAAAGTGTGCGTAAAGGGGATTTAAAACAGCATATTATTCGACACCATACAGTCCCAGAAGAAATACAATGGTACCAATGTAAGCATTGTACCTACAAATGTAAAATAAAATCGGTTTTAACTCAACATGTTAAACTACATGATGTGTCAAAATATGAATGTGATACATGTAAATATCAAACGAATTATAAAGGAGATTTGAAAAGGCACATTACTCGAATGCATACAATTCCAGAGAAGAATGAATGACTCAATGCAGCTTTATTATTATTTCTTTATTTTCCTGTTTATTAATATGAAGCCAATAAGATACATAAGTAAGCCATGACTGTGTGAACGGCACGTGGCCTTGTATTATGTCATAAATATGTCAATGTCAAAAAAATTATGTGGTTATTGGATATACCAGATTATAATGATATACACTATAATATTGAAATCAAAATGTACAGGAAGAATTGTAGTTTTGAGAAAAAAATAAAAAAAATGTCATTTTTTTTAATTTGTGAGGCACTGACCCTCTTAAATCAAGTTATTAGAAATACCATAAGTTTTTTAGTATTTTTTTTTAAATCGTACTAAGAAAATAAAAATTTTTAACAACCCCTTGGGTTCTTTTCTTTTTTCTTTTAATGTCCTTAACCTATTTTCTTTTATTTCTCTCAATGTACTTAACTCTTCCTGTACTTTTTTTAATTCATCCCTTCTTTAACACCCAACTGATATAATTTTTTTCAGTAATAAATGGCTTATCATTAAACAAATAGCAAGATTTAGAAATAAATACTCTCTAAGTTTCAAAATATTATATAAATCTTCTTCTACATCATTTCATTTAAAACTTCTCTATTCTTCAATTCCCTTTATTTCTTTTTCTATTTTTCTCTCATATCTTAAATAACTATAATATAAAATTTGTTTTAAATTCTAAAAATAGTCTTTAAACCTGCTCCGTTCACAATAAAAATAAAATTCCTTCTTTACAATATTTTTTTTACGTCTTTACGTTTATAAGTTATGCTGTAAAGATTGCAATACAATTTATAACAGTCAGACAGCACAAATGATTGAAACTAGGATTGCAAAAAAGCTCCAAAGATTAATATGTATATTGTTCAAAAAAAAAAACAGAAAAATTTTAAAAACGTAGTTTAAACAATTTTAAAAGAACTGTAGATTCTAGGCCAATAGAAAAAAATAAAGAATCACAAAACCAACAAAACAAAAATACAACTAAAACAAACGATAAAGAAAGATTTAAGAAGTTAAAAACGTCAATTAGGAGGTCTTTGAGGAACAAAATTCTAGGCAAATTTCAAAAACGATATTCGAGTGTAACGGTTGTTTCCGTGTCGGGTTCTGGGTATCGTAGAAAGAGAGAGAAGAGCGGCTTTGATGGGATTTTATTTAAAGTATAAAACTATGTACAGAATAAATAGAAAATAAAAATAATACTTCTGAACAACTAAAACAAATCTAATGATCCTCGTCGGCTCCTCGTCTCGGCTTCAGCGGCTCCTACTTGTGGTGGAGGGAAGGTAGGATTTTACCAACGGGTTAATGCGCCGTGGGTAGCGGTTTCGGAGAGAATTTGAACAACGGGTTAATGCACCGTGGGTAGCGGTATCGGAGAGGAAGCCACTAGGTTAATGCTCCAGGGAAGGACGGGTCTGGGGGTCGCTACTTACAAGGTTAATGCGCCTGCAAGTATCAAATGTTGGCGGCGGCTAGGTGGTATTTATACCCTCCGTTTGTAGATGAGTAACGTAGCGAAGCGTTGATGGGAAGTATACGTGGCGGGAGTAAAGCATAAGCAGAGCTCATATGACGTCTACGAATGACATCTCGGTCACGCGGTCCGATATCAGCCGCTCGGCGTTATCTTGCTTGTTTACTAAATTCTTGTAAATAATAATTATTATATAACGCTTCGTTACACGAAAAAAAATAAGAAAAACAACTACTAAAAAAGTAAGGTTAAGAATAGTAAAAATCCAAGAAAATTTTTAGAATAATAAAAGAATAATCCTTCGAGCCGGATGCTGAGAAAATTCGTGGTAGATACAATATAACAATATTATTTGATGTTGATGTTAATAAAGCAATTATTAATGGATTATTGCTCTAATTATATTCAAATTCAAAATTTTTGTTTAATGTTCATTGTCCACTTTGTTTTGAACTGATTCTTCCATATAATTTTCGGCTACTGTAGTAAACTTCCACCAGTAATGTAATATTACCACCAGCATCAACCAATATTGTCGCAGAACTGCGACGGAAACAGTGTCCGGTATATAAATGCTAACTTTATTGTCATCTCTTCAATTCATGAATAGAAAATAAAAAAAAATTATAGGTTGTACGGCAACAAAGACTTTGTGGCGCGTCTGGCTTGTTCTACAATCTTTGGAAGCGTAAGATACTTTTATTCATACTGACTCGTTTTCTGTTGATTGTAATTGAAAACCACTACAATCTGTCACAATTTTAAATGTCAAAGGTTTATGCCAACCTAATATAATTTAAATCTTGCTGTAACACATCGTTCGCATTGACAGAAATTTGTATCATAATGAACGTCATTAAAGTACAGGTAATTTGCAACTAATAGACCTATTACAGTATAGGGCGGACTAACAATAAGTATATTTAAATTTTCTAAGATGTTACAATACAAAATATGTACATTTACATAAAATAAAAATACTTTTAAAAACAAGAGACTTTGAGATTTTTTGAACCATTCTATTTTATCTAGTCCAAGATGGCATCGGATCGTTCTATTTTAATTCCGATTTAATTGTATTTTTGTATTTCCACTTGTATTTCCATTTATAATTAGATGATTTTCACGAATGTGTTTATTGAGATAACACTTAATTTTTGAACTGAAATCACAGTAATTGCACTGAAACCACGTATTTTCTTTTATTGACAAATGAGTTATTATTGCATGAAGTTTTAAATCTGCTTTTATTTTACTTTTATAAGTACAGTTGTCACATTGAAACCACTCTGCTTCTTCTGGGCTTGTATGACGTCGCATTATGTGATTTCTTAAAACTGCTTTATAGATAGTTTTGAAATTGCATATGTTACATTTATATTTTGGCATATTTTCTGGTCTTGTATGTTTAGCAAGAATATGTCTTTCGAGATTAGCTTTTGTGCATAATTTTAATTTACAGTAATCACAGTAAAATAATTTTTTCTTTTGTTTTAATGTATGTAGTACTTTTATATGATATGTCAAATCTGCTTTCATTTTGCTTCTGTAGGAGCATTTCTCACAGTAAAACCATTGTATCTTCTCTGAGGCTGTATGAACTCGAAAGATGTGCCGTTTTAAAACTCCTTTGTATATACTTTCAAACTGGCATGTATTACATTTATATTTTTGCACATTTTCTTGTTCTGTATGTTTTGCTAAACTGTGGTTTTTAACATCTCTCTTCCTCCTTGATTTATAGTCACAGTAAGTGCAATAATGTAACAAAACTTCATTGTCTGGTGTATGTCGATATTTTAAATGTTGTGTTAATAATTTTTTTGTTTTTCCTTTGTAGTCACACTGATCACATTTATACCATTCTATTTTTTCTAGTGCTGTATGTTTTCTTATTATATGATCTTTCAGTTCACAACTAGTGCTTAATTTTTGTAGACAAAAAGGGCACTGGTGTTTAGCAGTGGTTTGCTTCTTTTTCTTAACATTTTCTTGACAATTTAAATTATGTTTAAATAAAAGTAATAATGAAAATGATGTAAAATTATTGCAGTTTTTGCAAAAATAACATGGCGTTGTACCAACAGTTGTAGTAAATAGATTTTTCTTGTTTTTTGAATAAAATTTTTGAAAATGACAAAAAAAGATATTTCTAATATCTGTTTGAAAATTACAGTCTTTGCAATAATACATCATTAAATTAATTTGTTCACAGTTAAAAATTTGCTTTTTATCCATTTTAGTTAATAGATTTCAAAAAATTATATTGGGTTACATAACCTAAAAATTGATCAAAATATAAAATTTACCAAATCGATTAGCAAATAATAATAAATACCTTCTAAAATTCCCAATAAATTAAAATATAATTAGAAAAACAACTTTGATTTAGGTAGAAAATGCAAATTGAGGCAAAAAAATAGATTATTAAAACTGTGACAGAAGAATGGTTACAGTTTACAGAATTTTTTCTGTTTAATGGTTAGTTTAAGATCACAACGTTGGTAGCGCTGTACACATTTTTGAGTCTAGGGTCACTTAAATATAATAAGGGTAGCGCCAACTCTCTATCTCTCTCTCGGACCTCTCTTTTAATTTGAACCCAAACTATGCAAAACTAATTACCAATGTAGGCAACATAATATATCCAAAATCTCTAGAACTGCATTTAAAACCAATTTAAAACTATTTCTATCTTTGTTTTACTCATGCGTGTATATAGCTATCTCTTTTAATTTAAACCCACCTCTAGTGAATTCCATTGGCACTACCCCTATATTCAGTGATCCTATTTTGAGTCTACTGCACAAGTTCTAAAATGCTCCATATCTGACGTGCTAGCTATCTAAAGTCTAATGTCATTCTATGGGGGCTGCAAAGCCCTATAGTTCGTTTCTTACCTATAAAAAATTTCAAGGTAAAGAGAAAGTTGGCACAACTGTATAATTTGAATTATTGGTATCTGTTTTTGTCACTTTTTTCGTTGACATTTTATTATTACTTCTTGTCAGTTAAAAATTTAAAGTTTGAAAAGCGTTTTTTGCCCGCTTCTATTTTTGCAGAATAAATTTACCGAAATTTTTTTGTGGGACCCTAGATAATGCCAACATAGTAATATCTAAATTTTTTGATCTTGAAAATTTTTATAGGAAAAAAGTGCACTTTACGTCAAAACAACGCGAAATATGGAAACATTATTATTTAATAAAAGTATCATAAAACAAAGATCAAATTTCAAGTGATAAGTAAATACACTAAATAAAATAAATAAAACCTAAAAATGCTAGCATTCGATACCCTAACATTTCATTTATTAATAAGTCACAAATCACAACAAACTTACACTTAATGAAGAAATTAATAGAAAATAAAATGTTCGATACACAGATTTTCTCCTTTTCTAGTTTCAACGCAGATCTAACGAATCATGCCGAATGTGAACGAAGTTCCTTTCATTTCTACACACAGATTGCTAATTTTATGTACTCGGCCATTATCGGTGGTTGGTTTATAGCCGTTCGGGTGACTTTGACAGCACGAAGACAAAATTTGTACGGTAATTTCTATTTTCGATTAATTTCTGAATTATGCTAAAATTATTTGTAACTTGTAACTGGATTAAAACTGGAATGTAATATACGTTTAATAAACGAGTTTAATATACTATTCTTTCTACTTTGCGTTGCAAAAAAAGCATTCTAAAAGTCTCTTTTAAAAAATTATCACAACTTGGGATTTTTGACAAATTTGGTTGGCACTAATAGAGTAATGACATTTGTCAAGTTTATTAAGGTTTTCAACTGATTTACTAATTAACTGATATTTTGCTTCAATATTTTCGACAGCTCGCTTGTGATTTTATCAACTATTCCATATCATCTTCATTGCGTAGGCGGTAGACGTAATTTTTACCTGTTTTTACGCTTACAGTGCCAACATAACCAATGAAAAAGTTACTGTTTTGCGTGCTATAATGAAAATTTAGTGTCATTATTGTTAACGCAAAGTAGAAAAAGATATTTTAATACAGAATTAGTCAAAAGTATGGAATATGCAGTTTATCTCCGTAAATATGAACTTTATGACAAAATGTCATCGATAAATGTTTCTTTACTAATTATTCTTTATCTCTTAGCCTGCTTGTTGTTTTTTTTTATGTTGTAACGAAGCGTTCTAATAATTCCTAATAATTCAGTAAACAAAACCAGATAACGCTCAGCAGCTGATTCGGACCGCGTGACCGCGACGTCATACGTATACGTCAGGGCAGTAGTGGTGGTATAATTCCCACCACACCGAGAACCACCACCAACGCTTCGCTACGATACTCCTCCCATACCCCTCGTCTACAAGCGAAGGCTATATATTGCGCCTACCGCCTCCGATACTGGCATACTTGCGGGAGCATTATCCTCGTAAGTAGCCACCCCCAGACCCGTCCACCCCTGGAGCATTATCCTAGGGGCTTCCTCTCCGATACCGCTACCCACGGAGCATTATCCCGTTGGTAGAATCCTACCTCCCCTCCATTACAAGTGCGAGCCACCGAAGCCGACACGTCGAGGACGAGGAGCCGAGGGCGAGGAGACGAGGACGAGAAGCCGACGACGAGGAGTCGAGGACGAGGGACCGCCGGGGACGAGGCTGTGTCTATACTAGTAGAAGATTCGTTTTGTTTTGTTTAGAAGTATTATTTTATTTTATTTTTATTTTGTACATAGCTATTATTGTCAATAAAACCCCATCAAAGCCGCTCTTCTCTCTCTCTACGATACCCAGAACCCGACACGGAAACAACCGTTACAATGTCAACGCATTTCCATGGAAACGTAACTTTTTTTTCTTTCAAATAGCAACTTAGCAATTTTCTTGGTGATTCTTGTTTCTCTTTTTTTTTGAAATGACTCTCTGGTGTTTTTTTAATATCCTTTAATAACAAATTTTTTGTGTAAAATTATAATTTCTAATAAACGACAAAAATGGTATCAAATCAGATTCTTGTATTATGGCCATTTTCTCTAAAATTTTGTTATTAATGAATATTAAAAAATACCAGGTCATTTCAAGAAAAAAAAGAGGAACAAAAATCACTAAGAAAATTGCTAGGTTGCTATGTAAAAAAGAAAAAAAAGTTACGTTTCCATGAAAATGCGTTGACATAAAAAAACAACAAGCAGGCTAAGAGATAAAGAATAATTAGTAAAGAAACATTTATCGATGACATTTTGTCATAAAGTTTGTATTTACGGAGATAAACTGTAGAGATAGGTAGTTCGCGAACGAACTAATAAAAAGAACGGTTCTTTTATACGAACTACTTGAACTAGTTCGCGAACTATAAATGAACTAGTTCGTTCGCGACCGAGTGAACGTATCATTCGGTCGCGAACGAATCGGTCTCACTCGGTTGCGAAGATACATTTCGATTTATTAGTTCGCGAACGAACTATAAAAACGAACGATTCTTTTTTACGAACTAGTTCGCGTGAACTAGTTCATTCAAAAGAACGATAATTCCCATCTCTAATAAACTGCCTATTCCATAATTTTGACTAACTCTGTATATACAATTATACATCTCAGTGGCGATTGATATGGTCTTAACTCTTGAATTTATCTCTTAATTTCATTGCAGTTGCAAATGATAATTCCGCTACAGAATTTTCTTTGTGCAATTTTTCGGTTTTATATCTTTTTTTTAATAATTATGAAAAATTCTTCAAAATCTTTAGAAGGGCACCCCTTTGCAGTCTGCACCCGATATGGAAGTTGTCGAAAAAGTATTTGCAACAAGGCGAAAAACCAAATTCCAAAATTTTATTTCTTCTCGTTGCTAGAAATGGTACTCTTCTAAATAATGTTTTTTTTAACTAACGTTTTTCCAATTACATAAATTAGATGCAAAAATAAAATTAATTCTAGAATATAGTGTTTCTTAAATAAACGGCAATATACAGACTTTTCAGTCTTTTTCACTAATAGCTAAGTAACATTCTTCAGTCTTTAAATCTTCTGTTTTATCTGATTTATCATAAATAGAATTTTTTTAAAGTTTTCTCAACTGAAATCACCTCTCTGATTCACTAATATAAACCTAAAACTAAAAATAAAGTTCTTTAAACTGACTTTGAGGCTGAAGGATAGTCGGTGCAGCTTTATAAACTATGACCAATTTTCTTGCCAATTTTATTACAGTGTGGCTGATTTGCCGCTTTACAAAAAATGAATCGTACTATAGTTACCCCCTCCCGACTAGCCTTTTAGTCTCAAAAGTCAATTTATAGAATTTTGGCTTAAATTGCAATCGTCTGTTTCAGTCAAAATGCTAGTAGCATATACATCTAATTCGCTCTGCCACTGTTACATAAGAATTTTTTTTTTTGATTAGACTTGTAGGTTTGACTTGATTTTAATTCTTTTATTATTTGTTTTTATGTAGGTATTAATTATATGCTCTTTAAAAAGATCGTTTTATTAATTTTTAATTGTAAACTAATTACGTCGCCGCTCAGAACAGACAAGTGTATCGTGCGATGATATGAGATGTTGTGCTGCGTGTGCATGAACAAAATTATATATACGCGTTATAATCCCGTTAGAGTTAGTATGTTAGTAAAATTCTTGTAGTCAATTAGTAGTATTCTTGTAATTTGTATTAATAAAAGTTTTTAAAAAGGAATTATTCGTGTCCCGAAACATATTTAACTGTAACTTTTTTAAAATAATAAAAAAATTTTGTTAGATTTTCAAAACAGTGTGACTTCTCTTAGAACGTAATCACTTTCTTTATTTCAAAATAATTATTCTCAAAATATAAATAGAAATATATTGCAAAAATTTTCAAAAATTATTGATTTATTAGAAATGTCATTACGCAGTATTAGTTTAATAGATTTTTTTAAATTAATTATAAACTTACATTAATAAATGTAAATTCCACTTCTGAAGTACACCATTACAATAAAAGTATCATTTTCTAATACAAAAACAATTTTAACAAAACTTTAGCAACCACTTAGTCAAAATTTTGAAATGTCAAATTTGATTTTTTGTCAGAATAGTCAATTTCAAGTGATACATCAATGTTGCCAACTAAATCAATACTTGTTGATCACGTTTTGTAATATACTATTTTAGATCATAGCAGCAGTCGGTCTAAAGTGTCTTAAATCCCATTATATACCTATCATATGTTATTAAACAAGTGTTAAATAATAATAACATAATAAATAAATAATCATGTGTTAAATTGAAATAAATAACTAAATTTATTTGGGGTTGTAAAGGTATAATCGTTTTATTTACCTATCAATTTGCTGAATATTAAAATTTTATCAATTTTTAGGTTACATAATTCAATTTTTTGGCTGCAGTATAGTAATTAAATAAAAAAAATGGAAAACGACTTATTTTTCAATTGTGAGAAGAGTTATTTAAATATAATTTATTATTATAAAGACTACGATTTAAAAACAAATCTTCAAAAATTTTACTCAAAAAACAAGAGCAATAATGTTTGTGAAAAAAGTTATAAATGCAAAAACTGCAATTTTTCAACATTTTCATTATTATTTTTCTTGAAACATAATTTGATTTGTCAAGAAAATTTTGAGGAGAAAATACAAACTAATTCTCAATGCCCTTATTGTCGATATAAAGCAAAGCAATCTGTTCTAAAAGACCATATAATAAGAAAACACACACCACTAGAAAAAATAAAATGGTACAAATGTGATCATTGCGCCTACAAAGGAAAAGTAAAAAAAGATTTAATACATCATATAAAAATTCATAAATCAGATACAGATTCATTATTTTATTGTACTCACTGTAATTACAATACAAACACGAAAGGCCATCTCAAGAGACACATTTTTGCAAAACATACAGCACCAGAAAATGTGCCAAAATATGAGTGTAGCTCATGCAAATACAAGACTTTAAATAAAGCAGATTTAAAAAGACACATTCTTCGACGTCATACAGCTCCAGGAAAAATACAATGGCATCAATGCGAGCAATGTTGCTACAGAAGCAAGGACAAAAACGGATTAGAACGACATCGAAAAACATGCCACATTAAAGAAGAAATAAAGCTACTTTATTGTGATCATTGTGAATATAAATCAAAGACTAGTTTTAATTTAAAAATGCATGTTCTTAGAAAGCACACAGTAGGGGAAAATGTGCTAAAATATCAGTGTAACACATGCAAGTTTAAAACGTTACGTAAAGATACTTTAAAAAAGCACATGTTGCGGCATACTGTCTCGAGCAAAAAACAAATTTAAAACGTCATGCAATTAGAGAGAAAAAATATATGTACATATAATAATAATGTTTCCTTATGTTAAGATAAAATGTGTATGATTGTCATAATATTAATAAAATGATGTTCCAACTCAAATTTGCACTCCCTAAAATCGCTGATATCGTCCAAGTTTCAAAAAAATCCTAAAACAGGTCAATTTTAGCTTAAAGAGAGACCAAATTTTATCATAATTTCAAAGTTAGCGACCAGAACCACTCTTTCAAAATTTTTAAATAGCAAGTGGGATCGAGTGACATCATTTTAAAGCTGCTTTAAGTGTCTATGCAACTATGTAGGTATCTTTTATAAATTTTAAACGATTCTTATTTTTATCTAGATTACTGTTAGAGGAAACAAAAAAAGGGAAAACGAGCATACTGGTACATAATAATGAGGAGGTGCTCCATCTTGTTGAAAAAAAAAAAAAAATTGGTTTTCATGGAGATTTTTCTCTTCTAGTGCTTCAGTGATTAAGAGAGCTCAATAAAGTCTTCTAACAACAGCAAATAGATGTCGTCAGTCAAACTGACTTCTACAAAAAGTGTCCCGATAATCGCCCAGAACGTAATTTCATCACAGACACAAATGTTTTCTAGAGTAAACCTGAGTCACTATTCAAACGCTCAGTAGAATTTTCCCAAAACTGCTGTAAACGTCATTAAACTATTAAATTTAACTCTATTATCAAGCCTTATCGCTTGATAAAAATTCCAATAATTTCTTGACTTTTTGATACTTTTATATTTTGCAAAACTGTCATTTTTTCTTCTGTCTTTTTAACTTAACTATAACGCATTCAAAAGAAATATCCTGTTTTCCTTAATAATTTGATAGATTTTAGTGTCTTTTCTTAAAATAGCAAGAACATTTGGTAGAGAAGGTCTCGACACGAGAGTTTTTTGAAATATATCCCAAATATTTGTTGTCTATGGCCTGTACAAGGTTTCTTTTGGTAATAACAATGTTACGTTCTATCTATCCCAAGCGAACTTTTCAAAGAATCGTTTTAGTAGTACACATAAAATATCTTCTTTTAGTTTTCTTTTTCGTCTCAATTTTTAAGACAAGCCAGTAATAAGTAAACGTAATATTTGTATTCTCTTATGGCATTTTCTAATTCATTTACTGCAAAGATCAGATAAAACTTTCCTAAATTATGTCCACAAAACTGAAATAAATTTTGGAGAGAAAACTGGGAGATAATGTGAAGAAGAAAAAGAAAAGATAGAACATAGGTTGTTCGAGTGTGGAAAGCTAAGATGATAGAATTTGGATGGAAGAAAAGTACTAAGTAAAAGTGGAATACGAAAGAAGTCAATGAAGAAAATTGTAAAGGAAAAAGTGAAAAAAGGATTCAGACAAGGTCATCAGTAAAATATTCTTATTTTTGTTTGGTTACAGATGTTTTATTTTACTTTAATTTTTTCTTATATTTTTATAACTGCAAAGACAAATAGACAATAAAGACATTTTATTACTACTTCTACAGTAGTAGTTACAAAGAAAAAAAACATTGTTACGGCATTTTCTGACTTATTTACTGCAAGGACCGGATAAAACTTTCCTAAATTGTCTCTACAAAGTTTTTCATGTTAATTCTGTGCTCACATCACCTCCTCGAGCTGTATGAACTCTAATACTGTGCCTTTTTAAATGTGATTTTCGTATAGTTTCATAGTTACATTTACTACATTCATATTTCAGTAGATTTTCCCGTGCTGTATGCTTTGAAAGAATGTGACTTTTAACATTATGCTTTGTCTTAGATGTGAATTCACAATGATCACAAGAAAATAACTCTCTTTTTTCTTCTTCTTTTGGCATATGTATTCTTTTTACATGCCGTGTTAAATCCGCTTTAATTTTAGTTGTGAAAGTACAATGCTCGCATTGGTACCACTGCAACTCCTCTGGGGCTGTATGTTTTCGAATAATGTGTGATTTTAAATGCCCTTTCTCGAAAGTTTTAAACCCGCATGCCGTACATTCAAATGTTCGTAAATTTACTTTTGGCATGTGATGGATTTTTACATGTTGTGTTAAATCCGGTTTTGTTTTACCTTTGTAGGTACAGTGCTGACATTGAAACCATTGAATTTTCTCTGGATCTGTGTGGTGACGAATAATGTGGTTTTTTAATTTTGATGTATCTATTGCTCTGTACGCGCATAAGTTACATTCATATTTAGACACATTTGCTTGTATTGGATGTTTTGCAAGAATGTGTCTTTTAATATGACTTCTGTTCTTTGCTTTGTACTCACAGTAATCACAGTAAAACCACTTATTCTCTTCGTTTGACAAATGTTTTACTTTTATATGTTGTACTAAATCTGTTTTTATTTTAGTTCGGTGAGTACAGTACTCACATTGATACCATTCTATCTCGTCTGAGACTGTATGAAGTCGAATTTTATGCTTTCTTAAAACACCTTTATATTTAGTTTTGAATTCGCATATGTTACATACATATTTTGGCAAATTTTTTTCGGGCATGTGTAATTTTACATGTCGTGCTAAACCTTCTTTTACTTTGCTTCTGTAAGTGCAGTGATAGCACTGGTACCATTTTATCTTCTCCAGTGCTGTATGATGTCGAATAATATGAGTTTTTAAACTTCCTTTTTGTATAGCTATGTAGTTGCATGTGTTACACTCATATTTTGGCAAATTTTCTCGTTCTGTATGCTTTAAAAGAATGTGTTGTTTGAGATTCGTCTTCAGTTTTGTTTTATAATCACATTGATTACAATAATATAACAAAACTTCGTTTTCTGTTTTATGTCGACATTTTACATGTTGTTTTATATCTCCTTTTTCTTTTCCTTTGTAGTCACACTGATTACATTTATTCCATTTGATTTTTTCTAGAGCTGTATGTTTTCTTATTATATGAATTTTAAATGCAGAACTATTGGCTAGTTTTTGAAGACAATGGGGGCACTGGTGTTTAGCAGTGGTTTGCTTCTTTTTCTTAATATTTTCTTGACAATTTAAATTATGTTTAAATAAAAGTAATAATGAAAATGTTGAAAAATTGCAATTTTCGCATTTGTAACATTCTGCACCCAAAAATTTGGATGGATTTTTCTTGTTTTTTGCATGAACCTCTTGGAAATGATCATAAAATAAAATTCCAATATTTGTCTTGTAATTGCAGTCTTTGCAATGAAATATCTCTAAATTGTTTTCTTCACAATTAAAAAATAGCTCTTTATCCATTTTAGCTAATAGTTTTTTCGTTTTATAGATTTATTTAAAAAAAAAATGTATTACATAACCTAAAAAATATTGAATAATAAAATTCGGGTAATCGATTGTTAAATAATAAATACCTTGTAAAATTCTTAATAAATTACAATAGAATTAGAAAAAACAACTTCTATTTATATAAAAACAATGCAAAATGTGATAAAAAAGCTTGATAAGACCGAACCTTAATTTAATAAAAGATAATTTGGGCACTACACAAAGTTTTCTTCTTCTAAGGGTGTTAGTTTGGCATCACGACACGGGTAGCGCTGAACTCCAAATTTTTTTTAGGGTCACTGGGTAACGGGGTAACGCCAACTCTCCATCTCTTTCGTGGACATCTCTTTTAATTTGAACCCAAGCTATATTAACACGTTCGCTGCGGAGTAGTATTTTGAATACCTTGGTAATGTGCGCTACAGGATATATATGTCCCGTACTGTATTCTGATTGTGTGCGTTTCGGGGTCATATAGTCCCGTATGCAAGTCTACATAATTTTAAATTTTTTGAAGTAGGCAACATAAGTTTCAGAAAAGTAATTTATGCAGACTATAGTACAAATTATGGTTTATTTTATATTTGAACCGCACGGGTCTATGGCGTCCCGTATCGCACTAGGGGGTGATTAATTTAAACAAACTAATTTTAAAAAAAAATTAATCAAAAAAATAAAATAAAATTCACAATCTGCTGTCGTAACATTAGTAAAAATTAAAAAAATTAAGTAAAAACAATATTTTATTTAAACTTTATAAAATAAAATTTAATTATTATGGAAATTATTGAAGCAATTCAGACAATATGCCGGTTTACCCTCGCATTCTTCGCAGTATGTATTTACTTTTTTAACTTTTTTGTCTGCTTCTCTGCTTGAAAGGGTGAGGCGTAAAGTCTTGTAACAACCAACACATTTTCTTCTCTTCTTACTTTCGGGTCCGTTTTGTGTGAGGGAATGAATCCTTTTAGGAGTTCTTTCTCTGACTGGTATTGAGTGTATCATTGATTTCACCAAGCGGTCGCGAAAATCTAGGATTGGTAATCTATTATTTTGGTGATTTTGATTATATAAAATCCAAGAATTGACGACAGCAGAGCCAAATATTAATTCCACTGCCACTTTTCTGTACCACTTAACACCTTTTCGCAGATGAGTTTGATAAGATGCCATTTGGTCACTAAAACGAATTTTTTTTTAAATCTAAACAAAGCAGTAAGAAAAATAATATATTACCTAAAATCTACACCTTTTTTGGCAGAGTTGTAATCGATCACAGCATTTGGCTTAAAAATAGAGATGTCTTTTTTCTTTTTTCCAGTGTCATGCACTTCGCCGTCATGATGTTCACATGTTGTAAGCATAAAAACTGGTCGTTTATCGACCCACTTTAAAAATTTAATATTTTCAAATTGTCTTTCAATTATTTCTCCTTTTCTAATTTTTTGTTTTAGGACTTCAGGACAAAGACCTTTACTATTTTTTCTAACTGTCCCACAAATTCTTGTTTTTTCTGATAATAACTTCTGTGCTAACTTAATACTAGTATAGAAGTTATCGCAGTAGAGTGTGTAGCCTTTTCCATAATATTCCTGCATCAAAGAATCTACAATACTTTCGGCATGACTTTTACCTGGCACGGTATCCCCTTTTCCAGCATAAATTTTAAAATTCAAGACGTATCCGCTGACTGTACACAGCTTATAAATTTTAACACCATACTTGCTGCTTTTGTTTTTTATATACTGGCGAAATTTTAACCGACCTCTCCATGGCACCATTGTTTCATCGATAACCAGAGATGCTTCTGGATCCATATGCTTTTTAAAATTTGCAGTCAGCTCATTTAGTATAGGTTGCAACTTAAATAATTTATCAGAGCCATCATCCAATGCATTGTCCACAAAATGCCAACATTTTAAAAGTAATAGAAACCTATCTCTCTTCATAATAGATGTTATAAATTTGTTGTTATATAAATCATATTTTGACCAATATAAATTAATTTTTGGTACTTCAACCAGTCCCATTGCCAACAAAACCGCAAAAAATGACGACATTTCTTCATGAGTTGTTGGAACCCACTGTTTCATACGTGAATGAGGTCTTATATGTGAATTTTCTATTAACTCAGACGCATATTTATTAGTTTCTCTTACCATAATTTCTACTATTTCATCCGTAACAAGAAGGTTAAAAAATTCTAAAGGTGAATTTAAATTATCTGGTGTTACACTATGATCTTCTTTTTGACACAAAGTTATAAATAATTCTTGTTCAGAAACACTAATGTTTGACCAAATATTTTCCTCGTGTTTTTTTTGATCTTTATTGTGTTCTAGTACATTGTTTTCTTCATTTGTTTCTATTTCAAAACAGTTTTCTTCCTCAAAATCCGATTCTGAAGATGGATCGTAATTTTTGTCGCAAATAGAATCATCCGAATCTTCTTCATAATCAGATAAATCAGAATCGCCGTAATTTTGACTCAGTGCTAAATCTAAAATTCTTTTTGAACGGCTGGACATTGTGGCACTATTTATTTGAACAGTTTACGAAGCACAGATTTGCATCACACTTCGTGAAAAACTAAATTAAAATGAAACAAAGCGAACAAAGAAACATGTTTAAACTTGCAACGAACTCGCAGACGGACCCCGTATCGCACAAGAAATAAATTTTCTATTGATATGCGGTACGAGGTCTATTTGTCCCGTACAGTTTTCTTCTTGCTAAATAATCAAAAAAATATGACAATTAAGTTTGTATATAAAAAAAATGTGCGGTAAAAATTACGCCATTTACTAACTTCGCACGGTGCGTTGGGCCGGCGATATTTTGCAACGCATATGAGCAGAGTGTCGTACGGGGTCAATAATATGTCCCGTAACACGCAGCAAACGTATTAAACTAATTACCAATATAGTTGGTAATTAGTTTGTTTCACTCATGCGTATATATAGCTATCTCTTTTAATTTGAACCCGTCTAGTGATTTCCACTGGCGTTACCCGTAATATCAAGTGATCCTAAATTTTTTTAGGGTTACTTAATATAATAAGGGTAGCGCCAACTCTCTATCTCTCTCTCGGACCTCTCTTTTAATTTGAACCCAAACTATGCAATACTAATTACCAATGTAGGCAACATAATACAGAGTGCGGCAACTTAAACGCGCACTCCCAAAATAGCGACTTCTGATTAAATAAAATCATTGAAATTTATCACACCTAATTGGACATTATTAAGGTACATTTAAGAATTTTTTGGTAATTTTTCATTTACAAACAAAGTCAAAAATCCAAAAAAAGTAATTCTCGAACAAAAAATTAAATTCTGATTTTTATATTAATAGACGCAGATTTACTTCTAATAATTGTTTACAAAATCAGCGCCTAAAAATATCAATTAGATTTTGAATTAGTCGCAATTTTAGATTTTTACTTTGAAAATGATTTTTATTTACGACCTGCTACTGTGTCGTCGTAAATATTAGGTGACAATGGGGATTGTAATTGGGGTAAGATTGTAAAATTTCCAACTGTTGGAAGGTTGAGTGCCGATGGCAAGTGACTTCTTCCAATTCTTCCAGGACCGTAATAACTTTTTTTAAATTAAAAAACATTATTTAAACAAATATTTATTTTATTATAAATGTTCGAAATGATGTCCTTCATTTTCAATGCAGGCTCGTAAGCGCCGCTGAAAACTTTCTTGAACATTTGCCGCAAGATTTCTTCTGTTAATTTCGGCAAATGCATTCCGAATACAATCTTGCGTATTTTCATTGGTGGTCGGCTCTTCCTGGTACACCATTTCCTTTACTGTTCCCCACAAAAAGAAATCGGGTGCAGTTAAATCGAGAGACCTAGGGGGCCATTGGATAGGACCACTGCGACTAATCCACCTCTCATCAAATTGTCGCTATAACTCCGCTCTAGCTGCCTGGCTATAATGAGGAGGGGCCCCGTCTTGTTGGAACCACATATCTATTTTGAAATTATAATGTTAAATTTATAGTTTCTTGTTAGATGTTATAAACATACTCTGCCTTAGATTAAGTGGAACATCCTCCAGCACTCCTCTTAAATCTTCGCGCAAAAAGTTTGCATACATTTCACCATTTAGGCGCCCTTCCAAAAAAACTGGACCAACAACGATGTTGTGGATCACTCCTCCCCAGACATTTAGAGACCAATAATTTTGATTCGCTTGTTGTCCTATCCAGTGAGGGTTCTCAACGGCGCAATAATGCAAATTATGTTTATTTACATGGCCGGTTTTTTTAAAGTTGCACTCATCCGTAAACAAAACTTTATCAAAAAAATTGTTGTCATGTCTTATTTGCTCCTCGGCCCATCGACAAAAAATTACTCGATTTTCAAAATCTTGATCATTCGTTGGTGACTGAAGGATTTTCGTGAATTGTTTTCTTTTGAAGAAAACTTCTAGTGGCAGCGACGTGTTCAATCAGTGATGTCAATGTTTTCCTGTGAGGATGTGGACCCTCAGGAAACCTTTCTGCTTACAATCGTGCAGCTTGTACCGCATTACGGCCCACTTCACCAAATATCAATAACATTTCAAGCTTTTCAGCTGCCGAATATTGGAAAGGCATGTCTAAAAATATGATATTTGATAGTTAATAAATTTGAGAATATATGTTTTTTACATACCGCACTTAATTTTAAGTGACTTAATAAAAATAAATTGTCTATTGAACCAAACACACACACACTAATATAAAACTAACAAAACAACACTCAAATCACCAGAAACGCACTGCTCGAAGAAGGTTTTCAAAATGAATACGATAATTCTAAAGTATTGTACCTAAAGATTAAATAACTTTCAACCCCCCAGTTAACAATCAGTAAATACTCAGAAACAAATAATTAGGCTTAATCCTTAGAGCACTTGATTTTACCTGTGTATAACAATTTCTTGGAACGGTTTACTCAAGTACAGACGCGAGAAAAAAAATTGGTTGCCAAAATGATTTCTACGCAAAGAAAAGATTTCAGTTGTGATCTTGTGGGATTGAATTCCTAGTTACCGTCTCTGTTTCTTTTATTAATTTACCAAAACTTCCTATTACAGCTAAATCCTCAAAAATCGAGAAAAAAAGGTCATTTGTGATATTTTTTGACGACCAAGATTTTCTTCTTGTGACTCTAAAATCCTGTAATGCGGCCCTGTAAAATTCGTTGGGATATTTAAGCAGGCATGTTAGTCTTTGTCAATTTTATGGCAAAGTTGTAAACAAGACCCTTCAAAGCGGTTGACTACTACTAAATGATTCCTTTGTTGGTAAATTATGCCACTTAGCCATAAATCACGCGTTTGGTTTGTCTTTATTGAAAAAAAGCGATTATTTAAACAACCAAATCAAAATTTATGATTGTAATACCAGAGTTTGATGCGCTAGCAGGTAGAGATTCACCTAGTGCAAAAACTTTATCGATAAATTAAGAGTTATTGCCAGAAAACTCAAAAAATTGCAACGGCTTTATTTATTAACAAAAAATTTTTAAAAAAATCTCAAGTATACCTAATCAATAACTAGTTAGGTGTGTAAAATATCGTCAATTTTTTTTAAGCAGAAGTCGCTATTTTGGGAGTGAGCGTTTAAGTTGCCGCACCCTGTATATCCAAAATCCCTAGAAATGCATTTAAAACCAATTTAAAACTATTTCTATCTTTGTTTTACTCATGCGTGTATATAGCTATCTCTTTTAATTTGAACCCACGTGAATTCCATTGGCGCTACCCGTATATCAAGTGATCCTAATTTTTTTTAATGTCAAACAATTTTTTTTTTAATTTATAGATATCCTCTGTCTCACGGTCTTATCCCTTTTTGTAATAAAATTATTAAAATATGCTTTAATCTACGACGTATAGCTTTGTGTAAATTTGACATTTGACAGAACACAAATAAAAGAAACATTTAAATACAAAAATATTGTAATTTTGAGAACTAAGTTTAAAAAAACTTTGTTGCAGCAATTGAGCTCGATACAAGAAATTATACTCAAAATTTTAATTTCTTAGATATTGAAGTAACATATCTGAGGTCCCTGACTGCGCATTGGAATGAAAGAATATTTTTTTATAAACTTGCAGTTTAATTTATGATAGAAACAACAGTCATTACAATTAAATTACAAAAATATGATTATCTATTCAATAAATTGTTGAGGTTTCTACGGTACAACATCGAGATTGTTAATCCGCAAGTAAAAAAGTATTTTTTAAACTTTACGGTAGCACAACTGATCAAGGCACACTAAATTTATTCTTATTATATTACTCTTGCTTTTTCCTTTTTTTTTATTATTGATAAACGAATAAACATGAAAGATTTTATCGTTAATCTCTGGAAACAATAATTAAAATTTGTTTCAATGCCCTAAATTTATTGTCAAAATAATAGTAGAGTAAAAATAAAATCAGAAAAAGACATGATGTAAGATGCGCGACAGACCAGTTTTTGATGTTAGACGAGTCCATTGTATGAGGGATGTTTCTAAAGTTCTGGGAATTTAGCTATATTGTTTTTATTCCGTTAATTTTCGTCAATATTATAATGTAGTTTTACAATATAATCTTTATTTAACTGAATACATTTCTCTCAACGATGTTCTAAATTTTAAAAACTGTTTTCGAGGAACTTCTTCGATGTCTCTTTACTCTACCTATTTGTGACACATTTTACGTCAGTTAAACACTCAAATCGAACACCTCATAAAAAATTTTAGTTCTGGGAACAGATGAAAATCAGATCCGACAAGTAAGGTGGATACCAAAGCAATTCCTATCGTAAATCGTTCAAAACATCCTTTGTTTTTCGGGCAGTGTTGGGTCTTGCATTATCCGGTTGCAATGACGGACGCTTCTGCAAGTTTCCAGGTCGTTTTATGACAAGTTTCTGCCGCAGTGGTCTGGATAATAAACTTAAATAATATTTTGCGTTAATTGTAACCCCTTGCGATAGGTAATCTATAAAAATAATCCTTTTGCAAGTCCGGAATACCGCATTAGTTTTGCCATAAACGAGATTACATGCGCCTTAAGTGGATGCCTTTTTTTGGGTTTACGTTATTTTTTGGATTGACTTTTGGTCTTAGGATTAAAATAAAGAATCAATGTTTTGTCAATAATTGTTATTTGTTGCTTAAATTTATCCCTATAACGAGCTAATAGTTTTGATAAGTCACACTTATAAAGTTTTTCTTTCGATCCCAACAGTCTTGGTTCCCAGTGGGTTAAAACCTTGCTTACGCCTATACAAACAGGTAAGATATTATAAACTTGTCATGTATCTAGTCATAGACATACATTCGTTCCACGAATAGTCTTTCGCCTGTATTCTTTCAGTAGTTTCTTCACGACAGTAATGTTTCTTTCATTTACTGAGGTACTCGAGTGACCACTGCGGGGAGCGTCTTCTAATGATGTTTTACCAGTTTTAAAACGATCGATCTAGCAATATACAGTACTTTTAGATTTTGCAGACTCACCAAACACTTCTTAATAATAATAATAATAATAATAATAATAATTTATTTGGTGTTTAGAATACATTAGTATTTTACACACGTCAGTAAATCAATATAGCATATAAATATAACCTTATGAATATAATAAATTTTGTGAGGAATTCACTCAACACTTCGACAACTTATAAAATCATTGTAAACTTACAAGCTATCGAGTTGCTTCATAAATTCCTCAGTACTGTAGTAGCAATGCTCCAACAGCAAAGTTTTAATTTGAAGTTTAAAAATTTTCCGGTAAACAGTTAAACAACTTGATGCTAATGTAATTTGCAGATTGCTGGGTCTTGTTTAAGCGATGTAGCGGAGTAAGAAAATTTTCACAATATTGAGTCGAGTAGTTATGATTATTTCTATTTCCTGTAAATTTTTTTCTATTATTATAAGTATGAAATTGAGCAGAAAGAATATACAATTATCAAGACATCAAGATAAATATAAAATAGTTACACATTTCTAAAATATAGACAAAACTCATGGAAATCATAAAACGCTTCATTACACAGAATTTCCTTAAGTTCAGTTCTGAACCGTTTGAGCGGCATATTTTTTATAGCATTAGGTAAACAATTATAAAATTTTATTGCATGGAATTCTGTGCCACTTTGCGTTCTAGAGACTCGTGCATATTTAGTAACTAGATTTTCATTGTTACGAGTGTTATAACTGTGAATATTTTTGTGTGTATTAAACATAGATAAATTGTCCTTAACATACGTACAACAATGAAGTAAATATAAACAAGGAAAAGTCAGAATTTTTAAATCTTTAAATGCTTGTCTGCAATCGTCGCGATAGTCTAGTCCATAAATAATGCGAATAGCCCGCCTTTGTAAAGAAAATACTTGGTGACGACAGGAAGCATGGCCCCAAATTAAGATTCCATACATTAGTTGACTTTGAATTAAACCATAATAGGCAATTTTAAGAGTTTTACTAATATTGTTGCATAGAGTTTCACCATGCTTTTTCCATAATAGAAATGAGTCGAGAGTAAGACCAAGAAATTTATTTTCACCAAATAATCCCTCTTCACTGATATCGTTATTCGGGCGTTTAAGAGTGAATACTTTTTTAATGCATTTGTCAACATTTATTGAGAGCCCATTATTGCCAAACCACTCAAAAGCCTTAGATCGTTCATCTTGGCTTACCCTCATAAGGTGTTCTAAATTGTCACCTGAGAGACAGATGTTTGTATCATCGGCGTATATCACAGAGCTGCTCTCGGAGAGGTGTCCAGGAAGATCATTAATAAATATTATGAACAAAAGAGGTCCCAGAATTGAACCCTGTGACACCCCGATATTAATGGACAACTCGTGAGTTGCAAACGACTTTTTGATACCGATTGGTTAAGAAAGATGTTATCAATCTACAACTCAATGGATGTAAATCATAGGTAAATAGTTTGCGTATGAGTATGGTGTGAGATACACAATCGAATGCTTTTGATAGATCAAGAAATTCGGCCATTAGATATTCGCCTTTATTATAACATTTTTCAACAAAATTGACAAATGAAAGCAATGCATCCTGAGTGGAGAGTGATTTCCTAAATCAAACTGATTTTTTACAAAAATTTTATTTTTCTCAAAATGATCTGTTGTAAAGCTATAATCTTTTCTAAAACCTTAGAAAAAACAGGAAGCAACGAGATTGGTCTGTAATTACTTGGTGATCCAGAGTCACCTTTTTTGAATATGGGTATTATCAAGGCTTTTTTTAAGCAGTTTGGAAAATTGCCAGAACTAATACACTTATTGATTAATTTAGTTAACGGACTAATTAAAATATCAACCACAGCTTTGAGTAAGATTACATTGAATCCATAAAAATCTTTGGCTTTACTAGATTTTAGCTTTGAAATAATATCTCTGACTAGACTAGAAGATACTTGATTGAACTTAAAAACATTATAACACTTAATATCACAGTTATTTAAAAACATACTTATCACGGGATCATTACTCTTTGGTGGCAGTGTCTTTATAATATCACAGGCAATTGACGTAAAGTACTTATTGAAATCATTAACATTAATATCACAGTTAGAGTTTGCGTTGTTAAAAGCATTATTACATTTGCTATTGATAACACTCCACATTGCTTTAGTTTTGCAGGCGGCAGAATTTATAAACTTATCATGAGCTTTTTTCTTGGCATTGTTAATAGCAGTACGATAGATTTTACGATAACTATTTCTTGCTTCTCTTGATTCATCAGAATTATTTTCTTTATAAATTTCATCAAGTAATCTTACGTTTTCTCTCATTTTTCTAAGATCGGCGTTAAACCATTTTACTGGCTGAGTATTTTTGTTGCGAAAGCGTTTTTCAGGAAAAGCAAGAAAATATTTTTCCTGAATAATTTCGATAAACTGTTGAAATAAAAGGTTAACATCACTATCCTGACTTACGAAAGACCAGTCTATTTGTTCAAGCAGATTGTAAAAAGTAATTTTGCCTTTAGCGGTGATTGGCCTGTACACATGATATTTATAAAAAGGTTTCAACAAATTATTGTGGTAAGATTTGTCAAGATGATAACTTAGGCCTAGGTGGTCCGACATTGCAGGATTTATGGATGAAACAGAAAAGTACTTAGTTTCTATGTTTGTAAAGATATTATCAATACAATGACTTTTCCTTGTCTTAAAATTTACAGTGGGACTCAAACCAAAACTTAGCAATAAATTACAAAGATTATTACAGTCAGAGTTCTTCGTCATAAAATTTGTGTTAAAGTCGCCGCATAGTATTATACCTTTATTTAGAATATCTAAATTAAATAGGTTAGTCAAAATATTAAGAAACTCCTTAAAATTACCTGTTGGAGATCGGTACAGCGAGATAATAATTATGTCTAGGCGCTTTACATAAATTGCCGATAATTCACATAGTTTTTCAACTGATAAATTATTAATATAGGAGTAAGTAACTGAATCCACATTGATGTGGGAGAGGATAGCAGTTCCACCATATCCCTTTGATCTGGCGAAATAAGAACAAACTGCATACTCACTAAACTTTAAGCATTCACATTCAGAAGCACTCAACCAGTGTTCAGTGAGACACAACACTTGAAAAGCACCATTTTCATCTAATAGAAAAGTCTCGAATTCTTCAATTTTGTTACGAACAGATTGACAGTTTAAGTAAAAAACACCGAAACCTTGCTGGACATTATCTTCTATGTCAGTTGTATTTTGTTTACCTTCATGTTGTGACCTGTTCATGTTGATTGCATTGCAGGTTTTTGATGGACGTCTAAAAAATGTTGACCTCGATTAAAGTTGAACCTTTCGTTTCTTGCAGACTTTGAATAAATTCTGAAGTTTTTACACCCTTTTTCCACAAAAAGAAAATTGTTGCTTTTTGAAATTTAGCCGCGTTTTCGATGATTCAAAAACAGAGCTACAAAAACGCCTTTACATCAAGCGACTACGTAAATTATACTAAACAATATTGTAATAGATAGCTGGATAAACATGTCAAGAGTTGTCTGTTACCGATAGCATTGCCTATACCTAAGTTTTGTGGTATTTAAGTAGAGCACGATTCTCAGAACTTTAGAAACATCCCTCGTATTATAGAAAGGGAAGTCATGTTTTGACACAATCGATTTGTAAACTGTCATACTACCTACTCGGTTAGATTTTATTTCTCGTGTTTACGCACTCTTTTAAAATTTAGAACTTAATTTTTAGGTTTGCTATTTAAATTACCTTTTTGTTAGATATTGAAGTCATTTCGTGTTGTTTCTTAAATTATTATTTTGTTTTATGTTACTTATCTTTTTCTGTTTTGATTTTCACTCTAGAGAACTCTAGTTCTAGACCAGATACACCATTAAATTTGTCTAAAAAAATAGTACAAAAATTTATTGTTTTTTTTTTTGTATGTAACATGTAGGCAATTACATAAGTTTGTAAGAGAGAGAAAAAAAAGAGTGTTATTACATTATTTAATAGTTTATTTTTACAAGATATGTACATTAAGTCTAATTTTATATTACTTCTCTAGATACAATGCTCATCTTGGTACCTGACTCCGACATTGAACACTCCTTCAGGAAATTACCCCCTCTGGGACTGTATGACGTCGACTAATGTGCCTCTTCAAATGTGATTTTTGTAGAGTACTATACTCGCATGTGGTACATTTATATTTTAGTACATTTTCTGGTGCTGTATGCTTTGCAAGAATATGATTTCTAACATTAAGCTTTATCTTAGATGTGAATTCACAGTGATTGCAATAAAATAAATTCTTGATGCCATGTGCTTTTACATGTTGTGTTAGGTACGATTTTACTTTGCTTTTATAGGTGCAGTGCTCACATTGGTACCACTGTACCTCTTCAGGAACTGTATGATGCAGAATAATGTGATTTTTTAAATTTCCTTTTTGTATAGTTGTGTACTCGCATGTGGTACATTTATATTTTGGCACATTTTCTGGTTTTGTGTGCTTTGCCAAAATATGTCTTTTGATATTCATCTTCAATCTTGATTTGTATTTACAGTGATCGCAATAAAAGAAGGACACTTCGCCATCTAATTTATGAATCTTTTTATGTTCTGCTAAATCGATTTTAATTTTTCCTTTGTAGTCACACTTATCACATTTATACCATTTGATATCTTCTGGTGATGTATGTTTTCTTATTATATGAATTTTCAATTTGTGATTACTGACAGCTTTATTATACAGACAATAAGGACACTGATGTTTAGCATTAGATCTTTTTTTCTTAATATTTTCTTGACAAATCAAATTATGTTTGAAAAAGAGTAATAATGAAAATGTTAAAAAATTGCACTTTTCACATGTGTAGTATTTTGAGATTTTTAAAATTTGAGATTTAAAGTCGCACGGTTTGCAATAATATATCTCTAAATTACTCTTCTCACAATTAAAAAATAAACCTTGCTCCATTCTCTCCAACACTTGGATTATTCAACCTAAAAAATTAGCAAATATTAAAAATAACGAGTGGCTCAAATCTTTCGTTGTCTGTCAAAACGTTAGTCTTGTATAGATTCTTTTAATAAATAACAGGTTTGTTCCAACAATTAGGCACAGTTCTGAATTAAAGTGAGTATGCGCAGTAGAGATTTTGTCAGCTAAGACGCTACTGCGCATGTGTATTCCAATTCTGGACTGTTATTGAAACAAACCTAGAAACCTAAGAAATGTCTGCCTCTATACTGCCTACAACCAATATTAATAGGTTACCTGCAAGTGGCGGCCGATTGGTAGTAAAATAAAGCTAAAATTACCACTTACAAGTTATTTTGTAAGGTATTTTAGGTAGTTACAAACAAATAGAGTGTTTTTAATTAAGATTTAGAGCTATTCACTGTGGTTCTAAGTGATTCATTTAGAAAAATTTTGAGATTCTTCATCAATTTAAAAAAAAAAAAATGTCTAAACCTGAGACTTAATATTTCTTAAACTATTACTTAGTTATTTTGAATAATATTGGTTGTTTTACCACCAAATGGTCACCATTTGCTTGCAACCTATTACTACAGGGCGCTTTGTGACTCCTGTCCATGAAACTTATTACAAACATACGATACTGTCTAACCGAATTCGGGCTAACGCTACTAACCGTCTTTTTCTCACCAAACATTAATTTTCTTCTCCCTACTCGTCAAATATTCTTCTTATTGTTATTTTGGAGTAAATATAAATTTTAAGGTGTGGGCAGTAAGCAGATCATTGTGCCCACAACTGGAAGTGGTTATAAAGACACTATTTTTATAAACAATTTTTCTTTTTATTGACAGTAAGATGCAAAGATGAAAGATATGTCTGCTCTATATACCTATGCAGAAAGTGGCATGTAGGCTGGTTTATATCACTAAACCGATTGCTTATATGGTCTAAAATAGAAATAAAACTGTAAATTATTCCAAGCTTTTTATTTAGAAATGATAGGATTAGGACATTTTTAAGCATGTATTATCTGTAACAAACATCTAAAAAAATAATAAAGTATATTTGAATTTTGCTCAGTATTTAATGTGTGCTTGAAAGTGTTGTATTAACTGAAAAACAAATTATTTAAATATTATAATAAATATAAAATAATGTATACAAAATGTTCTTAGAAATCAATTGAGCAGGAGAACATCTTTTCCTTTTGACTGTTATATCAGATTTCGTAAAAAATTAAATTTTAGTGTTTATATTAGTGGCAGTCGACCGACTATAGTTGGTCTTAGTCGACCGACTATCATTAGTACCAGTCGGCCGACTGTAGTTGGTACCAGTTGACCGACTATTTTAGTAGAAATCGACCGACTATTATTGGTGGTAGTCCACCAACTATTATTAAAGAATGTCGATATAATTTTTCTTCTCATAGCTAGCTTTGAAATTAAAAATTAAATATTAAAAATTTACTTTATTTAAAAAGTCTATGATATAATAATAAATTATGTTGTAAACATTTGTTATAAAAAATGTTGTAAAATTTGGTAAAAAACAATAAACAATTTAATGTATCATACTTAAAAAAAAATAAAATAATTTCTTAAAAAAATAGTGCTAATATTTTGCCTTTTTTATTTAATAGTTATTTATAATCAAGGGAGAAAAGTGCCAGAATATTCCTAAGGTGACGTTTATAGCCCTCGAGCTTCGTCCTCGAGCTATAAACACTGACCTCTATAACATGGACTGCGCAAAGGTATGCCTCAACGCAGGAGCCAGTGAAGCAATAGTTTCGGCCATCTTAGGAGTCTTATAGTAGATCCTTTTTTTTACACCAACTGTGGGTTGGCAGTAAAGCCCAGCACATTTGTCACCTGTCACTGTTAACATAACCCAAGGAGGTTAGATAGGAAGGAGAGAGTATGCCCTATACTTCACGTGTAAACAGTTTGGTACCAGCTTAGTACCAGTTTATGACAGGTTTCAAATGAAGCGCAGAATCGACAGATTCTTTTTGGCTGTGTCTAGTTTCGCACAGTGGCGTAGCTGACGCAGGATGCTAGTTTTTGCTTGGTTGTTTACAAACAAACGTTGTTTTATTTTTTTTACTGATCTTTTTTGGTCTTTGTGAATTGATTGTTAATATTTTTTGTTATTGTTGTTGTCGTTTTGTTGTGTTTTTATCCTTTGTTTAAACTTTTTACACTACATTGTGTGACGCTACTGACTTCAACCTCGTGATGCGCCTGCTTTCAGTACCAGTTTATAGCTTTGCGCAGTGAAGGCGGCAAGTCCATTTTTTTCAAGTTGTACTCTCTCCGTCCATCTAACCTCCTTGACATAACCTAACAAAATCTGAAACGCTTTATCTGAGTGTTTAACGAAAAAGTTTTGTGAAGCGTTAATTAGTAAGTACTAATAATTAAAAAAATGTTATGTTATTATTTGATATTTAGGTAAAATTTTGATGTCAAATTATCAAGCTAAGCAAGGTTTGCAAACTTGACGATTTCAATAAACAAAAGTTACTAGAAATAAAGACTACCAATATGGCCGAATTCTTTGCTTCACTTGAAAACTATCAATCCGCAGTCCATGTTATAGAGGTCAGTGGCTATAAAGCTGTAATAATTGATATTTGGGGGTAGAAACCTGTATAGTGTTAGGCTACCCGCAGGTAGATGACGCCCGAACCATTCGATTTCGGTTAATTCTCGTTAATTTGAAAAGTATTGATTTTCGCCCCTCCCGCAAGCCCCTGAGATGTAATATAAACGCCGTAGTTTGCTTGCCAAGCAACCGACAGCTCAGGTCGTGTCCGGCGCTCTTCCTGAGCACGACTGCCTAAGAAACCGCTCACCAGGTAAGTTTGCACCCGGCGTGTCTTCCTGGTTACAACTGCTCGAGACTCCGCTCCCGTCCTCTAGGTACTTGGTTGCATTTCCTAAGTACCTGAATCCGTCCCGCAGATACCTGGCGCACTTCCTAGGTATCTGGAGCCGCTTCCGTCCCCCACGTGCTTAGCGCAATTTCCCAAGCACTCACCGAAACCGTTAGCCGAAACCCGAAATAATTCGTTCACATCAACAACAAACATTTTCATTGAACAACGAGTCAACGTTGTTAGCAACGGGAACAAATATTTTTTCTCGTCATTAAGCTCACTTCTATCCCTTGGGAGAGAAATTAAACTGCCCTCTAATTTGTTGTATGCCCTCATGCAGTTTGTATTGCTCTCCTTCTTAGACAACCTTGAAGCTTCTCTTGCGGAATGAACGGCAAGAACTGAAGCAGTATTAATGCTTAAAACCAAGCCCGTTTTAAGGAATTTGGTCACCAAGTTTTTTGCACCGGAATTTATAATAACTTCCGTGTATTTTTGGTTAAATTTTCTGACAACACAGTAGCACTCTTCCCCAGTTCCGTAATATTAAATTAGATAAATTCTTTGTTGTAAAGTCAACGTTATAGCATAAATAGGTACTGTTCAAATAGCATAAATAAGTACCCCCAACCCCCTAAAGTATAACCCTGACGTTTCAGAGTTACAAAATAAATAACTACAGTTTTAAAGGTATAATAGGGCTAGGTCAGTTAAGAAACAAAGACTAATTATTAATATTATTTAATGGTGCGTTTTTACATGTCCTGTTAAGTCTGATCTTATTTTACTTTTGTAGGTACAGTGCTCACAATGATGCCATTGTATCTTCTCTGAGGCTGTATGACGTCGAATAATGTGTCTTTTCAAATCAGATTTTTTTAAACTTGTGAATTTACACTTGTTACACTTAAATTTTTGCACATTCTCTGGTGCTGTATGCTTTGCAAGAATGTGAAATTTGACATTACGTTTTGTCTTTGATTTAAATTCGCAATGATCACAGGAAAATACTTCCCGATTCTCTTCTTTTCTCAAGTGTTGGACTCTAACATGGCGTGATAAATCCTGTTTTAGTTTGCTTTTGAAGCCGCAATACTCACATTGGTAACAATGCATCTCTTCTAGTGGTGTATGACGTCGAATGAAGTGACTTTTTAGTTGTTTTTTATATATAGTTTTGAATTTGCATGCGTTACATTCATATTTTGGTAAATGCTCTTTTGATGTGTTGTGTACTTTTTGATGTTGGGTTAGATATGATTTTAGTTTACTTTTATAAGTGCAGTGCTTACATTGATACCATTCTTCAGGAAGTGTATGGTGTTGAATAGTGTGTTTTCTTAAATTTCGTTTTCGTGTAGTTTTGTAGTTGCATGTGTTACATTCATATTTTGGCAAAGTTTCTTTTGAGGCGGTATGTACTTTAAGATGTTGTGTTAGGTATGATTTTATTTTACTTTTGTAGGTACAGTACTCACAGTTGAACCACTCGGAAACTGTATGATGTTGAATAGTATGTATTTTTAAATTTCCTTTTTGTATAGTTTCGTATTCGCATGTGTTACATTTATATTTTGAAACATTTTCTGATTCTGTGTGCTTTGAAAGAATATGCACTTTGACATCCCTCCTATTCATTGATTTATATTCACAGTGATCGCAATAAAATAAGGAATCTTCATCATCTAATTTATAAATTTTAATTTTTTCTTTGTAGTTACACTGTCTTTTCCTCCCAGTATTTTCCTGGCAAATCAAATTGTGTTTCACCAAAATTAATAATGAAAATGTTGAAAAACTGCAATTTTCGCATTTATAACATTCTGTATACTCAGATGTTAATAGATTTTTCTTGTCTTCCAAGTGAAAAGTTCGGAAATGACCACCAACGAAAATTTGTGTTTTAAAATCACAGTGTTTGCAATAATAAATCTCTAAATTACTCATTTCACAATTAAAAAACAGTCTGTTTTCCATTTTTGATTCAAGACTATCGATGATTTCAAGAAGCTGATGGTTGATTTGTTGCCTAGCTGTTGACTAGTCGCCTCTAAAACAATAAATTCTAACTTCAATAATAACATTAATAACCATAGACGAAATTAAAAAAATGGAATTGTAGTACGTAAAACCATTACTAACTGTAGAACAAAAAAATATGTTGTCAAAATTAATCCTTCTTTCAACATTTTAGAAAGTTACGATGATTTTACTGAGTTTTCGGTACTTAATTGACGTTTTTTTTACTGAAAAACAACAATTAAAGCACAAAATGGCGTAGCAACCGCCCCCGTAAACCCCGCGTTGCAGTGTGACGCAAACATAGAGAGGGAACATCGCAAAAATTTACTTCTAAAATCCGGTAACATTTAAAACTTAAAAACCGCCAAATAAATTAGGGAGACGACAATAAAATTCAGTTCTGCAACAATATTGGTTGATGCTGGTGGTGGACATCATTAAAACGGCACGATGGGTAAAAGTCTTTCACAGTTACCGAAAATTATATAGAAGAATCAGTCCAAAATAAAGTGAACATAAAGCAAAAATTTTGAATTCGATTGAATATACACACACTAGAAAAGTCTACGAATATTGATAATTTTTCTGAATAATATGAGTTTAAAATATTTTTAAATAAATTAGGGTTTGTCACCATAAATTTATTAGATTCAAGAAAATAAACAAGTATTATACACCAAAAATTTCATAAAATATAAATAATAATAATAATAAAAAATTATATATTTTTTTAAAATGGTCTTTATAAACAAATTAACAAAAATTAATAAATTGTATGGCCTCCTGCATTACCAGTTACAGCTCTGCATCGTCGTGGCGTACTTGTAATAAGATTGTCGATATCTTCTTGGGGGATTTGTTGATACGCTGCGTTTGGAGCTGCAGATAACTGTTAACGATTTTCTCGCGGTCATCCCATATGTTGAACTCTTCTTTGGAGTGCATCTCAAAAGTGCTCAATTGGGTTTAAGTCGGAGGATTGCGCTGGCCACGACAAAACAGAACGTGCTTCTCCAAAAAGTTGGTCACCACTCGAATAGTGTGTGGGCGAGCATTATCATGCATAAATATAAAATTTTCTCCGTAGTTTTCAGCATAAGGCATCACAACAGGGTGGAGAATAAGATCCCTGTATCGAATTGCGCTTAAGAATGGTTCAATTCAAACGAGGTCAGTTCTTTGGCCCGTTTGTATTCCTCTTCACACCATGATTGTTCCACCGAGGTGAGAAAGGACTTCTTGAACACGTTGCAAGCGATTTATACCACCAGGCTCTCCCCAAACACGGATTCTCCTTAAATCCGAGGGAATTCCAAATCGAGACTCGTCGCTAAACAAAACATGAGCTCATTGCTGCCAATCTCAAACAACATGTTTCGAGCCCATAGAAGACAGGCTTGTCACCGACCCGGCTATCGGTGCAATTTTGTTTGAGTGTGAATTGGGAATGTGGTGAATAATGAATAGAAAGGAAATTAAATTTAATGAAAAGGAGAATAATTAAATTGTTTCAAACGTAGAAAAACAAAATAATAAATAAAACACAAGTTTAAATTGGAGACGGCACTGTCAGGCGAATTACAAATGGGTTGAAAGAGTTGAATAGGTTGAGAGAGAGATGGAGCTGTGATGCGAGTGAGTAACGCGCTGTTACTCCGCAAGTTGGCGCGCGCGAACGAGCAGAGAGAGAAAGAGAGCGAGGTGAGAGAGTGAAAGAAGCACGGATGAAGACATACTTCATGAACTTGCAATCAACTGCCGACTCACGACTCACGGTCACGACTGACTGGGACTGCCGAAGAGCCGAAACGGCTGTTGAAGCGAGATTTTTGCCAGCTTCGAAAAGGTTCGGCAAAGATCGAGAGGTCAAATTGTTTGTCTGCGCGAATCAAGATCGCGAGATAATTGAATCGCGAGAATGAGATAAAGCGTGGGAGGAGCGGAATTGAAAAAGGAGTTGAACAGCGTTTAAATCATAATTTTACGACAACCCGTTCATGAGATATGAACGAGAGAAGCTTAATTAACACAATTAACGGTTTAATAATTAGTCCGCAATATGCGAGAGGACTGTGTGATGCGAGGTAGGTCGCGAGAAGCCTACCTGACGAAATGAGAGCAAGATTGAGCATGTCGCGGTTCTAATTATCGAGAAATGCGCGAGATGAGTTAATTGGTTAATTAATTGCGGTTTTTGATAGGGTTGCCGTAGGAATTACGAGATGAAATTTATACGAAAAAACTCGGATTAAAAAGAGCTTTTCGGTGTGTGATTCCATACGTGAATACCTGTGCAGGTGAGCACAGGAGCCGAGATTTCTCGCTTTCTTTTGTTTGATGAAAGTCAGGTAGAAATTTGAGGGTAGAAAGCGTCGGTCGAGAAATGACCTTGCAGCTAAAGTTAGCAAAGAAGGCAACTTTTAGAGATGGAATGTTGTGGAATTATGTTCAAGTTTTTAAAATTACCGATTTGATGGAGTTTGTTAATTCAGGCAACACAGAGAATTTGTGAAAACATAATTAAATAAAAATCGGATTACGATGGTGGTAACAGCTCCACGATTGCCTCGTGTTAGGACTAGAACTCTCATGGGGAGGACTCTTCAGGAAAACAAATTGCCTTTCCACAACCAATATCAAATTGTATCTGGTCAAACAGTGACTTGGTGCACTTGTTGCAATTGTATTGCCAACTCAGGTGGTGTAATTGTAGCATTTCTGCGAGCAGTCAAACGCAGAAATCGGTCCTGAATTGGGGTTGTTATGTGATGTCGGCCTGTGTAGCGTTCAGTTACATCACCTGTCTCACGGTAATGTCCGTGCAACCGGGAAATCACACTTTGTGAGGTACCCAAAGAACGCGCAACTTCACTTTGAGTGATACCTGATTCGAGCATCCCTATTGCCCTATTCATTTCGTCACGATTTAAATGTCTTCGTGCCATGATGTTTCTACACTTATTCGAAACGACTAAAGCCAATAAAACATGAATTCTGATAATTTTACCCTCTTTATCAGGACTCAGTATATCTGCAACTTTTTGTCAAGCAATGATATCTCTGTAAAACGCGATAAATAGCGTAAAAAGCGACAAAATAATTTCAAAAACTGCTTTAGGTAAAGTCATTTAGTATGTAGGTATTTAATAAATATCTATTAACAATAGAAAAATATATATAAACTTATTAAATTGACGTATTAAGCAATATCCCTAGACTTTTCTTGTGTGTGTAATTAGACGAATAATTCATTAATAATTGCTTCATCAACAACAACATTCGTGTCTTATCAGCTATCATTAAATGCTCATTGCATAAAATACTATACATTATTAGTGAGATAGAAGCATTATTATAGAACTCTACGAGTGAGAAATATTACAAATGACAAGGCCTTAGCCCAAGTGCATCTCTAATCACACAAGTACCTAACTATAATATGCTCTAACCCAGAAATGATATACAAAATTTTATCCACAAATGTAAAAAAGACATATTAATATGTTTTTTGATTACACCACTAGTGGTATAATAAAGTTTTCATTATTCAACTGAAACAGGCTCATTACGCCACTAGAAGTGTAATAAGAATCATTATTAAACACAAATAAGTGACGTAATAGGGTCATTATAATGCATTTTTGTATATAAAATTATTTATTTGTATTTATTTATCAACTTTAATCATGACAGTGCAAGAAATAGTGTTATGAGCTTTATTCCGAGCCCTCAAATCTCTCAGACCTTCTATTTTGTGTAAATAATTAAAAAAAAATGAGAAATTAGTTAAACGAATTAAGTTAGGTTATGTTCCAAAACCATCAAAATTCTTCAATAAATTAGCAAAAAGCAATGTTTAAAACCTGAGATTTAATGCTTTTTAACTGAGTTTCAAATAACGTTTACAAGAAGTGTTTTTATTTTAAAAATAGTGGTTGTTTTACCTCCAAATAGTAGCCACTTGCACGCAATCTATATACTATATACTAGGTAAAAAGAACGTTTTATGCCAATCAAACTTATTACAAACATAAACATACCTCGCTGTATAACTGAATTCGGGCTAACGTTATTAGCAGCCTTTTTTTCTCCCAAAAACTGCTGTTTTTAATCCGTTTACAATTATAACACACTCTTGAAAGGTTCTTGTTGCTCAAACTGCAGATGTTAAGAAGAAAGTTATTTAACTTATTTAAATTTAAGTTATTTGGAGACACTACTTTGCACATAACCTAACTTTTATTTATTCACAAATAATGAAAAGTGTGCTATCGATTGGTTCATTTTAGGTATAATATGACCGATTGCTTATATGATCTAAACTAAAATTTAGACACTTTAGACAGTACAAAAGTAAAGAGTATAATTTTAAGGAAGTTCGGTAGTTAGTTACGCAAACTAAATCCGCTATAGGGGCGCTAGTAGTTTCAAATAGAATATTTTTGCTTGTACCGCCTACCGGTTGGACGATAGAGAGAGTCACATAAAGAACTCGACATTAATCGCGTGAAATATTAGCAACACTTAGCTGAGCGGATTCGTCCCACATTTGCGATTGTTTTGACTACCCCACTCTAAAAACTCTTTTACTTAGAATCTAAACCAAGCGAATTTCGATGAAATTGTATAAAAACATTTTAGGTATTTATTGTGCTTGCGTCTAAGGTGTGAGGTAATAATCATGCCGAAAGCCAGAAAATGCTTTTCACGATTAAGAAAGAATTCGAAACGAACTTCTCAGATTCAAAATTAAAAAAAAAGAATAAGACAAGCTACATATTATTTGATCATTTTTATTGTTTACATTTTTTAATCAATTAATAGAAATGAAAACAGAGAATTTATTGAAAGTGCATCAGCTACTATAACACCAGGACTTTCTGTACCTGACTATTAGCAATGTCAGCAATGAGTATATTGCTCTCACAGCTCACAGTCATTTTGTTAATTATATCCAGTGGTTAGGCGTTGGTGCAGTAATTTTTTAAAATTATTTACGTATATATATATATTAGATACAGTATGTCGCATTTAAATAAAGCACCCTATATAACCTTGTTGTTGATAATTTGTTGCAAAAATTTGAGATAAGTTAATTTTCAATTAAAAGAGCCCCCCCCCCCCCCCCCCCAACTTGTAAGACTAAACTCAATCTTGTCGCCCTAACCTCCTAGCCTCAGCAACCCCCATCTCAAAAATGCTAGATAGCAAGAGGAGTAGAGTGTCCCTTCAATTGAAAGGTTTTTAATTTTCTATGTATACAAATGACCGATAAGGTCACTTTGAAAGGGAAACATGTCCGTTATTTTGTTATTATCAAAAAATTTATTGCAGATTTTTATCATAGGTGGTGTTGTATATCAGATTAAAATTTTGCTCCAGTTTTTTGAATTACCCCATTTAAAAGACTAAAATATTTCTAAATGAAGTAATTTTTAGAGAAATAAAAAAATGTTTTGTTTTAAGTTTATGTTTAAGAGATATTAAATTCTAATTCAAATCAAAGTTTTTTAGATCAAAAAGGTTAAAATATTTGTACCTGTTCATGAGAAACGCCATTCGTTAGTAACATGCAAGCTTGGCCACTGTTTATAATTTAATAAAGTAACAATTATTAAAAATATAAATTCTTAAATTAATTTTTATTTTAGTGACTTTAAAATGCAGGAAACTTGTGTGTCTTCAATTTAGTACTTCTTTAAATTTAAAAAGAGCAAGTACTTCTTCAAAAAGGACACACTCACCTGCACCCAGGTATTTTGTAAAATCACCGAAATACAGTTGAACCCAATTATTTCAATGAGTAATTATGATCAACATAATACATGTTACTACATTAGCTACTGTTGCAGCAACTATAATTTGCAAAAAAACCGACGTCAGATCTTGACTGACAACTAAAAAAGAGTAAACTATCTTTTCTTGTAACTTTTGAGGTTAGTTATTGATTGTAACCGATTGATTATTTGTTAGTATAGATTGTAATCAAAAAAGATATTATTTTAATTGTGCATAAATAAGACAAAAATTAATGGTTGATTTACACACTTCTTTAAAGTCAGTGACAAAGTGTGATGTCCACTTTTTTTACCGCAAATTGTATAAAGTTTCCGTAATGTTTTAACTGCATTAGTGTAACATATTTGTAGTAGAAAATGTATAAATCTTAACAATGTTGAGTGCTACTTGCTAGCAACTTAATAAAGTGAGATTTCCATTTGTTATTTTTATGAATGGGAGAACCAATCTTTTAAACAATTGGTTATTAAAAAGAAAACAAAATTCAGGTATCTACAACGTTTTACGCACAAACTGAAAGCATAAACTTAAAACTCCAAACTTTTGTTAAATAATTCTGTGCCAGTTGATTCTCAAAAGTAACCGAGTTTTTCTATGATATTATGCTCGTGTTGCAAGACAGCGGTCATTTTAATATCTTTTCGGTCCACGGGCTTAATGTTATACATTTTTATGTATTTTTTCGTATAGTCACTACAAGGTCATAGTAGAATAACTATTACACAATATAATATTGTGCACATTGACAAAGCCGCTCTTTTTCGTCTCTAAGTGACATTTTTTATATTTACTAATAAAAAAAACAAAATCCCATCTCTGAGTGACGTCAGACATCGTTGACAATGGACGCAATATCATTCTTTCCACCAAACTATAGGTGTAAATACATAATTTTGATTCAGTTGTTCGTAAACAAATGATGTTATCTTCGTATAAATGGAGTTGTATGTTGTATTGAAGAATAATAAAATGTTAGTATTTTTTGTTTAATAACCGACACTATTTATTAGAGCCAACCAAAAATTCAATTGGCTTATTGATGGTGATGCAGAAGATTTATCTTTTTTAGAAATAGAAGTGGACAAAGAGACAAAAGTACGTACTCTTTCGGACATAATCGTTGGAAGAAGAATTGTAGATTTAGCTCATGTACTTAGTCAGTATGAAAAAATCATAAATCATTCCCACAAATGTACTATGGGCAAAATGCAATTAGTTTATGAAAAAAGACAAGGACTTTGTTTTTTCTTGAATTTTTACTGCGATTCATGCGAAAAAAATTGTAATAACGACACATCCGTATTTTTTTTAACGCTTTAAAATTAGATTATTGTATCAAAGCCCAAGTTTATAATAAAACAATGCACTTTGCCACTTTTATTCATATAAAACACAGAAATGCATTCACAATATTGCATTCAAATTTTCTATTCAATATTCCTATTTGTTATTTTTTCTCTTCCTATTATGTTATTATATATTGCTATAAAGTTTTATTATTAAAAATTGCATATATTGAATGTAAGATTATGTATTCAGTTTTTTTCCCATGCTCACTCTCACTCTAATTTTTAAGAAAAAGTCAGTTTTTCCCAACCTATTTATCCCAACCGTACAAAAAAGTTGACAAATTAATTAATATGAGTTACTGTAAACAGTTTCAGTAAAAATTGGATGTTTTACAGAAAAAAAAACCGATTATTATGAATTTTTGTTATTACGTTAGTTTTCAATTACCGTAATTTAATTTAATTGTAACTACTATATTTAATAAAACATTATAAACCATATATCTACCAACTATGTTTTTACTTATATTTTGTAGCTTATATTTTTAAAAGCGATGTTTCTTTTGTTTTGTAATACCCCTATAGGTAAGAATCGATGTAAAATTTGACAAGAAATAACACTAATTTTGGTTTACTCTACATAAAAGAACTTGCTCTTTTTTGGGTAAAATTTATTAGAAAATATTACGAAAATTTCTGTAATGTTTTCCTAAAAACTTTGACAATGTTTTATCAATTAATTGTCCGTTTGATTATAAAAACAAATTTTATCATTAAACAATGTGGTCATAATTTATTAATTTAGTTCTTTCCATTTTACATTTTCTGATTTATAATTTATAAAGAATTATAGTAGTTATTATTTATTTATTTGGTAAATATAAATACGTGTAAGATTATAAAAATAAAGAATGGAAGCTCTAAAAACCAATCCTGCAGAAAAGAATCTGTGCATTAAATCGATGTTTATAAATTCAGTTAAAGTTAAACAATATGTACCTTAGTTCTTTAGACCAATCGTAATAACTTAATTATTGGATCAGTGTACACTTTTTTATATTCATGCTACAGTTTGGTTGAGTGTAATAAAATTACAGAGTGCAAGAGTTTGGAAAATTACCTAATCACCAATTTGTAATAAAAGTTAAAAATCAGTGTTCCGTTTGTGATAAAATACATTTTGTTAAATTCAAGTATTATTGAATATAAGCTTCTATCTCCATTTTCTTTTTCCCAGAATTGTTATGTTTTGTTTTCAAAACATTTAGCAAGTAGGGCGGTCATGGCCTTGATCTAACAACAGAACAAGGCGTTACCAAATATTGGGCGGTAACCTAAAGCATTATCCACAGTTTTTCAGTTCCAATTTTGTTAATATATCTAAAAAAAATTTTTTTTTGTTACTAAATTATAAAAAATAAAGTACTAGATGCTTTAACTTACGATTTTTGTGTCATTATAAAAGAATGTGTCTTACAGGAGTAAGAGAAAAGTTCGTGTTTTACGGCAAATTTCAAGCCTTTTATTACCAAAAGTTGAAAGTTTAAAACAAAAAATCTAATGTTGAATCAGAAGATCAAATGTTTACTTTACAATTGCAAAAGCAGAATTTTATGGGTAAATGAATAATACGTGTAGGTGTGAAATAATGAAGCCTTGTTTTTTTAATAAAAAATTTTTTTACAGCTTGTTATTTAAAAAAAATATTTTTAATTATTTTTTCAACATTCTATGAACACTAATGAAGCAAACGCTTCGATTATTTTGGAAAAAAGTTGTTATTAATTTTTGGTACTGAACCCCCTTAACTTTACAAACAAGCATCACAAAAATTCAAAATTTGAAAAAAAGTTATAATTATAATTTATAACAGATTTTTTTTTAATAATGATCTCAATTGAACATTCACATTGTACAGTAGGCAGACGGCAGATTGGTATGGATGTAAATTTCGTTGTTTACTGTTTTTATAAAATTACAGACTCTCAACTTGGATTCTGTGTTTAAGTTCTATGATAAAGCAACACAAAAATGAGCGATTCTGAATTTGATTCCGACATTGAAAATGCTGCGGAAACTGCACTAGCCACACTAATGCTTGAAAAATCTAAGAAAATTTACAAGGAAACATACAGGAAATTTGGTAGTTGGTGAGAGGAAAAAAGTGTAACAAGTATTAAAGAAAAGATACTTTTGGCCTATTTTTTGAAATTATCTTCCATGTATAAGCCGTCTACTTTATGGAGTACCTATTCAATGCTAAGAACCATGATATATCTTAACAAGAATGTAGATATCAAAAAAATTTAGAAACTTAATTGCATTTCTAAAAAGAATTGCCAGTGGGTACAGAGCTAAAAAATCCAAAATATTCACCAAACAAGAGATAAAACATTTCATGAAAACAGCTGATGATAAAAACTATTTATTGGCAAAAGTTGTGCTAATTACTGGGATTTTTGGCGCGTTACGCAGAGAAGAAATTACGTTTTTAAAGGTGGAAAATATAGAAGATTGTACAAGATTTATTAAAGTGAAGATACCAAACACCAAGACAAAAATTTCACGAATAGTTACAATAACTGAAGGATTTGCAGATGAAATTAGTTTCTTAGAAATTTTCCACAAATACGCACAGCTTCGATCTCCTCATACTGATGATTAGAGATTCTGCTTAACCTATAGAAATTCCAGATGCTGTATGCTACCAGTTGGTATAAATATTTTTGAAAGTATGCCTAAAAAAACTGCAGAATGTCTCGACCTTCTAAATGCTAAAGAATATACCGGGCACTGCTTTCGCCGTTGTTAAACAACACTCTTATCAGATTCAGGAGTAGATATTACATTACTCAAAAGACATGGAGGATGGCGATCGAGTTCTCTTGCAGAAAGTTACATAGAAAACTCTGTTGAAAGCAAAAATGCAATTTCGATGAAAACTATGGAAAAACAAGAAACTGTATCAAAGAGAAAAAGAATCTGTGACGAAAATAGCAAATCTGAAGGGGCGTCTACAAAAACCGTTTCTACTTGTATTGAAAATCAAGAAAGAAATCTGAAATAATAAATAAATAAAATAAAAAAGTATTTTTCATTTTTGAGCACTAGTGCTTAAAAGTATGTCATGTTTACGCACAAGTGCATAAAAGTACGTCATTTAGCAATCAGAATGATAATCAAAAAGTCACTGGTATAACAAAAAACTATTTTTTGAAATATTTCAAAAACCGCTTACCCGATTATTATGAAATTTGGTACATAAACAAGCTTAAATGTTCTATTTTTATATTAATAATAGCAGTACAGTACAGAGATTGGCCGTGTTCATGTCGAGCTCTGAATTGAAGTGTTTATATTGTAGTAATAAGGCCCTAAGAGGGCCCAAATGTGTAAAATGTAGTCGCATATTCCATCCTGGATGTGTAGATCGCCTTAAGTTATCTTTTGTTACCGACGATGATGTAATTTGTTGTGACAAAAATATTAATTCTGTGAGTCCCTCGTCTGATACTCTACAGAATGAAGCTGCAGCAGTCAAGGATGATATCCAGGATAATTCATTCATTCGAGGCCGAGAGTTTTACAACATAATCAAAGACGTCATGGAAGAAAAAACAGCTGTTCTTATGATGAAAATTTGTGATCTTGAGCAGGAAGTTAAAGATCTAAAGGCAAGTAATATTGATCTTGTAAAACTATTGTGCAATATGAATAAGAATGATAATATATCAAACGCATTGAAGGTACCGCATGTGCCTTCTTTTTCATCGATAACCGGTCCGAGTCCTCCGAAAAAGATATCAGCTGTGCACGACAAAAAAGCAGATAATTCACGATCAGATGATTTTATTTCAAATGAATGTAATTTTTCAATGCAACGTGTTACCGCTGCCAAAATTAATCGTCCGGAATCGTTACCTACGAAACAACCTGCAAACGCCTGGAAGGTACCGCGTGCGTCTTCTTTTTCACCGATAACCGATCCGATTTCTCCGAAAATGAAATCAGCTGAGCACGACAAAAAAGCAGGGAATTCACGATCAGTTGATTTTGTCTCAAAGGAAAGTAATTTTTCAATGCAACATATTTCTGAAAGCAACAGTGGTGATTTAAATGATAACAACAGCGGTTATATTGAAGTAAAATCAAGAAAAAAAAAGCAACACATCGTACGCGGTAAAATAAAGCCAAATGAAAATTCGTCGTTAAAAGCAGCACCTCGTAAAGCGTACATTTATGTAGGAAATGCTTCCCTAAGTACTACATGTCAAGATTTGGAGGAATATTTGCAATCTCAGTTTTCAGGAAAACAGTTTAAGATTGAGAAATTGCCTAAAAGGGACACAGCGAAAAGTGTGGCGTTTAAATTAGAAACCGATAGTAGCCTCATGAATTCTATATTGAATGAAGATTCGTGGCCTGAGGGACTAATCATTAAAAAATTTTATTTTTTACGACAAAATCAAAACCCTGCCGTGGTAAATGGAACTACCAATCTACAAAATTTGACAACATAAATTACACGATTCCAAATTCCTCAGAACTATTCTTAATTGTTAAATGTTAAAATGTAATCACTTCTTACTGTACTTTATTATGTTTACTATTGTTACCTTATGTCTTATTCTTTTGTATCCATGTATATTGCTTATTGGCGTAAATAAATTATTATTATTATTATTATTATTATTAATTTCGCAAGACAATTATTGTATTTATGAATTTTAACAAATGCATGGGCTTCTTTTTTAATATCACAAACTTTAAAATTTTTTAGTAATTGTACACAAGATTTTTTGAGCTATTTACCCCTTATTAAATTACTCATTACTTTTACTGATTTTAAAAAAATATAGATACGAGTGTATTACAAAATCCTCGGTAGTCTTATTACAATCCCACTTCTGAAAAATGTAGTAGTCAAAAATAAAAAAAAACAAACTTTAAAAAACGTATACGTATAATAAGTAGATAAATGTATAAACTAGGTATATATGAGTATTACAAAAAAAAACAAACATAAACTGTAACAAAAAAAATAAAGATATAACACTAATTTTTGGTAATAGGTACGAGTAATACTAATATAAGAAATAAAACTTTTATATCAAGTACCTACTCATATATTAGGTACATTAACTAAAAAATTATTCTCATAACAGAAAAAAGCACAAAAAACGACAATTCCTTAATGCCGTGCTTTGACATGGCGGTTTAGTGTTGTTACTTTCTTGGTCTTGAAGCGACAGTAATTACATCTACGCCAAGGTGCAGACGCACATCGAGCGAGATGAATTTTCAAATTTCCTTTAATTATGGTTTTGTAGTCACAAGTGCTACATGTATAATGTGGCACATTCTCTCGTGGTGTGTGCTTTGTAATAGTGTGTTTTCTGACACCATGCTTCCAACGTGATTTGTATTCGCAATGTTCACAATAAAATAACTGCTTATTACCTTTCTGCAGGTGGTTTACTCGTACATGTTTTCGTAAATTCGACTTTATTATGGTTCTGTGAGTGCAGTACATGCATTGATACCACTTCTTATCAACTAGAGGTGTGTGATGTTGAATAATATGGTATTTTAAATATGCTCTATATAGAGTTTTGTAGGTGCAGGTGTTACATTCATATTTGAATTTCTTCTCTTTGGTCATGTGACGTGATTTAATATGGCTTCTTAAATTTTTTTTTAAAATGTTTCTGTAAGGGCAATGCTCACATAAGAACCAATGTGGCACATCTGAAGTTCCATGTCGTTGAGAAATAATGTGTCTATTGAAATCTTCTTTACTTATAGTTTTGTATTCGCATCTGGGACACTCAAATTGTCGTAAATTTTGTTCTGATGTTTGCGTTGAAAAATTTGGTTTTTCGACACTTCCACTCGGCTGGGATGTACCTTCATCAGGCTGATTCAAGTGAAAATTTGACATTTTAGATTTGGTATTTGACCTAGAATTTTAGTATTCAATTTCTTGATAAATATATAAAATGAGCATACCTTTTACAATTCCAAAGAAATTCGATTATTTTTAAAAAATGTGATACACGAAATGTAATTTTTTATTTAATAACTAAACGTGTTGCAACCTGCTGATTCAACTACATACTAGACACGGTGCGCAATAGATTGACTATAAGTAGTGGAGGTTCGTTTTTTCGTGCTATTATTTTAACTAAAAATGTCGACTCGCATTTTATTAGTTAGTTCTCGACTTTCGTTGTTTACTGACTGCTTCGCTGCGCCTTTTAGTTTTTTCTTTCGTTTAATCGCTCTGCTAATTATTATTTTTAAACCACTTGTTCTTTATTATGAATTAAAAATATAAACCAATGTTTTCAGAAAAGAATTGTGTTTACTCGTCCAAAACGATTGTAACCGAGCTCCTAGGATTTCAAACTTTAGACTCCTCCTCCGCGCATCTCGCGGCTCATAAATAGAGATAGTGTGAAGGGTAGATTTTGATATTTGGAAATTAATTGTTGAATAGTTTAAATTTTATTTATTCATGATAAGATCCGTGAGAATTTTTACAAAAGGAACTGAATCATAAAACAACTAAATTTCGTTAATGAAGCGTGAAGAGTGAGAAGACTATAAAAGCGTGATTTATAGTTATGTTGTTTTAAAAAATTAAAGGAAAAAAATTTTAAAGAATTCTTCCATCAAATAAAAACGAGGTCGCATATGTAATATTGGCAAATTTTTGTAAATCATAGGGAGCAAGTGTAAGGAAGAACGTAATGTGACAAAGAAAAATTTACTGTTCTCACACAAAAGCTGCCTGGGATGACACGGAACTTGTGTAGGCGAGATTTTAAGGGAGTAACCTTGAAAAATAAATTCCTAATTTTTTTTGTTGATTTTAAAAGAACTAGAGCACAAGGGTGCATATGGGGGAGTAATAAAGTAGCCGTGAAGTGAGTTGGTTGTGTGTGTGTGGTTGTGCCTGCACGAGTAGTGGGCCGGATTGTGTAATATTGGGCCCTAACATAAATGCGTGAGCTGAGGGACCGTACTCTGGTAATTACCTCTGTTATAGGTAATGTTCTTCGGTATGTATAATCTGGTAAGATTCACATTGGTACCTGTGGCAGGTATGTGGCATATTGATGCCTAAATAATAATTATTGTTATGATGATACTCAATACCTTTGGTAGGTATGTGGCACAAAGGTGCGTTGTAATTGTTATTATGTTTGTTAGTACCTTTGGTAGGTACGCGGCACATTGGTGCGTTGTAATTATTATTGTTTGTTGGTACCTTTGGTAGGTACGTGGCACATTGGTGCGTTATATTTATTGTTATGTTGTACCTGGTGGTACGGTACCTGGTGGGTACGTGAAAGCACACCCGGTAGCTTTGGTAGCTACGGCCGGGGTAGTGGTCGACCTACCCGCGGCGCTGGGATCCCAGATAATTGAGTCTCGAGAGTAATTGTTAGCTAGGTGCTGTTATACTGTTACAATCCTCCGAAGAGGAATCCTGGGTGCTGTTCGCAGACGGGGTGTGTCGGGAGTAACAGGCAATGCCGTGCTATTTAGCCGGGACTGGTAGGGGTCAACCCTCCTGTTTCAGATTCATCAGGCCATCGGCCGCTCCGTCACCTGGATGTCCATCTGTCATCGACTCATCATGATGATGGCCAACGCCAGGGGTAAAAACCCCGCCGTAAGTCAACCAATCTTTGGTTGTGATTCTAACTAATTATATGTTTCATTTATTTCATGTTTGTCTTAAATTCAATGCTGAATTATAAATCTGAGTGCGGTCCTGGCGCCCACATTTTGTTGTCTCACCCCAATTGGGTCATCGCCCTATGGTTCTCCGATTACAAGAACTCCGAAAAATAGTCATTTGTATAAATTCTATATTTTAAATTGTATAAATTTCTATTAAATAAAAATACGCCCTACACTTGATGATTTAATTACCATGACGAATTGTTTAATAGCTTTGTTTTCGTCTAGTAGCAAAGAGTTGCCCTTCAATCGGGGTAGGTATATATTGCTCTAAATGAGAGGTGACAATTCATTAGATTAGAATATCGACAAGTGTCGAAGCTAATAATCAGCGTAAAACTAGTGAAGTATTTTAAGTTAATTAATTATTCAAGTGTCCAGGAAGTGTCTCAGTGTCCCTTGGCAGGAAAGCAGTAAGTGTAACTCAGTTCAATTACGTTCAAGTTCGCGATGTCATCAATAATAGTACATTATACACCAAGGTAGAGAAAACACTTTTTATAGCCGAGCGGGTTTAGTGCCCAAGATGCGTAACATCGAGGGCAATAATAAATGCGAGGCTATAATAGTTTTCTCTACCGTGGTTTATATATAATTTTTTTCACTACTAGCAAATTAATTTATTAATTGTCATATAAAAATCTCATTTAACGAGCACACATCCAGACTAAACATAACGTGTCTTTATTTATTGTCGAAAAGTAAATTTGATGAAAATAAAAACGACTGATATTTAACTACTTACGTTTTTCCACATCGGAAATTTAACTTCACAGATAAAAACCGAAAAGGACGTTATTGTAAGCATCTTTTATGTAAACAACTATATATGTACTGAAAAACAAAATAGCGTAAATTTTCCATCAACTGAAATCTTCAAAACCCCTAGTTCAGGATTTAAGTTGACAGCACCCGCTTTCCTGGTCGGAAACTTGAACAATGGAATTTGCAACAACACATATGGTCAAATTAACTATACATAGGGCTCCACACTTGACGTGTAACCTTATGAAAGCCCATTTTCATTATTTACAACTTTAATAGCAGTTATTTTTATTAATTCTGCATAGATTAAAAGTAAATTTTCTGTTCTTGTGTTTGAGGTTATGTTATTTACAACTTTATTTACCTACCAATTTTCAAAGAATTTTCCATTTCGTCACATTACAAAGTGTTTTTTACAATAAGACAAGACCAAAATACATGTATAAAGCAGTAAAAAATTACAATATTTTTTTAATGCAATCAACGGATTTGATCACTAGTTGGTTGAAGCATGACTACCTACCTTTTTCAATTTTCTTGGATTAAAAATATTTCATTATTAAAACATCAACGTTTTAATTATGCGTTTATTCTGCTTTTTTTGGCATAGATTTTATCAAGATTATGATCTGTCTAACACACACTTGACATTTGAGAAGATATTTCGCGCAAGCGCACCATTTTGTTTTGGCAGATTAGAGATGAGGTGCGGTGTTAAACAAACTTGCCTTGAAATCACAAATATTAAATAAACTGTTTATTAGGTATTTCTAGTGCACCTAATTTCGGACATTATTTTTTCGGTGAACACTTATATCTATCGTTTATAAAAATTGCGAAGATATTCGCATCAGGCAACACAGTTAAATGTCGGTATTTACTCAACTCTAGCACTTTATCTCCCTTGGTTTATAATCATTATTGACTACTAGGAGAGAAAAACAACTTCACACCCTCTCGACAAACTAAATAATGATGTCGTCTGAGACTAGTAGTAAAAAAAAATCTTATTTTTATTTTACTTCTCTATGAAATAAGTCGTTAAGAGATTATTTGGGTAGAATTTTATTCCGTTGACAATCTTAGCTATTCGAAAAGGGTTATAGAGTATTTTAAATTGCTTTAATTGTTAAATTCGCATCTGAGTGTTGACCTCGTTGAAATTTATTGAAGAATGATATTTCAGCTCAAAGAAAAATAAATATTCTCTTAGTATATCGTAAAAGAATGTTTTAATTGTTTTTAAAATGGTTTTTATTAGGTAATGGTGTAATTTCGCAGAAATTAAAAGATTTATTGTACTCAAATCGTGTTTAGAGTCATTTATCGAATTGGTGAGGCCATTTGAATGTACTTGACAGTCTTGAACAAATCACGCTTTTTAATGAAAATTGGTTGTTGTTGCCGATAGTCCGGACATTTTAGAATTTATTTTGCTATTGTCGACTTTGAGTGTTTGAAACCTTTATGGGGTTAAATTGTGACCTTTGTCAAGACGATAAAGGGTTGGGTAGTCGACGTCAGGACGATTTTTGACAAGTGTTTGGAAAAGTCGAGCGTCATTCGGTATCATAGAATCCTCCCCTTCACTCAAGTTTTCATTGTTAAGTAGTTTAATATTTAATTGTGAGAAAGAACGACTAATATAAGAAGTAGAGATTGGTTCTTAATGTACCTTGAAAGAAAGGCTTTATTGTAAACGCGTAAGGAGTAGATATTTGTGGTTGCCTACCTATTAGTCTTTCTTTCCGCAAATATAGACGTATATTTTTATCCATTTGCAATCCTTATATGTAATTTTAAGTTTAAGATAACTGTGTGTGCTTTAATTTATCAGAATATTTTTAAAAAGAGCTTTAGTAATCGTTGATTGGAAAAATCATACGCTATTAGTTTGTTGAAAATGTTAAGTTTTAATGACATATTTTTCATAGTTAGATATTTTTGGTTGTCTACTTTACACTGTTTATCGTATTTTTAAAGTATCAGTAATAATTCATAATATACAAATAATTGTTATTCTATCTAAGCATTTTCTTTTAATATATTTTATCTTTAAATTTAATCCAGTGTTTTCAATTTTAAGACCGTTAAACATTTTAGACTGCACCCCTTACCCCTAAAGCACTTGATTCCCGAACCCCGGGTTGGTATTTTTATAATATTAAACCCCAGGGAAGACCTACGTTCAAAATATAAATTTAATTGGATCTGTTGGATAGGACACCGTTCACGGCCTTATTAACTGTAACATCTAAAATAAGAAAAATTACATTTTTCTTTTAAGCAAAAACAACCTATCACAATAGGAAACATATATGAAGCCAGGAGTATAGCGGCACATGTTTTGTGAGTCGATTATAATGGTGTAATTAACCTTTTTCCTTATTAAAGTCATTTTCGTTACCGCATGCGCCGCGGCATTAAGTTCACTGAATTATAAAAAGTATAGAGAGCCCATCCAACTTAAGAAATAAAGTAATATTAATTATAATATAAATTGAATCAACCTAAGAGTTACCTCAGCCACTATTCTTTAACAATAATAGGAAAGAAATCAAAACGCCCACCTGACGATCTGTCTAGAACTTTTCTGCCAACAAGCCATCTATAAATATTGTAAGGTCAATGGAGAAAAATGTCATATGTTCTGTCAAAGAAATGGCTCGTTCGCGCATGCGGTAGGGAATTAAGAATAAGGAAAAAGGTCAATACGATCTAAAACTTGAACGCTCGATCTACAGTAACTAAAAGAATACAGTATCGCAAGGTTATGTTCCAATGAGTCAGAGAGAGAGAGAATGATTTTTACTCCAAATATGGCGACCTAACTAGTTACTTTTTATTTTTCCCTAGTTTTCTCCCCAAAAATGACAATTTTGAATTAACCTCACTTTTTAGTTACGACTTTTTCACGGGAGGCAACACGTGTTTTGCGTTTTGGCGTGTAAAATTTTCGTGGGCCTGTTCCTGTTTTTTTGTGCTCTTCGTCGTAAGAGTTTCGACCAGTGTTGTTGATTTGATTAAATTGTGATAAAAGTGAAAATGCCGCATAATTGCTGTGTTAATTCGTGTAAAAACAATGTCGCAAAAGGTTATAGACTATTTAAGATTCCTACCAATGCGGAAAGGAAACAAATTTGGCTTGATTTAATTGCTCGTCCAAATTTACATAATGAAGCCCGAATTTGTGAGGTATGTATATTAGAGTTGGAGTTGGAAGCATTTAAGATAATTATGGATATGATAATAGGTGCACTTTTCGGAGGAACAATTTGAAAGTGCAAGGTTAGATGGCAAGAAATTGCTGAAGCCCTTTGCTGTCCCTGATGTGTTACATAGCACAAGAAAATGCGAGAAAGTTGTCATGTGTGCGAAACTAGTAAGGACAAACGAGAATGAGGGGGCTGCGGCAGAAAGTTCAACTTTAAAAGATTCTTCAAATGGTAATCTTACATTATAAAAACTACTAATTATTAAAAAATGACTTGTCTCCGTAGATGTTTCTTTTGATGTGTCTTACGAAAATACTGAATATTCTAACAATGATGCGAGCCATGAAGAGTCCCTTTTGAATTGTTTGAATGATGATGACGAATTAGATAATGAGCTATTAACGTCGACGTCGTTGGAAAATACCGAAGATCTGGTGGCTTCTTTGAGAAAAATCGTGAAATCATTATCCCGAAAATGCCGCTATTATGAAAAAAAGTTAAAACAGAGGGAACCTACTAACCTTGAAAAAATTTTCAATTTGGATCAACTAGAGTTTTTAGAAACGGACAAACGTAGAGGAACAATGTGGTCAGATGACACAATAACTAGTGGGGTGAAGTTATATATGGCTTGTGGAACTGAAGGGTACAAGGAACTTCTAAATCAGAAGTTGCCTTATCCAAGCATCAGGACGCTTCAACATCGTTTGAGGAATTTGAAATTCAAACCAGGTATCCTGGATGATGTATTACAACTTTTAAAGCTAAGAGTTAGTATTTTCTTGGTGTTGGCAAGTTGTTATAGTTAATCTGTTTATTTCTTGTTCATTGGTCATATAAATTCTTAGTGGCTAGTCAGTAGTTTAACTATTTCAATTTCTTTAAGCAAAGACTAAATGTAAATCATGTTCACAATAAGTTCACTCATTTTCAACATTTTTTGCAGATGGAAAATCTTAAACCTGAAGAAAGACACGCAGTATTAATATTCGACGAAATGGCCATCAAAAGTGGATTGCAGTATGATAATTCTTTATCAATGGTAGTTGGCAGACCTACAATTGGCACATCTGATAGCAAGGATTTATCGAATCAGCTGGCCACACATGGATTAGTCTTTATGTTAGCAGGAGTATCATCAAGATGGAAACAAATTATAGGCTATGAATTCTCTGGAAACTCAATCAGTGCTGATGAATTATATAGTATTATAATTACAATTATCCAAAAATGCCATGAAATAAATATTACAATTAGAGCAGTAACTTCAGACATGGGTCCTCAAAATCGGTGTTTGTGGAAGAAATTAGGTTTGGCTGCTGGAAAACTCACTGAAATCAGGAACTTCATCCAACATCCGTGTTTACCTAATGATAAATTATTTTTTACACCGGATTCAGTACATGTATTTAAGAATATAGCTGGTGCCCTCACAAAAGGTCATAAATTCATTTTACATGATGCAATTGTAGAAAGATACGGTTTACCTTCCAACCTTGTGAGTATTGAACCAATCAAACATATATTTGAGATTGAAAAGGGTGATGTAATAAAGTTATGCCCACGATTAAAAGAAAGTGTTCTTAACCCCTCTCATTTTGATAAGATGAACGTTAGTTTAAGTGTGGCATTAATAAGCCATGATGTAGCAGCAGCTATATCCTATTATATAATCAGAAATAAGTTAAATCCAGAACATCAGACAACAGCCTGGTTCTTAACTCAAATGGAAAAATGGTTCAAATTCATGACGGGAAGGTATCACGCCTTCGCATTCGATCCGACTAATGAAGAAAAACACACGGAAGCGATAAATTTTTTAATATCTATACAAGAATTGTTTTACTGCATTACAGTGAATGGCACTTGGAAACCATATCAAACAGGTGTAATTATGGCCACACAAACAGCTTTAGATTTTCAGAAAACTTATTTGGAAGAATATAATTACAAATATGTCATGATCGGCAGATTAGTCCAGGATCCGATTGAAAATTCTTTTTCGATGATTAGAAAGGGACAACCAATTCCAGATGCTCGACTATTTAAAGTGTCACTGAGACTAGTATGCTTATCACAGTTTCAATCATCATTGAAGAAAACTAGTTATAGTGATAGTGAATCCAATGACTTAATAAGTTACTGTAATGATTTAAATAATCTTTTAAGTAAACCTCATGAGCAGATTGAAGACGAAATAATGTATGAAATGGATAAAATTATAAATGAAAATAATTTTGTAGCTGAAACTAAATCTGATATCCAGTCATCAATCTATTATCTTTTGGGTTCAATTATATTAAAAATTAAGAAAAATTTTACTCACTGCGATCATTGCTACAAAACAGTACAAACGGATCCCAAGGAAATAAATAGTTTAAATTTATTTACAAAATTAAAAGAATTTAAGGAGAATGCGCTAGTTTTCGCTACTTTAGATTTATTCCACTATATTTGTAAGGTTGAGACAGAATATAGAATATTTGAAAATCAAATAATAAGCAATAGGCTAACATTAGATAACTTTTTATCTCATGTATATAATATGCACACTGCGCCGACTATTCCAAATTGTCATGAAATATTAAAGAAAATTGTAAAATTGTATGTAAGATCACGCATATATTTTCATCTCAAATCTAGAATAGATCCCACTACATCAACTGGAAAAGATAGTCGGAGCATGGCAATGAGGATTAATTTAAAATAGTTTTTGGTATATTGTAAAAAAAATATGTATAATTGCGGTCACAATTAAATACAAGTGTATATTGTATGTTTTGTTAATTGAAAAATATAATATATAAATTTTAATAATTTTTTTCCACTACTAGTCATAAAAGGTACCATTATTTAGTTTGTTAAGAGGTTGTGAAGTTGTTTTTCTCTACTTTGGTCAATAATGAGTTTTCACTATTGACCTTGGACAATAAATTAGAGGTTAAAAAATCCCTGAATTTTTAAAGAATTTATTTATTTCAAATAGATCACGCCTTAAAAAAAACTGAAAATCGACATAGTGTGTGCTACATAAAAAATACGCAAAATTATACGTAGAGTTCAGATATGCTAAAAAAAATTGGGGTTTCCATTAAAAATTTCAAAGTAGAAGGCTGTATCCCGATGTTGGGACAGCCTGTATATCCAAGTTATTCGATATAAATGGATCACACTGCATAAAACACAGTAGAGCGTATTTTTATAGTGTCAACTTGTTCGAGTCCGGATTCCAATCTGAGTAAAATTAGCATTTAGAAATTTGAATGTTCCCGCCAGAACTTTTACTCCAAATATGGCGGACGTTGCGTTACTGTATGCATATAGTTACTGTAGCTCGATCAACGAAGACCGTACTAACTTGGACCTGCTCAGGATTGGCTGAATGCTTGGCGCCAAACTAATTCATAGGGATGGTCGTGGCGTTGCGTCGCAACTAAACTTTTTAAATCATAGTAAACATTTATTTATTTTTATTTTGAAACAAAAACATGTTTCCAGAAGTTTAAAAGCGGACGTAATTCGGTTTTTATTTCGATTATGGACGACTATCAGGACATATTGATAGCAATGGAGATTGGGGTTTTCCAAACTCTTTCTTCTCTTAATAAGTAAGGACCAAGAAGGAAAAGAGTAATAAAATTGGTCATTTGTTATCGGGTTTTGTTAATACGATTTGAAAAGTACCAAAAAGCAAAAATTCCCACTTAGTGCATTTAAGCCGGTTTAAAATCCTTTTCAAAGAATCGAAATAAGCCGAATAAACATTATCAGTAGAGCAGGTATGACCCCATAGGAAGGCGGTGGTGGGCTTTCACTTACAATTCATTGATTTTAAACAACGTATCGACCTCGGTAAATGTGCATTTATGTGATTGAAACTAGAAAATTCATTCATAAATATTTTTAAATGTACTTACAGGTAGTGTAAGTGTTAGATTTGCAAATAAAGACAACTTTATAAACATATTATGAAAACTGTTTTTGAAGTTTTTAATAAAAAAGGCCATACAAAAATTTAAAAAAAGAAAAAAAAGACAACTCAATTTAGTGATGCAAATGAATGAAAAATAAAGTCTTTAACTATGTTTTCCACATTTTTTTAAAAGTGCTTAAAAACCAAAAACAAAAAATTATAATTATACATAAAAAAATTGTTTTTACCTCGGCTGATACTAAATTAAAGTTCTTCAAAATAGGGTAATAAATTTGTTTTTATCTGTTCCTAAAATGGCTTTACCTATTTTTAAAATTTCTTTTCAATTTTCGATAACGCCACTTGGATATCATACTTCAGGTAATTACATTTTTTTTTGCTTTATTAACTCTTCTTTTTTATTCCTTAAGTCGATGTTTCAATCAATTCTAAAAAAGAAAGTACTCTTCTAAAGTTTTTCTGAAGTGCACTGTTTTTAAGAAATTTGAGTTTTGACTTAATAAGGTTCGATGCCGAACTTAGGTGTCGCGACCAGGTAAAGGAAGGGTGGCGGTCATTAAAGATTAAATAGTGCCGAATTTATGTATTGTCACCGACCCGGACAATACACACGGCTATCGGTGCAATTTTGTTCGAGTGTGGATTGGGAATGTGGTGAATTAAATTTAATTAAAAGGGGAATAATTAAATTATTAAAGCGAAGAAAATAAAACAAAGGTGTAAATTTTGGAAACGGCACTGTCAGGCAAACGAGTCACAAAGAAAGGGTAAAAAGGGTTGAATGAGTTGAGCGAGAGATGGCGCTGTGATGCGAGTGAGTAACGCGCTGTTACTCCGCAAGGTGGCGCGCGCGAACGAGCAGAGAGAGAAAGAGAGCGAGGTGAGAGAGTGAAAGAAGTACGGATGAAGACAAGCTTCATGAACTTACAATCGACTGCGGACTCACGACTCACGGTTACGACTGACGAGTCACGACTGACTCCCGAAGAGCCGAAACGGCAGTTTAAAGCGAGATTTTTGCCACCTTTGAAAGGTTCGGCAAAGATCGAGGGGTTCCGATGGTTTGTCTGCGCGAATCAAGATCGCGAGATAATTGAATCGCGAGAATGAGATAATGCGTGGGAAGAGCGGAATTGAAAAAGGAGTTGAACAGCGTTTGAATCATAATTTTACGACAACCCGTTCATGAGATATGAACGAAAGAAGCTTAATTAACACAATTAACGGTTTAATAATTTGTCCGCAACATGCGAGAGGGCTGTGTGATGCGAGATAGGTCGCGAGAAGCCTACCTGACGAAATGAGAGCGAGATTAAGCATGTCGCTGTTCTAATTATCGAGAAATGCGTGAGATGAGTTAATTGGTTAATTAATTGCGGTTTTTGATAGGGTTGACGTAGGAATTACGGAATGAAATTTATACCAAAAGACTCGGATTAAAAAGAGCTTTTCGGTGTGTGTCTCTATATGTGGATACCTGTGCAGGTGAGCACAGGAGCCGAGATTTCTCGCTTTCTTTTGTTTGATGAAAGTCAGGTAGAAATTTGAGGGTAGAAAGCGTCGGTCGAGGGATGACCTTGCAGCTAAAGTTAGCAAAGAAGGCGACTTTTAACATTAGAATGTTGTGGAATTCTGTTCAAGTTTTTAAAATTACCGATTTGATGACGTTTGTTAATTCAGGCAACACAGAGAATTTGTGAAAACCTAATTAAATAAAAATCGGATTACGATGGTGGTAACAGTATGTACATACACCGTCCCATTCATGTTGCCTTCTACTATTATTAGTACTCGAAATTCCCAAAGGAAGAATTACGGCAATTTAGCAATTTCATTTAACACTTCAACCAAATTCATACAAAGGGCTAACAAAACTCTTGCGCAAATAGACAGGTAAACAAACGGAATTAGCGCAATTGGAAGATAGACCTCCGTACTGCTAGTGCATATTATTTATTTTTATTTTTTTTATATTACTACGCACCCTTTTTGTTAACGTTTTAAGTCAGAAGTGTTTTTTTTGCTATTACATTATGGTCACAGTCTTATTCTTTCTAGCTCGCTATGATTTAAGAATATTTTTGGCAAAACGACGCCATTTTGAATAAATTAAACACCGTGCTTTCTAGACATGGTGCGTTTTAGACGTTGCGCGGTAGACTCCTCTAAAAACCGGTATTAAACCATAGATCTAATAATAAGACTGGATCGAGCCTCGCGTATACATTGCCGAAGCGTGTAACAACATGGTATAAGAGAGAGAGATAGTACAATACACAAATTAAATGTGTCTGAGAGAGCAAATCACTTGCTCGTAGGCAAAAACGTTGAATTTTTGAAAATACAAGAATAATAAAGCAAGAAAATAAATTTTTATTTTAATTCAGTAAACATATAAGCGCCAGGTCTTTATTGTGCATGCATACAACACTCATACTTTACAAATTAATATTTAATTTATCTCAAATCATATTATCTAAAATTGTTTAAAACGTTTCTTATAAACAAAATTGTTTAAAAATATGCAAATTTTAGCGACTTTAACACCTGTTTAAATTCAAATACCACCTTTAAGACGGTAAATACACCACTTTTAAGGTTTTGCCTACCAATATGTTGTCACCATACTTCCTTGCCTACCCTCCCACCAGTCTTATTAAGAACTCAATTTATTAAACAGTTATTATTATAGTAATAACCTTTTAACATTGCATGGCGCTGAGATCAGTAATGTAAAATTAGGGTAATTTACAATTTTTGTAATTTACCACAGTAAATTACCTCTTTTTTACCAGTTTTAACTAACCAGTAATTAAAAACTTAGTGGTAATTTAAGAAAGTAATTTAGTATTTATTAGAAAAGACCATACCTCTATTTGTGGTGAAAATTTATTCCTGTTGGTAAATTACCGTAATTAAAATTTGGTAAAATACGATAAATTACCGTTAATTATTTAGTAATTTATGCGCTAATTTACCGACAAACATTACTGGCTGTAATCAAAAACAACTTTGGATAAATTTAAGTCTAAGAATTTTTGCTATACAAAAAACAGAGTTAGAGATACTCACACGTACAAATACAGATATATTTACAAAGATAAATTTTATATATATATATATATAAATACAATATGTTATAATTATAAATATTATAATTATAATATATAAATACAATTAACAATTTTTTCAAAAATAATATACAGGTTTTATAAGATTTCAATATAAAACCATATTTTGTCAAGATAAACATGGCCAATTAGTGAAAAGCAAACAAGAAGTAACAGAAAGATAGGCTAAATACTTTGAAGAAGTCTTATATAAATCGTCAATCAAAAGAAAAACAGTTGAAGAGGAGGAGAACAACAAAAACGAACAAGAAGAAAAAGAATAAGAATTTTCCATATATGATGAAATTAAAGCTACAAAAACACAACATACAAGAAAAAATAATTAATTATACAGAGGAAAAAGAATGACAAAGATGATATTATCTAATTAGATAATAATTTAATTAAAAATTTTTGAATAAAGGAACAAATGCCGCAAGTATAAAAAACAGCAATATTATGTCTAATTCATAAAAAAGAAGACAAGACAAAATGTGAAAATTATAGAGAAATAGCTTTACTGAACACTGTAAATAAGATAATGGCAACAGAATTGTATAATAAATTAAAAGAACATATAGAAAAAGTGGTAAAAGAAAAAAAGTACGGTTTTAAAAAGGGAAGATCCGAAGTAGATCATAGTTATTTATTGTATAAGTGTTTTAGACCGCGTTTTATCATTGGTTTTATTCACGCAAGAATGTTTTTAAGTGGATAAAACGCGACTCAAACACGAATCCAATATAACGCTTTATCTACAATTACAGCGATTTAAAAACAGAATCGCCAAAATTTTATCTCATGTCATCAAAAAATAGTTTGACATTACACTTTGACAGCGGATGTCTCCTCAAAAATCATTGAAATTAACTAAAAAACATGGAAGGTGTTGAATCGTTGCTATTTATTTTCGATTTTATTTATATAAAATGGAAGAAAGTGATAGATACTGTTCCTGAGACAATTCTTGAGGAAGGTGAAGAAGCGATTTGCCAGTTATTGCCTGCGAAGTTCAAGAAACATTATGAAAAAGTATTTTCAGAATTTATTGAATGGAAAGAAGAACGAGGGTAATGACAATAAATGACAAAGTTTTGCGATCGTATTTCTTAAATTTGAAGAAGAGGTATGCAATTTTATCCATGTGGTCAAAGTACTCTATGCTGAAGACCGCTATAAAGGTATATAAAAACACAGACATTGGAAAATATAGTAAGCTCATGGCCTATCTAAAAAATCAGTCAAGAGGATACAGGCCGAAGAAAGCTGCAGTATTGGAAAGAGCACACGTGGAAGAGTTTTTGACAAGAGCTTGCGATAAAAAATATTTGATGATTAAGTTAATCTCTGTCATTACATAGACATTGTAGATAATAAATATTGGAATATTTTAGGTTGCATTAATAATGGGGGTGTCTGGTGGCTGTCGATGCTGTGAGCTGACAAATTTGAAAATCAGTAATCTAGAAGACAGGGGCGCATACCTGATTGTTTTGATACCAGATACCAAGATGGGCGTTTCACGAAAATTTACAATTATAGAAGAAGGATTCTCTATCAACACTGTGGAGAAGTGTAGGAAATACATGTCCTTACGTCCGAAGAAGTTATCCATTGAGAGATTCTTTTTACGATACGCTAATCAAAAATGTACATCGCAACCTGTTTGAATTAACACTTTGTCGATAATTCCTTCTAAAGTTGCTTCGTTTTTGAATCTGGCAAACGCAGAAGCTTATACCGGCCATTGTATGAGGCGCACTTCAACAACTTTACTTGCCAATGGAGGTGCTAATTTTACAACAATTAAACCACATCGTGGGTGGAGAAGTTCCGCCATTGCAGAAACTTATATCAAAGATTCTGTACCTATTTAATAAGCTTGATATCGCAAGGACAATCTAAGGTTTTCCTAGTACTACTCCTAGTACGAAGTGAAATATGATAAAACAAAATGTCTATTAATGTAAATGTTAATGTCAATATTAATAATAAAGAGAATGCGATTGATTTAAGATTTTACTTATTTTTTCATTATTACACTAGAGGAATAAAGTAATTTCATTATTGCACTAGTGAATGAAGTGTTACTTTATACGGTTTGTAAGTGTGGATAAAACTTTAATTATAAGATAAATGTGGATAAAATATTTTTATTACTACAGATACAAGAGAGAAGTTACCAACAAAAATTAAAAACATACTTGATGTTTATCGACTTCAAGACAGTCTATGACAACATAAACAGAAAGCAATTCTACCAAGCATTAAAAAAGACCATGAAACTACCAAATAAATAGCGAGATTTGTAAAAATGACACTTGAGAAAACCACAAATAGGATGCGGGTTAGGTAATAGAACACTCTCAAGAAAATTTGTAGTGTTTGATGGCTTAAGACAAGGAGACCCGCTTCTTTCGACATTAATTATAATCACTCATCGCTTGTTTATAAATTATAAATGCCTTGTATTTGCAGAAGACGTAACACTTATAAGAAAAACCAAAGAAAAGATGTCAAAAGTAATAAGAAAGCTGATTATAAACTCGAAAAAAATAAGACTGAAAATAAAAAAAAAAACAAACTAAATATATAATATGGGAAGATGAAGTATTTAAAGAAGACAGATATCAGAAAGTAAAAGCAAACGAAAGAGAAAGATACAAATTTAAAGAAATTAAGAGAAGATTTGTCTACCTAGAAAGTGTAATAGAAAAAAAAACTAACAAATACAGAAGAGATAAAAGCAAGAATAGCAGCTGGGAACAAAAACATCTATGCATTACACTCTATACCAAGTTTAAAAGCCTTAGCAAAGGCAACAAAACTTTATGTCTACAAATTTTATAAACTGTACTTTAGTGTACTTTAGTCTTCAAGATGTGCTTAAAAAATACAAATGAGTAAATTTTGGAAAATTGAAATACCTAATTGTGATTAATTGATTTTAAAAATTAATTAATTGTCTAGACGTCCTTTTAAGTTACGAAAATTTGCAAAAGTTTCTTCCAGACTTGAGTTATAAGACCTACGTAAAGAGAATATTTAATGAGAGAAAAAAAAAACAATTAGAAGTACGACTAGTAAAAAAAAAGAATAGAAGTAGGTTCTAGAAGAATTTGTAAAAAAAGGTGTCCCAATGACAAAGGAAACTATTATGTTGTAAAAGAAAAAAAAACAAAGAAAAATTCTAGAATAATAAATAAATAATTCTTCGAGCGGGATAATGAGAAAAATCTGAATACAGACGGAGCAATTTGCAATAATTTTTACTTTTAATCTTAAAAATTTATATTTTAAGATTTTTAATAGATTTTTGAAGCTGGAAGCAACAGCTTGTACTCTTTTTTATGGACCTTGAAGAAGAGCGTTTAATTTTACTTTTTTTTAAAATTATATCTATAATTGTTCAATATAGTCCTTTGAACCAGATATAGAGAAATGCCTGAATATAGATGGGACAATTTAGAATAGTTCTGTACGTAGCTGCTATAAATTTGCAAGAAGAATTTTAAGAAGTTCGACAGTTTTTTAAGTTATTTATACTTTTATTACTGTTAGTTTGCTGCCAAAACATTACAAGCCTTAAAACATTAACAACAAACTAACAAAAACAAATATAAAAATACAAACAACATTAAAAAACATAGTTTTTCACAACCAAATAAATTGAATTATCAGACGTAAAATATAAAATCTTGAAACACTTTCTATTTTTTTAATAAATATAAAAATTGTATTAAAATATTGATAATTCTTCAAGCAAGATATTGAGATAAGTCTGAGTGTAGAAAATAGATTTTTTTATATTTATATTTTCAAAAATAGATATTTTAAGATTTTTAATATTTATTTTTTTGTATTACATATTGTCAAACATTTGTTTTTGCAATAATTATTGCCCTCTGTTCTCAAATTGGATTGCATTGAAAAGCCGGATATAAAAAAAATCTAAAGTCTTAACCAAGAAAAGAGTTCTAAAGACAATATACCTAAGAACATTAGACGATTAGTAAAGAACATTTGTTACAAACTAAGCGAAAAATTCAATCCTCTATTGCGAAAAATGAAACTTGTTACAAAAACACAAACAAGGGAACTTAAGAAAACTGAAAAAAAAAACATTAGTATTGCCTCCTCGAGCTTCAATGACTGTTCGCATACGTTGTGGCATACTTTCCACCAAAACAGCGATCTGCTCCTGGGGTGTTGTTTCCCATTCTTGCAGCACCGCCTGCTCCAGCTCAACCACCGTAGGAAACTCGCCGTAATTATTCCTTATGAGTTTTTTTATATTGTCCCACACATGTTCGATGGGATTTAAGTCAGGGCTCAAAGGTGGCTCTAGAGCACCTAAATCCCAACGTCATGAAGATACCAACGCGTCATCTGGGCAGTGTGCGGCCGCGCATTGTCCTACATTAGGAAAAAATTGTTGCCTATAAATAGAGTAAAAGGTACTACATGCTTGTCTAAACATTCCCTAATGTATCGGTCAGCGTTAATGCCACCTCTTTGCCACGTTACAAGAGCCGTGCGAGCTTTCAAACAAATGCCGCCCTATACCATTACACCTCCACCACCAAAAGATACTCTAGGCCCAAAACAACACAGAATAACGTTCTCCCGGTCGTCTGAATACTCGTTGGTGACGATCGGTTGAATATCTTATAAAACGCGATTCATCTGTAAACTATACGTGGCGCCATTCGTCCATACCCCAGTCGATATGATTTCGCGCAAATTCCAATCGCTGTCTTCGATGTTCTGCAGTAAGTTTAGGACCAGTAACAAGTACATGCGATGTCAAATTGTGTTCTTTCAATCTTCTTCGGACAGTTTCAGATGAAATCTGGATACCATGAACCTCTGCCAATCTCCTAGTCAAGGCTATTGCAGGAAGCGTTTGTTCTCGCAGAATCTGTAGCCGAAGAAGTCTGTCTTTCACTGCAGTTGTTGCTCGCCGTCTACCTTGGCCAGGTCGTCTTAAGTAGGAACCAGTCTGCTTAAATCCTTGTACTGCGTCAGACACCGTGCTTTTTGGAATCCCAAGCACATAAGCGACGTAGCAAATGCTGCGCCCATCATTGTGTAAAACAACAGCTTAAGCAACTTCTTCTGAACTCATTTTGCAAAAACCTCTCTTGAACAACTATTTTTTTAAAACGCCTATAAAACGAGCCAAAAACAGCTAAATTTGACGGCTTTATAAAACAAGCGAACCTTGCCGATTGTAAGCCACCTGTAGAAATTACTACAAAAACTAATCCTAGTGTTATCACTTATCAGAGAAAACACAAAAAACACGAACATAATTTTTATCGTCTTTTGCGCGTGTGTATGTACAAAAAATCAACGTACATACAGGGTGCGGCAGCATAACTTCTTTTTTTAAAACGCGCGCCATTCAGGTAGGGATCGTAGCGTGGTGGGAGTAATCCTATTCGCAAGGCGTGGCTTTCAAGTTTTATTTCCTTCCACGTCAGTCGCTTTTCGAAAACGTTCCAGAGGACACAATTGTTTTTTTCAGCGGCGAAGCCTATTTTAACTTGAATGGATGCGTAAACAGAACATGCGTTACTGGGCTGATACCAATCCCCGAGAATTGCATCAAAGGCCTTTGCATTCACCTAAAGTCACAGTGTGATGTGCAATTTCCTCAGCTGGGATTATTGGTCCGTGTTTTTTTGAAGAAAATGAAGTCACAGTAATAGTGAATTCAGATCGGTATGCAAACATGCTAGAGCAATTTTTTTTTTCCAACGACTTGATGAAATGAATTTGAGGGACATTTGGTTCCAACAGGACGGAGCAACGGCCCACACTTCAAGGGCATTGATGGCTGTTTTGAGGGAACACTTCTCGGAGCGCCTCATCTCAATAAGGGGTAATTTGGAGTGGCCAGTCCGCTCCCGTGATTTGGCAGCGTGCGATTTTTTTTATGGCGATTTTTGAAATCTCGCGTATATGTCAACCGCCTAAGGACCCAACAAGACCTGAAGGCCAACATCCGAGCAGAAATTGCCAACATACCCGCTGATATGCTGGTAAGAGTCATGACAAATGCCAGAAATCGTTTTATTCGGTGCATGGACAATGGGGGGCGTCACTTACCTGATATGATTTTTAAAACTGTGTAATACAAAACTTTAGATATTGCACTTACATTATAAACAAAAAAATAAAGAAATCTGTTCCGTAAAATGGGTTTTATTGCGTTTTATAAAAAGGAAGATATGCTGCCGCACCCTGTATAATCATTTTCGCCAAATGCGAGTGTCCGGTTAATTTTGTGGTTGAGTGTAAGATGTTGAATGTGTTTTTTTCTATTAAAACATAGCTGGTTCTATATCTATTGTTGTGATTATACTCAACGCGTCTGTGTGAATTAAATTTTTTTCCCAAAAAAAAGGAGCTTGATAATGTACAAATTGTTTTTTTTTTCTAAACCTTATACTTGTAGTTTTGGAGGTCACCTATATGACATAAAATTTGGATTATCCTGTATATTCCTTGGTATTTTTGATTACAGCGCTATGTAATGTTAGACAATAATAACTATAACAATGATAATTCTTTATTTTATCTGGTGTACCCACCCATTATTTTCCTCAGTCGAGTCCAACAGGTCGTAACAAGCGGTTAGTTATTAAATAAATAAATACATTTTGTGGATCACATTTTGAAAAAATAATAAAATTTCTTTGGAATTGTAAAAGGTATGCTCATTTTATCTATTTATCAAGAAATTGAATACTAAAATTCTAGGTCAAATACCAAATCTAAAATGTCAAATTTTCACTTGAATCAGCCTGATGAAGGTACATCCCAGCCGAGTGGAAGTGTCGAAAAACCAAATCTTTCAACGCAAACATCAGAACAAAATTTACGACAATTTGAGTGTCCCAGATGCGGATACAAAACTATAAGTAAAGAAGATTTTAATAGACACATTATTTCTCTACGACATGGAACTTCAGAGGTGCCACATTGGTTCTTATGTGACAATTGCCCTTACCGAAACATTTTAAAAAAAAATTTAATAAGCCATATTAAAGCACGTCACATGACCAAAGAGAAGAAATTCAAATATGAATGTAACACCTGCACTTACAAAACATTATCTCGAGCTTGTTTAAAATCCCATATTATTCAACATCACACATCTCTTGTAGATGTCCAGTGGCATCAATGTAAGTATTGCACTTACAAAACCAGAGTAAAGTCGTATTTATCACAACATGAAAGAAGAAATCACATGCAAGAAGAAAATAAAGAGTTATTTCAGTGCGAATATTGCGAATACAGATCACGTTACAAGGGTGGTGTTAAAATACACACTCTTGTAAAGCACACACCGCGAGGAAATGTAACACAATATGCATGTAACACTTGCAACTACAAGACGATAATAAAAAGAAGTTTCAAAATTCATCTCACTCGTTGTAAATCTGTACAATGGCATAAATGTGAGTACTGTGGCTACAGAACCAAGAAAAGAACATCATTAAATCGTCATATTAATACACAACATTAAATAATAACTGTTTTTTGCTTATCTTTTCAGTTATGAATATAATAATAATGTACTAAATCTAATATGTGATTAGGTACTTGATATAAAGTGCATTAGTAATATTACTAAAAATTAGTTTTCTTAATTTTTTTGTAACAGTTTATGCTTATTATATAATACTCGTGTTTTACGTTTTTTACAGCTTCTTAATTAGGAATCTACTTGAATTTTTTTTGTAAAGTTTCTACTTATTATATGTATGTTTTTGTGAGCTTGTTTTTTATTCCTGACCACTACAGTTTTCAGAAGTGGGATTTTCATTAAGGCCCCAAAGATATGTACTCATATGTATAATTTTTTTTATCTATGACTGCTTTGATAACTGCATATTAAATATTTGAGTGAAGTAAAGTGACATATTACTTCACTAGTGATGTAATAAAATAAAAATTTACTCTTTAAAATAATTTGTTTTAATTTCAAACTCAATCTTAATTAAATGCTATTACTGTTGTAAATACAGTGCCGAGCATAAAATTAGGGTCACCTCATAATTTCCATTTAATTTAATAATTTTTTGTCCCTTTAATGTTTTTTTAAATGTAACATAAATTATCAATTCTATTTGTTTATTTTACACTAATTACTCGAATAAAAAGAAATGCTTGTTACTGCTATAAAATTTATTCAAAATCATAAAATTTCAGTACAACATTTCAAATTTATTTATACTGAATAATCGTGTTTTCGAACACTTCAGTAGCGAGTATTTTCTCTTCTGGCAGTGACAATAGCTTGTAGACGACGAGGCATGCTTCGAATCAAATTTTAAAATACATGTTGTAGAAGATTATTCCTGTACTAACATTTCTCGAAGCTTTCTGGAATTTCTGGAAGCCGCTACATGTCTCCGTAATGTCCCTTTATCTCATCCCAAACATGTTCGATAAGATTCAAATCCAGAGTTATAGCAGGCCAGTCAAATCTTGTAATTCCAACCTCGTCAAGAAAAATTGTAACCAAATGAGCAGTGTGGGGCTGTGCACTATCATGTATAAAGGTAGCGACCTCTTTAAGAATAACCATTAACGGTATGACATGGTCTTCTAGAATCTCGGTAATGTAGCTGTGCGCAGTCAGAGTCCTATTTTGAATGAAGACTAAATCTGTACGAGCCTCGAAAGAAATTCCTCTCCATACCATAAGTGATCCTCCACCAAAAAGAAGTCGTTCAGCTATACAAGCTTGGGCATACCTCTCACCTGGTAGTCGCCATACTCTCACGCGTCTGTCTAAACCTGCGAGACAAAATTGAGAATCGTCAGAAAACAACATACGACTCCAATCCTCTACTGTTCATTCCAAATGTTTTTGTGCAAAATTCAACTTCGCAACTCGGTGTTTACGAGAAAGCGGAGGGCTTGTAGCTGTAGTTCTAAAAAACAATTCCGCAGCACAAAGTTTTTTTCTTATGGTCCACTTGTCTACGTTTACATTTCTTACTTCTTGTAGGCTAGTTCTAAGTAAAACTATCGCAACCGTTCGGTTTCTCAAAACAGTAGAAACAAAAAAACGGTCATCTCTAGCTGTTCTAGCCCTTCTTCTTTTGGATTCTAGTCTGCGAGTAAGCAAACGAGTCTCTTAAAACCGATCTAACACTCTTTGCACACAGGAACGACTTGCATCATAGACCCTTGCGGTTTCACGCTGGCTGCGAAGATCTTCTATTGTTACCACCATCGCAATCCGAATTTTATTTAATTAGGTTTTCACAAATTCTCTGTGTTGCCTGAATTAACAAACTTCATCAAATCGGTAATTTTAAAAACTTGAACAGAATTCCACAACATTCCATCTCTAAAAGTCGCCTTCTTTGCTAACTTTCATGCAAGGTCACCCCTCGACCGAATGCTTTCACCCCTAAAATTTATACCTGGTTGCCGTCAAACAAAAGAAAGCGAAAAATCTCGGCTCATGCGTTCACCTGCACGGGTATCCACGTATTAAACATCACATCGAAAAGCTCTCTTTAATCCGAGTCTTTTCGTATAAATTTCATCCCGTAATTCCTACGGCAACCCTATCAAAAACCGCAATTAATTAACCAATTAACTCATCTCGCGCATTTTTCGATAATTAGAATTAGATCATTTCGTCAGGTAGGCTTCTCGCGACCTACCTCGCATTACGCAGCCCTCTCGAATGTTGCGGACTAATTATTAAACCGTTAATTGTGTTAATTAAGCTTCTCTCGTTCATATCTCATGAACGGGTTGTCGTAAAATTATGATTTAAACGCTGTTCAACTCCTTTTTCAATTCCGCTCCTCCCACGCTTTATCTCATTCTTGCGATCTTGATTCGCGCAGACAAACCATCTGAACCACTCGATTTTTGCCGAACCTTTTAAAATCTGGCAAAATTCTCGGTTGTAACCGTTTAACCACCGTCTCGGCTCTTCGAGACTTCGGGAGTCAGTCGTGAGTCGGCAGTCGATTGCAAGTTCATGAAGACAACGCTGTCTTTTTCTGTGCTTCTTTCACTCCCACACCTCGCTCTTTCTCTCTCTGCTCGTTCGCGCTTGCCACCTTGCGGAGTAACAGCGCGTTACTCACTCCCATCGCTGCGCCATCTCTCTCTCAACCCATTCAACTCTTTTACCCATTCTTTGTAACTCGCTCGCCTGACAGTGCCGTTTTCAATTTAAACTTGTGTTTTATTTATTTATTTTTTTTTCACTTCGTTTAGACAATTTAATTATTTCTCTTTTAATTAAATTTAATTTCCCTTTCCTAAATTTTTAATTAATTTTCCACTTCCATTAATTATTCACGGCATTCACAATTTCCCAATCAAAACAAAATTGCACCGATAGCCGGACTGGTGACACTATAGCCGCCACAATTCGAGCTGCCACAACAGGATTTATGAACATTTTATTTAATAACAAATGAAAACACAATGAATTCAATTAAAGAATTCATAATAAAGAAAGAATAAACAAAGAAACAAAAAATTTGCGGATAATATATTCCAGAGACATCGATACGAAGCGGTTTTTTTCTGTAAAATACACATTGGTATATAATGTTTATTGTTTTAAATTGCTTTATATTTCTAAGAAGAACCATCTTAAGTTAAAAAACTACCATGCTGCAAATATTGTACAATATTTAAAGAATTTTACAAGTGACTCTAATTTTATGCTCGGCAGTGTATTAATAACACAATTTTTACACCTATTTATAGCAAGACAAGCCATTTCTGATAAATTTTTTTTGATAACAGCTGTCGTTGCTGTAGTCCTTACTGTTATAGTATTTTTGTCACCCAAAATTTTTGAAGCAAATTGTTTTTTACTTTCTTCTGCCGTGTCTATATACCTCTTTGCCACTGTATTGGAGCATTATCCTTCATGACGCTTTACTGTTAAAAGATCAGCTCTCGAATTAGCAAGAAACGAAGTAGATGAAAGCCTATAACAATGTCCCGTAAATCCTGCTGGATTAGGGAACTGAAGAAAAGTAGCAATATTGAAGTATCGTTATTTTACTGCAATCTCTATAATTTTAAAACAAAAACAAAGCGTCATGTCGAAAGACATTTTCTTGCAAAACATCCAATACCGGAAAATGTACAAAAATATAAATGTAACACATGCGAATATAAAATTTTACGTAAAGAACATTTAAAACTACATATTTTTCGACAACATACAGCTTCAGATAAGATATGATGGCACCAATGTGAGCACTGCTTATAAATCTAAAACAAAAAACGAATTGAAACGGCATGCCGCGGCATGTACAAGGAAAACATACAGTAATAATTAAATAATAATGTATCCATGTTATATAATCAAGAAAATTTAACTTCTAGAAGAGAGATAGGAACAAACACAAAGAAAAATGCGACTGTATATAATTTAGAAACAATTTTTGAATTGATCAGATCATATCTTACCGACGCCAGAGTACAAGTCTAATTTATTTGTGGTCGTTTTACATTAAGCTGTACTTTCCAAAATGAACAAATCATAAACTAAAATGAATATAAAATTTATAGAGCAATTGTTACTTTTGCTTTGAAGCCATTGTAGCAAGTTTCGTGTAGTCTGTAAGAAGTTTTGATCATGTTTTTGATAACAAAAAACCGAATACAATAATTAGAATAGAATTTCTGTTAAAACAGTTTAAAATTTAAGAAAAAGTTGTTCTCATGCAAACTGAAAATCGTATTTGTATTCAGCAATAAATGTATTTAACAGATTTTAAAATAAATAATGATTTTTAATGATGTAAAGCAAAATTAATAACGTTTATTTAACAGCTAGAGCAATTTTACTTAAACAAATACTTGTGTTGGGTTATTTAAAAAAAAATACATTTTTCTCATTTAAGTATATATACTTCATTATAATAAAATTAAGAATGCAAATTAATTTTTTTCATTAATTACATTTTAGAATAAACCTTTTTAAATCGCCGTGTTTATTATTATCAATTTAGCCAAAACAAGTTATTTCTTAAATCAGATTAGAATAAATATTAATTCAATTAAACTCATAATTATTAACGTACTCTAGCCAACACTTACTCACTTACAAAACGGAGTTTTGTTTTAGCAACTACAACTTTTACAGATTTTGCTATAACAATAAATATTATATTATTTATATCCTCAGTTTAGGGACTTTTTAGCATATCTATGTCAATTCCGTTGTAAATCATATTTTTATATCCGTGAATAATTAGTAAGTATTAAACCTGCCCATCACAGACTTTCAAAACGATCTTAAAGCAATCTAGAGATTGTTTTTTAATAAACAGTCGTTATTTACTCTATTCTTCCTTTATCTATAGTTTTACAGTTGCATGTGTCACATTTATATTTTGGCACATTTTCTAGTAGAAACAATGGTCAAGAACGGCAAACAAATTCAGCAAAATATTTAAATTTGTTTATTCAAAACTTAAAACAGGTCTAATCTTTATTATAACAAATAATAGTCAGTAGAAATATAGTAAACACTAACGATAGATTTTATACATTAACTTATGCGTATCAACAGAATTTTCCCGAATTATTTGACACAAGTTTAACCACAATTACTCTAATACAGTAGAGTATCATACGTAGTCTGTAAAATTGTTTTTTTTTGACGCTTCTTAAAACCTAGTTAGACCTAGTCGAAGTTGATGAGTGTAGTAGTATTTTTCTTTTTTAAACTTAGAAAGTTTTTAATTGAATTCAATAAAACTTGGGTAGAGTATTTACTTTACAAAGATACATATTTTAGCCAAATTTGATTAAATTTACTTAACTTATGGGCTGATTTCAAGTTCCGATACAACCGGTAGTATCGCAAATTTTAATACTTTCCCATGGCAACAGCAAATCACAGCCCCGAATTTGTTTATTTTTCCATGGAAACGAAGATACTACCGGTATTATCTTCACTTGAAATCAGCCCATGAGTCAATAGATTCTGTTAAAGTTCTATAAGATTCTTTCGTATAAATATATTACCAAAGTAAATACGCTACACAAATTTTATTAAAAACGACTAAATCCAAATAGAAAAAAATAAAACAATGACCAGATATACCAGATTTTTTTTATTGGCTTTGGTACTTTACTGTATTAGAGTAATTATTGTGGTTAAGTTTTGGCAACTAACACTAGAACACATGTATATTTACATATCACTATTTTCTTTTATCAAGTGTTTTCTTTTTACATGAAGCTTTAAATCCGTTTTTACTTTACATTTGTAAGTGCAGTGTTTGCATTGATGCCAGTGTATTTCCTCCGGGGCTGTATGTAAGCGAATGTGTAAATTTAAATTTCCTTTTAGCTTAGTTTGAAACTTACATATGTTACATTTATATGTTGGCACATTTTCTTGTGCAGTTGTCTTGTGTTTTTCATTTAGATGTATTCTTAAATATTGTTTTATTTTGCATTTGTATGTACATTGCTCACATTCATACCATTGTATCTCTTCTGGAGCTGTATAAAATCGAATAATATGCAATTTTAAATTTCTTTTTTGGGTAGTTACGAACTTGCATGTGTTACATTCATATTTTAATTATTTTGGTAATTATTCTCGTGCTGTGTGCTTTACAAGAATGTCTTTTGGTATTTGATTTGTTCCTTGATTTAAATTCACAATGATTGCAATAAAAGAACGAAATCTCGTTATCTGATTTATGAATTTTTAAATGACGTGTTAAATCCGTTTTTACTTTTCCTTTGTAGTTACATTTATCACATTTATACCACTTGATTTTTTCTGGTAATGTGTGTTTTTTTATTATATGGATTTTTAGTTTGACATTATCTTTCGCTTTATGTAAACAATAGAAACACTGAATAGGGACACGGGATTGTTTCTTGTTCTTAGCATTTCCTTGACAAACTATGTTATGTTTGAAGAAAAATAATATTGAAAATGTTGAAAAATTGCAATTTTTGCATAAGTATATTCTGAACCAAAGATTTAATTGAAATTTTCTTGTTTTTTACGTAAAATTCTTGAAAATGTTCACAAAAGAGAATTTTAATATTTGAATAGTAATTGCAGCGTTTGCAATAATATACTTCTAAATTATCCCTTTCACAATTAAAAACTAAGCTTTTAGCCATTTCAGTTTAATTTTTATTTAATTTATTAATAAAATGAAAATAATTTTTTAAATAATTAACCTAAAAAATTATCAAATTTTAACATTTAACTTAAATAAAAACATTCCACTTACGTTCTATAATTCTAAATAAATTTGATTTTTTTAAAGAATTTGTTGAAATTTGTAAATTCAGTCAAATAGTGCCAAATTGTTTTATATTTTTTAGAAGATTAGAAAACCTGCAAAAGTCGGTCATATACGAACCAAGTAATGCAGCAACCGAAGTCTAAATGGCCTAATCTCGACTGCTCTATGCATCCAATGTACACTTCGAATAATGGCGTCTGTGCCACTTTTTAGAGCATCTAAGATTTGTGTTTGCGTACTAGACTCCTATATGTTTGTTCATGACTGACTTTTCTAGTTTTTCTAATCTTGTAAAGAATATAAAACAATTTAGGACTATCTGCATAGTCTGAATTTACAAATTTCAACAAATTCTGTAAAATAATCAAATTTAATTTTGAATTATGGAAGGTAAAATATTGTTATTTAAGTGAAGATTAGTTAAGTGTTAAAATTTGACCAATTTTTAGGTTAATGGGCTGGAGAAGTGTGTCGTAATTTTAGCGCGAACGTTTGAAGCACTGTCATTCTAAAAATATACCTTAAAAAAGTCGCCCTTATTGCACTAATACATAAGGTTGAAATTATAACAGCTAAACTTTGACCGAATAAAAATCACATATGGAAACACAAATAAGGCATAAAAATACTCAACTCCAATACTCTAGACATTCTAGTTTTAATCCAGACACAAGTTATAAACAATTCTCGCATATTTGAGAAATTAATCGAAAATAGAAATTACTGTACATGCTTCGTGCTGTCAAACTCACCCGAACAGCTGTAAACCAACTACCGAAGATGGCCGAGTACATACAAATAACAAGATGCGCGGGCAAATCGGAGGGGATTTGCTCGCATTCGGCATGGTTCGCTGGAATTCGTTTATACTGGACCTGCGTTAAAGCTTAGAAATGAAGGAAATCTGTGCATCGAACTTTTTATTTTCCATTAAATTCTTTATTAAGTGTAAATTTGTTGTAATTCGTGACTTATCAATAAATGAAATGTTTAGGCTATCGAATGTCGACATTTTTAGGTCTTATTTATTTTATGTAGTGTATTTATTCATCGCTTGCAATTTGATCTTTGTAAATTCAACCTTATTTACATGTGCAATAAGGTCGACTTTTTCAGGGTATTTTTATCGAATGACAGTGTTTCAAAATTTCGCGCATTTTTTACGTCACGGCTTCTGGAGCCCATTATTGTCGTTTTAAATTAAACCTCCAAAATAAAACTGAAATGGATAAATACTCAGTTTTTAATTGTGAAAAGAGTAGTTTAGAGATATATCATTGTAAATACTGCAGCTACTATTCAAATATTGAAATTTTTTTTTATGAACATTTTCAAGAAAATCACGGAAGAAACAAGAAAAGTTTATTCAAATCTTTGAATCTAAAATGTTATTTATGCAAAAATTGCAATTTTTCAACATTTTCAATAATATTTTTCTTTAAACATAAGTTAATTTGTTCAGAAAATGCTAAGACAAAGAAACATTCTCGTGTCCCTATTCAGTGTTTTTATTGTTTAAATAAAGCGAAAGATAATTTTGAACTGAAAACTCATATAATAAGAAAACACACATCACCAGAAAAAATCAAATGGTATAAATGTGATAAATGTAACTACAGAGGAAAAGTAAAAACAAATTTCACACGTCATAAAGAAATTCATAAATTAGATGACGAGGTTTTCTTCTTTTATTGCAACCATTGTGAATTCAAATCAAGGAAAAAATCAAGTGTCAAAGATCACATTCTTGTAAAGCACACACCACGAGAAAATGTGCCAAAATATGAATGTAACACATGCAAATTTACAACTATACAAAAAAGAAATTTAAAATTGCGTATCATTAGATTTCATACAGCTCCAGAAGAGATACAGTGGTACGTATGTGAGCACTGTACGTTCAAATGCGTTGTTAAAAGCAGATTAATGAATCATCTAAATAACAAACACAAATCAACGTCAAAAAAAATCTTCCAATACATGAATGTAATAAATGCAACTACAAAACTACAGTAAAACGAAATTTAAAATGTCACATTATTTGTCGACATACAGCTCCAGAGGATATACAGTGGCATCAATGCGAGCACTGCTCTTACAAATGTAAAGTAAAAAGGGATTTAAAACATCATGTAAATGTAAAACACTCGATAAAACAAGACAGTAGTAATGTGTAAATATTCAGGTGCTTTAGAGTTAGTTGGCAAAATGTAGTCACGCTTACTTTAATATAAATAAAGCTGTTTTTTGCTACACTTTATCATTGTTTTTTTTTTAATATTTCGCCGTTCTTGTCTACTACAGACTTCAGTCCAAAGCTTTTAATTTTCAAATGAATGAATTTAAAATTTTGAAGGTGTGTAAAATATAAATTATAATTTGTGTTTGGCGATATTTTATTTATATACATTGAACAGTGTTATTCTGTAACAGAAACAATTTTTTTTTGTTTTTTTGGTAGGTACATTTTTGTAATAATACAAAACATATAAAAAATATATATTTTTCAGTTTTCTGTCTTTAAAGAGTTTTCGCATACAGGGGTCCCACAACTGGCGGATCACCCGGGAACTATAAGTTCCTCTCTTCAACTTAATACCAAATTCCGAAATAGTATATTAAAGAACGCGTTTTGAAAAGTCAACTTTGTGGCACGAATTCAAGTTTATAAAACGAGCGCGAGCGCGAGTTTTTATAAAGAATGAGTGCCACAATGACTTTAAGAAACAAGTTCTTTATGCTATTTTTTTTACTTTTCGCGTTTTACGTGATTTTTAAGTAAAAAAGTTAATTATTTTAATCTTTAGTGACTTTTGTGTTAATATGAGATAGTTGGTAATAAATGTCATTAAAGTGTCATTGAACTTTGAAATGTTTTTAAATTTGTCTAAAATTCTGTGTAAGTAACTCAGAAATGTTTCTTTTTTACCTACCGTATCGGTTATTGATTGAATACTCCAATTGGCATTAACACAGTAAAGAAAATCTCCAAAAACTTTGTAAAATTTTACCTAAATTACCACACTAATTGCGTTTCTCAGCGCATCCTTTCATCGTTATTTCAGACCAAGCAGTGATATACACTCATCTAGCAAATAACTTGTAAATTATCAAATGCTGTGGGTGTTGTAAATAACACTGTCCATTGCATATAAATAAAATATCACAAACACAAATTACAATTGCTTTTTTACACATCTTAAAAATTTTAAAATTATTCATTTGAAAATTAAAATTTTTTGAATGTTGACTGTACCTAGTTGTCAAAGACGGCAAAATATAAAAAAACAATGGCCAATTGTAGCAAAAAATAGCTTTATTTATATTAGAGTAATCGTGGTTACATTTTGCCAACTAACTCTAGAACACCTGAATATTTACACATTACTGCTGTTTTGTTTTATCGAGTGTTTTACATTTACATGATGTTTTAAATCCCTTTTTACTTTACATTTGTAAGAGCAATGCTCGCATTGGTGCCACTGTATATCCTCTGGAGCTGTATGTCGACAAATAATGTGACATTTTAAATTTCGTTTTTCTGTAGTTTTGTAGTTGCATTTATTACACTCATGTATTGGAAGATTTTTTTTTGACGTTGATTTGTGTTTGTCATTTACATGTTTCATTAATCTACTTTTTACAATGCATTTGAACGTACAGTGCTCACATTTATACCACTGTATATCTTCTGGAGCTGTATGAAATCGCATAATATGCAATTTTAAATTTCTTTTTCGTATAGTTGTGAACTTGCATGTGTTACATTCATATTTTGGCACATTCTCTCGTGCAGTGTGCTTTCCAAGAATGTGATCTTTGACACTTGATTTTTTTCTTGATTTGAATTCACAATGAATGCAATAAAACAAGGGAACCTCGTCATCTGATTTATGAATTTTTTTATGACGTGTGAAATTTGTTTTTACTTTTCCTTTGTAATTACATTTATCACATTTATACCATTCGATTTTTTCTGGTGATGTGTGTTTTCTTATAATATGAGTTTTCAGTTCAAAATTATCTTTCGCTTTATGTGAACAATAAGAACACTGAATAGGGACACGAGAATGTTTCTTTGTCTTAGCATTTTCTGAACAAATTAACTTATGTTTAAAGAAAAATATAATTGAAAATGTTGAAAAATTGCAATTTTTGCATAAATAACATTTTAGATTCAAAGATTTGAATAAACTTTTCTTGTTTCTTCCGTGATATTCTTGAAAATGTTCATAAACAAAAATTTCAATATTTGAATAGTAGCTGCAGTATTTACAATGATATACTTCTAAACTACTCTTTCCACAATTAAAAACTGAGTATTTATCCATTTCAGTTTTATTTTGGAGATTTAATTTAAAACAGCAATAATTGTCTAAATACTTAACCTAAAAATTGGTCAAATTTTAACACTTAACTAATCTTCACTTAAATAACAACATTTTACCTTCCATAATTCAAAAATAAAATTGATTATTTTAAAGAATTTGTTAAAATTTGTAAATTCAGACTATGCAGATAGTCCTAAATTGTTTTATATTCTTTACAAAATTAGAGGAACTACAAAAGTCACTAAGTCAGTCATGTAAACATATAAAATATAAAAGTCTAGTACTCTAGTGCGCAAGCGCAAATGTAGAACATTTTAGATTTGCGCTTGCGCACTTTTAAAAACGCCATTTTTTTTGACGTAGTGTATATTCGATGCATTGAGAAGAAGTCCATATCAATCTTCTAAAGAATATAAAACAATTTAGCACTATTTGACTAATCTGAATTTACAAATTTCAGAATTACAGAAGGTAAGTCCAATGTTTTTATTTAAGTTAATTGTTAAAGTTTAATATAGTTTTCTGGTATATATTTGCATATGACCGACTTTTTGCTATATGGGCAGCAACCAAGAAGTCAAGGAGGCTTAGATATTTGTGCAAAAAGATGTTTATTTAATTCTAAAAAAAAATAATTTACTTCATTTGGAATTATAGATGGTAGTATCTTTTTATTTAAATATCTCATTGATTGAATATTAAAATTATATACATTTTTAGGTTAAGTAATCTAACAATGGATGAAGAGATACTTTTTCATTGTGAGAAGACAAGCTTAGACTTGTATCATTGCAAATACTGTAACTTTACAACTGAAATTAAAATTTTATTTTGGGATCATTTTGAAAAGCTTCACGCATCTAACAACAAACAAATATCTACATCTTCTGTTTGTGTAAAATGTTACAATTGCGAAAATTGCAATTTATCAACATTCTCATTATTAGTTTTGCTAAAACATATTTTTAAATGTCAAGACAAGACAAAGAAGAAGCAATCTATCATTGAATATCAGTGCTTTTATAGCTTATGTAAAACAGACGGAAGTCATAACTTGAAAAACCATGTAATAAAAAAATATAAAGTACCTGACAATATAAAGTGGTACAAATGTGATCAGTGTTACTACAAAGGAAAAGCAAAAGTAAATTTAATAAAACATATGAAGAATCGACATAAATCAAAGAACAAAGTTGCGTTATATTACTGCAACGATTGTGAAGTCAAATTTAAAAAAAAGACAAATCTTAAAAGACATATTTTAGAAAAGCACACATCACCAGAAAAGATGAAATGGTACAAATGTGATGAGTGTAATTACAAAGGAAAAAGAAAAACAAGTTTAACAGCACACATGAAATTTCAACATAAAACAGAATTTTTGTTGTATCATTGTATTCACTGTGAGTACAAATCGAAGAGGAAGAATACTCTTAAAGAACATATTTTGTCAAGGCACATAGCACCAGAATCAATAAATTGGTACAAGTGTGATAAATGTGACTACAAAGGAAAAACAAAAGGATCTTTATCACAACACGTAAAACATCGACATAAATCAGACAACGAACTTTTGTTATATCACTGCTATCACTGTGAATTAAAAGCGAAAACGAAGGATAATCTTATAAAACATATTCAGTCAAAGCACACAGCACCAGAAAAAATCAATTGGTATAAATGTGATAAGTGTGATTTCAAAGCAAAAAGAAAAACAGAATTAATAGAACACATAAATTATCGACATAAATCTGAGAATGAAGTTTTACTACATTACTGCAATTACTGTGAATTTAAATCGAAAGGGAAACGTAGTCTTACAAGACATATTCTCACAAAGCACACAGCACCAGAATCAATCAATTGGTACAAATGTGATAAGAGTGACCACAAAGGGAAAAAATGTGAATACAAATGTAAATTAAAGGATAATCTTAAACAACATATTTTGGCAAAGCACACATCAAATGAAAGTGTTCTAAAATATAGTTGTAACGTATGCAACTATAAAACTATAAATAAAAGAAATTTAAAACATCATCTTATTCGACTTCATACAGCTCCAGAAGAAATACACTGGTACCAATGCGAGTATTGTACTTACAGAAGCAAAATAAAGTATTCATTAACACGTCATGTGAAAATACAGCATTAAATAATAATAATTAATAATGTTATGTGAAACTTTCAGTTTTGAAGAAGCTGAAATTGTTTAGTGTATTTATAAACATAATAAAGTTTTTTACTGCTTAACAAAACCCAGTTTCATTACTTATACAAAGTCTATAAAAGAAGTAAATTTACATTACATGGTGTCTCAACTAAAATTAAAATCTTTGATTTTGTCCAGAATTCGAAAAAAATGCTAACACATCTTCAAAACATTTAAATAGCAAGTGGGGTCGAGTGACACATTTTAATGCTGCAACCATGTATTTTGAACAATTTTTTTTGAGAATCACAAAATTGTTTTAGGTTTATTTGATGGACAAACAAATGTTATCTGCACCAATGTTTTTTCTTTTTAAAGTAAATTTCTTTAATTAAGTAATTAATGAAGTAATTTTCTTCTTAAAAATAAATTCCCATAGTTTTTTAAATGATTTATATTGTACAAAACAAAGAATTGAACTAGTAAAACTCTACTGCTAGTGTTGCTTCAAGACTTTTTAACGCAAATCATGTGAAAGAATAAGTTAGTCGTCAATAGGGTGTAACGAAGCGTTCTAATAATTCAGTAAACAAAACAAGATAACGCCCAGCAGCTGATTCGGACCGCGTGACCGCGACTTCATACGTATACGTCAGGGCAGTAGTGGTGGTATAATTCCCACCACACCGAGAACTACCACCAACGCTTCGCTACGATACCCCTCGCCAACAAACGAAGGCTATATATTGCGCCTACCGCCACCGAATAGTTGCATATTTGCAGGAGCATCAACCTTATAAGTAGCCACCCCCAGACCCGTCCACCCCTGGAGCATTAACCTAGGGGCTTCCTCTCCGATACCGCTACCCACGGAGCATTAACCCGTTGGTAGAATCCTCTCCGAAACCGCTACCCACGGAGCATCAACCTGTGGGTGAATCCTACCTCCCCTCCATTACAAGTGCGACCCACCGAAGCCGACACGTCAAGGACGAGGAGCCGAGGACGAGAAGCCGACGACGAGGAGTAGAGGACGAGGGACCGCCGAGAACGAGGCCGTGTATATAATATTAGAAGATTAGTTTTAATTTAAGAATTATTATTTTATTTTCATTATTTGTACATAGATATTATTTTAAATAAACCCCATCGAAACCGCTCTTCTCTCTCTCTACGACACCCAGAACCCGACACGGAAACAACCGTTACAAGGGAACTACTTTAATTGAGAAATTTGAGGAAAGAAAAAATTGAAAGTTTGGCAAGCATTCAGGGTGATTACAATATCGGGCCACTTTTTGCAGAAGGTTATTTAATTGGCGACAACTATTTGCAGTTGTTAGAAGACTATAGACTCCTTAAACACTCAAGCACAAGAAGAAGACATAATGTCCACAATGACCAACTTTTCTTTCAACAAAATGGAGTGCTCCCTCATTATCATGTACGAGTGCACAATTATAGATAAGACGGAGCGGTCCCTGAGTGCCCATCTAGGTCTTCTGATTTAATCCCTTTGGATTTCTTTTTGTGTAGACACTTAAAGTCCAAGGTATATGCAATAAAAGAGAATAAATATTCGAGTAAAAATAAGTCGTAAATTTAAGGGTCTCTTATAAAATAGCTGTTTGATGCCACAGTGGTGGTCTGCGGTCTTATCAGCTATCTAAGTTGCGAATTAGACATTAAACTAAATAAATAAAACTTAAAATAAGATAAAATTCTAAATAGCCAAAATTTTGGATTTTTTTTTATAATTTTTAATAAATTGTTAAATAAAGAGTAGTCAGTCGATTAATACACCACTCTCCAGAATTTTAATCTTTGTTACTCTCGTTCAAGAGATCAAAATTCAACAAAGACTTGTTAGAATTTTTTTGGCATATTTAGGTCTAAAAAAAGTAATATTTGCATCTTTATATCGATGTCTTGCATCATCATTAGAAACAAATATTCTCTAAGCATTTAACATTTTGCATAAATCTTTTTTTACATCTTCTTTTTTAAACCTCTCTATTCTTCTATTCCCTTCATTGGGAATTTTTTTTTCTACCTCTTATATGTATTTGAAAAAAACTTAATTAAAAATTGCTTTTAATTTGAAAGAGAGTCTTTTGACCTGTCTTGTACACAACAAGGATCTTTTTTTTTATTATTTAGGCGTCTACAAGTTATTAGTGTAATGACTACAATGCAGTTGACATCGGTCAAATAGAACGAAAGATTGAATCCAGAATTCGTGAACATGTAAGGAGAATAGAGAAGTATAAAAATATAGATTAATCGTTTACCATTTATATTGTGACACTTCTAAGGCCTGGCCTGTTAAAAAAATTAGATTTTTGAATGATCGTCTAGGATTGTTGTTATTTGGACTCTATGTTGTGTTTTGTATTTATTTGTTCCTTGTTTAAGCACTGTGTATCAAGGAAGAGTAAAACAGCTGAAATTGAATAAAGATATTTATTCAAAATTATTACAAGTGTGTATTTGGTTAGCCTAAGACTAGGCAACCCGTTATATAATTCAAACCTTATTCGTAGTTATACAACACAGAATACGTTGCATCCCTTGAAGGGTTACAACGCCTATTCTGGTGTCAAAACCACTGCAGGCCAAAAAGGGTTAAACCCTGAGTTAATTGCAGAGCTGATTAAACACCTCCGACTCAGAAAATTAATAGATAAGAGTGCGTAGAAGCCTCCCCAAAGAACCAACTACCCCGTACTCTCTTTCCCTAATATGTCCCATTTTCGGGAGTCTTTTTGTTTGTTAATAATTAGCTAGACAGTCTTTTTATGTACTTTGTACATTTCGCCATGTTTTGATTAAGTGTGCCATAGTACTACACCCGGGCTGGCTTGGTTTTTTCCCGTGGTGGGGTAGTGGTCCCCGGCTTGGCCAGGAGGATAGTAAAGAGATTGCATTTAAAGTGCAAGTAATGAGTCAGATGAGTGTAATCAACTATTAGTTAATTACAGCAAAAAGCCGTTAGTAGTTAGACACGTACAAAGGATACGCGGAGCTAACTTAGTCAATAAAAATAAAAATAATAGTTAAATAAAAGAGTTAACAAAATAACAATTAAATGAGTTGGTCATAACCGTCAGGGACTCCCCTGTGATTATAAGTTGTTTAATATAAAGTGATTAAATTAGTCTTTACCCCTTCGATACGGACCTGCGGAAACCTGGTCACCTTCTGGAGATGATGGTGGCTCGCGAACAGCGAAAGGGTGATCTTCTGGCTCCCCTGACATCGTGGACAGCTGTGTTGAGAGAAAGATTAATTAAACGAGAGTTAACTCGTTAGGCTATTCACACAAATTTGCGATCAAACCCGTTGGAGACTAGGAATCTGCAAACAGGTGTAAACTTGCTAGTTCAAAATTTGCCTTAGATGCGATCAACCCGTCGAAGACTAGAAATCTGCACTTCAGGTGAATTTACAGTTCGAGCCCTCGGTGCGATCAACCCGTCGGAGACGAGAAAATCTGCACTTTAGACACGACTGTGTAATGAGTTTAAAGTTTTGCTAGTAGACATTCTTTTGAAAAGCGATCCACCCGTCGAAGACTAGGAATCTGCGGTTTCCAAAAAAATAAGCCGACTAGCTTGGAGAATGGCAAAGTACTTTCTAACGATGGCTTTTCTGGTTGTTCCTTTTATATCCAAATTTTTAGTGACGTCAAGAGTGCCTACGTGACTGCTCGCAGGGGTTTATCTTGATAGATAACTCGCTACGGGGTTGAATGGCTGAAAAAGAAGCTGTGGAAGTGAAAACAACAAATTATAATACTCGGGCCCGAGATAAATAAACAATTTATGATTGTAAATAAATAGACAATAATACTGAACATCGTCCACTCGATGTTCACCTGTTAAAACGATAATTAGTATAATTATTGTTCACTAAAATGCTGAAAAGTTAGGAGGCTAAATAAATAGCAATTATACACATTAAATTTGACTAAAACAATTACCAAATAAAACTGCAAAAAATGTAGCACAACCCTATCTCATTTGTATGAGCTATTACCAACCCTTTTCTGTAATAAAACATTAAAATAATGTCGCCGTATTGTTGGTTGCATATATTAAAAGGCCAGCCAAACCTAGATGATCTCAATATTATTAAAAAAAACCTACTACTACTTCTTCTTTTTTTTTGGCCTAAAAAGCCTACTTTAACAAAAAAATTATGCTTTTATCAAATTTATAATGTATTGGTAGAACTGGTAGAATTAGAAAACAAAATGGCGGAAAAAGTAGGTCGAATGCGACAGCGCTCCTTCCTGCTGTTAAATAAATATTATTCTAATAAAATTACATTTTAGTATATTCTGCATAGTTTAAATTAAACAAAAGCTTACCAAATTCTATAAAATAGTTAAATCCATTATTGAAAATGAAGGTAATTTTTTTATTTAAGTAGTTATTAATTAAACAAAAATTGTACTAATTTTTAGGTTATGCAATCGAACAGTTCTTGTTTTAAATCTACAGAATAACACTAAAATGGGTAAAGAATCAATTTTTAGTTGTGCTAAAAGTAATTTAGAGGTATATCAATGTAAACACTGCGATTTCAAGACAAATATTGAATTTGTTTTTTGTGAACACTTTCAAGAATTTCACAGAAGAAACAAGAAAAGTTTATTCAAATCTTTGGATCCAAAATGTTATTTATGCGAAAATTGCAGTTTTTCAACATTTTCAATAATATTTTTCTTTAAACATAAGTTAATTTGTTCAGAAAATGATAAGAAAAAGGAACAATTCTGTGCTAAATATCAGTGTCTCTATTGTTCTTATAAAACGAGCGATAGTTATAAATTGAAACTTCATTTAATAAGAAAACACACAGCACTAGAAGAAATCAAATGGTATAAATGTAATAAGTGTGATTACAAAGGAAAAACAAAAGAAAATTTAGCAAATCATGTAAAAATCCATAAATCAGATGAGGAAGTTTCCTTATTTTATTGTAATCATTGTGAATACAAATCAAGAACAAAATGGAACCTTAAAGCCCACATTATAGCAAAGCATACACAACCAGAAGATAGAGCAAAATATGAATGTTTTTTTTGTGTATATAAAACAAATGATAATACAAAATTAAAAATTCATGTAATAAGAAAACATACAGCTCCAGAAAATATCCAGTGGTATCAATGTAATCAGTGTAGCTACAAAGGAAAAACAAAAGGAAATTTAGCCCATCATGTCAAAACTCATAAATCAGATGATGAAGTTTCGTTATTTTATTGCCACCATTGTGAATTCAAATCAAGGAAAAAATCAAATCTCAAAAAACACATTCTTGTAAGGCACACACAAAAAGAAAAATTACGAAATGTGCCAAAATATGAATGTGACACATGCAAGTTCAGAACTACACAAATGAGATATTTAAAATTACATATCACAAGATTTCATACAGTCCCAGAAGTGGTACAGTAACACGAATTTGAGCTTTTTACATACAGTTACAAAAGAAAAAGAACTTAATAAAACATTTAAGTGGAAAACACGAGAAAATGTGCAAAAATATAAATGTAATAAAAAAATATAAAATAAATAATGACTATAATAATAGTATTAGAGTTACTCTAATTAAAAAAAAAAAAAAACTTCTTTGCCCCCCTTACACCTTTACTTGCCTCTTTTGAATCTAGCTACAAGCCCAGCAGATTTACTTTTTAAAATAGAAGAGACAAATAGAATTTTAGTGCCCTAAATAATAAAAATTCCGATACTTTATGCAATTTTTATTTTTAAAAAGCAGCTTTATTTATTCAATAGAAAAAATTATAATAGGCACTTTATTTTTTAACAATTTTTTTTCTTTTACAATAAATGTTCTGACTTTTCTTGATTTCTCCTATGATTCTTCTGAAAAAAAAAATAATTAGATCAATAATTTCTGAGACACAAAACGGATTATAGCAGAATTAACATAAATTATAACACATTTTTCGATTTATTAGTTTTATCCGCAAATTATCAAATCAAATTCAAAATTAGTAGTGGAGTAAAATCGGACTAAAATAATGCATTCATAAATTTTTAAATTAATTTTACTACACAAATTTAAAGAAATCAAAATTAGAGAGTAGAGAGTGAAGTCATATCGACATTTTCGGGGTGGTGGACACCCCATACAAATCATAATTTTTGTCGGACAAGTTGACTACTATTATAGTTTTAAAATTTAAAAATAGTGGTGTAAATGTAAGATTAGAGGTAATAAACAACAACAACTGACAACATAAACATAACATTAAAACCAACGAGAATGATTACAAAAATTGTCGAAAATGGCCCCCTTCACTTAATATGCATGCCTCCGCCCTCCTTCTCATGGAATTGCGCACTCGTTGAAATATTCCTGAAGTAATTTTTATTCTATCAGAAGCTGCAACAGTGTTAATGGGAATTGTGTACACTAGTGCTTTAAGATAGCCATAGCCCCACAAAAAGAAATGTTAACTGTTGAGGTCTGGGGAGTTTGGTGGCCATTCTTGGGGCCCACCGCGGCCAATCCAACGATTTGGATAAATAGTTTGTAAATAACTACGAACCGCTACACTGAAATGCGCTGGTGCACCATCATGCATGTACTACATATTGTTTCTTTTTGCTAACGGAACATCATCAAGCAGCAAAGACAACTGTTGTTGAAGAAAATTGAGGTAGGTCTGTCCGTCAAGTCGTCCCGGCAAGAAGAATGAGCCAATAAAGTGGTTGCTAATAATTCCTGCCGTTACGGCATAGGGATTTTTTTCTGCCCACAAACGATTATTGGGAAAATTCTGAATGGCATTTCGAGAAAAATTAGCTTTGCCCGTGAACAGAATCATTGATTCAAATTGCGGATTTTGTGGAATATTTTAAAGATAGCACTAACAAAAGGCTACACGCCTTGGAAAATCAATGAAAAGTAATGCCTGTACTTTTAAAATATCGTAAGGATATAACAAAAAATCCACTAAAATTCTCCAAACAATTTGATGGCAAATATTTAAGTGTCTAGCAATCTTTTCAGGATGTTCTTCAATTTCGTGCAGCACTGCTTCCTCAATTTCAGGTGCTCTCACACTTAGAGGTCTACCTTCAGATTTTCCTTTTCGGGCAGAACCAATTTCAACAAGAAGACGATGAATATTAGAAAAGGTTCGACTACCTATCTGGTAAAGCACGACCGGGATATCTTTGGTGATAAATACGTCTGGCTCGCTCACCATTACCGTTGGCAAGGCCATATACATACGTAAGGCATTTTCGCCATTTCTGCATTTGAATAATTCACCATTATTAACAAAATTGTTAAAACTAAAGAATGAAAAAGATGTCACAGCGAACAGATTTGAATAACAGAGACTTACCTACTAGAAAAAGTCAGATGTCAAAAGCCTGTGACATATTCCAAAGCAACTAGATATTTATTGCTAAATTGCATTCTTCAATTATTACATTAATTTTCTCGGACAATAGAACGGTTTTTATTTTTTTACTCAAAAATGGCGCATCGAAGAAAAACAACTCAAGAGAGATCTTATGTTTTAAATTGAACGGGGAATTCAAAAATAATTTTTATTTGGAAAAAACCATTGGCGTACCATTTTTTTCTTAGAAAATATCGAAGTCAATATCCGTACGCACGTCACTGTTAAAGCTAAAAATTCTTTTTGCATTGAAAAATTATTAACTTTATTAACCATTATTAACTTTCACTACGTACTAAATATCACTGAAATACCTAAAACGGTTCTGAAAATATTAATTAATTTTTCTTTTTTTCCCTTGAACTTCAACACCCCGAGTTTTTGTAAGGAAACCTTTTTAGACCAAAGTTTATAAAACAAACTAACATTAATTTTTCATGTAAATTCACACCCTTAAATATTCGCATATCATTAAGGAACATACCGTATATTAATTAAAAATTTGGATGGCAAGCTATATGCAAAATATGCCAAAATTGGACGCCATAATATGGCTGGTCAATAAATGACAATGGCAATTCTAATCCGACTTACAGTATACAACCGTCTAAACATGCAGAGCTTAAAAGACTTCTAACTAATTAATAATTAACAAATTAAAAATGCCAAGTTTGAAAATTTTTGGCAAAATATTATACATAGGGGAATAGAATATTGCCATTCGCCCTCTTCTCTGTCCATCACGGCAATACAATTCAATCATAAATAAATGTTTTGTGAATTTGTGAAAATATTTTTCGTTAAATTTGAACAAATTAAAACAAGTAAATGGCAATTCGCAAACTAATAATGCACAATACGACGTCATTCATTTCTAGACGCTCGTTGTAAATTGCTGTAATAAATTATGTAATACTTCAAAATGTGTCTGTTTGAAAAAAGAATTAAAATTTTATATTTATTGATCCTGCCAGCATTGCAACAATGTTGAAAGACAAACGACAAATCAGATGAAAACAACGAAGAAATTTAGCCTTTATTTTTTTTTACCTCAAAATATTTTTGTTTTAATACAATTTTATAAATTATAGTTATGTGTTGTTTTTTTTCCTTTTTTTTATATATAACAATGAAGGATCTTGGAGTTAGGTGAAAGTTATGGTGAATGATAGGAAATGACGAAAGTTTACGACGTTTCGAGGACAGCCGCCCTCATCCTCAGGATTATTGATTTTTTAATATTAATTACATCTCGGTTTGTATTACACTTCTTTTTTTATATTATAATTAATTAGGTGAGCTGTGTTCGTCCACAGCTTTCGTCATTTCTCAATAATTCACAATAACTTTCTCCTAACTCCAAGAAACTTTATTGTTATTTATAAGTTATCTTTGTGGTTTATAATTATGGTAGCTATCAAATGACCTTCAAGTAGGTCATAACATAACTCATAATATTCGCATATAATGTGCGAGTACCTACCTACGTACTGTAGATTCAACGCGTGTTGCGCGAAGCAGCCCGGCAAAGTTTTAAAAAATTTATATTTCGGAAAACAATAGGTTTATTATCTAAATTTGTTTTTAAAAAACTTATTTAAAGTTTTGTGAATCTGAAATTGTATTTTATATGGTTAAATTCTTAATAATTCACATATCAATCCGCAGGGTGAATTTATTAATTCACAATTTCGCAACTAGTGACTTTCGAGACGCTTTTCTCAAAAACAAAATCCTTTTTTTTTTAAATCTCTTACAACTCTTGCATGCGCTCTGATTTTCTCTATAAGTGGACAAAATTTTAGCTTGAATAGTTAATTTATAAGCGCGATATCTGTTTAAAAAAAAACGATTTTGGAAATTGTTGCTTCAACATAAAAAAAATCATTTTACAAAGTTCAGTCCTACTAAAAAAAATTGTAGATAGCAATTTCAGATGGCCAAAATGATACTTTACAAGACTGTAAAGGTCCCCTCTGGCTATACCTTAAAAAAAATTTTTGCAAGAGAGAAGACTCGTATGACGGCGATTTTACTCCAGAGTACTAATTTACAAGTGACGCCGAACTGAAGGTTTACAAGAGAAATCGTTCATCTGTCCCACAAAAGTCGATCATTTGATACAGAACTGCGTACGGAACACTGCTCAGTGGTTTAAATTTTGAAATTCAAAGTCGCTGTGTTTAGCTTAATTACTTAATTTACCACAAAACGAATAAAATAACGTTCCTAAATTCTTATCGAGCTATTCTTTTCAACTCATTATGTAATATGCGTGAAACAAGGATGTCAAAATAATTGTAGAAAATTTCTGTTGAATTTTAGTCTCTTAAATGAGAGTAATAAAAATCAAAATTATGGAGAAGGGTGTATTAATACAAAAAAAAACGTTTTAGAATTTTAGAAAATAAATTTTCTTATCAATTATATTATTATTTGCTTATTTCATATCAAATAATTACACAATCATAACTACTGTTTATGTTTTGATTTCACATGCTGTGTCAATTGACCTTTGAATTTTGATTTATAGGTACAGTGTTCACACTTGTACCAGTGTATATTTTCTGGAGCTGTATGATTCCGAAGAATATGTGCTTTTAAACTTCCTTTAAGTACTGTTTTGTAGTTGCATATGTTACATTCATATTTTTCTGCATCTTCTCGTGGAACATGCTTTGCCTGAACGTGTCTTGTAACGCTAATCTTTGTCTTTGATCGATAACTGCAATATTCACAGTGAAACAAACTAACTTCTTTTAATTTGTGTTTATCATCAACATGCTTCTTTAAATATATTTTTATTTTGCATCTGTAGGTACAGAATTCACATTTGAACCAGTGTATATCTTCTAGAGGTGTGTGCATTCGAATAATATGTTCTTTTAAATTTCTATTTTGTGTAGTCATGAACTTGCACGAATTACATTTATATTTTGGCACATCTTCTCGTTGAGTGTGCTTTGCATGAATGTGTCTTTTGATATCCGCTCTTTTCCTTGATTTGTAATCACAATAGTTGCAATAAAATAAGGTAACTTCATCATCTGGTTTATGAATTTTTATATGACTTGCTAAATTTCTTTTTAATTTTCCTTTGTAATCACACTGATTACATTTATACCACTTCTTTACATCTTCTGGTGCCGTGTGTTTGCTTATTATATGAACTTTCACTCTGTAGTTATCCATCGCTTTATATGAACAATATAAGCATTGATGGGATTCTTCCTTTTTCATAACATTTCCTAGACAAACTAAATTATGTTTGAAGAAAAATAATATTGAAAATGTTGAGAAACTGCAGTCTTTGCATTTGTAACGTTCTGCACGAAAACATTTCGATAGACTTTCCTTCTTTATTGGGTGGATTTTTTCAACATGATCATAAAGAAAAATTCTATCGTATGTTTTAAAGACGCATTGTTTACATTGATAGAACTCTAAAATATTCTTTCTACAACAATTGAACATTGGATCTTGACCCATCTTAGTTTAGTTAAATTTACAACAAATTATTGTTCATTTACATAACCTAAAAATTGATTCAGTGTTAACATTTAACTTATTGCTACATAAAACAGATCCTACCCTTTACAATTCCAAATAAATTTATTTATTTTATAAAATTTGATTAACAATTTTATTTTAATTTACAAGAATAGACCACCACAAAACAGCAGAAATGTTTTTAGAGGGTACATACGTTCATACGTACATATATACAAAAGTCGGTCACTAACCACTCTAGAGTCTACTCTTCTGCTACTCTAGAGACACCAATGTTGCCAACCTAATGACGATAATTTTCCCCATATGATGGAAATATACTACATTTTAAAAAGGACTACAATCACAAAAAAGTAAAAAGTAATAAATACAAGTAGTATGTAAATTCTTTTTACAATAAGTAATAAAATCAAACATTTGTAAAAAAAATATCGACAATTTCCAAATTAAAAAAATGATAGAACGTACTTTTGGTACATTTCATTTCAGTTTTATTTAGCAACTCCAATTATAGTCCAAGAGCTAGTGAATCCTCCGAGTAACGGTATGTGTGTATGTGTAAGGCTAGAAATTCTTATAGTGATGAGTCATATCATGCTAAGCACGGTAACCATCACCTGGCAGGCATCAACCCTGCACATCATCAACCCCTATATTTTTGAAAATGTAGAAAAAATAAAAAAAAACTTTACGCTGTTAGCTTGAAATTTTTATAAGGTTTAGTTTATTCATTGTATAGTTTAAAAAAAATTGACAGACGATTTTAACAAGCACAAGTACCTGCTGCCAGGCGAATCCAAAGGTGTGTAATTTAGAGGCTGTCCCAATTAAGAGATATTGATTTTTTCTTTTTTTAGATTATTAAGCAATAACGCGATTAATAATTTTTGTATCATTTATTTATAGAAAATGCAATACGATGAAGCATTATTACTATTATGCACACAAAGAAAAACATTTTGAACTTTACCTAAATAAGTAGGTAAAATGTATAAAAAACCAAACACTTAAAGTCGGTATTTATTTCATTGTTTTTACATTTCAGATCCATACATAAATTGAAATAATCTCTAATAAACTAAATTCCATTATTAAAGAATTAAATTAATTACCTAAAATTTAATTAAACAATAAGCATTGCAAATTTAATCATTACAACAAATTGTTTAGAAGATCTATTTTACAGGGAATCATTTTCACGTAATTCGTTATTAAATCGAGTAGGATTTAAAATAAAAAAAGATTTGTGAGTAATACCAATTAATCATCAATGTTCTTCCTTTCCACTAGATTATCTGCTGTCTTTATTTGTCAGAATGAGAATTTTTTATACATTGAAATTCCACAATCACGACACATTAAAGAAACCTAAAAAAGACAGAAAATATGTCATTCTTTCTTACCTTTAAATACAACAGATATCAATTATTTTTAAAAAAGAGTAGAGTCAATTCATATTCACATTTTTATTACACTTATAGTAAAGGGAAAAGATATAAGAAACTGACTTATGGAGAAATTTATTAGTAGGCAGCCCCTTTACAACAGACTTCAATAAACACTAATCTTGTTACAATCAACTACAAAAGACCCACCGACCCAAAGAAAATTTTACAACAATTTCTTAATTCGTCTACCTAAGAATTTGGAGATAACTCCTGGTGTTTGTCATTTATTTAAGCTACCAATAATCCTCTGATCATAAACTATTATGCACTTATCAACAGACTTTTATAATATGTTTCATATATCTATTCCTTCTACTATAACTCACCTACAGTAATCAAGTTGATTAGGGTAACCAAATTTCAAATTTGTTTAAAGTGTTATCAATTAATTTACTGTATTTTCTACTTCTAGAACTTATACAATGGTGTATTTATGTTATTAATATGTTGATTTGGATTTTTCAATGCTATTAGCGACTCATTAAAAAAAAAAGTGCCACAAGGGCACATATATTGCACAATTTATATACAGAATGCCAAATTGGGCATGTTAGGTTATAATTATTACAGTATTGTTACTATAACTTAAAGTTTATCATAAACATATAAGTTGGACATTGAGCAATATATAAATTACATAAAACTCCTAAACTTAAAGTACTAAACTTAAGTGTGTAGACAGTCTATAGACACTTTTAAAAAATTATACTGTTCACTTTTAGAAAGATTATTTCTAAAAAAAAAAAAAAGTCTGGGAGTTATAATAATGGTGAGTCCTGTAGGAAAGTTAAAACTTTACATTACACAGTCACTAACTGTAACTGTAACCAAACACGAAAATTTCGCGAACTATTTCACAATTTATACGAGTATACAGGCCTTTCGCGAATTTACAATTTCACTCACAGATCACTACATCATGTCTTCAGAAGAAATCCAGTAGGTGGTAAGAGATGCTAAGGATGTAAATGTTTATTGTAGAATTCACCATGTTTGTCTTGTAAATGGATCAATTAGGGATGTAGGAACTTCTTTGATGAGGTGGGTATCTATTGTTTCTACTCCAAGATGAGTCTTAATTGCTTGACGTTCATTTAGAAATAATGTGCATTCAAGGAGTCTATGTACAGGGTCATCTTTGGTATGACATTCAGGACATAAATTATCGATAGATTTACCAATACGGTATAGATGGGACATAAAATTACCATAACCAGAGAAGAATTGAGATGATAACCAAGAACAATGGGATCTAGGAATGCAAGAGACAGTAGGAAAAAATTGAAAAGTAACACACCCCTTTGTGGAATTTTCCCAACGAGTTTGCCAGATGTCTTCAATTTTAGAAAGTAAATATCTTTCTATATGGCGAATTCCATTAAATTCGTTAGTGTTAATTTGAAGATGAAAGAATTTTCCTTGGTTGAACTTTCTACAGGATTTTAGGCAATTTATGCGAGCAATTTCCAAGTCTATAGGGGGAAGACTTGCTAGGACTCCAGCTGCTTCATGGGACGTGGAAGCGTAACATTGGGCTATTATTCTTGAGATCATTCCATAAATTCCATATAACTTGCGTTTTATCTTTGAGATAGTCAAACGGTTTATCCAGATCTCAGAACCATATGAGATGATTGGAAGTATAGCAAGACGGTAGATAGATGTTATTGATTTACGTAATTCCATGTCCCAGTTGATTCTAATATAGGATCGCAGTCCATGTAAAATTTTTTTAGATTTATTACATACAGTATTTATATGGGTTGTAAATTCCAGTTTTGAGTCAAAGATTATTCCAAGGTATTTAAATTTATTAACTATTTCGAGTGTAGTGTCATCTATTTTAATTTTAAAATCTCTGTTATGACATCTGTTTGGGCTTTTATTGATTAAAATCTTTGATTTCGCTGTGGATAATGAGAGCTTTTGTTGTTTTGCCCAATTGTTCAAGATGTCTATAATTTCTTGAGTTTTATTAATTATGTTATTTCTGAAATTGGATTTGATTATTATTGCAATATCGTCTGCATAAGCAAGTATTTTAATATCATCATCAAATTGTTTATTTAGGAAGCTATCTAATATTATATTCCAGATTGTCGGACCTAATACCGATCCTTGTGGGCATCCTTTAGTACATTTTTTAGAGAGTTCTACATTACCATCTCGATATATTATTGTCCGATCTGTTACATAACTCTTCATCATTGCAATAAAGTATGGTGATACTTTTTTATTTTTTAGTTCTTTAATTAAAGCAGGCCACCAAACATTATCAAACGCACCGCTTATATCAATGAATGCAGTACAATGTATTTCCAATTGTCAGATCTTATTTCATTCTTATATATTTTGATAGCATCTATTGTAGAACGTCCATTACAAAAACCATATTGTTTTTCAGAGTGAAAATTTTCTTTCTCTTTCAATCGTCGATATTTGATTATTTTTTCAAAAATTTTACCATATTCAGGTAAGAGAGTAATTGGTCTGTAATTTTTTATTACACTTTGATTTCCAGTGGGATCTTTTAGTAGAACCTTTAATAGTCCTTTTTTCCATAATTTAGGGAAGTATGATGTTCGTAGGCATGAATTCATAAGGTGTATTAGAAATGGAGAAATAAATTGGTGAATTCGTTTTAAAATATTGCCTTTTAAATTATCAATACCAGGAGCCTTTTTATTTTGTATATTGATTATTAATGAGTAAAGTTCTTCATTGTCAATTTCTTCAATAAAATAGTTATAGTGAGATTCAGTTGTAAAAAAGTCTTGTCTTAATATTTTTTGTGATTCATTATCATGCAGAAAGTTGTCATCAGGTAAGAGATTATTCATTAAAAATAGCATTGTATTTTTTTTAGTTCTAGTATAATTTTCATTATCAATTTTTAAGCTGTTTATTGCTCCTAATTTATTAAATTTTTCTGAAGCAAGTTTATACACTACACCCCATGGGTTAGGACCAAGGTCAGTGTTCACAAAGTGTTCCCAAGATTTATCTTTACATTTTTCAATTTCTTTTTTAAATTTATTTTTAGCAATAGACATTTCTTGATGTAAATAATTGGAGAAATTAGGGTTATTATTTTTGTAAAGTAATGATTTTTTGGCTAAATAAATTTTTCTACCTTATCTGTCCAATAACTGGGTCGACCTGGATATAATCTTCTTCTTACCATAGTTTTTTCAAGTATTTGATTTATTCCATTATAAAAAGTTTCAAGTGATTTATCTATAGTATTGGGAGCAATCAATATAGGATATTTATAAATTAGGGATTCACAAAAATTTTGTAACTCTACACCTACTTCTTCATCTTTAAAATCACTAAAAGTGAGTTTAGTGTTGCTTATATCATTTGAAATATTAAAATTTGGTGAACTTAGATCATATAATATTGCTCTGTGGTCAGAACAAGATACACTATCGGATATTTTCCAATTATAAATCATATTTGATATTTGATTAGATGATATAGTAATGTCTATATAACTAGATCCATTTATTGTTTGGAATGTAGGTAAAAATCCATTGATGTTAATAGTTTGTAAATTATTAGATAAAATAAATTCCTCTAGTTCGATACCTCTCTGATTTGTTCTATTGTCGTGCCATAATTCAGAACGAGCATTAAAATCTCCATGAATTATTATGTTATTGCAGTCACATTTTTCAATTATATTTTGAAGATTATTTAACGAGACGGCAAAATTATTATTAGGAGGGCAATATATAGAGCAGAAACAGATTGAGAAAGAGTTAAGCCACTGGATATTGGTTACAACTAATTGGTTAGATGATAGATCATTTAGGTATATGCTGTTTAAAGATTTGTTCATTACTATACAAGAAAGAAATTTATCAGTTATATTTGCTAATAGACGATAACCACCAATTTCAGGAATAGCATAATAGTTATTTTTTGATTTATAAGTGTATGGTTCTTGAATACATGCTATAGAGATATTATTTTTTCTAATATAATTCATAAGACTCATTAGAGAAACTTTGTATTTTCGTTTTGTTTTTGTTACCTAATAAAATGTATTAAATGGATTACATTTGTAAGTTATTTATTTTATCTGAACCAGAAGAACAATAGAAACAAATGATTTTAATTAATGACAGAAATTAAATTAAAAATATAAAACATAAACATTTCATAACTGTCAAAACATTTAGTATGATATTAGTAGATGAATAAAGTATGCCACAACAGTTTTATTTAAAACTGCAAGATCGCCTTAATGTCAGTCATGCGTAACAAATTTTTGGAGTTAAAAATATGTGTTCACATGCAACCATTTCGTAAATTTAAAATTTACAGATTATTATATCTGTTAGACACATAATGGAACGTAAATTTTATAGAATAGAATCTATTCCTTCTATTTTGTACAAAAATATAAGGTAGATTAATTTAGTTTTAAACTTTGACGAATTTAGTTAAACATTCAAATGCAAATTTAATTCGTTATTGATTAATAATTACATATACAAAATCCTTTTAAAATAGCCATTTGTAAAATTGTCAATCAATTTTGTTAAGTAAACATTTTTACTATTTCATTAACCGATCGTAGCCAGGAAACTTACGGTTTTGTCAGGTTGTTACACAAGTATCTCTTAAATTAAAAGAAATTATGGTTTAAGAGTTTTTGCCTGCCTACACATGTCAAAGCCATGACCAATAAAATCTGGTTGATTATGTTGGTGGCCGAGCGAGAGCCGAAGAGATAACTTTGTTATCCGTCAATATTATTCTACCAACTCTTGCTATCTTCCAGCACTCTTCGTTAGATGGCACACTGTGTCTGTCTATACAACTACTAGCCGAACTTCGCTTAATATAAGCGAGTTTTCCCACCGGTTCCAATCGAGGGGTGCGCTTCGGGCGCTTGAAATATAATGCGCTTTGAATCCGAGGAAATTGAATTTTATCTTTTTCCCGCCAGAAAATTGACAGTTCTAGAGTTGGCCAGCAAAATAACTGATATAGTTTCTCGAAGAAGGATATCAGTTATTCTTGTTGGCCGACTTTAGAACTGTCAATTTTCTGGCGGGAGAAAGGAAAAATTCAATCTTCTCAGATTCAAAGCGCATCGGATTTCAAACGCCCGAAGCGCACCCCAATCGAGCACAACGCTTTGAGATACGCTGTACTTATGAAGGGCAAATACCCCGAAACCGATATACAGCTTCTCGACGTTGTTGTTCGATTGGAATACCTTTTTTTTGTACGGTAAGTAAATCTTTAAATTTTGAATCCAAACAGGGCTAAATGTAGAACTCTGCGCATGCGCAGTGACAACTCTACTTTTTATGCAGTGTTGCCAACATAGAAGAATTCCCTCTAAATTTAGGGTATTTTATAAAAAAGAGGGGGAAATAGTTAAGAAACAAACTTCTACAGGGAATTTTATAGGGTATTTTTAACTACTACTAAGAGTACTATGTACTAAATTACCAAAAAAATGTTAAACTGCTGTTAATTTTTTGTTGCCAACTTAATCAATATTTTTTAATTGACATTTATCACTAATTTGAAAAGTGAAATTTATTATCCATTCATCAAAAATAAATTAAAAATTTTGTTATTACTTTCTGATTGTAGTCCTTTTTAAAATAAAATATGTTTTAGGGAAATTTAGGTCGGATTTAGAAGATTTTACTCATAAAAAAACATCGTTAGTGGGTTGGCAACACTGGTTATAATTTGCCCTGTCAAAAATTTTCACTTTTCAGTTAGTTGTTGTTGGCAAGAAAAAAGTATTTCAGAGAACCTTGTATTGAGAACATTTTGAAGCAAACTATTGAAACAGAACGCGAAACCTGCAGAAATGAAGTTGCATCTAGCTTTAGGAGCAGTGTGCTTCATTTTGTCTGTGGCAGCCAAAGATGTCAAAAAGGAAGATGTAGGAACAGTTATTGGAATTGATTTAGGAACGACTTATTCATGTGTGGGTGTTTACAAGAACGGCCGAGTTGAGATTATAGCCAACGATCAAGGAAACCGAATTACTCCTTCATATGTGGCCTTTACAGCTGATGGTGAACGTCTGATTGGAGATGCTGCTAAAAACCAGCTCACAACTAATCCAGAAAACACAGTTTTTGATGCTAAACGTCTTATTGGACGTGACTGGAGTGATTCAACTGTTCAGAACGATATTAAATTCTTCCCATTTAAAGTAATCGAGAAGAATTCAAAACCACACATCTCTGTTAAAACAAATCAAGGAGAGAAGATCTTTGCTCCTGAAGAAATATCTGCTATGGTTTTAGGCAAAATGAAAGAAACTGCTGAAGCTTATCTTGGAAAGAAAGTAACTCATGCTGTTGTAACAGTTCCTGCGTATTTCAATGATGCTCAACGTCAAGCTACTAAAGATGCTGGAACTATTGCAGGATTAAATGTTATCAGGATTATTAATGAACCAACAGCTGCTGCTATTGCTTATGGTTTAGATAAGAAGGATGGAGAGAAAAATGTTTTAGTGTTTGATCTAGGTGGTGGTACTTTTGACGTATCACTCTTAACTATTGATAATGGAGTCTTTGAAGTCGTTGCAACTAATGGAGATACTCATTTAGGTGGTGAAGATTTCGATCAGAGAGTCATGGACCACTTCATTAAACTCTACAAGAAAAAGAAGTCTAAAGATATCAGAAAGGATAATCGTGCTGTACAAAAATTGCGACGAGAAGTTGAAAAAGCAAAAAGAGCTTTATCATCAGGACATCAAGTCAGAATCGAAATTGAATCATTCTTTGAAGGTGACGACTTCTCTGAGACTTTAACCCGAGCTAAATTCGAGGAACTCAACATTGATCTCTTTAAATCAACCATTAAACCGGTTCAGAAAGTTCTAGAAGATGCAGATATGAATAAAAAAGATGTTGATGAAATTGTACTCGTTGGTGGCTCAACTCGTATCCCGAAAGTCCAACAACTTGTAAAAGAATTTTTTAGTGGCAAAGAACCTTCTCGTGGAATAAATCCTGATGAAGCTGTTGCTTATGGTGCTGCTGTCCAAGCTGGTGTTCTCTCTGGTGAACAAGACACTGATGCTATTGTACTTCTCGACGTTAATCCTTTAACTATGGGTATTGAAACTGTAGGTGGTGTAATGACGAAATTAATCCCACGAAACACTGTCATTCCAACGAAAAAATCTCAAGTTTTTTCAACTGCAACAGATAACCAACATACTGTCACTATTCAAGTATATGAAGGAGAACGTCCAATGACTAAAGACAATCATTTGTTAGGCAAATTTGATCTTACTGGTATTCCACCAGCACAACGTGGAGTTCCTCAGATTGAAGTCACATTCGAAATTGATGCCAATGGTATTTTGCAAGTCTCAGCCGAAGATAAAGCTACAGGAAATAGCGAGAAGATCGTTATTACGAATGATCAGAATAGACTGACACCGGATGATATCGATAGAATGATTAGAGATGCAGAAAAATTCGCTAATGATGATAAGAAATTGAAGGAAAGGGTTGAGGCTAGAAATGAATTAGAAAGTTATGCCTATTCTCTTAAAAATCAATTAGGAGATAAGGATAAATTGGGAGCGAAAGTATCAAGTGATGAGAAAGCCACAATGGAAGAAGCAATTGAAGAGAAAATTAAATGGTTGGAAGATAATCAAGATGCGGAAGTTGAAGAGTACAAAATGCAGAAGAAAGAACTAGAAGATGTTGTACAGCCAATCATTGTGAAGTTATATAAAGGAGCGGGTGGTACTCCTCCATCAACTGGTAGTGATGATGATGACGATCTTAAAGATGAGCTGTGAAGACTGAATTTAATTACTTTCTAGCCCAAAAGGTGTGTTTACAATTAGGATTTTTGACAAATGTCCTATCTTTGTTGTCATGTTATTTCTTAACGTTTTTACAATTTCAAATAAATTTAACTATTTTGTAGAATTTGTTATACACTGATTATTTAACTCAAAACATATAAATGGTATTAGGAACAGAATGGTGTTAGGACAATGATTCAAATTTTGAAATTCAAAGTGGCAGTAATTAGCCTAATTACTTAATTTACCACAAAACGAGTAAAATAACTTTACTAAACTCCCATCGAGCTATTCTTTTCAACTTATTATAAAACATGTGTGAAAGAAGGATGCTGGAATATCTCAAAAAATTGTAGCAACTTTCTGTTGAATTTTGGTCTCTTAAACGAGAGTAACAAAAACTAAAATTACAGAAAGTGGTATTTTAATATAAGAAAAAAAAAAAAACAAGTCATAACAGTCTAGTTTTAAGAAATAAATTTTATCATTACTGATTGTTCATTTTACATCAAATAATAACACAATCATAGCTACATAATTACTACTGTTTATGTTTAGTTTTTAGATGGTGTGTTAATTGGCCTTTAAATATGGATTTATAGGCACAGTGCTCACATTGGTGCCAGTGTATATCCTCTGGGGCTGTATGTTTTCGAATAATGTGTGCTTTTAAGCTTTCTTTAAGTATCGCTTTGTAGTTGCATGTGGTACATTCATATTTTGCTGCAATTTCTCGTGGCACGTGCTTTGCCAGAACGTGTCTTCTTACATGAATCTTTCTTTTTGATTGATAACTGCAATATTCACAGTGGAACAAAGGAACTTCTTTTAATTTGTGTTTTTCATCAAGATGTTTTTTTAAATGGTGTTTCATTTTGGATTTGTAGGTACAGAATTCACATTCGAACCACTGTATATCTTCTATAGGTGTGTGCATTCGAATAATATGTTCTTTTAAATTTCTATTTTGTGTAGTCATGAACTTGCACGAATTACATTTATATTTTGGCACATCTCCTTGTCGTTGTGTGTGCTTTGCATGAATGTGTCTTTTGACAGCCTCTTTTTTTCTTGATTTGTATTCACACTGGTTGCAATAAAATAAGGTAACTTCATCATCTGGTTTATGAATTTTTAAATGAGTTGATAAATTTTTTTTTAATTTTCCCTTGTAGTTACACTGATTACATTTATACCACTTAATATTTTCTGGTGCTGTGTGTTTAATTATTATATGAACTTTCAGTTTGTAGTTATCAATCGCTTTAAATGAACAATATAAGCATTGATGTAGAACACGGGATACTTCCTTTTTCATAACATTTTCTAGACAAACTAAATTATGTTTGAAGAAAAATAATATTGAAAATGTTGAAAAACTGCAGTCTTTGCATTTGTAACGTTCTGCACGAAAACATTTCGATAGACTTTCCTTTTTTATTGGGTGGATTTTTTCAATATGATCATAAAGAAAAATTCTATCGTATGTTTTAAAGACGCATTGTTTACATTGATAGAACTCTAAAATATTCTTTCTACAACAATTGAAAAGTGGATCTTGACCCATTTTAGTTTAATTAGATTTACAACTAATTATTGTTTAATTACATAACCTAAAAATTGATTCAATGTTAACAGTCAGCTTATTGCTACATAAAACAGATCCTACCTTTTATAATTCCAATCAAATGTAATTATTTTATAGAATTTGATTAACTATTTTATTTTAATTTGGAAGAATAGACCACAAAACAGCAGAAATAATGTTTTAAGGAGAGGGTACATACATACAAAGTTGAAAAGTCGGTCATTAAACACTCAGTCCAGGTTCTCTGGTCCAGACATCAGTGTTGCCAACCTAATGACGATGATTTCCCCCATATGATTGAAATATATTTCATTTTAAAAACGGATTACAATCACAAAGAAAATGAGAATTATTGTAAATTGCCTCTTCTAATCTCAGAATTCTTTCAATATCTTGCTTCCAAGGACCAATATTAAAATAGAAAAAATATAAAGTGTGCTAAAATTCTATGTTTTATGTTCGGTGTTTCTGTTTATTTGTTTAAAAAATATGTTTTTTTAACGTTTCAAGGACTAAAAAGCCTTGAAACAGTAGTAAAGTAACAAAAACAAAAATAAAAGTCTAAGAAAGGGTGCCATAAATAGGACTATTGCAAAATGTCCGGTCTATACCTAAATCTTTTTTCGCTCAAAAGACCATACAATTTTAAACACACTTTAGAAGCCAAAAACGACGATTATTACAAAAATAAATACACTGCGCATCAAAATTAACGCATAATTTTTAAAATCGGTTTAAATAAAATAATTTTATTATCTTTGCTTTTTTCCTTGTGCTTATCAGAGACATTGTAAAAACGTTAAAGATTTTTGCTGTTTTTTTACCAAGAAGTTTAGAGAATGTTAAAAGGGTTTATTGCAATTTTAGTTTAATTTTTTGCAAAATGCACCGACAACAACGACAAAATCGCAATTTATCTGAATCTGACTGCGTTAGAATCATTACTCTTCGCGAAGAAGGGTACAGTCAAACAGAACTCGCTGAACTCGCTTTAATGTCAATCAGTCGACAATTTCTAGAGTGTTGACAAGATTTGCAGATCATGGAAGTAACACCAGAAGACCAGAACAGGTTCACAACCCCAGAACAAGACCGATTTCAACGAATGCGCGCGCTTTGTGACCAGTACTCTTCTCTAAAATGAATTTTTTGATCGTTATCATTTTAGAATTAGCTCAAGTACGATCCGGAGAAGACTTGCAGCAGTGGATTTGATGCCTAAGAGGGCAGCCACGGGCCCATTACTTACCGCAGAGCACAGAAAGCAAAGATATATCAAGAATATTGTTTACTGATGAGTCTCGATACTGTCTTTTCTCTGACGACAGACAAAATAGAGTGTATAGAAGGACGGGGGAAAGATACGCCCAGTGCAACATTATGCAAACTCTTAGTTACGGTGGCGGATCAGTAATGGTATGGGGTGGAATCAATTTGGAAACTTGCACGGACTTAGTTCTGGTGGATAGAGGTCGGCATACAGCAGAAAGATACATTGCCGACATTTTAAACGAACATGTTGTACTATTTGCCCCATTTATTGGGGAAAATTTCATGCTTATGCACGATAATGCACGGCCCCACATGGCAAGAATCGTACATCAGTATCTTCAAGAGGTCGAAATTCGTACCATGGTTTGGCCTCCGAGAAGTCCCGATCTCAATCCAATAGAGCATATATAGGACTGTCTGGGAAGGCAGCTAAGACGATTACCCAATGCTCTAAACACATTGGAAAACGTTTTTCCAAGACTGGCCAAAATTTGAGACCAAACTAATCAGGACCAAATCAGAACGGTAATTGGCAGTAGGGCTGGGCGATACCTGTTTTTAGGTATCGCCTGGTATCTATACCTGCAAAATATCGATACTTGCCAAAGTATCGAGATATCAAGGTATTGGAAGTATCGAGGTATCGGAGGTATCGCGGTATCGAAGTATCGGGAAGTATCAAGGTATCAGAGGTATCGAGGTATGGGAAGTATCGGGTGGCGATAAATAAATATCGCATCAAATTGATCAGATTGATTTCTAGTAAATCTTCATTTAATGACGATCAGTGAGTAAGGATTCTAAGAAATCAGTAATGGCATAACGCCAATTCATCATCTGATGATAGTATTATTTTCGATATTGTAATCAATCATAATAAGGTATTATTGACTACTTGCTTTAAATTAGGTATACACCTTGTTATCAAAAATTATCGAGATCAAGCGTAGTTGTGTAAATGCAGAAAGATATCAATACGTTTCAACTGTTTTGGTGAAACAGTTAGAATAGTTAGATGATCTTGAGCTACAGTATAGTTTCTTTGATCAGGACGGAGCAACCCCACACGCAGAAACTAGTGCATATTTAAGAGAATTTTTTGCTAAATGTTGAATTAGTATTCTACCTACATAGAGTTACTATCTCGATCGCCCTGCCTTTATAAATATTTTTTTTGATTTAATTCAGAAGGGTAAAGAACAGAAAAAACTTGGAGGACACACAAAAATTGTTCATATGAAAAGACGATCATATGCATTATCACCAACCTAAATTGTTTTACTACTAATAAGTCCCTAAAAGTTGTAAGTTGTTGGTGACGGAAGGACCTTGTTGATTTCATATAAAAAGTCTACATAATGTTTATAACAATGATGTAGTATGTATAATAACAAATACATATGTTGTAAACAAATATTTACTATATTGATGGCGGAAATCTCTAGGGTTCGACTGTGACATTAGAACTGAACGAGACTGTACATTAGCGTCGACCAAAAAAATCAACTATATTTTTTTAACTTTCGACACTGAAAAATTGGTTTTTAGGCATCTTTAAAAAATGCTTTTTAAAGTAGAGCTTTTTATTTTAATAGAAAGGATCCCCTCATCTCAGTTTTTTATTTTTTCTTTAGTTCTATTTGGCAAAATCCATATCTTGTCAGTACTTGATCGTAGAAAAAAATTTTATTTACATTTTTTGTAGAAAATTAAACGCTCTAAAAAAGCTATTTTACAATTTTTTTATAGCTATCAGCGTTTAGAAGATATAGGAAGTCAAAGTTTGAAGAATTTAACAAAAAAATTCTTTTTTACTTCTAAATTTTATAACTCGTAGATAAATAAATATTAGAAAACGCAAAATAAATAGTTTTATAAGAAATTGAACGCTCTACAAAAAAGTCTTTTGGTGTTAGTCGATTACTCCAACCATTTAAAAAAAAATTAGTCTTTAATTTTCGTTTTTAAAATGCGAATATTTTCTAAATGGTTAAAATAGTATTTTGTAAAAACAATAAAGAAAAGTTTTAGAATAATAAAAAAATGATCCTTCGAGCCGGATACTGACAAAAGTTTGAATACAGGCGGAGCAATTTACAATAATTTTTGCTTCCACTTTTAATAGAATTTCGGAGCTGGAGGTGACAGTTTGTACCCTTTTTTTTTTTAGAAAAATTGCAAAACTGTATTAAACATTTTACGGGCTTTCAAGCCAGATATAAAGAAATGTCTTATTGTTAGTATAAAAAAAACAATTTCTCCCAAACCTTTAATTCTTTTTTATTAATACTGCAGAAACATTTTTTTATATTGGTTGCTCTTCAAAAATGGTAGTGTCCTTCAAGCCAGACATAAAGAAATGTTTGAGTATAGATAGGATCAATTGCATTAGTCCTGTTTGTGGCTTTCATTAATTTACAAATATTTTAAAAAGTTCTACAGTTTTTTAAGTTGATTATACTTTTATTTTTGTTAGTTTGCTGCCAACGTTTCAGGTTTTATTGGCCCTTATAAGTCCTGAATCACTGACAAGAAACTAACAAAAACAAACAAGAGAGAAAAGAACAAACAAATACATTTGTTAAATTAAATTGTTTTTTATAACCACTTTGGTGTTCTCTCATAGTAGTTTAGACAAAAATCTCAAAAAAAAAAATTAATAATAAATTTTATTTATAATTAAAATTCATAAAAGATAAACAAAAGCAGTTTTAAAATGATGTGTCACTCGATACCTCTTGCTATTTAAATTTGTTTGAAGGAATGGGTCAAGACGCTAGAAGGATGTAGTAAAAACTTTAAAACGATGATAAAATTTGGATTTAATTTATTGAAAATAGACCCGAAAACGCATTGTTCATGTGATTCATGCCGTTATATAACAACAATGACAAATGTATAAGTAATTAGAATTAGATAATAGCTAACAATAACAAAACTGTTCTTAATTTCTTTCAAAAGTTTCTTTGCCCTGCACTTGGGCTATGAGTCTCTTTTTTTCCATAGTATAAATACAACAAAGTCTTTAAACAATTTTCTACGGTTTTTTTTTGCAATTTTGTTGCTGTTTTGTTTACTGTTTTATACTTAGTATAAAAAGCTCATCTTGTTAAACACAACGTAATCACGACTTACAACCACTCTGTATAAATTTTTAATTAAAAAAAAATAATTCTCGGAATTTTGAAACAAATATCACAGTACTTGTTCAAAAAAAAGACTTTTTTGAAAAATATTTTTATTTAATGTTTAACTTTTGCATGGTGTGTTAAATCTGATTTTATTTTGCTTCTGTAGGTACAGTGCTCACATTGGTACCAATATACATTTTCTGGGGCTGTATGAAGTCGAATAATGTGCTGTCTTAAATTACCCTGATGTATAGTTGTATACTTGCATATGCTACATCCATAATTTGTCACATTTTCTCCTTGTGAATGCTTTAGATAACTGTGCCTGTTAACATCTCCTTTCCTTCTTGATTTGTATTCACAATAATTGCAATAAAATAACGAAACTTCGTGATCTGATTTATGGATTTTGACATGTAGTGCTAAATCTTTTTTTAGCTTTCCTTTATATTTACATTGGTCACATCTGTACCATTTGATATCTTCTGGTGCTGTATGTTTTCGTATTATATGAATATTTAATTTGCTATTATTAATAGCTTCATATAAACAATAAGGACACTGATATTTAACTCTAGATTGTTTCTTTTCTTTATCATTTTTTTGACAAATTAAATTATGTTTGAACATAAATAATAATGAAAATGTTGAAAAATTGCAATTTTTGCATTCTTTATGCAACAATTTAAATCGACTTTTTTTGTTTTTTGCATGGAACATTTGGAAATGATCACAAATCAAAATTAAAATATGTGTATTATAGTAGCAGTGTTTACATTTATATGCTTCTAAATTATTCTTCTCACAATTAAAAATGGGATCTTCATTCATTTTAGTTTATGGTTTTATTTTGTAAAATTTAAAAAAAAATTTTTGATCATTTAACCTAAAAATTGATGCAATGTTAATATTTGTCTTATCACAACTTAAATAAAAAGATATTACCTTCCACAATTCCCCAAAAAATTTAGTTATTTTGCAGAATTTAATAAACAACTTCTAGTTAATTAAAAATATGTAAATTATTTAGGTAATTATTCAATAAAATGTCTTTTTATATTATTGATTTGCAAATGGCGGCTCAAGCGCTCAAGGACACACAAAAATCGTTCTTATGTAAACCAAAACCACAAAAAGTCGGTCAGATGTAACAAAGACGCAAAACATCAAAATTTCGTTTATTACTTAATAGTTATTTATATTATTAGTGCGACAGAAGCATCACTACACAACGAGTGTAATATGATTACAGATAACGAAGGCGTTAGCCCGAGTATCTGTAACAAACGAGTTACTGTAAAATGTGCTCTAGCCCACGTATGATATACAAAACTTTATCTGACTGCAAAAAATTAAGAAAATTAAAAATTTAATGCTGCCGATAACTCCTATTTTTTACATCAAAAGTATGGCGACCTATAGATATGATATGTCGCCAAGAAACGATAAAAATAATGTTTTTATATAAAGGCGGCTATAGAGAATTATGCGACATAAACTCAATTCAACTTTTTCGAATCAGTTCTTCTCAACCCTTAAATAGACCCACACTCAAAAAAGAAGAAAAAAAGAAGAGAGAACTTACTAACAATTGTAATGGCAAGTCGCTAGTCGTAGGATTTTTAAACATAAGAACCTTACTTCCATCAATAGAGGCTATCACTGAGATCATTTACGATCGTTATCTTGATATGATGCTACTAGTTGAAACTAACCTTAATAACAGTGTGCCAAATGAATCTATTAATATTTGGGTTGAGGTAGCTCTACCTAAAAACAAAAAATTGGGTATTGGATTAATCTATAAACCGCCGTCAACATCGTATCTTGAGCTTGGCCACATCGACTCTAACATTTCTATACTGTATCCTCAAGTCAATTACTTAGCTTTGTTTGGTGATTTTAATATTGATTTTAAGAAAACAGAATCAGTTGCATACAAATTTTTAATGCAGGTTTTAAACCCTTACGACTTGTCTCAAGTTGTCAAAGAACCTACTCGAGTCACCCCAACCAGTTCTACACTAATTGACCATATCTACATAAGCAATGAACTGATACCTGAAACAAAAACTGCTGTGGAAATGATGAGCCAAATTCTTAATAGTGGCAACAAACCAATAAGTGATCATAATCTGTTATGCTCTAAATTTTTATTAGACACCCCACCAGAACCGGGACCCATTAAAAAGTACAGAAGATGTTTGTCCCAAATAAATATTGATCAACTTCAGGAAGATGCCTCACACCTACCGATGCAAAGTATACTAAAATGCAACAATATTAATAAAAAAATTTGTTTATTTAATGCTTTCATCTTACAATTATTTGATGTACATGCTCCAAAAAAACTGATGACTACGTCAAGGAACCCTAGACCTGAATGGCTAACTTATAATATCACGAAAATGATTAAAGCTCGAAAAAAGGCTTATTTGGCATATAAGCGTAACAATACTCCAACAAAATGGCAATTTTATGTAGACATTCGTAATGAAGTGAAAAGAGCAGTCCAGCGTGAAAAAAACAGTTTCTCAACTTTTAAATTGAACACCTGCAAAGATGGTAAGAAGCTATGGAAGGGTCTAAGGTCGTTAGGATTAAAGCAAAAAGCGTCTGTAGAAATCCCACCTCATCTTTGTGAAGCCAATCTTATAAATGACTTTTTCGTAACCAGTGCAAAAATAGAGTCTTCAGATATAGAAGGTGAAGTTGCTAGCTACAGGATGGGCTCACTTCATCCAAAGGTTGTGAAACTCTTTGAATTCCGGTGTGTTAGTGAAAGTGAAGTGAAAAAAGCTTTAAGTGCAATACATTCTAAAGCAGTGGGATGTGATGACATATCAATTGACATGATTAATTTAATTTCCGAGGTATGTTTACCAGTGTTAACAAATATTGTAAATTATGCCATTAAGACGCAAACTTTTCCAAACATATGGAAAACTTGTCAAATAACTCCCTTGCCTAAAATTGTAGACCCTAAAAATTTTTCTGATTTAAGACCAATATGTATATTACCTGCTTTGTCAAAAGTTTTGGAGAAATTAATGTCATCTCAGATACGTGAATATTTAGATCAATATAAAATCTTACCACAGAGTCAAGCTGGCTTTCGAGCTCAAAACAGTACAGCTACAGCTTTAATTAACGTTACCGACTATATTCTAAACGCTTATGATAAAGGTATGATGACTCTTTTACTCCTATTAGATTTCTCCAAGGCTTTCGACACTATTAGTCATAAGTTGTTACTAGCTAAATTGCACTATGTTGGATTTTCTAGCAAATCATGTAAATTTATCGAAAGTTATTTATCCGAAAGATACCAGCAAGTTGTTATAAACGGGGAATCTGTTTTAAAATCCAATTTTAAAAAAGTAAATAATGGTGTACCGCAAGGTTCTATACTTGGACCGATTTTATTTATTTTGTATACTTGTGATATTGAAATGTTTTTAAATGATGTGGGAGTGCAATGCTATGCAGACGATACGCAGATATTCCGATCATTTACAGTAACCGATGCACCTAGGGTTATAGATCTAATAAACAATAATTTAAACAATTTAAACAAAAAATGCGAGAAACAATTATTAAAGTTGAATCCAACAAAAACTCAGGCAATGTTATTTGGTCCGAAGAAATCTTGTGAAATTGTTTATAATAATTGTAAACTAGCTGTAAACAATTGTGACATTACGTTAGTTTCGTCCGCTAAAAATTTAGGAATAATCATTGACAACGATCTGGACTTTTCTAGCCATGTTAATAAAATTTGCAAAACATGTTATGGTATATTGAAATCGATATATTTTTTAAAGAATACTCTTACTACAAAGTTAAAAATACAAATTTGTGATAGCTTAATTTTAAGCCATATTAACTATTGTCTTGTATTTTATGGATCTTTTATAACTAATGCTAATTTTTATAAGTTACAAAAAATTCAAAATTCTTGTTTAAGATATTGTTATAATGTAAAACGTCAAGAGCATATAACACCTTATCTGCGTAAGTCTGGCTGGCTTAGCATCAAAAATAGATATAAGTTCTTTTTAAGTTGCTTAATTTTTAGTATTGTCAAAAATAAAACACCTGATAACTTATATAATAAAATTGTACTCCGAAAAGATATTCATGATCGCACAACTAGATACAACGAATTTTTGCACATTCCAAAGCATAGCACGGAATTATATAAGTCATCATTTTCCTATTTATGTCCTAGGATTTACAATGGCCTTGATAATGAATTTAAAAATGATAATTTTAAAACTTTTCAAAGGAAATTAAAAATAACTTTGTTAGAATAGTAATTAGAATTAGTATTATTAGAATATAATAATGGACTAAAATGAAAAACAGTTCGCAGAACTGATTTTTAGTCCTTTTGTAGCCTCTTTTTTATTTGCTTTTGTAATTTATTTATTTATTTTGTATCTATTTCTTTTGTATGATTTATGGCTGCAATAAACATTATTATTATTATTATTATTATTATTATTATTATGTTCAGTAAGGACTATGGCAACCGCTTACAATATTTCAAACAAAGCTCGCCATTTTAAAATAATTAGTAACAATCGTGTTTTGTGGTAAAAATAAGAAAATTGTAAACATGAGTGACTCAGAAAGTTTACCTTCTGTTATTGAAGAAATGGCGACAAATGCTGCTTCTTGCTTGGTGCCAGAAAAGTTCAAAGAAAAGTACGAGATGGCTTTTCAACGGTTCAGTTCATGGTGCGACGAGAAAAATGTTAAAAATATTACGCATGAAAAGGTTCTACTTGCATATTTCGATCATTCATCAAAATAGTATAAATAATGGAGTCTCTGGGCTTTCTATAATTAGAACAATAATGAAAATGAAAAAGAATGTTGACATCAGTAAATACGTGCATTTAATTGCTTTTCTGAAAAGAAAATCTGAATGATATCCTGCTAAAGAATCGCAAGTTTTCACTAAACAAGATATTAGCAAACTTTTACAAAAAACAAAAGATGATAATTTTTTATTAATGAAGGTACTGTACCTACCTTTGTTGTGCCTAAATTATTCTTACAAAGTAATGTTAATTTCAAGGTTGCTTTAATTATTGGAGTTGGTAGAGCTTGCAGAATCCAAGAACTTACTTACATGCTTTTGGAAAATGTCAAAAATCAGGGACAATGCTTTCATGTTCTAATACCAAACACTTAAATAAAAATATCTATAGAATTTTTTATTACGTCAGGCGAAATTGATGTAGTCAACATGTTAGAATTAATTCGAAAATATGCTGGAATTCGCCCCAATAACGCCAGTAGTGGACGTTTTTTTTTTTAAATACAGAGACCAGAGGTGTATAAAGTTACCTGTTGGTATAAACGCATTTGCTGCCTTCCCCTTTGAATATCGCCACTTTTCTTCAGTTACCTAATCCAGCAGGATTTACGGGACATTGTTATAGGCGCTCATTTACTTCGTTGCTTGCTAATTCGGGAGCTGATATTTTAACAGTAAAGCGTTATAGAGGCTGGCGTTCGAATACAGTGTTGGAGGGGTATATGTAGTATAGACACGGCAGAAGAAAATAAAAAACAAATTGCTTCAAAAATTCTAGGTGATAAAAATACTATAACAGTTAGAACTACTACATCGACGGCTGTTATCGAAAAAAATGTATCAAAAATGGCCTTACTAGTGAAGTAATATGTCACTTTACTTGACTCATTTATTCAATATAATATGCAGTTATCAAAGCAGTCATAGATAAATTAATTTTACTACACTCCTCAATACTGTTACAAAAAATTCCAAAAAGAAGGATATCGTGCCGTAGTGACACTGTAGCCTGAAATTTCGGAAAACCATTATTGCCACGCTCATTAGACCGATGGAGAGGAATGCATGAATAGAGAAATGTCGCGTAACTTCCGGACTTGCTAGAAAAACGTATCATTATACAAAACAGACGCAGATAATGGCCGAATTAGTGTGAAACTTAACAAGCAATTATCGAAACGACAGCCATCGTAGTTATTACTGTGTGACTATCAAGTTATTTATAAGCTATTGTTGTGTATATTCGTTCGTATAAAATCGCAATAATTCAAGCAAGAGGTCTTTGTTAGTAAGATTTACAATTTAAGTCATTAGTTATGTTTATTTTTTTATAATTGTATACAAAATAAAAATAAAATTCCCATGTCATTACATAATGAATAAAAACATTTGTATATAATTTTCGTAAAAAAAAATTGTACATAAAACATGATACATAATTTTAAATTCTGAAAAATAATAATAAAAACCTCTCTATTGTTATCACTATATCTACTCTTATTTAAATAAATACTACTTCATATTCTGCAACTTTTTCGTTGACTGAATGCTTTGTAAAAACATGTCTTCTCAGATTTCCTTTAAGCTTTGATTTATATTTACACTGTTCGCAGTAAAACCACTCATTCTTCTCCTTTTTTCTCATATGCCGTGTTTTTATATGTTGTTTTACATCCGATTTTATTTTACTCCTGTAAAAACAGTGCTCACATTTGTACTCCTGTACCGTCCCTTTTGTTGCATGACGTCGAATAGTATGTATTTTTAAATTTGTTTTCAATATTGTTTTATAATCGCATCTATCACACTCATATTTTGGCGCATTCGCTGTATGTTTTGCAAGAGTATGTCGGTTCATATGAGACTTAAGCTTTGATTTGTATTCGCATTGATCGCAATGAATTAACTTCTTGTCTTCTTTTAACACGTGATTTACTTTTAAATGGCGTGTTAGTACTGTTTTTATTTTACTTTTGTATGAACAGTATTCGCATGAGTACCATTGGGTGTTCTCTGGGGCTGTATGGTGTCGGATAATGTGCCGTTTTAAAACTTCTTTCTGTTTAGCTGTGTAATTGCATGTGGTACATTCATATTTTGGTCCATGAGGTGCTGTGTGTTTTGTAAGAATGTGGTGGGTGATATCTGCCCTTATTTTCGATTTGTAATCACAACTACCACAGTAAAATAAATTATTTTCTTCTTTTATATGTTGGTTTGTGATGTGTGATTTTAAATTTCCTTTATATACTGTCTTGTAGTTGCATGTGTTACATTCATATTTTTTTATATTTTCTCGTGCTGTGCATTTTGTCAAAGTGTGTCTGTTAAGACCTTGTTTTGACTTCGATTTGAATTCACAATCATTGCAGTAATATAATAAAAGTTCGTCATCTAGTTTATGTCGATATTTTATATGTTTTGTTAAATCTGATTTTAATTTTCCTTCGTAATTACACTGATCACATTTGTACCAATTTATTTTTTCTGGTGATGTATGTTTTCTTATTATATGATTTTTTAAGTTGCTAGTACTGGTTGATTGATATAAACAATAAAGACACTGATTTTTAGAAACAGACTTCTTAGTATTGTCCCGACATCTTAAAATATGTTTCAAGAAAATTAATAATGAAAATGTTGAAAAATTACAATTTTCACAAATATAACATTCTGCACAAACAGCTGATGTAAAAAAATTTTTCTTGTTTCTTGCATGAATCTTTTGAAAATGATTACAAATTACAATTTTATTATTTGTTTTAAACTTACAGTTTTTACAATGATACAAATCTAAATTTTTCTTCTCACAACAGAAAAGTGTGTCTTTATTCATTTTAGTTGATAATTTTGTACCTAACCTAAAAATTAGTAAAATATTAATATTACTACAATCTCTATTTGCTATTTGTATAAATACACCCTACCGTTTAATCTCCAAATAAATTTACTTAGTTATTTTGTAGAAATTGTGGAAACCCAACCTTTATTTTATTTCTAAATGGAAAAATACTGTTGGTACACATCTACTGCATACGAAAATAGATCACATGAGACCCTGTTCAGTGGAGTGCGTTCAGATTTATTGTCATACTCTTAGAGTACGTTCCGAAATGTGTTAATTGTTGCTGAAAACACTGACAAGAGTTACGAAATAAAGTCTGTCTCACTGAATCCCTTTTCGTAATAAAACCTTACAACTAGGGTTGTGAATTTTCATAAAATTTATAATTATGAAATATTTTATGAATTTTTTTATGAAACTTTGGAAACTTAAGGTTTTTTTTGACACTAGAAACTTTTGAATTTACCAACGATATTTGTGCCTCAGACTGGGAGAGTGTGAAATAATTATTTTATCAACATGTTTTTTCTAATTTTTGCAGTAAAATTTAAACATTTTTTAAATAGAATTTATTTAAATAAAAAAACGAAACTTGAAAGACTTATTACGTTAGTAAACTTTTTATTACTTCCGGTTTTACCGAAAACGACCGTAACTTTAAATTTTTAAATAGAACACTATGTATATTTTGTATTTTTAGAATCTACGTCAATTTGACGAAAGATTGAGTGAATTAATGTCACTTAAAGGACAAAATACTCAGTTTTTCACTAACAAAAGCTATACTGAGATGATTGAAAAAGTTAAATCTGCAAAATCAAAGAAGTCGCATAAAAAACCCGAAGATTATCAGCGTTTGCGAAGATTTGACGTCATGGCTGTTGGAGAAACAGAGAAATTGATTGTTCCAGTCAAAGACAATTTGATTAGATACTATGTGGAAAACAACGAGATATTTCAGATTTTGCATGAAACCCATCTGAGTTTAGGGCATGGTGGTAGAAACCGGATGGAGAAGGAGCTAAATTTTCGGTATAAAAATATTACGAGGGAAATGATTGTCATTTATTGAGAGCTGTGAAAAGAAACGCAGCGTTCCAAAAAAAAAAAGGATTAGTTGTTAAACCTATTCTTAGCGGCGAAATGAATGCAAGATGCCAAGTAGACCTTATTGACATGCAGTCACAAGGAGATAATCAGTATAAATTTATACTTGTATACCAAGATCATCTCACAAAATTTGTGCAACTCCGTCCCCTCAAGACCAAAACTGCTGAATTGTTCAGGAAGCTTGTGACATGTGGCCTGAATTGAAAATTGTACATGGTAAAGCGAGACACTCTCAAAGCCAAGGGTCAGTAGAGAGAGCAAACCAGGACATAGAGAATATGCTGAGTATGTGGTTGGAGGATAACAAAATTAAGAAATGGTCGGAAGGATTACGTTTTGTACAATTAATGAAAAATAGAGCCCATCACACAGGTATTAACTGTACTCCATATGAAGCCATGTTTGGAACTGTCACCGGTCCGGCTATCGGTGCAATTTTGTTTGAGTGTGAATTGGGGATGTGGTGAATTATGAATGGAAAGGAAATTAAATTTAATTAAAAGGGGAATAATTAAATTGTTAAAGCGAAGAAAATAAAACACAGGTGTAAATTTTGGAAACGGCACTGTCAGGCAAACGAGTCACAAAGAAAGGGTAAAAAGGGTTGAATGAGTTGAGCGAGAGATGGCGCTGTGATGCGAGTGAGTAACACGCTGTTACTTCGCAAGGTGGCGCGCGCGAACGAGCAGAGAGAGAAAGAGAGCGAGGTGAGAGAGTGAAAGAAGCACGGATCAAGGTAAACTTCATGAACTTGCAATCGACTGCGGACTCACGACTCACGGTTACGACTGACTAGTCACGACTGACTCCCGAAGAGCCAAACCGGCAGTTAAAGCGAGATATTTGCCACCTTTAAAAGGTTCGGCAGAGATCGAGGGGTTCCGATGGTTTGTCTGCGCGAATCAAGATCGCGAGATAATTGAATCGCGAGAATGAGATAATGCGTGGGAGGAGCGGAATTGAAAAAGGAGTTGAACAGCGTTTGAATCATAATTTTACGACAACCCGTTCATGAGATATGAACGAAAGAAGTTTAATTAATACAATTAACGGTTTAATAATTAGTCCGCAACATGCGAGAGGGCTGTGTGATGCGAGGTAGGTCGCGAGAAGCCTACCTGACGAAATGAGAGCGAAATTGAGCATGCCGCGGTTCTAATTATCGAGAAATGCGTGAGATGAGTTAATTGGTTAATTAATTGCGGTTTTTGATAGGGTTGCCGTAGGAATTACGGAATGAAATTTATACGAAAAGACTTGGATTAAAAAGAGCTTTTCGGTGTGTGTTTCTATATGTGGATACCTGTGCAGGTGAGCACAGGAGCCGAGATTTCTCGCTTTCTTTTGTTTGATGAAAGTCAGGTAGAAATTTGAGGGTAGAAAGCGTCGGTCGAGGGATGACCTTGCAGCTAAAGTTAGCAAAGAAGGCGACTTCTAACGTTGGAATGTTGTGGAATTCTGTTCAAGTTTTTTTAAAATTACCGATTTGATGACATTTGTTAATTCAGGCAACACAGAGAATTTGTGAAAACCTAATTAAATAAAAATCGGATTACGATGGGGGTAACAGAACGAAGTTAAAAGTAGCACATGAGGCTCTGCGTGATATTAATTCAGAAGAAGACTTGGAGAAACTATTGTCTACTGAGAGCACTATTGCCGAAAGGAATCTAGTGGTTGTCACTGAAAATGATCAAGAAGAGGCCGCCAAAAATGATCAAGTAGAGTCCGCCGAAAATGATCAACTCAAGCCCATCGAAACTGACCAAGTGGAGTCTACCTTATATGAGGAGTCTGAAAAAACTTCAGAAACAGATTCAAACCCAACACCCACAAACGAAAACTTAGAGCGCAAAAAAGAATATGTTATGGCAGTTAGGAAACTAGCTTTTAAAAATTTGCAGAAACAAGCAAATAAAATGTTGGATGTATCAAGCGCTAAATATCCCATGGCTGCAATTGGTGACACTGTAAGAGTTCGAGTTCCCGATGTTGATCGCGCTCGTAGCGATGGAAGAAATATGCTTGCTACAGTTATTGCATTAACAGCCAATAACCTTTATAAACTGGGAACAAAACAAGGTGTTTTAAATCAACTATATTCAAGAAACCAATTTACTGTCTGCAAGGAAAGATTTATGTCACCTGAAGATGTTCCAGAGACAGAGATTTCGCTGAGAGAGTGTTGTAGAATGTCCTCTAAATGCGGAGGGCAAGGTTATAGTAGATGTGGTTGCAAGTCTGATAAATGTAGTTGTCGCAAAGTTAAAAAGTTGTGTACCTTAAAATGCCATCACAGTGGCAGTTGTTCTAACAAATAAACCTGTTACTTGCTACATATTGTATGACAATTGTTTTCAATTTTGATGTTCTATTTTACTTATATTTTCATTTGACTTTTATTAAGAGAAGATGCTAATTATGCCAAATAATGAGTCTGATTGCTTAAGGTGCAGAATGTCACGAAGGAGAGCTTTCAAGACCAGGTGGGACCCCACGGATGCCCGGTTGATGCAAGAAAAGGTCTCTCCGACGGTGCAGAAGAGTATGAGTAGCTCACAAGACCAGTTGGGACCCCCAGGATGCCCGGTTGATCCAAGAGAGCAACTGATGCTTGACTGTGGGTGGATGCTTTTTATTTAGGATTGTCGATACCCTTCGGTCAAGGGTGGTTCCTTCCGGACTTCTGGAGAGGGTGGAAGCGATCTTAGCGCTACTCTGGTGGGCGCTCGGATTATTAGAATTCACGCGGTTACATTATCAAATTGCACTCTCATATTGGGCATTTTTCATAATGACCGGGCATTATGTATACTGCTTAATTTATCACTTGGTCTATAACATAGGCAATCGTTAAAAAATAAAATCAATTCCATAAATAATCTAATTTAGAAAATATACGAAATAAATTAGTTTTTCCGGTTTAATTAATTTTTTTCAAATAGAACAATAGTGGCTCACTTGACTTTTTAAAATAACGTTTTCTTTGTCAATCCTAAGATACCAAAATTTTGAAAATCTATTCTGTTGTTTTTGTAATATTTAAAAAAATAATTTATTTAAAAATCTGAAAAAAAATATATTGAAAATTTTTAAACAAGCTAGCATTTTAACAAGAAAATAATATAAACAGCTATTAAACATACCTAATTTGTTACTTTTTTTTGTTTTATAGTCTACATGAATTTTAATTAATTTTTAGAGATTTTTCCAAAATATTTTTGTAAATATTACAAAAGCTACTGAATAGATTTTTATAATTTTGGTATTATTATTATATTTTAGTTTAAAATCTTGTATTTTCTAAATCAGATTATTTATGGCACTGGTTTTATTTTTTAGTTGTTGCCTACATTATTTAGAAATATTTTTTAACTATCACAGGTTTCTAGATGAAAAAACAAAACTTTAATGTTTATTTGTAATAAAGCTGCGAAAAAAATGATTTCAGTAGCGAGTATTTCCTCCTCGCGCTTGAATTACAGCTCTCATTCGTTGAGGCATACTTGCAATCAAGTCTGCTATCTCATCTTGGGCTATTAGCTCCCACTCATTCAGCAACGCCTGTTCTAGCTCAACTGTTGTATGAAACTCGCCGTAGTTCTGCCTAATCCTTTTCGCCAGGTTGTCTCATATGTGTTCGATGGGGTTTAGGTCAGGGCTCATGGTCATGAGTGACCACCTTAGCACCTGAACATTAACGTCGTGAAGGTACTGACGCGTAATCTGGGCTGTGTGAGAACGCGCATTGTCGTGCATTAAGAGAAACTCTTCCCCTACAAACGGCGCGAAAGGAACCACATGCTCTTGTAAACACTCCCTAATATACCAGTCAGCGTTAATGCTACCTCTCCGCACCGTTACAAGAGCTGTATGAGCCTCTAAAAAAATTCCTCCCCATACCATTACACCTCCACCATTAAATGCTACTCTAAGCGCAAAGCAACACTAGGCATACCGTTCCCCCGCGCGTCTAAAATACTCGTTGACGACGATCAGGTGAATACCTAGTGAAACGCGACTCATCCGTTAAGAAAACGGAGCCCCATTCGTTCATATTCCAATCAACATGATTTCGCGCAAATTCCAATCGCTGTCTGCGATGCTCTGCGTTCAACTTAGGGCCAGTAGCAGGTGGATTTGATGTCAAATTGTTTTCCTTCAACCTTCTTAAAACAGTATCAAGAGAAATCATGGTCCCATAAACATCCGCCAGTCTCCTGGCCAAAGCTATAGCAAGAAGAGTCTGTTCTCGCAGCATTTGTAATCGAAGAAATCGGTCTTCCACTTTATTTGTTACTCGTTTTCTGCCTTGTCTAGGTCTTTTGGAATAGGAACCAGTTGCCCTGAACCTTTGTATCGCATCGGATACCGTGCTTTTAGGAAAGCTAAGCACATTTGCAATAAATCGTATGCTGCGTCCATCACTATGTAAAGCAACAGCCTGGGCAGCTTCTTTGGGACTCATTACAATATGAATCGCTTCTACAACAAATCTCTTCCCCAAATAGCCAAATTAAACAAACCTTTCTGATTGGAAGCCGCCAAAGAAAATAGGTACAAAAAGTAATCTGCGTGATAGGGGTTAACCCAAAAAACTTGAATATCCTTTCGTTTAGTTGTTTTTTATGTGTAGCCATATAAAATCAATGTAGAAGAGAGCGTTTTCGCAAATTTACGGGACAAAAATCAAGTGTCCGGTTAATTTTGCAGTTGAGTGTACATCAAACTTAACTCATCTCTGAAGTGAAAAGCAGCCTTGCTAGATTCCAAAAAAAAACCGATTTGAAAAATAGAAACTGAAAAAAAAAACCTAAAAACAACAAGAAACAACGAACGCCTTAAAGAAAGTCAGAAAATAAAGTCTGTCAAGTAAAATCTTTAGTTTTTAACCCTAATATACATTCTTTTCTTAGAGAAAATTATGATTTTAGTTAAACAAATTAAGTTAGATTAGTTTCTTCGTAATCTTCATATTACAATCAAAATTTAATTGGTCATTTAAAGTTTGTAAAAAAGAATTAAAAGTTCTAAAGCTTTTAAAAAAAATAAAATTTTAATGACTGAATAAAAAAAATGAGAAGCAAAAGCAGATGAAGTGTTAGTTGCCTGTATTTTTATACTTTTCTATTGTACTTACATGTTCACAAATTCTAATTTTAATCTTTTGTTTTATCTGATTTGCAATCATTACTACAAAATAACTTGTGGATGTCTGAATGATGTAAAGGAGAAATTTGATCTTTGTTGTGTACGACACAGGTCGAAAGACTATGTTTTTTAAAATATGAGAAAAGAGAAATTTTGTTAATAAAGGAAACAGAAAAATAGAGCGGTTTTAAAAGTGAAGATTTAGAAGGAAAATTATGTGATATTTTGGAGCTCAGGGAGTGTTTGCTTCTGAGTTTATAGAGAAATTTATTCAAATCATATTTCTGTTATGGAAAGTAATTTATTTGTTGAATATTGAACCATCTTTATTAAAAGACAACATGATTTTAAAAAATATAATAAGTTTAAATAATAAAAAAAATACCATTTTGAAAAATAGAAAGTTGTAATATTGCAATTTAAAGTTTATTAAAACATTAATAATTTTTTTTAACATTTTCAAAACTATTCTAATAACGAACTTCTCAACTCATTAAAAACAAAATTTAACAGTATTCATTTACTCTAATAAATTTTACAATATTTTCTGGTGCTGTGGGCTTTAGGAGAATGTGTCTTTTAACACATGACTTCTTCATAGTTTTGTATTACATTGATCGCTGTGAAGTAACTTTATTTTATCATTTTTTATGTGTTTTACTTTTACATGGTGTGTTAAATCTCTCTTTAGTTTACTTCTGTAGGTACAGTGCTCACACTGATACCATTCTATCTTGTCTGGAGCTGTATGAAGTCGAATAAAGTGTTTTTTTAAATCTGTCTTATGTATAGTGTTATAGCTGCATGAGTTACATTCATATTTTAACACGTTTTCTCGTGTTGTGTGCTTTGCTAGAATGTGTCTTGTAACACTTTTCTTCGTCTTAGATTTAAATTCACAGTAATTGCAATAATAAAACAAAACCTCGTTGTCTGGTTTATGGCGATATTTTATATGTCGTGTTAAGTTTCCTTTTGATTTTCCTTTATAATCACATTTATCACATTTGTACCATTTTATATTTTCTGGTGCTGTGTGTTTTACCACAATATGTTTCTCAAGATTTGATTTTGCCTTGGATTTGAATTCACAGTGATAACAATAATAAAACAAAACCTCGTTAACTGATTTATGTTGACTCATATGTTTTGTTAAGTATCCTTTTGTTTTTCCTTCGTATTCACACTTATCACATCGGTACCGTTTGATTTTTTCTGGGGCTGTATGCTTTAAAAGAATATGTGTCTCAAGATAATTTTTTCTCTTGGATTTGTATTCACAATGTTTGCAATTATATAACGGAAGTTTATTCTTTGATTTATGTCGAAACTTTATATGATGGATTAAATTTGCTTTTGTTTTTCCATTATAGTAACACTGATCACATTTGTACCAATTTATTTTTTCTGGTGCTGTATGTTTTCTTATTATATGGTTTCTTAAGTTGGTAGTGCTGGCTATTTGATATAGACAATAAGGACACTGGTTTTTAGAAATAGACTTCTCAGTATTGTCCTGACATCTTAAAATATGTTTAAACAAAATTAATAATGAAAATGTTGTAAAATTACAATTTTCACAAAAGTAACATTCTTCACAAACAGCTGATATAAAGAAAATTTTCTTGTTTCTGGCATGAATCTTTTGAAAATGATTATAAATTACAATTTTATTATCTGTCTCAAACTTGCAGTTTTTGCAATGGTACATATCTAAACTTCTCTTCTCACAACAGAAAAATGCTTCGTTATCCATTTTAATTCAGAATTATGTATATAATCTAAAAATTGGTAAAATCTCAATATTACTGAAATAGCTATTTGTATAAATGCACTCTACCGTTTAAATCTCCAAATAGAATTAGTTATTTTGTAAAAATTGTGGTAACCCAACTTTTATTTCATTATTACCCAATGGAGAAATATCGTTGTTACACACCTACTGAACAATTGAACATGAAAATCGATCATATGAGACGCTATCCAGTGGACTGCGTTCAGATTTATTGCCTCTCCACTTTACTTAGAGTGCGGTCCGTAAGTTAACTAGAGTAACCGGTCTGGTTTACGAGCGGTAATGTCAAATGACGTCATTTTTCAGGATTTGGTTACTTCGGTTAAATTGAATACGGACCAAGACAACCGCTTTTCTGGTTGGTCATACATGGCATGCGCAAAGTGGCGTGCACAGATTTTAAATCAAATTTAAAATTTACCAAATGCAATATTTTATGATATACCTTTTGCCAGTATTTAAATTTACTGAGTTAGTTTAATGTTTTTTTAGCTGTTTTTTATTTAATAAAATTTACCAAATGCAATATTTTGTGATATAAAGTTATACCTTTTGCTAGAATTTAAATTTATTGAGTTAGTTTAATATTTTTTTAGTTGTTAGGTTATTTTAATTTTTTTTAGCTTATAGGAGTTTTGTAGTTAAATGTTTCACTGAAATAAAACTAAATTTTTCGACTATGTATTATGTTTATTTACAATAGGGCCCACTGGCTCAGCTATTTCCATGTTAATTTTCTATGCAGGGTTATGTTCAAGATTACTTAATTAATATAAAATTATGTTCAAGATTACTTAATTAATATAAAATTAATAAATATAAATAATACATAAATATAAAATTAATATAATATTAAATTAATAAATCTTGGGTTATGTTATTGTTTACAAACGTCACTTCTGTCAACAGTCACCGCACGAAACCGTAGTTTAGAGGACGGTTACATCGGTAAGTCCGGTAAGCGATTTAACCAACTTTTTCAGGAAACCGCGTCCCGTAATGTTAACCGTCTTTCAGGATTCACCAGCTGTCATAGTTGTACCGGCACGTACCGGTATTTACGGACCACCTAACCGCAACCACGGTTCACTCTGGTTAACTTACGGACCGCACTCTTTAACATACTTTTAGAGTACGTTCCAAAATGTGCTAATTGTTACTGAAAACACTGACAAGAGATCCGAAATAGCAAATGTAAAAAAGTTTGTTTTATTGCAAAATATTCTTCTTAGCTCTTTTTGACAATATCTCGTATTCTAATCGTCCTTTACTTCAAAGGATAGTCCTTTAATTTTATAAACTGTTCTTTAGTCTTTAACATGTACAGTGGCGAGCAAAACTTTTCGGGCAGCAATTCATATGCCATTAAAAAAAAAGCAATGTACTTTGACCTTTATTGTCATAAATGTCATAATAATTAATTTGGTTTGTCAAAATAATAGTGTCACAATAATAATAATTATGCCTGCAGTCTCATATTTTAATAAAGTAAGAGTTGTAACTTTGTCTCAAAGAGGGATGTCCCATAGACAAATTTCGGAAGACGTGGGCATTCCAAAAAGCACCGTAAACTCGGTATTAAAAAAGTGGAGGGAAACGGAAAGTGTGGAGAGGCTGCCAAGCTCTGGAAGGCGGCTAGTTTCAATGCCAGATGAAGACGCTGTTTTAGTAAATACGGTCCAAAACAATCCATTTATAACAGCTGCTGATGCAAAAAACGCGTCAAACTTTCCAGGGTCTGTTTGGACGGCACGCCGGCGTCTGCGAGCAGGTGGCGTCCGATGTTATACCGCAGCAAAAAAAATAGCATTGAAGCCGCATCATAAAGAAGCCAGAATTGGATTTGCATTGCAACATCTGATTCAAGATGATTCATTCTGGAGCAGAGTCGTTTTTTCGGACGAAAAAATTTTTCAGTCGTGCCCAAATGGCCGATTAAGGGTATACAGGCCAAGGAACACCCGTTATGAAGCGCGATTCATTGAACAAAAAGAGAGAAGTGGACGTTTTTCGGTAAACATGTGGGCGTGGATTTCTGCTGTTCATCCTGGGGTAATGCTGCATGTGGAAGATCGGCTTAATGCGGATGTTTATGTTAGGATTCTTGAAGATGTTATGCTTCCATCGGTGACACAAGTTTTTCCGGATGGCAATTATATTTTTCAGCAAGATAATTGTCCTGTGCACCGTGCTGGAAGGGTAACGCGTTGGTTCGAAAATCATAATGTAAACGTTCTAGACTGGCCTAGTCGCAGCCCGGACCTTATCCAATAGAAAACATGAGGGGATATTTATTTAACCATTTAAAACGACAGCGTTTAATATTTCGAAACAGGCAGGAGCTGTTAAATGCCATTGTAGATGCATGGCATGCATTACCCCAGGATTTCCGCAGAAATGTATGTCTTTCCATGCGCACCAGATTGACTAAAGTTATAGAAGCTCATGGAGAAATGACGAAATACTAGTTCTATCTTGAGTTTATTTTACATTTTAATTATTGTTTGTTTCGTTTTGAAATATAGTTTTTTCAAAGTTTAATAAAAGTTTATTATAATATGTTTTCACTAAATAATACATGGTTCTGTTTCTTTGATTGCCGTTTATATAATTTTTATAATCTTGACTTGACATTTAAAGTGGCACATTTCAAAACCCGTTGACATCGCAAAGCGTGTTACTTTTCGCAATTATCAATATAATTTGTCAAAATGACATGCGACAGTACTGCTGAATAGTTATTAAATTGAGGTTATTAATATGTCTAACACGTAAAACTCATTTCACATTTTATATCACTCAAATTTCAAGTCTGCCCGAAAAGTTTTGCTCGCCACTGTACATAAAGAACATAATTTGTCCTTTTATCTATTTTTTTTTTACTAAAGAGAAACAAGCAAGCGTTAGAAAATTGAAAACCTATTTGTAATTGGTTAATTTCAAAAATAAATTAATTGTATAAACGTCCTTTTAAGTCACCAAAATAAATTTTTTGTTACAGCGTTTTATAACAGTGACTTTTTTATTGTCATTCTGATTGCTAAATGGCGTACTTTTAGCACTAGTGCTCAAAAATAAAAAATACATTTTTTATTTTATTTATTATAAACATGAAAAGTACAATTACTTAAGTGACTAAATTGAACATTCGAAGATTTCAGATTTCTTTCCTGAACTTCAATACAAGTGGAAATTGTACTTGTTGACGCCACTTCAGGATTTGCAATTTTCGTCACAGATTCTTCTATTCTTTGATACAGTTTCTTCTTTTCCCATAATTTTCATCGAAATTGCGTTTTTGCTTTCAACAGAGTTTTCTATGTAACTTTCTGCAACAGAACTCGATCGCCATTCTCCATGTTTTTGAGTAATGTAATATCTGCTCCTGAATCTGCTAAGAGTGTTGCTGAACCACGGCGAAAGCAGTGACCGGTATATTCTTTAGCATTTAGAAGGTCGAGACAATCTGAAAATTTTTTTAGGCATACCTCCAAGAATATTTATACCAACGGGTAGGGTACAGCACCTGGAATTTCTATAGGTAAAAAAGAATCTCTTCTTCAGTATAAGAAAGTCAAAGCTGAGCGTATTTGCAGAAAATTTCTAAGAAACTAACCCCATCTACAAATACTTCAGTTATTGTAAAAATTCGTGAAATTTTTGTCTTGGTGTTCGGTATCTTCACTTTAATAAAACTTGTACAATCTTCTATATCTTCCACCTTCAAAAACGTAATGTCTTCTCTGCGTAACACGCCAAAAATCTCAGTAATTAGCACAACTTTTGCCAATAAATAGTCTTTGTCATCAGCTATTTTCATGAAACGTTCTATCTCTTGCTTGGTGAATATTTTGGATTTTAAAGCTCTGTACTCACTGGCATTTCTTTTTAGAAATGCAATCAAGTTTGTCAATTTTTTGATATCTATACATTCTTGTTAAGATATATCATGGTTCTTAGCATTGAGTAGGAACTAGACGGCTTATACATAGAAGATAATTTCGAAAAATAGGCCAAAAGTACCTTTTCTTCGATACTTGTTACATTTTTTTCCTCACCAAATTTTTCCCAACTACCAAATTTCCTGTATGTTTCCTTGTAAATTTTCTTAGATTTTTCGGGCATTAGCTTGGCTATTGCAGCTTCCGCAGCATTTTCAATGTCGGAATCAAATTCAGAATCGTCCATTTTTGTGTTCCTTTATTACAGAACTTAAACACAAAACCCAAGTTGATAGTCTGTAATTTCATAAAAACAGTAAACAACAAAATTTAGATCTATAGCAACCTGCCGTCTGCCTACTGTACAATGTGAACGATCTATTGAGATCATTATTTTTGAAAAATAAATATTTTATAAAACGCTGTAACAAAAAATCTTGAATACAATACGTTGCAAAATCAACGTTTTTTAAGCTCTTAAAGACTCTCTTTTTACAACTTATTGCATTAATAGCTATTTAAGTAGTAAAGATACTAGAAATGTCGTATTTAAAAATCAAGGAGGTTAGATAGGAAGGAGAGAGTATGCCCTATACTTCCCGTGTAAACAGTTTGGTACCAGCTTAGTACCAGTTTATGACAGGTTTCAAATAAAGCGCAGAATCGACAGATTCTGTTTGGCTGTGTCTGGTCTCGCACAGTGGCGTAGCTGACGCAGGATGTTAGTTTTTATTTGGTTGTTTACAAACAAACGTTGTTTTATTTTTTTATTGATTTTTTTTGGTCTGTGTGAATTGATTGTTAATATTTTTTGTTATTGTTGTTGTCGTTTTGTTGTGTTTTTATGTTTTGTTTAAACTTTTTACACTACATTGTGTGACGCTACTGACTTCAACCTCGTGATGCGCCTGCTTTCAGTACCAGTTTATAGCTTTGCGCAGTGAAGGCGGCAAGTCCATTTTTTTCAAGTTGTACTCTCTCCGTCCTATCTAACCTCCTTGTTAAAAATACAATTAATAATAATGCGATAAAAATGTAAAAAAATTAAAAAATGTAAATAATGGCGTTTTCGTTTAATAATTTATTTAAAAGAAGATTACCTAATTGGCTGTAGTAATATACTATCCTAATATATACAGGGGCCTTCCGAACTACACCAACCGCAGCCATGGAGTTCATTGTGGGGATTCGACCACTTTATCTTGTTGTGGAACAGTCTGTTGCAATGGGTTTCCTACGACTTCGCGGTACAAATCGGTGGAAAACAGCAACCGGAAACGGTCATCGGACAATATCCACTATGATGTTGAATTTGGACCCCATTTTTGAAATGGGGACCACAGTATGACCTCCAGGATTGCTACAAATTACAGGTATCTTGTGAACATTCCACCACGTGACAACTGGTGTGAAAAAACGAGCAGTTTCAGAACGGGGGACTGGCTCATCTGTTATACTGACGGGTCGGTTTACCCCAATGGAGCGGGTTTAGGGATATCTATATGTGGGTTCAGTGCTGAAATTTCAACACCTTTGGGCAAACAGGTTGACGTTTTCCAAGCGGAAATCTTCGCTTTGCTTGCTTGTGTGACTGAGTGCGTGCAGAGGGCTTTGTCAATCAGGCGAATCTGCATTTGCACCGACAGTCAGGCTTCGCTGCAGGCCTTGCAATCGTGCAAGTACTCATCGAGGCTTGTCTGGGAATGTCACAACAGATTACAGGAACTGGCAGAGTGCAACAAAAAGGTTGTACTTTGTTGGGTACCAGGACACTGTGGTCTAACGGATAACGAGAGGGCTAACGTTCTGGCTCGAGAGGGTTCACAAATGGACTTTATCGGGGCAGAACCGGCTCTTGGCGTTACCAAAAGACGACAGAAAGACACTTCATAAGTGGATAGAATCTCGCCATCTACATCTCTCTGAATGGCAGTTTCAAGATGGCATGCGGCAATCCAGGCTTTTTATTAAAAGACCGGACAAGGCATGCAGTGAAATGCGTCTCAATCGTAGAGACCTTCAGTTAGTAGTAGGCATGTACACAGGACATTGCCTACTAAAAAGACACCTGCACGTCATCGGACTCAGCAAGGACGAGATTTGCAGAGTTTGTGCTGAAGATGAGGAAACTCCTCTTCATATTCTGTTACTGCCCTGCATTTGCAGGCATCAGAGATTTATACCTGGGCTCTCGCTATCTGAAGCACAGTGCTATCGAAAAGACTCCTGTAGACAAGGTACTGAGCTTCATCAGAGGCTCAGGGCTACTGCAGTAGTACTATTCCGAGAGGTAGCACACAATGGACGTAGGTCTCGGTGTGCGGTTCGCGCTTCGAGCCTCTCTTGTCAAAAAAAAAAATCCTAATATAAGTATTCTAAAAATTAACAATGTTACAAATTAATAAATAAAAAAAATACAATTTGGAAATAAAGTTATTATATTGCAATTTAATGTTTATTAAAAATATTAGCAAATTTTTATAACATTTTCAAAACTATTCTAATAACAAACTTCTTCTCAACCCATTAAAAACAAAATTTTACAATTTTCATTTACTTTAATGAATTTTACAATATTTTCTGGAGCTGTGAGTTTTAGAAGAATGTGTCTTTTGACATATGACTTCTTCATAGATTTATATTACATTGGTCGCTGTAAAGTAACTTTATTTTATCTTTTTTGTATGTTTTATTTTTACATGACGTTTTAAGTCTGTCTTTATTTTACTTCTGTAAATACAGTGCTCACATTGATACCGTTCTATCTTGTCTGGAGCTGCATGACGTCGAATAAAGTGGTTTTTTAGATCTGTCTTATAAATAGTTTTATAGTTACATAAGTTACATTTATATTTTAACACATTTTTTCGTGCTGTGTGCTTTGCTAGAATGTGTCTTGTAACACTATTCTTTGTCTTAGATTTGTATTCACAGTGATTGCAATAATAAAACAAAACCTCATTGACTGGTTTATGTCGATTCATTATATTTTTTTTTTGAATTTCCTTTTGATTTTCCTTTGTAGTCACACTTATCACATCTGCACCATTTTATATTTTCTACTGCTATGTGTTTCACCAAAATATGATTCTCAAGACTTGCTTTTGACTTAGATTTGAATTCACAGTGATTACAATAATAAAACAAAACCTCATTAACTGATTTATGATGGCTCGTTATATGTTTTGTTAAGTATCTTTTTGTTTTTCCTTCGTAGTCACACTTATCACATTTGTACCATTTGATTTTTTCTGCTGCTGTATGCTTTACCAAAATATGTTTCTCAAGATTTGCTTTTTCCTTGGATTTGAATTCACAGTGATAACAGTAATAAACCTCGTTGATTGATTTATGTTGATGTTTTATATGTTTTGTTAAATCGCTTTTTATTTTTCCTTTGTAATTACATTTATCACATCTGTACCATTTGATATCTTCTGGTGCTGTATGTTTTCTTATTATATGAGTTGTCAAATTGTCATTATGTTTTGCTTGATATGAACAATAAGAACACTGATATTTAGTAATAGTAGACTGTTTCTTCTTAAGATTGTCCTGACATTTTAAATTATGTTTGAGCAAAACTAATAATGAAAATGTTGAGAAGCTGCAATATCTGCATAGGTAACGGTTTTTACAAACAGATCCGAACACATTTTTCTTGTTTGTTGCATGAAGCTTTTGAAAATGATTCCAAAATAAAATTCTAATTCTTGAGTTAAAAATGCAGTGTTTGCAATGATACCTATCTAAATTTCTCTTCTCACAATAGAAAAAATTCATTTTAGTTGATAGTTTTTCAATAAAACAATAATTATTGTTCGATTACTTAACCTATAAATTGATAAAATTTTAAAACTGTCGCTATTTAAATAAATATAAGTATTACCATCTAACCAGTTGCACATTCCCACATACATTTAATTATCTTATAAAATTTAATAAACAGATTTTAAATTTAATCATGATAAATGCGAATAATTTGTAATAATTGTAAATCAAGAGATGAACACGTAATTAGAAAATGGCGACTTAAGATGAGGTCTACTACGCATGCGCAACTCATTTTTTGCGCTTTGACAACATGGCGTCGTAGCCAACCTCTCAAATATTTTAACAAAAATTCCCAATAATTAGGGTTGATGACTAGCAAGGTGATTTGACTATAATACCGGGACATTTTTTTTAGACTTGTTACCACCATTGTAATCCGATTTTTATTTAATTAGGTTTTCACAAATTCTCTGTATTGTCTGAATTAACAAATTTAATCAAATCGGTAATTTTAGAATTATTGAACAGTATTTCAGACAAATTCCATCTCTAAAAGTCGTTTTCTTTAGCTGCAAGGTCACCCCTCGACCAACGCTTTCATTCCTCAAGTTTCTACCTGCTAGCCGTCAAACAAAAGATAACGGAAAATCTCGGCTCACGCCTTCACCTGCACAGGTATTCACGTAACAAACAACACATCGAAAAGCTCTCTTTAATCCGAGTCTTTTCGTATAAATTTCATACCGTAATTCCTACGGCAACTCTATCAAAAACCGCAATTAATCAACCAATTAACTCATCTCGCGCATTTCTCGATAATTAGAACCGCGACATGCTCAATCTCGCTCTCATTTCGTCAGGTAGGCTTCTCGCGACCTACCTCGCATCACGCAGCCCTCTCGCATGTTGCGGACTAATTATTAAACCGTTAATTGTGTTAATTAAGCTTCTTTCGTTCATATCTCATGAACGGGTTGTCGTAAAATTACGATTCAAACGCTGTTCAATTCCTTTTTCAATTCCGCACCTCCCACGCTTTATCTCATTCTCGCGATCTTGATTCGCGTGGACAAATTCATTCGAACCCTCGATCTTTGCCAAACCTTTTCAAAGGTGGTAAAATTCTCGGTTTTAACCACCGTCTTGGCTTTTCGGGAGTCAGTCCGCAGTCGTGAGTCGGCAGTCGATTGCAAGTTCATAAACATGAAGACATCGCTTCTGCTCGTTCGCGTGCTAGCTTGCGGAGTAACAGCATGTTACTCACTCCCATCGCTGCGCCATCTCTCTCTCAACCCATTCTACCGCTTTACCCCTTTTGTAACTCACTCGCCTGACAGTGCCGTTTCAAATTTAATACTGTGTTTTCTTGTACTTCGTTTGCAACAATTTAATTATTAGGGAATTTTTGCGTATAAATTCTCTGAGCTCTAAATGCATTGCTCCATAGGTAAAAATCATATCTGTGTACTCACTGTTGGTAAAGTCAGGCATCGTAGTAAAGCAATACCGACAAAAGGAAAACACCAACGAACAAGAACAACGATGGAAAAAACAACAATAAATGATTGTGAACTAGTCAACAAATTAATGCATGTTAGAGTGCCTAAAATTTAAGTAAAATAGTGGTCAAGAGTGAAGGGAATTATGGAGCAATCCGCGCGTAGGTTGAATGTGTGACCTAATTCTGGAATTATTTGTTACTCATTATTGGCACGTGGTTTTGAAGAAGCTGTAAGATGACGCAATTGTTTTTAAGAACAAAGGAATGAAATCTGGATCAAAGTGGTTTCATGGTCGCACGTGCCTCTATAAGGTCAGAAGGCGTGGGATAGATTCGCTATATATTCCCTTCCGAGCAGAAGAGGGGTACTGTTGATCGGCGTGTGAGTCGATGAGTACCTAAGTACCTGCCTTGAGCACTTGTATTGTATTATTGTATTATTGGCAAATTAATTAATAAAAGTGTATCCTGACACCAGAACATCTCTCTGTATTATTATTATTATTTGTTCTGACATGCACGAATCTCGGCTTGAATTATGGACGTATTGAACTTGTCAATTTGACAATTTTTCTTTAATAAATTGTCATTGCAGCAATGCATTTTTAGTTTCTATGGTTTTTTGAATTTACAAAATTTTATGAGCGTATCGTACTTTTATAGGGGAGATATAGGAGAAAAAATTTGGAACGCCCTACATTTTTTGCAAAAATGTTATCTAAAAAAGTTGTTTGTTTTAGTGAGATCTATTACTTTTAACCAGTATTCATTTCTAAAACACTCTGTATATACTTTTTTTTAAATCAAGTTTTTATACACATTTTTAGACCGCCAAAATTTATCTTTCTTTTGACAATTTTCCAAATAGCAACCATTTAATTATTTTTTATTTATTAATTATTTGTTGCTTTCAGTTCAATCAACATCTTTTTACCCTAAAATAACGATTTATTCCATTTTTAGTATGCATTTTTATGGGTGCGCTTCGGGCGTTTAAAATCCGATGCGCTTTGAATCCGAGAAGATTGAATTTTTCCTTTTTCCCGCCAGAAAATTGACAGTTTTAGAGTCGACCAACAAATTAACTGATATAGTTTTTAGAAGAAGTACATCAGTTAATTTGTTGGTCGACTCTAAAACTGTCAATTTTCTGGCGGGAAAAAGAAAAAATTCAATCTTCTCGGATTCAGAGCGCATCGTATTTCAAACGCCCGAAGCGCACCCCATTTTTATTTATGTTTTTAATTGATTATTATGTATTGACAAAAGTTTAATAAGTTTTTTCAAACTTTTTTATAATTTACCTTTTTATATTATTATTCAGGCACTGACTATGAGACATACGAATAAGCTCTCAAAAACGCTTTGCCACTATTTTGTAAGCATTTTGTTTGGTATTTTAAAAAAGTAGGATGATTTTATCGAATTTAATGAGTCGTTAAATAATAGTCGTTTTTATTCAGTTTTATTTGAAAATCACAGTAAACATTAGGTCGCATAAAAAAAACATTAAAACCACAAAAATTCATAAAAAAATAAATAAATTAGAAACTTAAAATAAAAAAGGCAAGGTATCTGTTGGCTGTGGTTTATTGTGTGCCTCCTCCACGCCAATAGATCATGTCTGAGCCACAAAAATGCATCAAAAATGTTTCCTACGTTTTATATGGCCAGAATGTTGGTACTCGTATTGGTACCATTTTATTCGTTCCCCGAGGCTGGATGACGTCGAACAATGTGCTTTTTTAAATCTGCTTTACGTATAGATTTGTACTTGCATGACTCACATTTATATTGTAGCACATTTTCACGTGCTGTATGCTTTGCAAGAATGTGTTTTTGAAGATTACCATTTAGCTTTGATTTGTATTGACAGTGGTCGCAGTGAAACCAATTTTCTTCGTTTGACAAGTGTTTTACTTTTACATGTTGTGTTAACTCTGTTTTTAATTTACTTCTGTAAGTACAGTGCTCACATTGGAACCACTGAATTTCATCTGGAACTGTATGAAGACATATAAGATGCTTTTTTAAATCTGCTTTACGTATAGTCTTGTACTCGCATGTGTTACATTCATACTTTAGCATATTTTCTCGCGTTGTGTGCTTTGCATGAATGTGTTTTTTAAGATTACCATTTAAATGTGATTTGTATTTACAGTAGTTGCAGTGAAACCACTTATTTTCTTCTTTTGGCAAGTGTTTTACTTTCACATGCTGTGTTAAATCTGTCTTTAATTTACTTTTGTAGGTACAGTGCTCACATTGATACCAACTGATTTCATCTGGAACTGTATGAAGACGAATAAAATGCTTTTTTAAAACTGTTTTGTCTATAGTTTTAAACTCGCATATGTTACATTCATATTTGAACAGATTTTCTCGTGCTGTGTGCTTTGCAAGAATATGTCTTCCAAGACTTGTTTTCGCCTTTGATTTAAATTCACAATGATTGCAGTAATATAACAAAACCTCGTCTTCTGTTTTATGTCGATATTTTATATGTTGTGTTAAATCAGTTTTTATTTTTCCTTTGTAGTCACATTTATCACATTTATACCATTTGATATTTTCTGGTGCTGTGTGCTTTCTTATTATATGGATTTTCAACCCCTTTTTAGCTGTTATATATAAACAATAAGGACATTGATTTTTAGTAATATCCTGTTTCTTTTTAGTATTGTCCAGACAAGTTAAATTATGTTTGAAGAAAAATAAGAATGAAAATGTTGAAAAATCACAATTTTTGCAATTATAACATTCTGCAGAAACAGTTGGTGTAAATAAATCTTTCTTGTTTGTTGCATGAAGCGTTTGAAAATGATCATAAAATAAAATTCTAATTTTTGTCTTAAAATTGCAAAATTTGCAATAATATATATCTAAGCTACTCTTCTCACAATAAAAAAGCACGTCTTTATCCATTTTAGTTTTATAATAAATCAATTGTTGAATTACTTAACCTTAAAAAAAATTATAAAATATTTCAATACAATCACTATTTAAATAAATAGATACTACCCTCTACAATATTATAATTATAAATAAATTTAATTATTTTTTATAATTTAATAAAAAAAATCTTTTTTTATTATGCTAATCGAACAGCTGATCAACTACCGAATAGAGCAATGAAGAAACTTGACTGAGATACTGGAAAACTGGAAGATTTAAAAATCGTTCATATGAAACTTAGAGTACGTTCAGATTTATCAGATGTTTAGAGTAAATTCCGAATTTTTGAAATTAAGAAAAACCAAACTAAAATTTTTAAATATAAGAAATATGTATTATTAACGCTTCTAATCTTCTTCTACTATTTTTTTGCAAACTATAGGTGTTGTTACGAGCAATTTAAATTAGCAATAAAAGAGAAAGAAACTTTGAGTAAATACCTAGCTCTAGAAAGATTTCGCGCCGGAAACGAATTAAGACGTAAAGTTCTATAAAATCATTATTAAACCCGCTCAAGGTTCGATCGAAAGGAGAGTGTTCCAGTCTTATGGAAACCGTAAGACCAGTCAAATTTAATTTTTTTGGTACCATTCGAAAGCTCTTGAAAAGACGAGTATTTCATATTATTGCGCAAAATTGCTAGCTTTGTAAATAAGAGCAGAAAATCGATTTAAAGTCTCTTTGACTTCTGTCACGACAGTTCATAAAAGTGTCTGTTTAATTTATCAGGGTTTAAGTAGGGAAACCCTGCGGCGAACCCTGGATAATCAGGTACCGGGAAAAAAACTTGCTTCTGTTGTTATTCTCAGATTTTTTGTTGACACCGTCTACCAGTTCTAAGTTATTATGTTATTTTGTAATTACCAAAATAATTTTTTGAAGATTTACTAATAATTTTATTAAATCATAAACATTTTTCTTCCATGTTGACACTTTAAAATAAGATTATTAAATTCATAACAACTGTTAGCTTGAAATAAATATTTTTAGTAAAATATAACGCTTTTATTTCACTAGTAATATAGTTTAAAAAAAAATTGCAACAACTTTGTCTAGTATCTAATTAGCATAATCACATCAATACCTTTAGGTGGAATAGAAATTTGATTGCGGGCTTATTCTCACTCATTATTCGAGATATTTTTTCAAAACGATTGTAAATAACAATTTAGAAAACCAACAGCATTTGTTATTAGGTCAAATAGGATAAACTTTTATAACCATAACTAAAAATTTAGGGAAATATTGGTTGTGGAAATTACCGGTAGAATTAAACAAACCAGGTATAGATAACAGATTAAGATACTTACTTGTGTCGAGATTACCTGCCCCCGGTGAAAGTATTCGATAAAATTTTCTCATAATTTCGAAAGTAAAAAGGGATGGTCAGATTTAAGAAGATTATTATTTTAACCAATCGAACAACCACCTAAACATAGTTTGTGGTCCAACTGACAACGAGATAAACAACAATTTGGAACATCACTTGTGTAAAAGTACCTGATTGAGTTGGTTGTTATATAAGTACCTACGTTTTAAAGTAATTTAAAGATGGAGTGTTACCTGTGTAATCAAAGAGTGCGCCCTAGAGGGTTTCGCCGTTTAGACCAGTTAGATGATTGCTTATTTAATTAGTTTAATTCTATTAAATATTATATCTAAGTTGGATTTTTTCTTACACTGATTTTGCAAAAAGCTATTTTTTTGTATAGAAAATCACTAATTATGTTTTATTTAATTAATTCAATTAATACATAATTTATATAACTTGTGTATTAATTAGTTTGGTTATATTTGAAGTTAAATTTTGTTTTTAACGTAGACGCCGCTAAACGCCAATTTTTTACTAATTCATAGATATAATTATGTACATATAAAATTACTAATTTAATTAGTTTAATTCTAATAAATATTAATGTATTTAAATTGAATTTTTTTTTACACTGATTTTGCAGAAGGCTGTTTTTTATATAGAACATCAGTAATTTGTGTTTTATTTAATTAGTTCAATTAATACATAATTTATTAACTTATGTATTAATTAGTTTAGTTTAATTGTTATTCTATCTAAGTAAGTTAAATTTTGTTTTAAAAGTAGATGCCGCCTAAAGCTAATTTTTTACTAATTTAGAGACATAATTATGTACATATAAAGTTGCTTATTTAGTTTAATTCTATAAAATATTATATCTTAGTTGGACTTTTTCTAAGACAGATTTTGCAGAAAGCTATCTTTTTATTTACAAAATTACTAATTTATGTTTTATTTAATTAGTTTAAATAATACATAATTTATATAACTACCTCTTGTCCTATATCAATTAATTTTTGTATTTTCTAAAATAAAATATTTTCATTTTTGATTCAAACAACCCTCTTTCTTAACAAAGCAAATGGTCATTACATCCCCGTGGAGTAAATCCCTTTTGTAAAACCACCGGCTATTACCGCTGCTTGATTTATGGACTCTTCGAGGTAAGCTTGGGACACTCTTTACGACCTTGGGTATCCGATCTTTTTCCCTCTAACTAAAACTGTATTTACTGTCTCACAAAATTTAAAAGTTTATATTTCGTTTATTTGTAAAGCTAGCAATTTGCGCAATAATATGAAATGGAACACTCCTTTCGTTAAAATATTTTTATAAATAAAAGTGCTACAGATTCGCGCGTTTACATTGGAATTCCCATAAGAGTTATATTGAAAATAATGTTTCTTCCGAAGAATTTGTAAGCATCACAACATCAACATTAAGAAATGTTGACATAACTTTGATCGCGGCGAAAAGTCTTTCCATTAAGAGTTGAAAAAAACATAAATTTTGAACAATACCGGATTTGTGAACCATATATTTTTTTAGATTTTTCAAAATTAAACGCATCTAAATTTTGACGAATTAGGTTTTTAAATACAAGATCTATTACTTTATTGATGTTGTTTATAATTCAGTAAGCAGGATCTCAGCTCATTTATGATTTCAATAATTCTGTGAATTCTACAAAATGTTGTTGTTATCAGATTTTTATTACCAATTAGCATAAGTGAGTTTGTTAAGAATTTTTTTTCCAAAAAATTTACTTTATTATAAATATATTTTTTTGTTAAGTGCCTCCCATATCCGGCCCGTCTAGGTGTACTATACATACCATCCTATGCTCAAGAGGGTGGTACACCATGGGTGGAAAACATGGGCAATAAAAATTAACTTGTTTTAATTTTTTTTTTGACTTCTAAAGATTTCTTAATAGAGAAGAATCATTTTATTACAAATAAATACCTACTACTTATATACGAATAAACATGCATTGTAAATGAATTTTGTTAAGCAGTAAAAAACTTTATTATAATTATAAATACATTAAACTATTTTAGTTTATTCAAAACTGAAAGTTTTTACATAACATTATTAATTATACATTTAATTATTATTATTTAATGTTGTAGTTTTACATTACTCACATCGGTTTCACTGTATTTCCTCCTGGACTGTATGATATCGAATACTATGCTTTCTTAAATTTCCTTTATCTACACTTTTATAGCTTCATACGTTACAATCATATTTTGGGACATTTTCTTGTAGCGTGTGCTTTGCCAAAATGTGTTTTTTAAGACTTTCTTTTTCTTTCTTCTTCGATTTGTACTCACAGTCGGTGCAACGGTTTAAAAAAAACTTCTTTGTCAGGCTTATGTCGATTCATTACATGTTGTATTAAAGTTCCTTTTGTTTTTCCTTTGTAGTCACACTTATCAATTGATTGATTCTGGTGCTGTGTGCTTTGCCAAAATATGTTTTTTAAGATTATCTTTCCTCTTAGATTTGTACTCACAGTGATTGCAACGGTTTAAAAAAACTTCGTTGTCAGGTTTATGTTGATAATTTATATGTCTTCTTAAATGTGATTTTGTTTTTGCTTTATAGTCACAGTTATCACATCTGTACCAATTGATTGATTCTGGTGCTGTGTGCTTTGCCAAAATATGTTGTTTAATATTATCTTTCTTATTCGATTTGTACTCACAGTGGTTGCAACAATTTAAAAAACCTTCGTTGTCAGGTTTATGACGATAATTTAAATGCCTTATTAAATCTGTTTTTATTTTTGCTTTGTAGTCACACTTATCATGTCTATACCAATTGATTGATTCTGGTGCTGTGTGCTTTGCCAAAATATGTTTTTTAAGATTGTCTTTCCCCTTCGATTTATACTCACAGTGATTGCAACAGTTTAAAAAAACTTCGTTGTCAGGCTTATGTCGATAATTTATATGTCTTTTTAAATCTGTTTTTCTTTTTGCTTTATAATCGCACTTATCACATTTGTACCAATTGATTGATTCTGGTGCTGTGTGCTTTGACAAAATATGTCCTTTAAGAGACTTCTTCGTCTTTGATTTGAAGTCACATTGATTGCAATAATGTAACAAAACTTCATTGTCTGATTTATGTCGATTTATTATATGTTGTGTTAAATTTTGTTTTCTTTTTCCTTTGTAGTCACACTGATCACATTTGTGCCATTTCATAGTTTCAGGTACTATGTGTTTTCTTTTTACATGGTTTTTCAAGTTATAATTTTCGTCTGTTTTATATAAGCCATAAAAGCACTGATATTCAATAATATATGTCTTGTTTATATTGTCCTGACAAGTTAAATAATGTTTTAGCAAAACTAATAAAGAAAATGTTGAAAAATTGCAATATTCGCAGTTGTAACATTTTACACAATCAGCAGATGTAGATAATTGTTTGTTTTTGGTTGCATGAAGCTTTTGAAAATGATTCCAAAATAAAAATATAAATTCAGTTCTAAAGTTGCAGTGTCTGCAATAATACAAATCTAAATTTCTCTTCTCACAATGAAAAAGTGTTCTTTTATTGCCTCCATCCATTGTTGAATTATTTAACCTAAAAATGAATAAAATTTTAAGATTCAATCAATCGATATTTAAATAAAAATATACTACCATCTATAATTCCAAATGAAGTAAATTATTTTGTAGAATTAAACAAACAACTTTTTACACAAATACTGGGTGAAAAATACGAATACACATATAATAAAGACGAAAAAATCGTTTATACTTAGAACGAAACAAGCAAAGTGAGGTTAGCTAGTTGTTACGTTGTGAGTTGTGAGTAATGTAGACATCGTGCGTTGTAGACGTTGCGCGGTAGACTCATGTAATTTTTGGACAAAATGGCGACACAGCCAACCTCTCAATTTTAACAAAAAAAAAAATAATACCCAAAAATTATAGCGTTGAGTGAGGGAGTTGGGAAGAGGCGCAAAGACATAGCTAAAAAGCGTGACCCCAAATGGGTCTGAAAATCAGATGGCGTTATAAGAGAAATTTCAGTTTGCTGCTTGCCATCGTGGTGTGCAGGTCGAACGGGTCCAACGGGTCGTATCTAGAGATGGAAAAAACGGTTTGAATGATTTAGATCTTTGGATCTGGCTCCTCGGCGAGATCGGTTCTTTGAATTATTAATGTAAATATATATTACATATATTTTAAAAAATGATGTAGAAAATATTTTCAAGTATAAATGCAAGAAAACGTCATTTTTTACCAAGTATGGCGTTTAGAACTAAGAAGTACGGCGTTTTGAACTAAACTAAGAAGTACGGCGATTGAAAAAGTTACAAATATTTTTAAAGTCCAAAAGCTATGGTACAGCATTGTATAAACAACAATTGATGTTGTAAATATTTTCAAATATAATACACGCGTCGCACAGTGGGGTATTTGCTTGTTCTAGCTGGCCAAAACTATTTATATTTTTTATTATGTCTAAAAAGTGTTGTAATGTAAAAAAAAAAACAGTTAAAGAAAGTAACTCAAAAATATATTTTAAAAATTTAAACAAAGTATGTATTCAAATTAAAATTTCCAAAAATTAAATGTATATATTTACAATGCATGTGAAATGTTTAGTCAGAAGACAATTTTTTTTCATCTTTTTTTCATTTTTTAACTCATCAATGTTACGTCTGTTTCAATAGATTCAGACGATTCATTAGATGAAATATCGTCCTCTTCATCAGATAATAATTGTGCTTTTTCCGATTTAGATGTTACGGTTGAAGGTGTAGGTTTAGCTGGCAGTAACATTTGAATATAGTTTCTTTTAGAAATGGTCGAGACTTTTTTCTAATTGTCGGTTTCATGCCAGGTAAAAGATGATCAGAACTAAGAAGAAGTCTATTTAATGTATCTAAATTACAAGATTTTCCTAAAATTTTTCGTGCAAATTGTTGACGATACGTCGTAACTTCTCGTTTTTTGCTTCTGTTGCTTTTTCTGAAAGCTGACCAATGGAAGCAAAAATTTTTCCCTAACAGCAGCACCATGAGCAGAATTTTATGCATAGTTGATGTCATTCGGTACCAAGAATAAAGGTGAACCAAAAAATTTTTTAAAAATTCTAATTTACTGTCAAAAGTTGGTAAATTTCGTTGCTGCATTTTATTAAATAACTGCCTGCGAGTCATTATTTTAACTTCCGAAAGCCCTACGTATATCTATAATAAAACATTTGATCAGAATAATTCGGAATTTTTACATTTGTAATAATCATGTTAATTATGCAGTGTTAAAAGGTCCGCGCTTTTCCGCAGCTGTTTTTAATATAAATGTCTTGAATAAATAAAAGTCTACGTATATGAGGAAATATTAGCAGCGCCACGCGGAGATCTCTCTAAGTGAGCAAATGAACAGGTTGTTATAAACGTCAATTTCAAAAAAATGTCATTCAGACGGTTGTGGTGTTAAATAATAACCGAGAATTTGATAAAAATTTTGCCTAAACGCACACCTACAAGCACTAGAAAAATCCATAATTAATAACTTTAAAATTTCTTCTCTGAACAAATATAAGACGTTAAAAATGCACTTCTTAAGCCGTTGCAAAACAATAGCAAACTTTAATTCAGTAACTACATTTAAAATGAATCGCTTGACTTGTAAATTTACAGCATTTTTAGAGGTAATTGGTCAGTGTCTTTAGGGTTCCTAGAATTGTAAAAGTAAGTTTTTTGTTAAATACAGCAACTGATATTTTTTTTCTTTATTGTACGTTTATGTCTATAAGGCACAAAAAAAAACATTGAAAATCAGAAAAATTTTTTGCTTTCACATCTATCTCAAACTCCCAAATTTTATTGGGGGGCGGAGAAAAACTTTTTTATTTATGGTCCTAAAAATCCGAAATTTTGGGGGTACAATGTATAGATTTTTTAATATTTTTTGGCTTCAACAGATATTCTATACAACGTTTAGATACCGAGATCTATAGATGTTTATTATCCACTCTGCACAGCGTAAACGCAACTGCGCATACGCAAAATTTTTGTAGACTATTAAATTTAAGACATGGTCAAAATGTTATTTAGGGGTCTCTTTTCTTCGATTTCATATTTTGGAGTTTAAATGAATTTAATTTTTTTTTTTCATATCCCTTTTAAAATGGGGTAATTTTTTTTTAAGTAATAGGTACCTTATATGGTACCCCTGTAAAAAAAACCGCATGATTCTAGCTTCATTTAAAGATTTTTTAAATCTTTGGTAACTTTGGAGGCGGCTGGGGACAGTAGGGGGTGGTACAGAGCAACTGATATTTTAGTTCTTTATTCATTTGTATAGGTTACAAAAAAAATTTGAAAATCGGAAAATTTTGTTGGCCTCACATCTATCTCACGTTCTCTATTAGAAATCGGGGGGAGGGACGAAAACTTTTTGATTTATGGTCCTAAAAATCTGAAATTTGGGGGTTGCAAAATATAGATTTTTTAATAATTTTTGGCTCTATTAAAATTTTTTATAACATTTTTATTTCATATACACTAATATACCCTACTGCACAGGAAATGCAACATCAAGAAATTATAATTTTATTATGTTAAATTATCGTTCAGATAATCGTAATTTTTTTTTGAAAATACTTTGATATATATTTTGCTAGACCCTTTCCAGTGTTTTTGGAGATTTTGCGTAAAATTCGAAAAAAAAAATTGTAAAATTTTATTTTATTTTTTTTTGTGTGTGTGGGTATTTAGAAATTTTTTTACATTACTATTTGAAAGAGCATAAAAAGTTGTGTAGACACACCAAATTTCATTAAAATTGGTTAAATGGTATCCGAGATACGATTTTTTAAAAGTGCTTAAATTGACCCGTTTTCATTGAAAAGTACGAATTTTGCCAATTTTTAATGGATTTAATGGATTTTCTTTGCAATCTCAATAAATATTCCGTCGTAAACCTGTTCCTAACAATTCTGACCAAATGTGTGGAATCGTCAGGGAGGAATCGTGATTTTATAAAGCGCTTATTAGAATTTTATTTCAACAACGAGCCATCAACCCGAGTTCCTCATTCAACGAGCAAACTGTGTAGGTGGCGCTACAGAACAGCAACGAAGTTGATGGACGGTGCGGTGCGGGAAGCTAATTAAAGTGAGATAGCAGTACGGAACGCTGTTAAGCTATGTCTTTGCGCCTCTTCCCAACTCCCTCACTCAACGATTATAGTAAAGTGTCAAATACCTTATAAATAATATATATGAAGAACAACAGCATATTCCTTAAAGCAAACATGAAGAAAAAAAAAGATATCTGTCTTTTCCGCTGAATTAAAAACGTTAAAATATGCAGAATTAAAAAGCAAGGATTTGATTGGCTTCTTATTAGTCATGTTGAAAATGTCTGCCAGCCAGAGAAAGGGGGTGAAAGAGAGCTGATGAATTTGCGCGTTTGTGGAATACATATACTTATATGGCCACCATTTTCCCGCTTAGATATGAATACAGAAAATTCAAACGTCACTTCATTATCTCTTATTACATGCAGTTACAAGGAACAAGCTATAGCATTCATAATACTCATAATAAGTACTAGAATACGTTTAACAACGATAGGAGTTGTTATATATTTCTAATTTTTGTCCTGATGGTCATACTAGTTATTTATGTATTAAGGGCGTAATCAAGGGGATTATGGAACACAGGAATATTTAAAGCCTAACGTAGGAAAGTTTTTAATTTCTTAAGAGCCATTAGTGACGATTATGCCCCTGGTACATATAACGTTTTGTTTTATTTTGTATCATTTTAATTTTACAAATCAAAAGGATATTCAAAATTTCGGTATTTTTTTTCAAACTGTAAAAAAAAAACAGATTAACTAGTTGACTATCTTGTCGTTGCCAGAATACATACACAGGATATTGTTATTTTCTGTTTTGCAATTTTCCAAAATGGAAACTGATAAAAACGTGTATTCTAGAGAAATGTTACAACAGTTTACAAAAAAAGTTTTACAGATTGTTTTTGAAACAAATGATGATTTTTGTAAAACAGTGACGTTTACAAAACTGAAGACGTTTCTTTGACAACTAGACAAATGCACAGTTATTTATTTATTATCGTTTCGTAACAACTGTAAAAAAATTCAGTGCTACAGAAATAAAGATTACGTCCTTATTTACGTTCTTTATTACGCAAATAAAGATTTGCGGGCGTATAAAGTAGATTATGGTTTCAAAATAAAAAGTATTTATTTATTAAAGCTACCAAATTAAGTGATTTTTGGATGAGTTAATTATCTATAAATATAATTAATAGAACTAAATTGTGGCCAATCCATTAACCTATTTTCCATTTTTGGTCACAAAATAGCTTTAAAAATTCACTCAAATTGCCACCCTGATTCACTGCTAAACGTAAACTGTAAACTGAAAGAGTTAAAAAACAGAAGACAGTAAAAGATTTTTATTTAAAACAGTTGCCAAGAGTACCATGACATTTTGATGAAAGAAAATGTAGCGAAAAAAACTTGATACACTGTAACTGTAAAAAACGTTATAAATAAATAAATTATTTTGATTATTTTTGAAAAATATTCCGAATCATCTTCATTTCCAGTTTCATTTTGTTCCTGCTTTTTCGTGTTCAGTGTTTGTTCGTTCTAAGTTTATTTTAGTTTTGTTTTTGTTTGTTATTGGGTCGAGTTAATTGTTATTTCGTCACGATAGCTAATTACTAAGGAGCGGTTGGATTAGTAAAGTTTACCAAAAGATAACTCGATTTTATTACTCTTACCGTATTTAACTTCATAATTGTAATGGCACTTGCCAGCCCGACTGTCATAAATCAATAACACGCTTTGACAGCTTCGTGCAGGGTCGTATTTGCTGGATAGAGGGTAGATACTACAAGATGTTAGCTTCATTCTTATTTTGTTAAAAGAAGAAAATGTTATAGTAAGGTTAAAACAATAAATTTAATAACTCGATAAATGATTACATTAGTATTTATTGTAAAAATCATTAATTTAATTTGAATAGAAATCGTTTATTATTAAATACAAAAATATAAAAAAAAATTTAAAAGTTAATCATAATCCGAATTGTCCAACTCTCTATCACTCTCACTGTAATTATCATCAGGACCAATATTAATGATTAAGGGCGCTACAAAGTTTTTGCGATAAGAATTTTCTATTCTATCATATGTTGCACACATTTTGTCCACAATTCCGCTCAAATCTTTCCTGTCTCGGCCTTAATCATCTCAATTGTTCCTTCAGAAAATTTCGAATTGGTGTTGTTTTTACGAAGATTGCGTATTAATGAGCCCCAGACCATTTCAATGGCATTAAATACGCAATGATATGGAAACAGCCTCAAAATTGTATGTCCTTGTTCTGTTGCTATATCTTCTATTACATATTTTTTTTCAAAATTAAACGATTTCACAATTTCCAAGAGTTGGTTTTTTGTGTAAGATTCTTCGAAAAAAATGTCTTGCTCGTATAAAAATTCCACGATCTCCCCTTTTTTCCAAGTGGTGTTGGGTATTTTTTTATTTAATACCGAGTGATAGCTTGCATTGTCCAACACAATCACACTGTTAGGTGTTATATTCGGTAAAAAATCTTCCCTGAACCACTTTTTAAACAATTCCCCTGTCCTCGTGGTAATCAAGTTTGCAGTCTTTTATTTTTTTGGCGGATAATAATAAAGCGCCTGGAACCCAACCATTTGCCGATCCGGCGTTTAAAATTATAATCCTTTTCCCTCGTGTTGGAGGGACGTTCAAGAGACACTTGTTGGATTGGTCGGTCTAACCTTTTTTTATGACATCATGTGTGTCAAACTATGTTTCATCAATGAAGTAAATGGTTTTATTTTTCTCCCGAAGTCTTTGTATCTCTACTAAATATTTATACGCCATTCTCTAATTCTAGATGATTCCATTATCGTTTTCCTCTTGTCAATTGTTTTCCAAGTAAAACCGATTTTCTTTAAAAATGTTTCTTGGGAACACTTGACATTAAGATCTTCGTCATTAATTATTGAATTATGTAGGCTTGTTGCAGTAGGTACAATATTTTTTTCAAACATTTCGTATATCTTCATTCTTACTAAATGAGCATGTGTATCAATCTGCAATTTTTTTAACTCGTTGGCGTCCCGTCTCACTTTTCGTTCTTCAACTCCTCGGTGAACTATTCCCCAAACGATACTATATGGCACATTTGTCTGTAATGATGTCTCCTTGATTGGGTGCTCTTCTTTCTTCATGTTTTTTAAATAATAATAAACATTTAAAACAATCTGTTTAGCTATTATTGGTAAATGAACACAGATACGGCGAGTTTCCGTGTTTTCACGATCACTCATTTCATCGTCAGTAATAATTATATCATTTTCGGGCTCGTTATTAGCAATGTTTATGACTTCATCTTCTTGGTTTATATTAAAAGGCCTCCACAAATCCATGTTGACCAAAAAAATTGGTTGACGCAAAAGGAACTGTATTGAAAGCAAGTACCAAAAAATTAGAAACTCGATGCACTAGGCTTCACACTTCTGTACTAACTGAACCCATGGGTCCCAGCTATCTTCTTACTTGAAAAATAAAATTTATAGACAAAAGTACACCTCTGGCAAAAGTTATTCGACAGTATTTAATCTCTAGGTACCGCCACCCTTCCCTTACCTAGTCACTACACCTAAATTCACCAAACCATATCAGGTCAAAACGGATTATTACTCGATCCTTGGAAAGATATTAAATAATTCTTAGAACATTTGCATTTGTGAGACTGAAACTTGAAAATTCACTAATTACTACTATATAGAAATATATCACTATAATTCACTAGGTTTTAAGTTTTTGCACCTGCTTTTTTTAGTTATAAGTATTTTTTTTAAAGTATATATTTTTTAAAAACTAGTATTTTATTTTAATATGGTTGTGGTTAAGGCTAGTCAGACCCCCCTAGAAACTTTTCTATGACATTTTTTTGGTCTTTAAATATGTATTTTTTTAATATATTATACATCAAAAGATGTGTTTTTTAAATGCCTAGGGCGCTTAACTATTGCCATAAATGAAAAAAAAAAAGTACCATTGTTTTATTTAAAAAAAACGTGTTTTAATTTTTTCTATGACATTCTTTTAGGTCTAAATTTTGAGAAAATACTGTAATTTTTTTTTTTGTAAATAGACAATATAAAAGTAAAGGGCGCTTAACTATTTTCAACTTTATTAATCAATAATTTATTAAAATATTGTTGCCAATATAAACAAATCAATATCTCATAGTTTACAAAATCTTAAAACATCAAATTAGACTTACTTGTCTAGAAAAATATGCCAAACATTATCACCATTTAATAATTTAAAAAAATCTTTTCAGTTTTAAGTTTTTTTAATGTGTATTTACGTTAATGTGTATTTTCCAGAAACAGAGAAACGCATAAACTTAACAACATCTCAAAAAAGAATAATAACAACACCTGAAGTTCAAAATATTGAAAACATAGTAAAAGCTCTACACACGATATGGTTAGTAACAAAAAATCCAAGAATAAAAAAAGCATACAACGAACTTAAGCAAAAGTATCAACAGAAAATCACAGAAATAAAGCAACAACTAAACATGCAAACTATCAGCAGAGCAACTAACAAACAACGTGCCATATGGAATATTATAAACAAAGAAAAAGGGGGTCCAAGAAAAACTCCAGACACTGAATGTATATTAACTGCAGAAGATTTAAATAAATTTTTTTCAGAAATTGAAGAGACAGTCAATAAAAATACACAACAAACAAAAGATCCTTTAGAGTTACTACAGCACATCAAGAACAATCAAGATTCAATTTTTCTTGAACCGACAAACACAATCGAAGTCATGAAGATAATAAAATCTTTAAAATCTTCTAAAGCCAATGACGTCTATGGATATACAACCAATCTCCTTCAACATATTGCTCAAGAAATTTGCAGTCCGATCACAACTATTTTTAATAAATGTATTGCAGAAGGAATCTTTCCGGATGAACTAAAAATAGCTAAAGTTATACCAGTCTATAAAAAAAATGACATTAACACTTGCAGCAATTACAGACCAATCTCCATTCTTCCAGCAGTATCAAAAATTTTTGAATCGTTGCTTAAAAATAGAATCGTATCTTTCTTTGAAAGAAATGGCATATTTGACAATAGTCAACACGGATATCGAAAAGGTTACTCAACTACCACAACAGTCATAAGAGCACTTGAGCAAGTTTTCCAAGCAATAGACAATAAAGAGATAACTGAAATTGTAATGTGCGATTTGAGCAAAGCATTCGACACTATTCCACATAAAATTTTAACTCACAAATTACACGTTTATGGTATAAGAGGCGAAGCAAACAAATTATTCAAATCTTACTTGACCAACCGACTTCAACTTGTAGAATGGAACTTTAAAAAATCCGAGAAACGAGAAATTAAAAGTGGCGTACCGCAGGGATCTATTTTAGGTCCAATTTTATTTATCATATATGTAAATGACTTTTCTCATAATTTGAAAGACAAAGTTTTGTGTAGTTGCCAGTATGCGGATGATACAACTCTGGTTCTTAAAGCAAAAGATATAGAAGAAATGCAAATAAAAAGGAATGTTGCCATGCGTGAAGCTCACACTTGGTTTGAGACCAACAGAATGAAAATTAACACCGAAAAGACTCAAATATTATCCATTTCAAGTATAGCAAAAAAACCATCATCAATTAAATTTTTGGGCATACACATTGATAATAACTTGAACTGGTCAGTACACGTCGCAGAAACTTGCAAAAAACTATCTTCATCTTTATATGCAATAAGAAGAATAAAAAATCTTTCTACGTTTCAATGTGCGAAGACGACATATTATGCAAATTTTCATAGTATTGCAACGTACGGCATATTATTATGGGGTAGCTCCTCAAATATTCAAAAAATTTTTACCCTTCAGAAGAAAGCTTTGAGAATTTTGTGTGACCTTAAATACAATGAAACATGTAGAGAAAAGTTTAAGGAGAAAAAAATACTTACTATACCATCTGTATTTATAATGGCCTGCCTCAAATATGTCTACTCTAATATAAGTATTTTCAAGAAAAACAATGAGTTTCACAAGTACAACACCAGAAACAAAGAAGAACCTAAAATACCACGACACAGACTTAAACAGACTCAACAAAACATAGGATATTGGGGAGCCGTACTTTATCAAAAAGTTCCACAGAAGATAAAACAACTTAATAAAACAAAATTTGAAATTAAAGTTAAAGAAATTCTTCTGAAGGAGGCCTTCTATTCAGTAGAGGAATTTTTAAACTGTCCTTTTTTATAAGTTTTTTATGTTTATTGTACATTAATGTTTATACTACATTATATTATCATATACATTTATATATTTATATACATATATTGTGACATACCATGTAAACTACTTTGATGGTAAATAAATTATTATTATTATTATTATTATTAAAATTAGCGCTGAGTTCATAGGGTTTGCCGCCAGAGCGCGCACGCTTTGAAAGTATTAGTGGAGTAAAATCGACGTCCTTCTTGCAAAATTTTTTTTTAAGGTATAACCAAACGGGACCTTTACAGTCTTATAAAGTATCATTTTAGCCATCCGAAATCGTAATCTACAACTTTTTTAGTAGGACCGAACTTTGTAAAATTAATTTTTTTATGTCGGAGCAACAATTTCCAAAATCGTGTTTTTTAAAACATACATCGTGCTTATAAATTAACTATTTAAGATAAAATTTTGAAATTTTGTCCACTTATAGAGAAAACCAGAGCGCATCTAATAGTAATTACAGATTTTAGAAAAAGTTTTTTGATTTTGAGAAAGGGGTCTCTAAATTGACTAGTTGCGAAATTGTGCATTGACAATTTCACCCAGCGGGGAGCTATGTGAATTATTAAAAATTTGACCATATAATGTACATTTTCGTGTTCACTAAACTCTAAGTAAGTTTATTTAAAAAAAATCAAGTCATTAGACTTAATAGTTTCCAAAATATAATTTTTTTAAAACAAGGTTTTGTCGCGCTGCTACATCACGCCAGACGCGTTAAATCTCTGTATAGCCTATTCGCACCAACCAACACAGTAAAAGATTACAGAACTATTCAAAGGTTAATAAATTAAATAATTGATAAATACTTCTGAACCATTATCACTGTCAATCATCATTTGCTACGAGTGTTTGTCAATATAAAATTTAGATCAAATTTTTACTAGATATTTTCCTATATTTTGACTGTTTTATACGTAATATGAACTAGATTAGATCAAATATGTTACTTTTTTGTTTAGAATTATACAGTTATGTAAAAAAAAATCTACGTAAAGCACTTACATGTTAATTTTAATTAAAATTGATATACTTTATACAACTTTTGTTATTGTTAGTCGTTCTTGCCCAAAAGTATATTGCTGAATTCTGTGAAATATTATTACATACAACTAGCAAAATGTTTTAAGTTTTGTTGGTTTTGTGGTTTTGATAACAACAATTTATGTTTCTCTGTAAGTAAAAACCATGGTGTTAAAACGTTGAAAGATCTATATAGCAATCACGAAGAAGCTGATACACGATTAATTTTACATGTATTATATGAATATAAAATGCAACAACAGAATACAATTTTAGTAAAATCTGTAGATACGGATGTTTTAGTTTTGCTGATTTACTATTATAATTGTAATTTACTAAAGACAGATCCAAAACAAAATTTATCTCTTTTTATTGATTTAGGCCATGGATCAAAAACAAAATTTATTTCAATTCCAAACGTAGTAAACGATTTTCAAGATAAAATTTGTAGAAATCTTTTGGCTTCACGCTTTAACCGGATGTGACACAACAAATTCTTTTTATAAAATTGAGAAAAAAACGGCATTCGATATTCTTGTTAAAAGTGTAGACGGTTTTAATTTGCACGAAATAGCTTCATTGCCGGATGTAAACAAAAGTATTGAAGTAGCTACAAAATTTGTTTTGGCATTATTTAGAAATAAAAATTAAGATATTAAAACGTTAAATGATATGAGGTATCATTTAAGCCTGAAATCTCAAAAATCAGCTTCAGAATTACCACCAACTAACGATTCCTTCAAACAGCATGTTTTAAGGTAAATATAACGAAGAACTACTATGTGTGCAGGTAGATATAACGCGTGTGGCGCGGAGTAGCGCGGCATAACCTTGTTTAAAAAAAATTATATTTCGGAAACCATTAGGTTTATTTTTCTAATTTTGTTTAAAAAAACTTATCTAAGGTTTTGTAAATCCAAAAATGTACATTATATGCTCAAATTTTTAATAATTCACATAGCTCCCCGCAGGGTGAAATTGTCAATGCACGATTTCGCAACTAGTGACTTTGAAGACCCCTTTCTCAAAAACAAAAAACTTTTTATAAAATCTTGTAGTACGGTTAGATGCGCTCTGGTTTTCTCTATAAGTGGACAAAATTTCAAAATTTTATCTTTAATAGTTAACTTATAAGCGCGATGTATGTTTTAAAAAACACGATTTTGGAAATTGTTGCTCCGACATAAAAAAATTCATTTTACAAAGTTCAGTTTTACTAAAAAAAGTTGTAGATGGCGATTTCATATGGCCAAAATGATACTTTATAAGACTGTAAAGGTCCTGTTTGGTTATACCTTCATTTCAAAAATAGGCGTTATTTTAGCCCGATTTTACTCCACTATAGTGGAGGGAAATCATCTCAGATATCAGGAAAAAATCGTCTATTTTAACTTTTTGGTGTAGGACCAGCTGAAATTTTAATTAGATTATCTGAAGTGACCAATTAAGACATTTTTTCATGATTCAGATTATCGAAACTTGAAAAAAAAAAATGAAAATTCAGACTTTTTTAATATTTATATTTTGTTATCTTTACACCGAGCTATCTCAGAAGCCGTAGTAGCTATTGAGTTGATTTTTGTTGCGTTCGAATGTAAAGGCTTGAGCGCTTTTGGTTGTTTGATTAAAAGTATTTTACTTCCCTTTTTAATATATTTTTTGATAAGCTAAATTCGAACTTCCGGTGTCACGGTAATCAATTATAGACGATGCGAACAAAATTTTTTATTATTAGAGATAAACCCCTACAGTAAGCGAACGAAATGTAGAGAAATGATCCAGGAAGTTTTTAGTAAAACCAGAATTGAATTATTTTTTGGGAATTACGAGATATAATTTTTTTAACATGGTGACCATCTGCTTTATTAGCGCGCTGTGAGATGGAGGCTTGTTTGGACTTTTGATCGTAGGTATATGCCAGATAAAACAAAGATTTTCATAATTATAATGGTAATAATAAAAATAATACTGAATTCTGATTCGATAATTTTCTATATGTGGTTTTACGACCATTTTCCTCACTTGACAAATAATTAAATTGAAAAATTCATTACCCTGCCATAATACAATAAGGAATCAAGATTTTTTTATATTTTGAACTATTAGATAAAATAAGTAAAATTAGAAAAAATGTATATTATCATGAATTTTTAATTAGAAAAAAAAATAATAAATTATATTCAAAATTTAACATCTTCTATATTTTTTACAAAATTGAGCCGATTGTCAAAATCTTGATATTTACAATCGTCACAACATTTTAAATTTCTGCACACAAACACATTTTTGATAATGTAGTAAAATGAAATTTAATGAAAGCTGTACAGTTATTGGGAAAAACATTAGAAAAATTTGTACATACTGTACCGAGCAAAAATAAAACAACTTTTCGATTTTTACAATTATTGTGTTTTATATAATACTTACTTGCATAGTATTTAATGTTTAATACCAACACCCTTAATAAAAAATAGAATTGCATTATAATTGTTACTAGGTAATACTTTGAATCGATGGATAGAAAAATGAAAACATTAAATCTAGGTGAAGCAAAAGTAAAGCAACTGATATTGAAAAGAGTTTTATTAATATTTATAAAATGTTTTGATTTTTTCAAATACCCTTTATTTGCGATCACCGCGATATATTGAGTTAATTAACTCATTAATAATGGTTTCTTATAAAATGGAACTCTAAACTTCGTTCAAAACTTGCATAAAATTGTGCCTGAAAAATTTTTTCACAATCTTTGCCGTGTGCTTTGGGTAGTTATCATGCTGAAATATCCTTCTCAGAGGCAAATTGTCGTCAGCATAAGGTAGCATTGTATTTTTTAGTATTTCTAAATAATTTAATTTATCCATAGTTTCATTTGTACTAATTGTGTTACCGCCTCCGTGTTTAATGGTACCGACAGTAAACTTTTCCTAGCAGGTCTCTGAATCTGTACAAGCAGATATTAAAAAAATTGTTTGGAGAAGGTATAAGATATCAAAAAACCATCAAACATATGGCAAAAAATTATTAAATACTCTTTGTTTTTTTGTTTTTATAATTCAAGTCATTTGTAGTTTGTTAATAAAATAATGTTTTATTAAAGTTTTTTGTGCTTTAAAATAAAATATTCTATACATTCGTTAGTTAAATTTTTAACACCGATTTACACAAAAAGCTGTCGATAACATATTTTAAGTTTTACAGTTTTTAAAAGAGCACATAAAATAGATAAGAAAAATACAAAAGTTTGAAATGGGCAACTTTCTCTGAGAATATTTCATTTTGACGAATCGTGTTTCCAGTTTTAGGTCGAGTACTAATGGATCCTCTGTTCCTAAATCTCTTCAATATTTTTTTAAATAATGTCCTTTCTCAAATGTAGTTGTCTTGCTATTTTTAAAAACCACTTCCTGTCAAATAATGTTCGAAAACAAATTATTACTAAAGTGTGACAATAAGAATTATTTCGTTGATCGTCAATTATTATTATTTTTCTTCTTCGACTTTTTCTTCTTGTTGTTTTTATTATTATTATTATATTACTAATATTATTATTATAAAAATATTAGCTATTTCCGGCATATACGATTCGTAAGAGTCTATATAAGCTACCAACTCTCAACGCGCAAGTAATGCAGGCGTCATCCTTTAAAAAAAAAATCATATCTCGAAATCGACAAAAAATAATCTAATTTTGGTTTTACCAAAAACCTTCCGGGTTATTTCTCTACATTTCGTTCGCTTAATGTAAGGGTCTATCTCTAATAATAAAAATTTTGTACGCATCGTCTATAATTGATTACCATGATACCGGAAGTTCGACTTTAGGTTATCAAAAAAAATATTAAAAATAGAAAAAAATTCTTTGAATTAAACGACCAAAAATCGCTCATGTCTTTACATTCGAACGCAACAAAAATCAACTTGATGGCCATTACGGTTCCTGAGATAGCTCGGTGTAAAGATAAAAAAACATGAATATTAAAAAAGTCCAAATTTTAAGTTTTTTTTTAAATTCCCATACTCTCAAACATAAAAAAATTGTTGTAGTTGGTCATTTTGATAGAGGATAATCCAATTAATAAAATATATAACGTTTCAGCTGGTACTACTCTGAAAAGTTAAAATGGACAATGTTTATTCTGATTTCGCTTCACTATACAATATGACATTCATCAGGTCAAACAAATGTATTTCGGGTTGTCGAAACGATAAAATTCAGCGGGGCAGATTAAAAATCGCAGCTAGGGTCAGACTAGCGGTTTAAATCAGGTAAACAGAGCGCTTTGCGGAATTTAGATATGAGAAAAGTCGCTAATCTGGAGTCTGGTACCCAGTTTATGCATAGGTCAAAACGCTCAGGTAGCTGGTGCGGAATTTGGGGCCGCCCAAACTCTCAATGTTAATTTTCTTAGAATAAATTTTAAATTATTCCTAACTGCAGTGGTATGAAGTCCCTCACAAAAATTTGAGTCCGGCCCAGACGTTCAAAACTGCCATCTGTTTACAATTTTTGCCTGCTTTCGACGGATTTACCTACCGAAAAATTTCACTCTATTGTTAAATATATGATGGGTCATTATGAGGGTAAAGTAATAAAATCGAGTTATCGTTTGGCAAACTTTACCGTAGCAGGGACGTCGCGAGTAGTGGAGCTATGCGTGCGTACGCTACACCAAAATGAATTTGCTTTTACTATTTTATTATTTATTCCTTTGCAGCCGACCACAGTCTTACTTACTTACTTACTTACTTACTTGATATGACAACATGTGATAATATTAGGCAATTAATTTTGTTTCCGTTAACCAGAAAAATTTTGGTTATTATAAAAATGTTTGCGGACGCCACTCTGTTGGAAATCTCAAACGCCGGTACAATAGACCGGCTAAATATTCACGACGTACACCGCACGGAATACGGCACGCTTTGTCTGACAGACTGAGGCAGGTACTAAAGAATCTGCTCTTTGCTAATTACACTTTAAAGCACAAAAACTTTTTAGTCGAAAGTTACTTTCGTAGTGGTACAAAAGCTGAGGAAGAGTGAATCTACTCGATGGAACACAAAACAAGGTCATTGAAGAGAAGTCAGTGATTTTGTTCACAGGATGTTAGCACTTTAAAATCAGCAAATATGTTCTTTTTAAAAAGAATAAAAATACACAATTACTTGTAATAAAATCAATGACCTACACAATCTTGTATTTATAGCGTAATCGTTATTTATATTATTAATGAGATAGAAGCATCATTACACAACGAGTGTGTAGATTACAGATAACGAGGGCGTTAGCCCGAGTATCTGTAACTCACGAGCTACTGTAATATGCTCTAGCCTACGTATTATATACAAAACTTTATCTATGACTCCAAAAAATTAAGAAAATCGAAAATTTACTCCGATTACTCCTATTTTTTACAGCAAAAGTAAGAGGTGACCGCTTAAAATTTTTCAAACAAAGCTCGCCATTTTGATATAATCACTAGAAATTGTGATGCTTTGTGGTAAAAATAAGAAAATTGTAAACATGAGTGACTCAGAAAGTTTACTATCTGATATCGAAGAATCGGCGACAAATGCTGCTTCTTGCGTGGTGCCAGAGAAGTGTAAAATAAAGTACGAGATAGTTTTTCAACGGTTCAGTTCATGATTCGACGGGAAAAATGGTTAAAATATTACCCATGAGAAGGTTCTACTTATATATTTTGATCATTTATCAAAACAGTATAAATCATCGAGTCTCTGGGCTTTTTATTCTATGATTACAACAATATGTGATGAACAGGTTTAAAGATCCCGTCTTTCTACTTGAGATAGGGAGGTTTTTAATAATTGCACAATTTTAAATAATATTTAAAAAATTGATAGAATATTGACTCGCAAATAACGATTAGTCATGATTCCACACGTGTTTCTAAAAGTCATAAATTATGTTGCAAAAGCCATAAAAAAAGTAATAAAATTAAGCGTAAGAGTCATAAATTATGTTGCAAAAAGTCAAGGATTATTATTGGATTATAAATTATTCATGGTTATAAAACTATAATTTACGACCTAAGTTCGTGCTGCTACCACATTTTTACTTCTATTTTTAACCAATTTTGTAGAGGTTGGTTATGTTGGTGGCCGAGCGAGAGCCAAAGAGATAACTTTGTTATCCGCCAACATTATTATACCAACTCTCGCTACCTTCCAGCACTCTTCATTAGATGGTACACTGTGTCTGTCTATACGACTACTAGTAAAGAACATAATTATTTATTATGAAGATCTTGGGATTAAATAAAGTATAATTTTTCAACTTTTTGAATGTTTTATTACAGAGTTTCTATACCACATTATGTTGTACTCTTACATGACGTTTTAATTCTGTCCCTATTTTGCTCTTGAAAATGCACTGTTCACATTGGTACCAGTTTATCTCCTCCGAGGTTGTATGACGCCTAATAATATGTGCTTTTAAATTTCCTTTATAGACAGTTTTGTACTCGCATTTGGTACATTCATATTTTAACTCATTTTCTTCCGTTGGATGCTTTGCAAGAATGTGCGACTTGACATTCGCCTTCATCTTTGATTCGTATTCACAGTAATTGCAGTAAAATAATTCCTTACACTCTTCTTTCAACATGTGTTTTAATTTTATATGTGGTGATAGACCTGTTTTTAATTTACTTTTGTAGGTACAGTGCTCACATTGATACCATTCTATTTTTTCTGGAGCTGTATGAAGTCGAATGATGTGTTTTCTTAAATCTGATTTACGCATACTTTTGTACTTGCATGTGTTACATTTATATTTTTTTACATTTTCTTCCGACATGTGATGTACTTTTATATGTTGGTTTAAGGCTGTTTTTGCTTTGCTTTTGTAGGAACAGTGCTCACAATTGTACCATTGTATCTCTTCAGGAGATGTATGACATCGAATAATGTGTCTTTTTAAATGTCCTTTATAGATACTTTTGTACTTGCATGTGTTACATTTATATTTTGGCACATTTTCTAGTGCTGTGTGCTTTGCAAGAATATGTGTTTTGACATTCCACTTTACCTTTGATTTGTATTCACAGCGATCACAGTAATAAAATAATAAAAATTCGTCATTAGACTTGTTAAATTTTACATTTTTTGATTCTTGACAAATCAAATTATGTTTCAATAAGTTTAATAATGAAAATGTTGAAAAATTGCATTTTTCGCATATGTAGCATTTTGCGCAAACAAATATTGGATTTTTCTTGTTTTTGGCGTGAAATTTTTGAGAATGATCAGCAAGGAAATTTCCAATATTTGTTTGAAAGTCACAATATTTGCAACAATGTATTTCTAAAACACTTTTCTCACAATTAAAAAGTAGGTCTTTATCCATTTTAGATTTTATCAATTTCTACTTAACCTAAAAATTGACCAAACTTTAATAGTCTTTGACAAAGTAACCGATTATTAAATATGTATAGAAATCATACCTTCTTATGATATATTTGTCGTAAAATTTGTTAAACACTTTTAATTTATTTAATGGTAGTAGATAATTATGCCAAAATAAAAGCTATTTTGGTAAACGACGCCATATTGATATAATTTTTTATACACATTCTAAACGTTGCGCAGTAGACAGTACAAGCATAAAAAATCGGTCATATGAAATCCGGGTTGCGTTCAGATTTATCTCCTTTTCATTTGAAATATTGAAAATTCAGGGCGTTTTTAAATTTTTTTAGTGTTTGGTGCAAACAGTTTATACAACAATAAGCGTTTTCAAAAGAGAGAAATAGAAAAAAAATCACAGAAGCAACGGTTGTTCTTGCTATATCATCTTTTTTTGTAAAAATGCAAAGTTTTTTGTTAAAAACTTACCAAATACATTTTTTTAAAAAGATATTCATTGGTTTTAATTCTTTTTACACATGCTGTATATAACATTAATAGTATATGTTAAAAAAAAATTTTTTCGACTTGAAAAAAGTCGTAAAACATCTACTTGACCTTCCACCGGCGTTCATAAGGTGAAAAACAGTTTTGATAACATTTTTCTTTTAACAAATTATTTAAATAAAAATAATCTTGATATGTACTATTTAAAGTTTATTTATTTATACCGACAATTTTTACAACAAACTCGTAATGTACACTACAAAATAATAAGAAAAAATACATTAATTTTTATTGTTAAATTATTAATAATTTAAATAAAAATTAAGCTTTGTTAAAAAACTATTATTAGTTTATTAACATGCACTACTTGAATTAACCAAACATTTTGAAGATTTGGCGAAAATCAAAGATAATATTCGGTAATCTTAAGATATGTTAAGATATAACCAGATGGGACTTTGACAGTTTTGTAAAGTATTATTTTGTGCATCTTATACCGTAATCTACATTTTTTTTAGAAGAACCAAACTTTGTAAAATTATTTTTTTTATGTTGGAGCACCAATTTCCAAAATCGTGTTTTTAAAACATACCCCCCTGTAAATTAACTATTTAAGTTGAAAATTTAAAAATTTTTTCTACTTATGGAGCAAACCAGAGCGCGTCTAACAGTAATAAAAGATGTCAGAAAAAGTTTTCATTTTTAAGAAAGGGGCTTTCAAAGTTACTAGTTGCAAAACTGTGCATTGACAGTTTCACCCTGCGAGAAGCTCTTGAATTATTAAAAATTTGACCATATAACCTACATTTTCGTATTAACAAAACTCTAAATATATTTTTTTAAATTATGATAATAAACCAAATGGTTTTTAAAATATTAATTTTTGAAAACAAAAGTATAAACCACAAAAAATAATTTATTAAATTTTATTAAAACAATTTTTTTTATGTATTTTTAGTGCGGTCAGCTAAAGTAACCTGTTACTAAATGTTTTTATGTAAAAAAATTAATTAATACAACATTTTAGTTTTTTCTTTAAACAGATACATGATATATCACAGCAAATTATAATAAACTACTCAACAATTGAAGTGATCAACTCTATAATAAATGATGTTTACATTTTCATATATCATATTTTTTTAAAAAACCGTTATTAAAATACAAGCCGAGTAAAAAAAGAAAAGGTACACATGCATGGCAACATCGTAAATCAGAATATTTGGTTATTTATTCAACTTTTTACAAAAACAGTAAATACCCCCAGCAATATTTAGTAAACAGATATTGTATTTACATATATATTTATTAAACATATTGTATAAATTAATATCTAGTAGAACCACCTTTAGCCCTATAGATAGCTATAGATCTCCTACACATACTTTCTATTAAATTATTGATGACTTCTTGAGACACTGCTTCCCATTCCTGTTCCAATATGTTTTGAAGCTCCTCAAAAGCTTCTGGTTGGACATTTTGTTCCGATAACGTGTGCTCTATGTACGACCATAAATGTTCGATGGGGTTGCAATCAGGGGAGAGTGCCGGCCACACCATTCGTTCAATACCATGTGCATTAAGAACATTGTTTACAATCCGAGCACGGTGCGGTCATGCATTATCATCCACAAACACAAACTCATTTCCAAAATTATTGATAAAAGGGTCTACAATCGGTAGAATACACATATCCCTATAATGTTGTGCATTTATGCACAACCCCCTTAGTGCCACAATCTCTGTGCGGCCGTTAAAAATAATACCTCCCTAAAGAGTAACACCACCTCCTCCGAAAGGTACTTTGTGCTCTCGCATTTCTTCACGGTACGTCTTGTTCGGACGTCGCCACACTCTAATACACCCATCCAAACGATAAAGGGTAAATCGAGACTCATCTGCAAACATACAACGGGACCTAGTCCAGTTCAAATGAGCTTCCCCCCAATGTCGCCGTTGTACACCATGTTGCCGGGTTAATAGTGGGCATGGCACACGTCTTCTCGCCCTTAAACCATATTCGTGTAGCCTTCGTCGAACTGTGTGAGTAAAAATAACTACTAGTATAACTCGTCGTAGCGCGTTATTTAACTGAGTAGCGTTGTAGGTAGAGTTTCGGCAAGCAGTAATTTGTAAAAAACAAGTTTGTCTTGGAGTTAGACTGCGTGCACAACCTCCACCATATCTGAAACGAGAAGTTCCACAATTTTGAAAGCGATCAATGGCTCTATTGATCACCCCATGTGCCACATTAAAAATTCGCGCTACCTTGCAATGAGATAACCCTTCCTGCACCATGTGAACCATATGCTGCAATTCTCAGTCAGATAAACGCTGTTGAAGCATTAGAAATTAATGATAAGTCACCCTCAATGATACTTTTAACCTGTCAGTTTTAATATTACTGAAAAAGACACTCAGTTAAATTCTCATTTTGCTTGTTTTGTCAGATAAAACTGCGAAAAAGCCCGTTTTTAAAATTAACACCTAAAAACTACCACTAGATAAACCATAAAATACTTCAGATAGGCAAAAGAGTACAAAAGAACAACAAAAAACAAGAATAAATCCTGTATAATTAACAATTTTTGTGGTGGAGTAGTTAGAAGTTTTCTAAGCTCTGCTGGTTCAGACGGTTATATCAGAGAACAATAGAGAAGCGTCAATCGTTTTACAGCATGTTAGAAAATTCGGCATAGTTTAAAACCAAATTAATCTACCTTCTATTTTTTGTACAAAATAGAAAGAATAAATCCTATTCTATGAAATTTACGTCCCAATATATGCCTAACAGATATAATATTCCGTAAATTTTAAATTTACGAAATGTTCGTATGTGAACACATCTTTTTAACTCCAGAAATTCGTTAAACATGGTTGACCTTGAATTTTTAAATTAAACTGTTGTGGCAAACCTTCTTTATTTACCAATATCGTACTAAATGTTACTAACTTTTGACAGTTCTGAAATGTTTATCATTTTTATAACATCAATTTAATAAATAATAATTTGTTTTTCTGGTTCAGGTAAAATAAATAACTTACAACGATAATCTTTAATACATTTTATTAGGTAACAAAACGACAATACAAAGTTTCTATAAAGAGTCGCTAATAAGATTGAAAAATCCAAATCAACAAATTTTTAAATACACCAATTTATAAGTTCTATAAGTGGAAAATACAGTAAATTAGTTGATTACACTTCGAAGAAATTTGAAATTTGGTTATCCTAATCAACTTGATTACAGTAGGTGAGTTATAGTAAAAGAAATAGATACATGAAACTCAATATAAAAGTCTGATAATAAGTGCACAATAGTTTATGGTCAGAGAATTATTGGTGGCATAAATAAATAACAAAACACCAGGCGCTAACTCCAAATTCTTGGGTAGACGGATTAAGAAATTGTTGTAAAATTTGTCGCCTAAGTGCCTGTTTTCTAGGCGTGTTTGATGATAAACTAGCACCAGTTTGTGTACCACTGCTGCTAAAAGAAGTTGACGGGTATATATCTTCATCTGAAAGTATTTTGGAAGATGTGGAAGGCATCACCGATGTCGAAGGCAACAACGGCAAATCTGTCTGTCCTTCAGAGGTTGAAGGGACTTCAGTCGCTCCTCCTAAAAGTTAGAAATACATTTACATATTACATTTCACTATTAAGTTACTAAACTATATAAATATTTTAGATTTAACAGAAGAATTGCGAAGAAAATAATAAATTATAGTCACCTATCACGTGTTTTGTGAGAACAGCATCAAATTGGAGCCTATTTCTTTGCGGATTGGAAAACATTCTATCTTCAAAGTGTGCTGCACAAATTTTGTACCTTCTGAAATATTTTTCGTCTTTGTCTAACAAATCTCTTCTGCCACATGCTAACGCCCATACTTTGAATCTGTTAATAGATAGACAAAGTGTTTACTTAGCTGATACATACAATGAATTGTTTTTAAGTAAGGTGTTATTAAATTTAATTATTTATTACAACTGTATTAATATTTTTCTGAAATAAGTATGTAAATACGTACAGTCACGTGTGAGAATGTTACACCTCTCGACAAAAAAAAATTATGCTAAAAATTTAAAGCTCCAAATGCGTCTATATCGAGTACAATTTTTCAAAGAAATCGTTATTAATTTATAACACAAAAAATGATTGTTGCAGTTTCGGGTCAGTATTTTAAGATCCGAACCGGACTATAAGACTAACACTTTTTACACACGTGACTGTACATTTTACTACAATCACGTAACTTAACAAAATTTTGGCAAATTTGGTAAATTGATTAGATAAATTGATAATTATGCAGTTTTTTCTGCTTTACGTTGTTCAATTTTACAAATAGCACATTGCATTGAGAGATTTGCTAAAATAATTTAATTTAAGTGATTTAAACAAGCCTTTATTGCTTAAGTTACGTTAATTTACATAATTGTAATCAAAGCTTTACGTGTTTGTATCAGTTTGGTTTGCACTTACCTGTAAGGTTCTTTAGGGAATACAAAAAAGCTCAAGTTAGAGTTATTTCTAGTGTTTGTGCATAGTGAATCACTGCAATACACAGTATTCTTTTTTTTGTCCATATTGTTTTTGTACACTAACACTAATTAAATACTAACACTAATAAAACACTAAATTTATTAGAATAGTTATTTCCTTTGTAATAAAAAGCATATGACCTTTAATAAAAGTAGTTACGATGATAGTACGTTTTTTTTTATAATAGTTTTAATAAAAATAAAACAGAATATAAAAAAACAGCCGATAAAAATTGTTTACAATAACCGTTCCTAATAATTTATATAAACAATAATATGTGTAAGTTACAAGCTTACATTGAATATAAATCAATAATGGTAAGCGTTATTTTATACTATTAGCTGTTTAGGTGGTTCAAAGACTTCTAAATCAGTTTGCAATAATTTTGAATTTGGCGCCACAAAAAGATCGTTGAACATGAAAAGTTTGGTAAAACTTGCGTTTGCATATTGGGGTTTTTGACGCTTCTCTATTGTTCTCTGGTTATATTCTGAAAGTATGTTTAAAATCACCACTGTAATTTGTTGACCAACCGTATTGAGTAGCGTCTAATTTTGGTATATTTTGCATACGGCTTGCCATCTAAATTTTTAATTGTTATATACTTCTAGAATATTAAAACTTGGTAAAAAAATTCAAATATTATATATCTTTTGTATGTATAATTACCTTAAAACATGTTGTTGGAAGAAATCGTTAGTTGGTAGTAATTCTGAAATTGATTTTTGTAATTTCAAGCTTAAATGGTACCTCATATCATTGACATCGTTTTGACAACTTTAATTTTATTAAAAAAAAAAAATAAAAAAAAATTTGTGCTTTCTTTAATGCTTTTGTTTACGCAGGCATAGCAGCTATCTCGTGCAAATTAAAAGCTTTTCACAAGAATATCAAATGTTGTTTTTTCCCAATTTTATAAAAAAAATTGTTATCTCACATTTGGTTAAAGCGTGCGGCGCTAAAGGACTTCTAAAAATTTTGTCATAAATTTTTTTAAGTCTTTCTGCTTTCGGTATTAAAATAAATTTTGTTTTTGATCTATGGCTTAAATCAATAAAAACAGATGAATTTTGTTTTGGATCTGCTTTCAGTAAATTACAATTGTAACAGTGAATCAACAAAACTAAAACATTCGTATCTAAAAATTTTACTAAAATTATTTTTTTATGTTGCATTTTATATTCGTCTAACACAAGCAAAATTAGTCGTGTATAAGCTTCTTCGTAATTGTTATATATGTAAAGCTTCTAAGGTTTTAATACTAAAGCACTTACTGACAGAGAAACATAAATTCTTGTTATCAAAACCACCAGCGATAATAAGTAGGTATCTCATGTCATTATCCCAAAAAAATAACTTTACAAAGTTCGGTCCTACTAAAAAAAGTTGTAGATATGGCTAAAATGATACTTTACAAGACTTTAAAAGTTTTATTTAGTTATACCTTCTTCATTTCAAAAATAAGGCATTATTTTTGCCCGATTTGACTCTACAAAATTTATGACCGCATTCCGGTGTAAATTTTACCGACTGTTTATAGACGCTAATGTTGATAGACAATAAATCTGAACGCAGCCAGGAGCCAGGTTTGACAAGAACGATTTTTGATAGAATAGAAAGAAGTTAGAAGTATATTAAAAGTAACAGAAGTTAAAATCTAGTAATATACTCCTGCTGTTTATTGTGAATTCTAAAAAATTATTTATTTTATTTGGAATTATATATGGTAGTTTTTTATTTAAATATTGATTGATAGAATATTAATTTTATTTCATAAATTTTTAGGTTAAGTAATCTAACAATAGTTATGGTTTTTTTGTAAAACTAGCAACAAAAATGGAGAAAAACACACTTTTCAAATGTGAGAAAAGTAATTTAGAGTTCTATTACTGCAAATACTGCGGTTTCAAAACAAATATCCGAATTTTATTTTGTGATCATTTTCAAACACTTCATGCAACAAATAAGAAACATTTATTCATATCTGATGTTTCTAAAGAATGTTATTTATGCGAAAATTGTAATTTTTCAACATCTTCATTATTACTTGTCTTCAAACATAATTTGATTTGTCAAGACAATAATAAGAAGAAACAATTTATAGCTAAAAAGCAGTGTCCTTATTGTTCACTTAAAGCAACCAAAACTAGCGATCTGAAAATCCATATAATAAGAAAACACACAGCAGCAGAAAATATAAATTGGCACAAATGTGATAAATGTGACTACAAAGGAAAAACAAGAAAAAGTTTAACACAACATATAAAGTACCATCATGAATCAGAGGATAAAGTTCCGTTATATTGTTGCAATTATTGTGAATTCAACTCTAAGATAAAGGGTAATTTTAAAAGACACATTCTATTAATGCACACAGCACCAGAAGAAATAAAATGGTACCCATGTGATAAGTGTGACTACAAAGCAAAAAGAAAAGGAAATTTAATACAACATATAAACAATCGACATAAATCAGAAAACGAAGTTCCGTTATATTATTGCAATCAATGTGAATTCAAATTTAAAGCAAAGTCAAGTTTTGAAAGACATGTTTTGGCAAAGCACACAGCATCAGAAAAAATCAAATGGTACAGTTGTGCTAGTTGTGACTATAAAGGAAAAAGAAAACAAAATCTAATACAACATATACATTTTCGACATAAACCAGACAACCAAGTTCTGTTATATTATTGCAATCACTGTGAATTCAAAGCGAAGGCGAAGAAGAATCTTGAAAGACACATTCAGTCAAGACATACAGCACAAGAAAAAATAGAATAGTTTTAATGTAAATGATATTACACTAGCTTATAGTATTGCTCATTCTTGAATCGAATTTAAATCGTTCAAAAAATTCTTTTACGGTAGTAAAATATAGAACCTATACTATCTTTTAGAGAAATGTTTAAATTAACAAATTCTCTTTTTACGACCTTGTGCTTTAATCACGACAAAAGTTATAAGGGTTTAAAGTCAGAAATATGCAAAGTTTTTTTCTGGTGCGCTTTTAATCATTAGCATTATTATTCGTAAACTATTAGGCATAAGTTACAGATTTTTTTTTGATAAGTAAAATACAATATGTACAACACGTTCATGTTGAAAAAATTTAGTAAGTTAAATGTAATTATAGTAAAATTTTTTAATTTTCCCTTGTTTTAATTTTATTAATTTACATAAAACAATAGAAAAAGAAATTAGTTTTGACTACATTCTTAAATAGACTTAAATAATACTTCAAATATTGTTCACTAAATAAGTAAAAAAAAATTTATTCATCAAAAGAGCATCAAGAACGTTGTCCTGAAGCTGATGTGTCAAGTGAGTTGCATAAAAGTTTGAAAATACCTCATTCCAAATAAATTCAGTTATTTTGTAGAATTTAATTGTAGGAGGATGATAAATTGTGAATAATTAAATTAAAAAGACAATCTGACTTGCAAAATATCGACTATATTATGATAAACACAAAAATCGTTCATATAAAACGTGGGCTGCGTTCAGATTTTATACCAGTTTTAGTTTTTTATACTAAATGTGGATTCATAAGTTTTATAAAATCGACTGCTCATATGATCTAATTAGTTGGTTTATTAGTTGTATTCAAATGACGTCATACAATAGCGTTCGGATAACTAAGACATTGCGCCTTATATAGAAAAATAACTTTTCAGATTTTTTTACATTTATTTAGCGAATGATATTCGAATGAGTATTTAATGTGGCATATAGTAAAATTACGACTTTATTTATTTATGTTATAAAATAAACTTAAACTGGTTTGATGGTGATCCTGGTAAAGTATTAAGAGAAAAGTGTTTTTTTTTTAAATCATGAAAACGCTGTTGCGTCCTTTTCTGACGTAGATGAATTAATTATTTAATTATTACTTAATTAATTCCATTTTTAGGTATTATTAATTATTGACTGTTTATTTATGAATTACTTCCTTAACATGTTAAAAAAATTTTCACCAGCCAAAGTAATGCTTAAATAAGCCGAAATTTTTTTAGAGACCAATGAACTAATTTTAGGTTGAGATAATACCGGTATATCTTCGTTTGTCTCTCTTAAATAAACGCTCAAAAATAATAAGCTAATTAATATGGTCTTTAAGAAGACCGCAAAGTTTTATGACAGACTGAAAAGGCGCAAATAGAATAATAATATTCATCAAGAGACTAAAGTAAATCATTTAATACCCTGAAGGTTTTAATCTCTCAGTAGAGCCTAAATTATCGACTTTAGACCCAGAAGTGCAAAAAAAAATGTAAAATCAATTTATCCAGTTGTTAAAATTAGTAAAACGTTGCATCTGGTTTTCAAATAATTAATAAAATGTCGACTCTGGCTTTAATATTTGTAAAATGTAGGAACTGAAATATTTTTTTGTGGTTTCTAAGAGTGCTAAAATCACATCTCTACCTTTTAATATTAGTAAAATGACGCCTATGGTTTCGAAATTGTTTTTAAATTTTTAGTAAATTGTTGCTTTCGTTTTCTAAAATTATATAAACAATTGCACCGTTGTCTTTTCACCTCTTCGGCTTCTAAATTAGTAAAACTATATTTTTGTATTTGAATAATAGTAAAATAAATTTTGTCTGTGGATTCTAAATTAGTAAAATGTTGATTCTGACTTTCAAAATTCGTAAAATGTTCCTTTGTTGTGTTTTAAAATTACTAAAATGCTGGCTTCGGTTTCCAAATTTAGAAAAAAATATTACTTTTTTATATTTACTAATTTAAATAAAAGATAGAAATACGGCTTTTGTTATATAAAATTAGCAAAATGTCAAATTTGTTTTCAGAATTAGTAAAATGTTGTGACCGGTTTTTAAAATTACATTTCTGAATTTAAAAATTAGTAAAATATTTTCTATGGATTCTAAAATTATTAAAAGGCTACCTTCGGCTCCAAAAATTATAAAAAAAATGTTACTTTTATAAATTTCTTTAAGGTTTTTTAGACTTGAGGTATATCCATTATTTTTTACGCTTACAATAAATAAGAAAAATATGTGTAATTTGGATTTTTTTATATTATAAAATTTAAGGATTTTAAACTAAACGTCACTTTTAAATCCAAAGGATTTTAAAGGATTAGTCCCTTGAGACTAAAAGTGGTAGTCCCCCCCAAAAAAATATTTTGCGCTGGGTGGCAATAATTTTCGTTACGGCACTGCCTATTTAAATATTAATTAAATTTTATTTGTGTTTTGTATTTTATAAAATCAAAAATAGCGGTTTTGATCTGACCTTGTTTGTTAAAATAAAAGAAGACAAAGCAAAGGGAATAAACACCTTATCAGCGACAGTTTTTTGACGATTTTTTGCCGATGATTTTTCTATCATTGTGCAATCACATCGGACACCGCATTCTTTCAGTTTAGTCGAGTCTCGGGCACGCTTCAAATATTCGGGAGTGACTTTTTGAATTATTTTTGAAACTTTTGTGAATTTAATAATTACAAGTGTTCTGGATTTGGTGCTGGAGGTCTCAGGTGAACGATGAAGCCCGCAAAGGTAAGAAATTTTGAAAACTTGAGTCGGGTTAGGAATTAGATTTTGCTTTTTCGGCTTGTTTCAGTCAAAAATTACTCTTTAATTAGCAATTTAGCAGGGAAAAGGTGACTATTACGTTTGCATTTAACCGAGACTGGAATAAAAGCCTGAAAACGTGTTTTTACGCATTTATATACGGGGTGGCCTACCGAAAAATTTCTACCCATATTAATTCCAAAGCTTTCCTGACTGGTATCACCATTTTTATAATTTATTTTTACAGTAGTTTGTGTTAAAAGTGTACCTCATTCTTTGAGTCGCATTGTTTTTTTTTTTTTTTTATTTTTTTGATATCGTTTTTTAAATTTTTCAGAACATTTATATTTATAAAAATAAAAAAACTAAGTGCCAGTGAAACAAAAATTAAATTCTTTTTAAAAATAATGTATCACTCGATATCTTGTTTCATTTAATATTTTAAGAAGGAAGCTTACGCCCACTTAAGGGTTGAAATTTGGAGAATTTATTATTTACATCTAAAAAAAATGTCTATTTTACAACAAAAAAGTTGACGAAATCAAAATTTTCTTTGGTTTTTTGGAACAAAACGAAGGAAATCTAGATGGAGACTTTTTACAGGGCACCCAGTATTCAGTATGTTTAATTATCATTAAAGCGAAGCGGTCCACCCACATTTTCCATTAATCTTTGTAGTCAGACTCTTTATTATTGTATTTCAATGTGATTAATCGATTTGTTTATTAAAATAGCTATCCCCCTTTCCCTTACCAAAAAACGTCATGAAATGAAAGTTTTTAAAATTCGTAAAATTACTTGTCTGCATTTTAAAATTGTTGTCTCTGCCTGCTAATATTAAAACGTTAATTTTGTATTTATTATTTTAAAAATTAGTAAAAAACACAACTTTTGACTTTTAAAATTACTAAAATGTCGCTTTTGAATCTTGTATTAGTAAAATTAGATTTTAAAATTAGTAAAATATTGTTTCTGTATGTATCTATTAATTTAAAAATTAGTAATAAAATTATCTTCGGCACTTAAAATTAGTAATAATCCCGTCTAACCTTAATAATTAAAAGCCTCAAAATTAATAAAATGTTGCCATCAGCTGTTAATATTTAAAAAAAACGTGTTTTTTGTATTTAGTAATTGAAAAATTTGTAAAAACATTATCTCAAGTTTTTGAATTAGTGAAATGTTGCCTCTGATTCTCAATATTAAAAAAAAAGTTTGGTATTTGGCTATGTGAATGTAAAAATTTATTAAACTTTTTAAAATTCACCCAATTACACCAAACAATTTTTTTGCACACGACGCACATTTCGGCAAAAATGTTGCCATTTTCAAGTGAAATATAGACTGAATATTTTGCAAACCACTTTTCGCTTCACTTTATATACTAATTGATTACATAATGACAAAAATTAAAATATAATATAATTTATTGGTTTCTAAAAGTAGTAAAATGTTGTTTTCTGCTTCTAAAATTTAGCTTTTCTTAATTACATTATTAAAAATATTGTTTCCGGTCTCTAAAATTAGTTAAATTACGTTTTTATATTTGAATGACTAGAAATTATTGTTGCTTATGGCTTCTAAAATTAGTAAAATATTGCAACCGGTTTCTAAAAAATTAGTAAAAGGTGACCGATGTCAAAAATTTGCAATATAATGTTAAATTTTGTATATTTCTTAATTTAAAATATGTAAAAACAACACATATGTAGTTGTTAAAATTAGTAAAATGTAGCCTCTGATTTTCTGTTTAATGAAACATTATCGTTGGATTTAAAATAAGTAAAATGTGGATACTGACTTCTATAATTAATAAAATGTTGCTTCCGTTTTCTAAATTTCCAAAAACAATTTCACCTTTCTTTTCACTTCTTCTGCTTCTAAAATTAGTTAAACTATATTTTCAAATTTTAAAATTAGTAAAAATTTTTCTGTGAATTTTAAATTAGAAAAATGTCGATTCTGACTTTTTAACATTTCTAAAACGTTGTTTTCTTATATTTTAAAATTACTAAAATATTGGCTTCGAGTTTTAAAATTAGAAAAAAATTAACTTTGTATATTTACTAATTTAAAAAAAAGTAGCTCTTCCGTCTTATAAAATTAGCAAAATATCAAGTCTGGTTTTTTAAATTGTTAGGGTTGGTTTTTAAAATCTGTAACATTACACCTATATTTTTAAAAATCAGTAAAATATTTTTTTTTTGATTCTAAAATTAGTAAAATGCCGTATCTGGCTTTAAAACTAAAAAAAAATACTCTTTTAACTTTTTTAATTTCAAAAAAGTATAACAAAACCACATCCAACTTAAAAAATTTGTAAAATTTTATATGTGGTTTTAAAATTAGTAAAATGTCGTCTCAAGTTTCCAAATTCCAGTACCGTAATTGAAATTGTCAACGAAGATACTTAACTTTTGTCAAAACAGCAATAATTAGCCCTATCGTCTCATCTCGAGTCATCAAGAGTGTACATACATTTGTCCATTTATGTACCAAGTGTTTATATAATTAAAAAAGTTGTTAACTATTATATTCATGATTATTACGTAATTATATTATTTTCTAGAACACTATTACAAATTCATTATTTTTTACGTATAGTGTACCTAATACAAATATGAATAATTATTTTTTGTTAATACCTTATCTAATTTATATAATTCTCTTTGTCTGTGTCTTTGCGATCACCTGATATGTTTTTTGCTAATGATGACATATTGATATTCTTACACAATTTATTCAGTCTATCGGTAGCCGTTCTAGCGAATAGACGCTAATAAAATCATTTAGTAAAAATTAATAGAGATACATTTATTAATTTTGCACACAAGATTAAAATAACTTGAAAATACGTTAAAAGAATATAAAACAAAACAAGGATGTGAATGATGTGATATTATCCTAATCTAAAAGTTTAGTAAGTGTTAAGTGTAAGATTTGTTAGCGTTATCCGTTGTGATCAGTCAATTAGTTGTATATTTTTTTATTTATTAGCAATTTTGGATAATCATTGCTGAATGATTTTGTATTGCCTCTATATCTGACAAGGATTATAGTTCACATGTTTGAGGTAAAATCAAGCTGCATTGATTGTTTTTATGGATAAGTATTATTTAAAAAAAAATTATAAAATTTTACTAATATAGTGCCTTTTTTATTACAGTAAATCTGTGAAGTGTCAAATATTGAATTTCAAGTGTTCGGACTATGTGTAGTTCGCGATTTTTTTAAATTTCGAGTGAATACACTTTCAGTTGTGCGCGAATTTTTAAATTTCGATTGTTGATGAATATAAGTGTCTTTTGGATTCCTCTCCTTGAATTATGGGTCATCTGGACGTCGAAAAATTCGTGCTTTTTAAGGCGGGATTAAAGGGTTAGTTATCTTTCTAAACTTTTATTAAAATTTTTCTAATATATGTTTTTGAATTACAGTAGGTTCCTTTAAAGAAGAAGAAGGCAACGTGGGAGGCCAATAGGGTAAGTCAAATTATTTTTTTAAGTTACGAGTAGTAATGTAAATATTTTATTTAAATTATCTGTGTAATAGTGGAATAGTGCAGTGTTTTTTTATTTAATGGTAAGTACCTATTTTTATCTTATAAATATTTCATATATATTATTATTAAAATCTGATATATTATTAACAATTTTGAGTGATCATTGCAGATTTTGGATTCTTTACCATGGACAGGGGTCATAGATCGTTCTTTTGGAGGCTGCATTGATTGTTTTCAAGGGTAATAATTAAAAAAAAATGATCAACTTTAACTTTACTAAATAAAAACTTTTTTATTACAGTAAGTCTGTAAAGTGCGCGCGCGAATCTTCAATTTCGAGTGCTCGGTCTATGAGTAGTTCGCGTTTTAATAAAATTTCGAATGAAAAGACTTTTAGTTGTGCGCGAATTTTTAAATTTCGAGTGGTAACGTGTGTTAGTGCCTTTTGGATACCTCCCCTTGGACCATGGATCATCAGGAAGTCGAAAAAATCGTGCTTATTAAGGCGGGATTAAAGGGTTAGTTATCATTAAACTTTTATCAAAATTTTCCTAATATAGAGTGTTCTTGAATTACAGTAGGTCCGTTTAAAGAAGAAGAAGGCAACGAGGGAGGCAAACAAAGTGAGTCAAAAACTTTTTTAACAAAAACAAAGGTACGAATGTCAGTGTAATTTAAATTATCTGTGTAATGTGGAATAGTGCAGTGTTTTTTTTTATTTAATGTTAAGGTAAGTACCTATATCTTTCATATTATAAATAGTTGATATATATTGTCATTTTTATTATAAAATTTAGGTGTTTTTTTTGTTTCGGGAGATAGATAAATAATATTATAAAAGAGTGTTGTGTGGTAGATAGATGGTATTAAGACTGGATTAAATCTGTAGTCCCGCCTAAATGGCATTTATCTATCGGGTTAGTGGAGGGTTTTTCACAAAAAAATTTTTTTTTTCACAAATTGTCGTAAATATTTAGATCAATAAACATTAATTATTATTGTATAATAGTAAAATATTTTTTATTTATTAACAATTTCGAGTGATCATTACAGATTTTGGATTCTTTACCATAGACATGGGTCATGGATCGGTTTTTTAAAGGCTGCATTAACTGTTTTTAAGGGTAAGTAATATTTAAAAAAAATGAATGTTACTAAATAAAAACCTTTTGTTATTATTACAGTAAGTGTGTGAAGTGCGCGCGCGATTTTTTAATTTCTAGTGCTCGGACTATGAGTTGTTTGCGATTTTTTTAAATTTCGAGTGAATAGACTTTCAGTTGTGCGCGAATTTTTAAATTTCGAGTGGTGACGTGTGCTAGTGCCTTTTGGATACCTCCCCTTGAACCATGGATCATCAGGAAGTCGAAAAAATCGTGCAGATTAAGGCGGGATTAAAGGGTTAGTTATCTTTCTAAAGTTTTATCAAAATTTTCCTAATATAGAGTGTTTTTGAATTACAGTAGGTTCGTTTAAAGAAGAAGAAGGTAACGAGGGAGGCAAACAAAGTGAGTCAAAAACTTTTTTAACAAAAACAAAGGTACAAATGTTAGTGTAATTTAAATTATCTGTGTAATGTGGAATAGTGCAGTGTTTTTTTTTATTTAATGGTAAGGTAAGTACCTACATCTGTCATATTATAAATAATTAATATATATAACTATTTTTATTATAAAATTTAAGTTTTTTTTTGTTTCAGAAGATAAATAATATTATAAAAGAGTATTGTGTGGTAGGTAGATGATATTTAGACTAGACTAAATGTATAGTCCAACCTAAATGTCAAAATCTATTGAGTCAGTGGAGAGTCTTTTTCACATTACAAATTTTTTAAATTTAATTATTTTAATTATTAACGATTTGGAGTGATCATTGCAGATTTTGGATTCATTATCATAGACATGGGTCATGGATCGGTCTTTTAAAGGCTGCATTAACTGTTTTTAAGGGTAAGTAATATTAAAAAAAAATGAATGTTACTAAATAAAAACCTTTTGTTATTATTACAGTAAGTGTGTGAAGTGCGCGCGCGATTTTTCAATTTCTAGTGCTCGGACTATGAGTAGTTCGCGATTTTTTTAAATTTCGAGTAAATAGACTTTCAGTTGTGCGCGAATTTTTAAATTTCGAGTGGTGACGTGTGCTAGTGCCTTTTGGATACCTCCCCTTGGACCATGGATCATCAGGAAGTCGAAAAAATCGTGCAAATTAAGGCGGGATTAAAGGGTGAGTTATCATTCTAAACTTTCATTAAAATTTTTCTAATATATGTTTTTGAATTACAGTAGGTTCGTTTAAAGAAAAAGAAGACAACGAGGGATGCAAACAAGGTGAGTCAAAAACTTTTTTAACAAAAACAAAGGTACGAATGTCAGTGTAAATTAAATTATCTGTGTAATGTGGAATAGTGCAGTGTTTTTTTTATTTAATGGTAAGGTAAGTACCTATATCTTTCATATTATAAATAGTTGATATATATTGTCATTTTTATTATAAAATTTAGGTGTTTTTTTTGTTTCAGGAGATAGATAAATAATATTATAAAAGAGTGTTGTGTGGTAGATAGATGGTATTAAGACTGGACTAAATCTGTAGTCCCGCCTAAATGTCATTTATCTATCGGGTTAGTGGAGGGTTTTTCACAAAAAAAAAAATTTTCACAAATTGTCGTAAATATTTAGATCAGTAAACATTAATTATTATTGTATAATAGTAAAATATTTTTTATTTATTAACAATTTCGAGTGATCATTACAGATTTTGGATTCTTTACCATGTGCATGGGTCATGAAACAGTCTTTTAGAAGCTGCATTGATTGTTTTTAAGGGTAAGTAATATTTAAAATAAAGATTAACTTTACTAAATAAAAACTTCTCTATTACAGTAAGTCTGTGAAGTGCGCGCGCGAAATCTTGAATTTCGAGTACTCAGACTATAAGTAGTTCGCGATTTTTTAAAATTTCGAGTGAATAGACTTCAAGTTGTGCGTGAAATTTTAAATTTCGAGTGGTGATGAATATAAGTGCCTCTTGGATTATGGGTCGTCTGGACTTTCCGTAATTATTAAGGCGGGATTAAAGGGTTAGTTATGTTTATAAATTTTTATCAAAATTTTTCTAATATAGTACCTATGTTTTTGTATTACAGTAGGTTCGTTTAAAGAAGAAGAAGGCAACGATGGAAGCCACTGGGGTAAGTCAAAATTTTTTTTTAACAAAAACAAAAGTACGAATATCAGTGAAAACATTCTATTTAAATTATATGTGCAATAGTGAAATGGTGCAGTGTATACGTATTTTTTGAATATTTATTGAATGGTAAGTATCTATCTTATAATATTTGTTAGAAAAGACAATAAAACTAAGTTGTCTAAGCCACAATTTATTTACAAGAAAAAGGTCTATGATTAACAATAATTAATTAGTCAAAACTTAAACACATTCGGACACCTTGAGTTCTCGTGTATTAATATGTTTTTCCACACCCTTTAAATGCCCTCATTCTCCGCTTTTGGTTTTCTCTTCTCCACACGTTGTGAGATAAACAATAATAAAGAAGTATCGTGTTGTAAGTATTTTTTGAGAAACAGAAACTGAGATTAACTTTATCTAGGACAAAAAAATTAGCATTGCTGTTATTTCTGTTGCATATATTATAAATGAGGTTGCCAACTTTTCGATATTAATATAAAGGACTCTTCAAAAGAGTATCTAGGATTGTTTTTTAGGGAAGGGAAAAAGAAATCGAGGAGTTTTCAATTTTTTACTACCTATCTTACTTAGTCTTAAGAACTCTTCTCTTGAGTAGGTTTTTGGACTTTTTCTACATCCAGCCTTTCAAACAACAATTTAGCAGCCAAAGCGATAATTATTTCAGAAATAAATGTTTCTACAATGTTTATTTTATACAAATAAAAACTGTTACTTTTGGTTTATAAATTCCATTAAATATTTTAAAATGTACATTTTTCTACTTTACGTCGGTAACAGAGTCCGATTTGGGTGTGGTAATAGCCAATTCCGCACCCAAATTGCGTGCGGTAACAGCTAGTGCAATTTACTGTTTTCGGATTGGTAACACCGTGTAACACGCTATCGCTGAAATGAAACGTCACGGTCACGTTTCTCTCGGCGATGAGATTACAGTAATTATATTCAAATAAATTTTGTTGCACTTGATGACCAGCAGTATTCCTCAACAAAGTGTTTTTGTGTGTGTGTGTGTGTGTGTCGCAATTAATCTATAAAATATTCGAAAGTGGGGCGGAACAAGCGGCGGTGGACATGCGACAAACTTCAGCTTTTGAGGTTAGAACAGCGTTAAAGTGAAACTTGAAACTAAAATAAAGTTTTGAGTCTTTATTTTGAGCATTTACAACCCCCATAGCATTCGATAATTTACAAGTTATTTGCTAGATAAGTGTATAAATCTGCTTGACTCAAATAACGATGAAATGAACGGAGTCGCTGAGAACCGCAAATGGAGTGGGAATTTAGAGATAAATGGAGATTTTCCTTACTGTATAATTGCCAATTGGATTATTCAATCAATAACCGATACGGTAGGTAAAAAAGAACCATTTGTGAGTTACTTACACGGAATTTTAGACAAATTTGAAAACATTTCAAAGTTCAATGACTTCATTGACACTTTAGTAACATTTTTATTACCAACTGTCTCGTATTAACGCAAAAGTCCATATAGATTAAATAATTAACTTTATTAATTAAAAATTACGTAAAACACGTAAAGTAGAAAAAATAGCATAAAGAACTTGTTTTTTAAAGTCATTGTGGCACTCATTCTTTATAAAAACTCGCGCTCGCGCTCGTTTTATAAACTTGAATTCGTGCCTCAAAGATGACTTTTCAAAACGCGTTCTTTAATATACTATTTTGAAAGACGGAAACGAAAATTATTGTAAATTGCCTTTTTTAATCTCGGCCTTTTTTCAATATTTTGTTTGAAAGACCATCAATTTTTAACACAATTTATTTATTAAAATAAAAAACAAAAATATAAAGTTTCCAAAAATTCTATGTTTTATGTTTGGTATTTGACTCAGAAAACTTACCTTCTGATATCGAAGAAGCAGCGATAAATACTGCTTCTTGCTTGGTGCCAGAAAAATTCAAAGAAAAGTACGAGATAGCTTTCAACGGTTTAGTTCATGGTGCGACGAAAAAAATGTTAATTTTTTGTTAAATTTTATAAATTTTAATTTTGATTTAGTCTATGATTGGTGGCTTTAGGGATATTCTTCCACTCTTCAGTTAAAACCTCTGAGAGCTTGCCTAAAGTTTGAGGAACATTTGATCTGCTTCTTACACGTTTCTTAAGAACGTCCCATAAGTGTTCAATCGGATTCAAGTCCGGTGATTTAGCCGGCCAATCCATCATGGGAATTTGAACAGTTTGCAAGTAGTGCTGAACTACTCGTGTGACGTGTGAACGCGTATTATCATACATAAGAATAAAATCTGGTCGAACAAATGGGGCAAAAGCTACAACATATTCTCTAAAATCTCTGTAATATACCTATCTGGCATTTAGAGTACCATTATTAAGAACATGCAACTTTGTGCGCCCTCCTAAATTAATTCTGCTCCGTACCATCACACCACCCGCAACAAAGACATCCAATTCCCGAATATTGCATTGAGTAAATCGCGTCTCCGAAGTTTTCCACACTCTTTGAGATCGATCATTTGACGAAAGAGTAATCTTGATTCATCCGAAAACAAAACTCGGCTCATTGGTGGTTTGTCTAATTCACATGTTCTCTCGCAAATGCAAGTCGTCTTCCCGGTGTTCTCTAGTCAACCGTGGGCCTGTTGCTGGTTGTCTGGCAGGTAAATTATGTTCATACAGTCTATTTTTGACCATTTTATTAGAAATTTGAGTTATATGTACTCTCTGTAGTAAGTTTTGCAAAAACCTAGCCGCTCCAAACCGATTTCTCCTTGCAGTAAGTGTGAGGAAACGATCTTTTCCCACACTTGTCGCCCTATGACGACGTTGTCTACGACGCGACGGCGACGTCTTGAATGAAAAATCGTGTCTCAATAACGCTGGTATATCCTGCTGATAGAGGACTAGGCAATATTCAGAATTTCAGCGACTCTCAGTTGATTATGCCCTTCGCGGAGAAGAATGATAGCAGTCTGCAATTCTGCTTCAGTTAAATGCTGAATAACACGTCTGTTAATATCCCTAATTCACAATACAAATTATTTCGACAACAAACCTCAAAAATGATTATAAACTAATTTGACGTTCAGAAAAAAATAGTTAATTTGGCGTCAAAAAAACTTAAAAAGTACGAGTGAGCATCTTGATGCACAGATACACATGAAAATACATATATAATACAAAAAATGTATATATACATTTTAAAAATAAATTTTGGTTGTATTTTCACGAATATGCGGTAATTCTTTTGAGTAGTGTATTATAAATAGCGTTGCTAACTGTTCGATATCGCGATTCGCGATAATCGGCATTGTCAAAAGCGTATCTAGAATTGTTTTTAGAGAGAGGAGAAAGAAATCGAGGAGTTTTTATTTTTTTGTACCATCTTACTATAGTTTTTAGAACTCTTATCTTGGACCTATAGACTTTTTTTACATCCGGCTTTTCAAGCAACAATTTAAGAGCCGAAAGCGATAATTATTCCAAAAACAAATCTTTCTACAACGTTTATTATTATTGAGATTTATATTTGGTTAAAGGGATAAGTAAAATATCGAAGGTTTCGGAGATACTTTATTATTGTACTGCTACAATCGAACTTAACATGGAACTGACTTTTCTTAACTTGAGATCGGGGCTTGAACCCTCAACAGACAAAAGAGGCAGCGCAAGCGCCATGTACAAGAAAGAGTAAATTTGGGGTTGTACAGTTTCAACACTCCCTCTCAAACACAAATTTAATTACTTAATAAACTATTAATCGTACACATCCTACTCGGTTATTTCCCTTAATCCTAACTTATTTCGCAGGTAAACAAAACGCGGCTTGGAAAGCGGTTTAGTCATAATATCCGCAATTTGGTACTCTCCTGCGACGTGTTTTACTTGTAAAGTTCCCTCAAGAACTTTCTCCCTGAGAAAATGAAACTTTATTTCGATGTGTTTCGACCTTTTATGGAATTCAGGGTTCTTCGAAAGTTTTATGGCACTGGCATTGTCCATCTGCAAGGTTGGAACGTAGTCTATTTTGGTGATTTCCGACATGAGGCGGCTTAACCAAATCACCTCCTTTGCTCCCTCGCTTCCGGCTATATATTCAGCTTCGGTTGTGGACAAAACTACACTCCTTTGTTTCTGAGTTACCCATGAAATTGCCCCCTCTGCATTTATACAGACAACGCCTGTACGTGACCGTCTTGTTTTTTGGTCTCCTGCGTAGTCGGCGTCACTGAACCCTTGGAAATTTGATGTTGCCGACTGGGCATCGAAAAATATTCCATAGTTCAACGTTCCTTTTATATACCTAAAAATCCGTTTTACAGCCCCCCAGTGGTCCTGCTTGGGATGTTCCAGATGCTCCGAAACCAGGCTAACGGCATAAGCAATATCCGGTCTGGTGGCGGTTGCCAAATATATTAGACTCCCTATGGCTTCTCGGAAGGGTACTTGTTTGTCGAGGGCTGGACTGTTTTCGTCCCACGTGTTTCGTTCACAGGGGGTAGAGACCGAGTTGGAGTTTTCCATCCCAAACCTTTTCAAAATCCTTTTGGCGTATCCGTCCTGACCAATAAACACTGAATTTGTTACGGTTTTTTCTACCCGGATTCCGAGAAAACTGTTTAGGGGTCCCGCGGTTATTTTGAATTGTCGTTTAAGTTCATCAATGAAAGACAATAGTTCACTTGAATCACTCGCGGCTAACAGTCCATCATCCACATAAATCGCCACTATTAACTTTTTATTGTCTTTAACACGAACAAACAGACAGGGATCAGCATCACTGCACTTGAAGTTTTGATTTTTCATAAATTCGATCAGTCTTATGTTCCAACACCTCGGAGCTTGCTTGAGGCCATAAAGACTGCGTTTGAGACGACACACGCGGCCACTTCCGTCGTCGTAACCTTTAGGTTGAGCCATAAAGACTTCCTCTTGTAGTATGCCATAAAGGAAAGCAGTTTTTACGTCGAATTGTTTTAGTTTCAAGTTTTCTGTCGCAGCTACACTTAAAATACTTCGAATGGTGTCGAACCTAGCAACTGGGCTGAATGTCTCTTTATAGTCAATTTCCGGTTTTTGCAAATTATCCCTTTGCCACCAATCGAGCCTTATATTTATCAACACTGCCGTCCGCTTTGGTTTTTATTCGCAAGACCCATTTACAACCTATCACCTTTTTATCTTGTCGATCTACGAGTTCCCACGTGTCATTTTCAGCTAATGATGAGATTTCATCATCCATTGCACGTCACCATTGATCTGCTTCAGGAGATTGCATTGCCTCATTAAAGGAGTTTGGGGTGTCGCACTCAGCCACCATCGCGTAATCCTTTAGGTAAGCAGGTAGTCTTGTTGGTCTCTTTTCTCTGTGGGACATGACCGTTTCACTTTCATTTTCTACCTGGACTTTATCCGCTACTTCCTTTTTATTTGTTTCCGTTTTCGGAGTTATTTCTTCTTCCACTGAGTCTGATGTTTTAATCACTAATTTTGTGACCGATGGAATTAGGGTTTCACTCGCGAATATAACGTCACGACTCACTTTTATTTTATTATCGCTCACAGTCCATACTCGAAAACCGTCTTTTTCTCCACAATAACTCGTTTTTGGAACGCATACCCGCATATTTAATGCATAAAGTCCGTTCAGCAATTTTCTTCCCGTTAGACGCACATTCCCGTCTCTTTTTATGTAGCAACCCTTGTTGTCAGCCTCGAATTTGTACCCTTTACTTATTGTTCGCCCAATTGAAAATAAATTTCTGCTGATTTCTGGTACAAACCACACATCATCCAAGTGATTTCGATGCCACTTTTCCCTTATCAGCATTTCCACGTTGATGGTCCCACTGCCATAGGCTTTTATTTTGTTGCTATCACCTATCTGCACTAATTTTGGTGCAGCAAATGGTACATAATCAACAAAAATGTCTTTGTTACTTGTCATATGTGCCGATGCACCCGAATCCGCCAGCCACACGTCTCTGATTTTCGCGTATTCGCACTCACCCACGAACGCGTCACCTTCCACGCGCGTACTTGCATAAGATTTTTTCGAACGCGACGTTGTTTTCTTTGGGCAGTTTTTCGCGAAATGTCCGATCTCCTGGCACTTGAAACACTTTTTGTTGTTTACTTGATTTACTTGATTTTTCTTTACACCACTCTTAGCTACGAAAGCAATTTCGCTGTTTGATTTCTGTGGTAGTCTCATTTCAATCAACCGTAGTCGCTCCGTTAATTTATTTATGGTCCGCTCCTTGAGCGGAATTGACTCCCACACACTCTTAAATTCAAAGTATTCGGAGGGCAACGTTGACATGATTCTACTCATTAACAGCAGTTCAGGAAGCTCTGTAGTGGACAGTCTTTTCAGTTCATCGTTCATCTCCCTAAAGTTCCTCTGAAGTCTGGCAATGTGCGTGGCAACATCCTCCGTTAGGTTTTTTTCACAGCCAAAAAACTGTTCCATCAGTCGGTCTAATCTTTGTCCTGAACTTTGCTCATAGACCGACGACAGTTTCTCCCAAATCTCTTTCGCTGTTTCACACGTTGAAGTCAGGTCGATGTTTAGATCATTCATCGCCCCAACGAGGATTAATTGAGCTAGGGCATCCGACTTATAATATGTCTTATAAGCCTGTCGCTCCGCTGCTGAGCTTTCCGTAGTAAGCTCCGCCGGTGTCTCCTGTCTTCCTGTTGCCAATTCCAGCACTTTGTTGTGTCGTAGCAACAACTCCACTTGCCTTTTCCACTTACTCCAGTTTGAGGCACCTTCCAATTTTTCAATTTGGGTTTTGAAATCCATTTTTTTCTTTTTAAAAAAAAAAAAACACTTATCACTTTACTTTTCCGGTTATTTATGAACTGGGCCCATAACCTATTGAGATTTATATTTGGTTAAAGGGATAAGTAAAATATCGAAGGTTTCGGAGATACTTTATTATTGTACTGCTACAATCGAACTTAACATGGAACTGACTTTTCTTAACTAGAGATCGGGGCTTGAACCCTCAACAGACAAAAGAGGCAGCGCAAGCGCCATGTACAAGAAACAGTAAATTTGGGGTTGTACAGTTTCAACAATTATAAACAATTAAAAACTGTTACTTTTGGTTCCTAAATTCTATTAAAAATTTTAAAATATACATTTTTCAAAAACGAAATCGAGAATTATTGTAAATTTCCTTTTCTAATCTCAGACCTTTTTTAATATTTTACTTGAAGAACTATCAATTTTTAACACAATTTCTATATTAAAATAAAAAAATATAAAGTGTTCCAAAATTTTATGTTTGGTATTTCCGTTTATTTGATTATAAAAAATGATGTCTTTTTTAAGTTTTAGAGTTTATAAGGTCTAATAAGCCCTGACACGTTAGTAGTAAAGTATCAAAAACAAAAATAAAAGTCTAAAAAAAGTGCCATAAATAGGGCTATTGCAAAATGTCCCGTCTATACTCAAATCTTTTTTCTTCGTCTCGCTCGAAGAACAGTACAGTTTTAAGCACACGTTGTGAGCAGAAAAACAACTAATATAAAAAAAATGTTTTTGCAATATTTATAAAAAAAGTAAAATTAAACGCTCGCGAAAAATTGTCTTTTCATACTAATAATAAGACGTTTTTCTTTATCTGGCTCAAAGGACCATAAAATATATACACTTTAAAAAAGCCAAAGGCGACGGTTATCACAAAAATAAATATTAACTGCAATTTTTATAAAAAAAAGAGTATAAAATGTCTTCTCCAGTTCCTAAATTCTATTAAAAACTTTAAAATATGAGGGTGTATCAAATATAAACGGGAATGAATTTTTTTTTAAATTAACAGTTTATTTACAAATATTTACAGTTAAAGATCATTTTTCTACCTAATCTCCCTTGTATGAAATGCATTTTTGCCACCTGATTGGGAGTGTTTTTATTCCGTTTTCGAAGAATTTCTTCGGGCACTCTCACTCTGTAAGCTATTACAGAGCTATTATATCGAAATGCTGGCCTCTTTCAGCGGCCCATACAAACAAAAATCACAAGGCAACAAGTCGAGACTGTAAGGGAGTTGCTCCATTGTTTCCCAGCCCATTTGGTCTAATTTTTGCCTTGTTGCGTTCGCTGTATGGAGTTGGGCATTCTCGTGGAAGAGAATGACGTTTCACACCGACTTTCCTTTGTTTTTTCACTATTTTTTTGCACGCTACCATAGCTCAATTAAAGTTTATCTACAATAAATCTCAGCGTTGTTCTTATGTCTTCGTCCAAGAGTTTCCGAACTGCCTCGATGTTTTCGTCCGTGACACTCGTGCTCGGGCAACAATCTTGGCTGGGATTCTCTAATTTTTCCCCTCCTTTAGAGAATTCTTTGTGCCAAGCAAAAACACGAGTTCTTGACAGAGTACTGTCCCTGTAATCTATTTGGCCAAAAACTTGATAATCCGCTACTCCACGGATACATGAACTTCTATCTCGCTCATTGTCTAGTTTTACACTAAAGGGCCGAACTGAGACTGGCGGTTCTATCCTCTTCCTAACATTTTGAGCTACCTGAAAACCCACCACTTACGATTCAATGCTTCTTATGGAACTTTTTAGAAAAGGATTTCCTTTTATATTTGGTACTCCCTCGTAGATAACTAAAATAAAGTTTTTGGGTGTTTGAAGCGAAAATTATTGTAATTTCTACGTAATTACCAAGACTTTTTTCAGTATCCGGCTCGAAGGATTATTCTTTTATTAAACTAGAATTTTTCTTGGTTTTTTACTATGAGTAATTTTTCATTTTTTTTCTTTAGTAGTAGTTTTTCTTATTCTTATTTTTCTCCAAATAATTGTTTTTTAAACTTTCCTCGAATTTTGTTCCTCCAAGAACTTCTAATTGATACGTTTTCAATTTCTCAAATCTTTTTTATCGTTTGTTTTACTTGTATTTTCATTTTCTTCTTCTTTTTTAATTAATGGTTTTGTGATTATTTTTTTCTATACCTAAGCCTAGAATCTATTGTTCTTTTAGAATTGTCTAAACAACTAACGTTTTTAATTTTTTTTAGATTTTTCTTTTTTTGTTATTAGATCATTTTTTCTACAAATTTTTATAAAATCTACTTTTTCAAATTCTTCTAGAATCTACTTGTTCTTTTTCTTTCACTAGTCGTAATTCTCCTTATTGTTCTTTTCTCCCTACTATTAAATACCCTATTTACGTAGATTTCATAACTCAAGTCTAGATAGAAATTTTGTTTGTTTATACGTACTTAAAAATTTATTTTGGTGACTTAAAAAACCGTCTAGATAATTAATTTATTTTTGAAATCAACCAGTAACAAATAGTTATATCAATTTTCTAACGTTTGCTCGTTTCTCTTTGGTAACAAAAATAAATAAAAGGATAAATTGTGTCCTTTAAGTACATGTTAAAAACTAAAGGACAGTTTATAAAATTAAAGGACTATTGGTAGATAACAAAATTATTGCAATTAGTTTCAGAGAGAAGAGATTCAGAAGTTTTATTGTAAATAAGTACAGTACACAACTAATGTTTATTATTAAATAATAAATATAATTGTTTAATTTATAACATTTACACTAAATACTATTTTAATTTGCTTCTCTAGGTTCAGTTTTCACATTAATTTCTCCACATGTCTCCGGGAATTGGATGGCATTAATAATATCTTCTTTAATCATAGTTTTATCCTTCGATGTGTTACATTCATATTTTGGCACGTTTTCTTGTGTTGTGTGCATTACCAGAAAGTGTCTTTCGAGACAACTCTTCGTCTTATATTTGAATTTACAATGATTGCAGTAAAAAGATTGTTTTAAGATGTGCTGTAGTTTTACATGTTGTGTTAAATCTGATTTTCTTTTACTTCTGTAAAAACAGTGCTCACATTGGTACCACTGTATTTCTTCTAAAGCAGTATGGTGTGCAATAATGTGCAATTTTAAACTTTTTTTATATACAGTTTTGTAATTGCATGTGTTACATTCATATTTTTGCACATTTTCTCGTGCTGTGTGTCTTGTTAAAATGTGTTTGTTGAGATTAGATTTTGTCTTAGATTTATATTCACACTGATTACAATAAAATAATAAAACTTCGTCATCTGATTTATGAATCTTTATATGACTTAGTAAATCTGTTTTTAATTTTCCTTGGTAGTTGCACTGATCACATTTATGCCATTTGATTTTTTCTAGTGATGTGTGCTTTCGTATGACATGATTTTTTAAGCTGTTACTATGACCTGTTTTGTAAGAACAATGCGAACAGTGATATTTAGTAATAAACTGTTTCTTCTTAGTGTTATTCTGACATTTTAAATTATGTTTGATCAAAATTAATAATGAAAATGTTGAAAAATTGCAATATTCGCATTTATAACATTCTTTACAAACGTTAGATATATAAAATCGTTTTTTGTATGTTGCATGAAGCTTTTGAAAATGATCATAAAATAAAATGCCAACATTTGTCTTTATACCTAATCTACTCTTTTCACAATTGAAAAATAGATCTTTTTCCATTTATTAGTTATCTGTTACTGTTTTAGTATTATACAATAATAAAACAATATTTGTAGGATTACCCAACCTAAAATTTAAAAAAACTTTAATACAATCGCTATTTAAATAAATAGGTAGGTCATACCTTATACTATTCCAAATAAACTAAACTATTTTTTATAAAATATTTTATAAAAATGTGATAAACAACTTTAATTTAATTCAGAAGGACAGACAGTGGCGAACCCAAAAATACATATGATCAGCTGTGGAGTGATAATACTGGACGATACAAACAAGTCGTTCATATGAAACCTAACATCCGGGCTGCGTTCAGATTTATGACCAAAGAATACTTAACTCGAGAAATGATATAGTCTGTGTCACAGTCTTATCCCTTTTTGTAATAAAATTATTAGAGTATGCCTCTATCTACGACGTATAGCTTCGTGTGAATTTGACAGAACACAAATAAACGAGACATTTAAACAACAAAAATATTGTAATTTTGGAAATTAAATTTCAGAAAATTTTGTTGCTGCAACAGAACTCAATACAAGAAATTATACCTTTATACGTTATTGTTGTACTTTCAACAACAATAAATTAAGATTTTATAAAAGCAAATTATGGTGCTCTTCTTTAAATATCTAACATTCTGTGATGTTGCAATTACAAGACCAGAGATTGTTAAAATATATATAAAATTAACATTAAAACATTACAAAATTTTCAGTTTCTTTAATTCTAAAATTAAGAAATACATAATCTTACAAAAATGTGAAATTAAATAACATTTTCAAAAGAACGGTTAAAGCAATTATTTGACTTGCCGCTACTAACAAAGAAGTCACCTAATGAAACACATTAACAAAATACAACACGAACAATAACACAAATTAAATTAGAAACGCTAAAATTAAATAATATTCAAAAGAAAAAAAATATTTCTTCTATTCTCACATTAGTTGGTGGCTCTGAAAAAAACATGTCTCCCGTAAACCCAATGGGTTATTCTGGAAGTACTTCATCAGTATCAGCAATATGCAAAAATTCATTGTCTAAATTATCAAAATTCTCAGAAGTGTTCATCTCAGAATCTAAGTTATCATTCTCTAGTAATTGCATTGAATTATCATCCATTACGTCAGAAGGTATGTTTAGATTTTCTGTCTCAATATGAGAATTTTCCGCATTGGGAACGATCTGACACTCAAAAGGATTTTTTGATAAATTAAGTAATGACTTATCTGTAATTTTGACGTAATTTCCATCCTCTGTTTGAAATACAATTTCCACGTCATTATTTTCCAGCAAGCGCTTCACATCTTCAGACGGAAAACCTTCATTGTTTGATAGAGGATCAGTGTTAAACGATTTGTCACTTGTAATAGTCTCTTCAGGAAGTTTTCTATTACTTACATGTACCTTACGAATATTTTCAGCATTACTACCATCTTCTACGAGAGGCATAAAATTCTCAACAGTAGCTTGATTATGCGAGTCATCCACAATAAAAGTATGGATTTGAGATGAGTTTGCCATAGATTTTTGCAAAGTAGCCAATGCAATGCGACTAGCTTCAGCTTCTTTAGCGCAAGCCTTATCAACTTCACTTCCAAAAAATTTTTGTTGAGCGTGGACGTTATTCAAAGAATAATTTATTTTTGGAGGCAAGCATTTGGTAGGAATAGGTTTAAAAGCAAATTTTGGTGGAGTACATATAAATTTCGGTTCAGGAATACGCACTTCATCGGCTGGAAAGATTATATTCAATTAAAAAAAGGAAATTTGGGCACAGGTAAAAATTGTATCTAGGAAAAAGCAAAGGAGAAGAGTTGTAGTTCGCTCTTACTGAGTTATTGACAAAAGGGTGCAGTTTAAGAGAAGACAGTGTTGTAGCTCTTTTTTTACAATTTTCTAGTATACATCAAGTCACAAACAAATTTGATTTTTGTAATCTAATATTGCATATATTAAGCGACGATAATAGATGGTTTACAAATCTTCAAGCAGTAATTTAATTTATACCGATTAAATTTTTATTAGAGTTATAAAACAAAAATATTTACCAATTTAGTTTTGATTAATATGGCGATTTCAAATAATTGTCAAATTTAGAAATAATAACAATTAACTGCCAATCACAATTCCTAATTTTAAGCCTTTGCTAATACCTAGTTTAGTTTTTTTAAAGCCACTGTGGTGCAAGTAATGACCCTCTAAAATCAATACCTGTATTAAAAGCATTACGTTGGCATAGAAACAATAACAAAGTGACATTTATTTGCACCACAGTGTTTTTTTTTAATACAAATATTACATAAAAATAAAATGCGCCAAATCAACTTGAAATTGCGCCATTACAAAAATGAAAACTACTAAGACAATGTGAATTAAAATAAGCTACTGAAGTATATTTAAAAGAGTATATATTATTGTTCTTTTTTTTTAAAAAATATTAAAATCATTGAAGAAGAATGTTAAAGTGTTTTAAAAGAGGTAATAAATCAAAAAAGTCGCTACGACCTTTAGTTTTTGAACAGCGGAAGAACAAAGTTGAACGGGTGACGTCATACCGACATCAGACCGATCGAGCATTTGTCTTTTTTTTTATTGTTGTTTGTGGTTACTAAATTTATCAAAAAGACAAACGTTAACAGAGTCGAAACTTCAAACTATGTTCTCAAATGCTTCGTGGTATGTACTACAGTCGTTTTCATTTTTTACATTTATTTTTAACACAACATAAACATTCTTTTGGTTTTGGCTGCATTTACTTAAATTATTTTTGGTACACCTTGGTTTAAAACCAAACAACACAGAGATTAAAAAATAATGAAAAACTGCAAAATTTTATGACAGGCTAGATGACAGTACATAAACTCACAACATATGAGACGGAACAGAACATGTCGGTATGACGTCACATTAACATGTCACATTTTGGTCTCTATCTGATATAATAAAACGGCAAATCGCACGTATCTGCCGTTTGAAATTTGTTCATAGAATTTTTATTTATCATATTTTTGTTTTTTGATATACAACCCCTTTAAGTTACTCCTTAAGATTTGTAAAGCATAAGATGTTTGCAAATATACTCAGAAATTTAAAAAGAGTTAAAACATTTGGATCTCTACTAGAAATCACTTTAAAACATCTATTTTTGTATACAACTGTATAAATTTGGCGATATAGATATCTGCTATTTTTTTGAGCAACGCATTTTTATAAATGTTAATAATTACAACAAAAACTCAAAAGCTTACTGTTTTATCTCAAAATATCCCAATTGTAAATACAAAGTGGACTCAATTGTCTGAATCTGTTGACAGCCCTAAAATTTGACAGCAATTTTAGCTGTCATTTTTTAAAGTTTACCTAAAAATTTTGCGGTTTTTTAAACTATGATGTTTTCAGAAAAACATAATATTTTTATATGCATGGCATATTTTATAACAGGGACAAAAAATTCCCAAAAAGTTTTGAGAGTATTCCCTACAAAATAAATTTTAGACATTTTTTTTCCGACGAGTCTTGGTTTCATCTTCATGGTTTTATAAATTCTTAAAAATATCATATATGGTCTGACAAAAATCCACATGTTACAAGAAATAAAATTTTACATCCCCAAAAAATTAGTCTTTGATGAGCAATTTCTAGGCAAAAAATTATTGGTCTATTCTATTTTAACTGCACAATCAATACTAAACGTTACATTAATCAAATTCTAACTCCCTTTATTAACTAAGAAAATAACCAAGAACGGGATCAGGTTTTTTTTTTTTTCAGCAAGATAGTGCTTGAGCACACACGCTTTGATTTTTAGAAAAAGTTTTTGAATATAGTTTAATAAGTAGAGACATTTGACCCCCTAGATCATCGGATTCTTGATTTTTTGTTTTTGACCATTTGAAACACAATGTTCAGTAGGGCATTGCATACTTTAGAAAATTACAAGAAGCCACAACAGATAAAATTGCTAACACAACATCACAAATGCTAGTTAATGTTTTTTAAAATTTAAATAAAGAATCATTTTATATGAAGAATACGGATGAGGGGCACCTTTTAAAAAATCTGAATTTAAAGAAGAAGAAAGAGAATGGGGCTGATGAGTACAGATCGCAGAAGCTCACTCTGCTCTCTACTAAATATTACTTACTAAAAAGCATTGAATTAAATAATCAAATTTATGTTCACTTTAATCTGTGTATTCCGAGTATGAGCAAAACCTCTGGTCAAGTTATTTAAATTTAGTAAGCTCGGTCTTCAGCTTTCTTTCAGCAGAAGTAGCAATGCTTAGAAGCCATGTTGGGGCTCAAAATATAACCTGGCAGCTGCCCCTTTTGCAAATTCATAAGCTCTTTTATTGATTAGTATTCGTTTGAGCACTGAAACACTCAAAAAGTTTGAACTTAAATATTCGTTACACCACTGTTTTTCCTAAGAAAACTTTTCACAAAATATCGCAAACGTTAAAAATCGAAATAGCACTAAATTTACTAACTTCAGGGTTCTCAACAGATTCAACGATTTACAGCCACAGTGTATTCTTGATTAACGGAAGTAGCAATGCTTAGAAGCTGTTTAAGAGCATAGCTCCACCTCTGTGATCAATTAGTAACGAAATGTTGACATAGGTAGTCATTGAGTTAATAATAAAACTGGAGTGAGGGTAAGCAAAGAAGTATGGTGATAATATATTGGTAGGCAAAACATTAAAAGTGGTGTATTTACCGTGTTAAAGGTGGTATTTGCATTTAGAAAAGTGTTAAAAAATCGCTAAAATTTGCATATTTCTAAACAATTTTGTTTATAAGAAACGTTTTAAATAATTTTAGATAATATGATTTCAGATAAATTAAATATTAATTTGTAAAGTATGAGTGTTATAAGCATGCACAATAAAGCCCTGGCACTCATATGTTTACTGAATTAAAATAAAAGTTAATTTTCTTGCCTTATTATTTCTGTATTTTCAAAAATTCAACGTTCTTGCCTACCAGCAAGTGATTTGCTCTCTCACACACATTTAATCTATGTATTATACTATTTCTCTCTCATCGCAGCTCGCTTCGGCAACGTATACGCGAAGCTCGATCCAATATTATTATTAGATCTATGTAGGTTGTTGTCCAGTTGGACAATAATTAGTTCTTTTACGCTTTGTTACATCGAAAACAAAGTTGGTCGACTGTATCAAGGCCACGGCTAGGTGCTTAATTTAGTGACTGTTTACATAGTTTTTACGACTGTTTTACTTTTACAACTTGTTAATTGCCTTATATCTTTTGAATCAAGAATATTTTCTGTGCACCTTGTCCAAGGATAAACAAGATATTAAACTGATTAATATTTACACTTCTAAAAGCACAATCATCAAATTTTTTACAGTGTTATAAGGTCATTTTATAAACTATAAAATGTGAGGCTTCTGAACTTTCTCTATCTAATATTTATATTGAAGAATTTAGGCGATAAAAAATGAGATACCAAGAATTTATAATAAACAGTTAAGAAAAGGAAACAAATCTTTTGTTTACATTTCTGCACTACTAAGCAACCTACCTGCTAAGTTCTGATATTCCTTCTCAGCAAAAAGGGGTTCCAAACTTGTAATTTTAAACAATTTCACGGCTGCAATAAAATGGCTGAGATGATGTTCTGGAAAAACGCATTGTCCTGAATACATAAACTCAATCAAAGACTTCATAACTGTAAAATCTAAGCCATTTATCATGACTTGTTCAATTTCCCGATTCCTAAGATGTTCCTATAATTGAAAATTAGTAAAATTGTAGAATGATTTTTTTCAGTACCTTACTTTGAAATAGTCACTGTTTGCGGCCAGTATAAACTTATGTATAAGCACAGTATTATTGCCACATACCACAGCAAGATCAACTAGATATTGTTTCTCCAGTAGATTACACATAATTCTGCAAACGTGGTTTGAATGTCCTTCTGCTTCAAAAACAACTTTTCCCCTATTAGTTTCCATTTTTAGACCGGAAAACATTAACAGGACTAAAAGAAAATTTTTACTTAATTTGTTGATTTGATCTTAACCTCGATGCCATGGAAACCCTTCAAAAGCTACTAGAAAATGCTTTAAAAAAAGGGAGTGGGAGAAAAGAAGCGGGGTAGAAAGCTCTGTCCTTTACTAAATACATAAGAGTAAGCAAGACAAAGCATCCGTTGCCAACTTAGAAAAAACAAAAGTTTTGTTAAATATCTATAATTATAGAAATGTTTTTTTTTTGTTGAAACAAAGTGTTTTTAAATTTAAAATTTAAATATGTTTATAATAGAAACAAATGACTTTAAGATCCACAAATAAAATTGAGGTTATAAAACTTATAAACATTTCTCATAACTCAAAAGTTAGTAACATTAAGTATGATATTGGTAGATAAATAAGGTTTGGCACAACAGTTTCATTTAAAAATGCAAGGTCGTCTTGAGGGTCAGCCACGTCTAACGAATTTCAGCTCGATTAAAATATATGTTCCATGCAACCATTTCGTAAATTTAAAATTTACGGAATGTTATATCTGTTAGACACATATTGGAACGTAAATTTACGTAAAAAATAAACTGTAGATTAATTCAGTTTTAAACTATGACGAATTTTCTAAAATGCTGTAAAACGAGTGACGTTTCTCTATTGTTCTCTGTATTTGTGTTCTGTCAAATTTACACGAAGCTATACGTCGTAGATTGAGGCATACTCTAATAATTTTATTACAAAAAGGGATAAGACCGTGACTTTAGACTAATATAGCTGCGTTCGGTTTTGCTACTCCGAGTGCACCGCCTCTTTCTTTATCTACTTCATTGAATCCATATATCACTATCTCTATCCGGTGACTAAAACTTGATGCTTTTTGACACTGTACCCAAAACAACACATGCTCTGTGTGCACTCAGTTATTACATGGGGCAGAAAGAGCATACGGTGTCATAAAAATAGTCTTTATATTAGTAAATCCTGAATTCAAATAATGCGACAGATTTATCTGTCCTGAATGAGACAAACAAAGACAGAATAGGTGTACTCGGAATGGCAAAGCTGAACGCACCTCTCATATCATTTCTCGAGTTAAGTGTTTTTTGTTGATGAATCTGAACGCAGTCCAGATTTTAGGTTTCATTTGAACGACTTTTCTGTGTACCTATCGTCTACTATTGTCACTTCACAGCTAATCATATGTATTTTTGTCTTCTCTATTTTCTGTGCTTCTTGAATTACATTAAAGTTGTTTATCAAATTTTATAAAAAATCAACATTTGTAAATTATGTGTTGTAAATAATATATATAAGTATATATAAATAAAATCAGAGTTCTATACTAAATTATCAAAGGTACAATGTTATTTATTTAAATAGCAACTTACAAAAAAAATTGTACATTTTTAGGTAAAGTGATCTAGGAATTAATTTTTTATTTAATTTTCCTAGTTGGAGAGGATAAGAGGAGCTTCATTTTTGATGGGGTAATAAGAAATTTAAAACCCAATTCTCAAAATGTTTATTTTTTTTAAATTGAGTTAAAAATTTATAACTACATCGCAATAAAGCAAAAGATGGTTATAGTAATTAGAGGAAGAAAAGATAATTGTTTTATATTGTAAAACTTTCAACTAAAATGGATTGTAATAAGAATAGATTAGATATGTATCATTGCAAACAGTGCAATTTTAAAACAACTATTAAAATTTTTGTTTGGAATCATTATCAAAAATTCCACACCAAAAACAAGAAACGTCTCTATAGACCGTTTTGTGCAAACTGTTACTTTTGCAATTATTGCAATTTTTCAACATTTTCATTATTAGTTTTATTAAAACATAATTTAAGATGTCAAGAAAATACCAAGAAGAAAGAGTTTATTACTAAAATATATCAATGTCAGTATTGTTTACATCAAGCAAAACATATTGACAACTTAAGAAATCATATAATAAGGAAGCATACAGCACCAGAAGATATCAAATGGTACAGATGTGATAAGTGTGACTATAAGGGTAAAGTAAAAGGAAACTTAACACAACATATAAGAAATCGACATAAATCAGACAACGAAGTTTTGTTATATTATTGTAATAACTGTGAATTCAAATCTAAGACGAAGGGTAATCTTAGACAACACATTATGAGAAAGCATACAACACCAGAAAAAGTCGAATGGTATAGATGTGACAAGTGTGACTACAAAACAAAAACAAAAGGAAATTTATTACGTCATATAAAGAATCTACCTAAATGAAGTAATTACCGCAACCAATGTGAATTCAAATCTAAGAGGAGAAATAATCTTAAAAAATACACATCACGACAAAATCTGCTGAAATATGAATGTAAGACGTGTATTTATAAAACTATAAATACAAAGCAAATCTAAAAATACATATTATTCGATGTCATACAGATTCAGATAAAATTCAGTGGTATCAGTGTGAATACTGTACTTACAAAGGCAAAATAAGATCAGCGTTAATACAACATGTAAAATACAGGCATTGGCCAGATAAAAGTAATTCGACACCACTCCATCTCAGATAAGGTACAATTGTTTCAATGTAAGCACTGTACATACAAATTCAAAAAGAAAGGGGACTTAACATGGCATATTGGAAAAAAATAGTTATTTTATTGCGATCAGTGTAAATACAAATCAAATTTTAAGCATAATCTTAAAGAACACATTCTTGGAAAACACACACCACAATAAGCACTGATTCTACAGAATCAAATAAACAATATTTTGTAAAGCATGTAAAAATACATTACTTATTAAATAATATTAATATAATAATAATGTTCTTTATTATTTAACATAGTAGAAGGCTGATTATTTGATTCTTGTTAATCTCTATAAGTAGTATGGTCAAAAACTGACTCGAGTTGGTTCCCGAGTGAGCAGTTAGATTTAAAAGACTGAGGTTCAGTATTTCAGATATATACGAGGGATGTTTCTAAAGTTCTGGGAATTTAGCTATATTGTTTTTATTCCGTTAATTTTCGTCAATATTATGATGTAGTTTTACAATATAATCTTTATTTAACTGAATACATTTCTCTCAACGATGTTCTAAATTTTAAAAACTGTTTTCGAGGAACTTCTTCGGTTTTTTCTTCTCCACCTATTTGCGACACATTTTACGTCAGTTAAACACTCAAATCGAACACCTCATAAAAAAATTTTAGTTCTAGGAACAGATGAAAATCAGATCCGACAAGTAAGGTGAATACCAAAGCAATTCCTATCGTAAATCGTTCAAAACATCCTTTTTTTTTCGCGCAGTGTAGGGTCTTGCATTATCCGGTTGCAATAACGGACGCTTCTGCAAGTTTCCAGGTCGTTTTATGACAAGTTTCTGCCGCAGTGGTCTGGATAATAAACTTAAATAATATTTTGCGTTAATTGTAACACCTTGCGATAGGTAATCTATAAAAATAATCCTTTTGCAAGTCCGGAATACGGCATTAGTTTTGCCATAAACGAGACTACACGCGCCTAAGTGGAGGCCTTTTTTCGGGTTTACGTTATTTTTTGGATTGACTTTTAGTCTTAGGATTAAAATAAAGAATCAATGTTTTGTCAGTAATTGTTATTTGTTGCTTAAATTTATCCCTATAACGAGCTAACAGTTTTGATAAGTCACACTTATGAAGTTTCTCTTTCGATCCCGACAGTCTTGGTTCCCAGTGGGTTAAAACCTTGCTTACGCCTATACAAACAGGTAAAATATTATAAACTTGTTATGTACCTAATCCTAGACGTACACTCGTTCTACGAATAGCCTTTCGCCTGTATTCTTTCAGTAGTTTTTTCACGACAGTAATGTTTCTTTCATTTACTGTACCCGAGTGACCACTGCTGGGAGCGTCTTCTAATGATGTTTTACCAGTTTTAAAACGATCGATCTAGCAATATATAGTACTTTTAAATTTTGCAGACTTACCAAATACTTTTTGCAGACGTTGAATAAATTCTTTCCACGAAAAGAAAATTGTTACTCTTTGAAATTTAACCGCGTTGTCGATGATTCAAAAACAGAGCTACAAAAACGCCTCTACATCAGCCGCCTACGTGAATTATACTAAACAATATTGTAATAGATAGCTGCATAAACATGTCAAGAGTTATCTGTTACCTATAGCATTGCCTATAAGTTTTGTGTTATTTAATTAGTAGAGCACGATTCCCAGAACTTTAGAAACATCCCTCGTAGATACTAATACTAACTAATTAAGTAAGACAAACATCAAAATATTCATTTAAACTATAAAAACACTTTTTAATGAACATAGATTCAAGTTAATAAATAAAGAAATACAAAAAGTTTCCTATGTTATATCACGCTGACATGAAACCACTTTTGTTTTTGATAAAAAAAAGTGAGAATTAATTTATAAATGAATCATCGTATTTTGTAAAATATTTGAAATTATAAATTACGTTATTATATTATAATAATGAAAGAGTCGATACTCAATGATCATTGAGGGCTCTATAAAACACTTCCAATTCAATTTTTTTTAAAGACATTTGACAAACTTATATACTAGGGTGGGCCAAAAAAATCGGATATTTTTTTTAACTTTCGACACTGAAAAATTGTTACTTTAAAATGCTTTTTAAAGATGAGCTTTTAATTTTAAAAGAAAATGCCTCATCTCAGTTTTCTATTTTTTCTTTAGTTCTATTTGGCAAAATCCATATCTTGTCACTACTTGATCGTAGAAAAAAATTTTATTTACATTTTTTGTAGAAAATTAAACGCTTTAAAAAAGATATCTTACATTTTTTTTATAACTATTAGCCTTTAGAAGATATCAGAGGTCAAAGTTAGAAGAATTCGACAAGAATTTCTTTTTTACTTCTAAATTTTATAACTCGTATATAAATAAATATTAGAAAATGCAAAATATACAGTTTTATAGAAAATTAAACGCTCTACAAAAAAGTTTTTTGTTGTTAATCGATTACTCTAACTACAGAGGCTATAGCTAAACACAGAGGCGACACACGAGTTTATCACTTTTCATTGGTTGACATGGTCACCAATCACTATGCGCCGTTCGTGGGCTAAACACGTGCGCTTGATTATGATTGCTCCGTGTGTCGGGTGTGTCTTGTTATAGTTTCTGTAACTCTAACCACTCAGAAGATAAGTATTCGCATTGTTTAGAATTGAAGATACGTGCTAGTTTTTTAATGATTTATTTAACTAACAACTCATTGCGTTACATTAGACGTCTTGTTGACGTCCGTTTTTTTCTAGACACAACTACTGTCTTTGACGACTTAACTTGAACTCCCCGAGCTCAGGGTGGCTCTCCTACTCTCAGGATTGTGAGAGGAGTTGGAGTCTCTTTAGGATTTGGGTGGTAACGTTGGTACCAAACACGCATTTTAAAAACCAAAATTTGAGACTAAATCCTCAATTTTTTTTAAATGGTTGGAGTAATCGATTAACCACAAAAAACTTTTTTAGTAAAGCGTTTAATTTCCTACAAAACTATATGTTGCGCATTTTATAATATTTATTTATCTACGGGTTATAAAATCTAGAAATAAAAAAGAAATTTTTGCTAAATTCTTCAAACTTTGAGCTCTGATAAAGAAAATATTATTTACATTTTTTGTATAAAATTAAACGCTCTAAAGAAGGTATCTTACAATTTTTTTATAGCTATTAGCGTTTAGTCTTCTAAATTGTAAAATTGTAAGATACCTTCTTTAGAGCGTTTAATTTTATACAAAAAATGTAAATAATATTTTTCTGTATGATCAAGTAGTGACGAGATATGGATTTTGCCACATGGAACTGAAAAAAAAAAAACTGCGATGAGGGAGTCTTTCCTATTAAAATTAAGAGTTCATCTTAAAAAAGCATTTTTTAAAAGTGCTTAGGAACCATTTTTTCAGTGTCGAAAGTTAAAAAAAATAGTTGAATTTTTTGGCCCACCCTAATATACTTGTATACTGCGTACAACGAATTAGGAATCACTTAAATAAGTCTTATTATTGTTCAGTAACCATGCAGCAAATTTTATTTAAAACTCTAATATAATATACCCAGTCTTATTATACAATAAATAAATAAACATATGGTATAAAAAATATACAAATAAAAAAAGAAAGAAAAGGTTTATTTAGGACTCATAACAAAATTCAAGCAAATCAAAGATATCAATGCTCAACGTTTGAAATAAATTAAAAATTAATAACTATTAGATGTCTTATTCATTCTTGCGGGATTTGTTCTCATTCTTCCTGAAGAAAACTTGTAAGTTGCTCAAAGTTATGAGGCATTTCCCGCTTCCTTAGACGTCTTTCTAATTCATCGCAAAGATGCTCAAATGGGTTTAAGTCTGGGCTGTTGGCTGGTCAGTTCATAACTTCAACAATGTGTTCTTATCACTTCGCCGTAAGTTTCGGTAAATTTATAATTATTTAATGTTATATTTTTACATAGTGTACTAAATATCGTTTTTATTTGCTTCTGTAGGTTCACTTTTCACATTACTATCTTTGATTTTCTTCTGGAACTGTATAGCATTGATAATGTGCCTTTTTATACCTTCTTTAAATATAGTTTTGTTCATAGGTGTGCTACCTTTTTGCACATTTTCTACTTCGTTATCATTTTTGATATCTGTTTTCATCATAGACTTGTATTTACAGTGATCGTAGTCGAAATTATCTTTTTTTAACATGTGACGTCTTTTTATATGTTGTATTAAGTCTGCTTTTAATTTGTATTTATATGTACAATGCTTACATTCGTTCCATTGTATCTGCTCTGGAGCTGTATGGTGTCGAATCATGTGCGTTTTTAAACTTGTTCGAAATATAGTTTTGTAATTACATATGTCACATTCATATTTTGTTACAATTTCTGGTGCTGTATGCTTTGCTAAAATATGTAATTTAAGACTTCTCTTCGTCTTAGATTTGAACTCACAGTTATTGCAATAAAATAGTAAAACTTCGTTGTCTGATTTATGTCGATTTATTATATGTTGTATTAAATTTCCTCTCACTTTTGCTTTGTAGTCACACTTATCACATTTATACCATTTGATTCTTTCTGGTGCTGTGTGCTTTGCCAAAATATGGAATTCAAGACTTTGTTTTGCTTTGGATTTAAATTCACAGTGATTGCAATAAAATAATGAAACTTCGCTCTCTAATTTATGTCGATATTTTATATGTTGTGTTAATGCACATTTTCTTTTTCCTTTGTAGTGACACTTATTACAATTGTACCATTTTATTTTTTCTGGTGCTGTGTGCTTTCCTATTATATGGTTTCTAAAGCTGTCATTACGAGTTGTTTTGTATAAACAATAGGGACACTGATTTATAGCTATAGAATTCTTAATAGTATTATCTTGACAAATTAAATTATGTTTTAAAAAAAATAATAATGAAAATGTTGAAAAATTGCAAATATTACATAAGTAACATTTTTCACAAACTGATGTAACTAAATTTTTCTTGTTGGTTGAATGAACCTTTTGAAAATGATCCCAAAAGAAAATTTGAATATTTGTTTTAAAATTGCACTGTGTGCAACGATATATTATATCCAAATTACTCTTCTCACAACGGAAATACGTGCTTTTATCCATTTTAGTTGAAAGTTTTATCAATGATTGTTGGATTACATATGTAACCTAAAAATCTGTAATAGCCAATCAAAATTTAAATAAGTAGATTACACCCTTTACCTTCAAATATGATAAACACCTTTACAAATAAATGGTTTTGTTAAATTTTAGGTGCGTAGAGAGTTATTGTAGAATAACTTTACACTATAAATTGATGATGATGACAGACAAACATAAAAATCGGTCTTATAAAACGGAAAAACACAAACGAGACGGTAAAATATCTCAGGCATGCGCATAAGACCTAACTTTCTAAATCGACTGTACTGTACATCGAATTTTTAGTGAAAACTTGTTGCCAATCTAAGTGCAAAATATTACCAAAAAGTCCCTAAAATTTGTATAATCGGTCGTTTGCGCTTTGAATCCGAGAAGATTGAATTTTCCGTTGTTCCCCGCCAGAAAATTATTGACAGTTCTAAAGTCGGCCAACAAAATAACTGATGTACTTCTTGGAAAAACTACATTAGTTATTTTGTTGGTTTTCTGGCGGGAAAAAGAAAAAATTCAATCTTCTCAAAGCGCATCGGATTTCAAACGCCCGAAGCGCACCCGTATGTTGGTGAAGAAGGAAGAACAAGAGTGCCTTCCTCGTTCATACTTTGTTGGTTGCTACTTCATAAAAAATGTCGGGAACTTTGTAAAAATGTTTAATAAAAATATCACATACAGTATGTCCTAGGATTCACTTTAAAATAGGAAAAAAATTCTTATTTTTGGTTTCTCAGAAAATTCAAATTCTCAAATCACTCTTCTTGATTTGCCCTGCTTATTATTATGTATCAAATTTTAAAGATTCAAAATAAAATTTTACAATAAGTTTGTTTTTTGATTATACAGAGTGATTTTTTTATCTGTTCCCGCCAATACAACGTCCTTGGTTCCCGCCCGAAACTCTAAAAATAGGCAACACGTTATACAATCGAAAAGTAATTAATTAATTAAATAATGTGGGAACAAATGATCCAAATAAATTGACTCTGGAAGCACTGTTACAGGTATTATCAACAATGTTGACAATAATTCACAACTCTTTAAGCCGTAATTTTGAAAATAAATTTTTCAAAGTATAATGTGTTGCCTATTTTTGGAGTTTCGGGCGGGAACAGATAAAAAAATCATCCTGTATATAGGCGCTTAGAGAATATAAATTTTAGGAAAAAACTTGGAAAACGTCATTTAGGCAAGAAAAACACAATATTTAGTTCAAGTGAAAGAAACAAAGGCTTATAAGAAAGAAAAATAAAGATAATGATGGCTATTAGGAGAAAAAAAGAGAATAAAAGTGAAAATAATAATTACTTATTTACTTAAAAAGTAAATTCTAGGAAAAAAAAATACAACAAAAATTGGAAAACAAGAAAAGTTAATAAATATGTACAAGAAAAAAAAGAACAAAAAAAAATTAAAAAATACAAATATACAATCTAGAAAACTTTAAAAAACGTAATTAAAGTCATTTTAAAAGAAGTGTAGATGATAGGCTGCTAAAACGCTTTAGCAAAAAGTTAAAAATTGAAGTGTTCTGGTAGAACAAATAAAGATTATAGACGAATTTGAAAAACAATGTTGGGATGAAGTAGAAGAGCAAAAAAAGACCTGTAAAAATCTTAAAATAAAAAATTAGTCTTTCGAACCGAATGTTAAGAAAAGTCCAAATATAGACAGAGCAGTTTTCAATAATTCTCATTTCCTACTCACAAAAATGTTTATTTCATTGTTTTTAATACAATTTGGAAACCAGAAGCGAGTTTTTACTCATTTGTTAAAAATGAAAATTTCATTGTTAATTTTTGAGATAATTTCAAGTTGAGATATTACTGGTAATATCACGAATTTTAATACTTCTTCATAACAACAACTAATCACAACACTGAATTCTTTTAATTTTACATGAAAACGAAGATTAAATACAAATTTTAGAAATTTTTTGTTGAAATGTCAAAATATTATAAGTAGCTTGACAGTTTTTATTTTTTTTTTATTAATACAACAGAAATAAAATAAAAACAGTCATTTAAATTCTGTGGTCCTTCGAGCCGGATATGGGAAAAACTCCTAGTATAAAATGAAAATTTATTTATAAATGCAATAAAAATTGTAGCCAAAGGTTATATTTTTTTATAGGCATTGCAAAAATACTTTTTCTTATATTAACTGTCGTAATCGCCTACGAAATTGTATATCTACTTTTATTGTTCTCTTGTAGAAACAGTGCTGAGGTACTATTGATCTTCTCGAGATTGAATGAAATCAAATATATATATTTTTTAAATTTAGTTTATTTAGGTGTAGCTTTGGGTTTGCAAGTGTTACATTCACATTTTGCAAGAATGTGTCTTTTGAAACATTTTTCGAATTTTTTTAAGATAAGTTTTTTAAAAATTCTTCTGCCAAAAAATCTAATACAGTTTTCGTGCGATAAGTAATTTAAATAAATCGCCTTCGGCTCGGGTTTGAAATAAATATTCAAGGTGTGCTACATATTACAGTTTTTATTTGCTCAAGTAGATTCGGTGTCTACACTAATATAATGTGCTTTTAATGTTGCTTTGAATTTTAATAGTAGTTTTGTCCGTATGAGTGTAACATACATTTTCTCAAAAATTTTCTTCTGCTGTGATGGAAAATAGTCTCTTGTTTACTTTCTTTGTGGTTTGCTTTTACATGCCGTACTAAGGTTGATTTTGTTTTGCTCTTGTAGGAACATTGCTCACATTGAAACAATTTTATTTCTTCTAAGAATGTGTGATGTGCAATAATATGTTTTTTAAGGACTATCTTCTGCTTAGATTTGAATTCACATTGATTGCAATAATATAATAAAACTTTATTTTTTGATTTATGTCGATATTTTACATGGTGTATTAAATTTCCTTTTGTTTTTCCTTTGTAGTCACACTTATCACATTTGTGCCAGATGATTTTTTCTAGTGTAGCATTTTTTATAAGTCTTAAGACTTTCTATTGCCTTGACTTTGAATTCACAGTCATTGTAATAATATAATAAATCTTCGTTCTTTGATTCATGTCGATTTTTTACATGTTGTGTTAAATTTCCTCTTGTTTTTCCTTTGTAGTCACACTTATCACATCTATACCAGACGATTTTTTCCGGTGCTGTGTGCTTTGCTAAAATATGTCTCTCAAGATTTTGTTTTGCTTTGGTTTTGAATTCACACTGATTGCAATAATGTAACAAAACTTCGTTGTCTGATTTATGTCGATATTCTACATGTCGGTTCAAATCGGTTTTTATTTTAACTTTGTAGTTACACTTTCCACATTTGTACCATTTGATATTTTCTGCTGTTGTATGTTTTCTTATTATATGGGTTCGTAAGTTGCCAGCATTGGATGCTTGACATAAACAATAAGGACATTGATTTTCAGTAAAAGGCTGTTGCTTCTTAGGATTGTCCTGACATTTTAAATCATGTTTGAGCAAAACTAATATTGAAAATGTTGAAAAACTGCAAAATTCGCAAAAGTAACAGTTTCCAGATGGAATTCTCAAATTTTTTATGTGGACTTTTTGAAAATGATCCCAAAAAACAATTTGATTTTTTTTTTTGAAATTGCAATGGTATTTATCTAAGCTACTCTTCACACAATCCATTTTAAATGTTTTATAAGAAAACTATTATTATTGTTTTTTTTTAATTATTATGACGAATAGCTGAAACATACCATTTATAAAAAAAAATATTTTGGGAAGTGTGCTATAAATTTCTTACCCAATTAAAAATGGATCTCTTCTTGTCCTCTTCAACTAGAAAATCCAGAAAATTTTTTGTTAGTTTACTGAACCTAAAAATGTACAAAATTCTAATTGATAAAAAATCACAAATTCCACAATTTTTTTTGGTAAAATTTGTATTAGCTAATTTCAAGTTGAGAAAATACCGGTAGTATCTTCATTTCCATGAAAAATTAAAAAAATCCGGGGGTGTAATAATTGTTGCTTCGGAAAAGTATTAAAAATACTGATACTACCGGTAATACTCAACTTGAAATTAGCTCAGTAAAACACAAAAACATGGACACATAAAAAAGGTGATATCACATAATTCATCGTTTATACATACCACTGATTTAATTGGTGAAAACAGTACCAAAGTTGCTGATAAAGATAATAAAGAGCGACAATGGAAAGTACAAAAAATACCCTAAATTTTCACGATATTCACACGGGAGTTTTCACTCGACATGGGGGTTACTTTTAGAAGGTTAGATTCTGGTTCTGTGGCATGCGCATGCGCCATATGCCATATATTATTTTGTGTCCTTTGTCCTTCAGGTTTTATATGACCGATTTTTGAGTTGGTCCACAGTGCATATCAGGAAAGTATTTTATAGAAAATTATACAGAATCTTTTAAAGAAGTAGTCTGACATCATAATTATACATACTTATTTTTAAATAGCATGCTATTTTTTGTGACCAAAGGGATACTTTTTTAGTTACTTACATATTCCAAGTTTTATCTTTTTTTTTTAATTGGTTTAAAAAATAATAAATCAAATAAAACAGTTTCCTAGCGACTATTTTAAGGACAATTTTAATAAACAAACTTAGTCACAGCTTTCATAACTAATGGCAAAGAAATGGGTTATTTTTACATAACGTCATACAAACGGCAGCCTCCGAGCAAGTAACACATTGCGTTTTATGGAAAATAACTTTCGTGATTTTTTTTTCATTTATTTAGCAAAAGTTATTCGAATTATTATTCTGGGTAGCATAAAGTTTGCCCTCAACTTTACTAAATTTTTTTAAATCTTTTTAGTATGTTTCGATCGCTTTGGTGTATGAGCATTTAAAAAAATGTTATCAAAACTGCCTTCCACCTTTCATATTCTTGTTCTCTGTTTCATACGTTGCTATTTGATGCTAGTTGAGACAACAATAGCCATAGAATAGCTGGGGGGGGGGGGGTGTTAGAGTGCTTATCGGTGTTTGAGAGGTGGAAGACAGTTTTGTGAACATTTTGCTTTTAACACTTTATTTAAATGAAAATCCGGTGTTTTTGATACTTACTATTTACATTTTATTTATTTATATCTAGTACTACAACATAATTCTTTATCAAGGCTTATAAGTAATGTCAAAATTCGTTGGGCATGGTACCAACTTGTGTGGTGGGGTAGAAAAACTACCCTGTTTAAAATCTTTAAAAATTCATTACATTTATTAATTGTGTTGAATTATTTTTAAATATAAAAATTCCATATCAACCAGACAACAAAGAAATGCGTCATGCGAAAGCGACCCAGACTTTTATGAGTTTAACATGGTCAAATTTTTTTATAGGGTCGCGTAGTTCTTTGTTTTAAAGCAAGGCTAGTTCACAAAAAATAAGTTTATGATTTTTTCAATGAAATGACTCCTCAAAGTCAGATGACGAATTAGTCAAACAAAGAAAAATTGAGATCATCACGTTCAAAAATAAGTCTACATGGTCACAATGACGCGGTATCCCACGTGTGGCCTTGCTTGGGATGATATAAAAGCTTCCACCCAAAAGTGGGATAACAATAGACCTCCAAGTGTGGTTAATATGTGCACTTCTCCTTAATTGTTTTAAATAATTAAAAAAGTTCAAAAGTGTGTGAGTACAATGGAAGCCAGTCCAAAAGTCATCTGAGCCCAAGTGTCACCTGGTGATAGCCGTAAGTCCAAAATTGTTTGACTTGAACCGATGTTTTTGTAATTCAAAATTTTAACTATGGCTTTAGAAGCTAAAATGATTTTTATTCTGATTTATGAAATGGCTTTAAGTAACTTATTCACGGGATTTCTGGTAATTACACATAGTTTTTCGAAAAGGTTGTTGAATATGTAATTGCTTTGAGACAGGATTTGCATCTGATCGTTTTGAGTTGAATATTTGATTTTGGAATAAAAAGTTATTGGTAACGTAAGTTTTAATAGTTAAAAGAGGTTTTGTTTACTGAAAATAAATTGGAAATTAATTTTAATTATAAAAGAGGATTTTGTTTGATAGAGAAATTATTTGATTTTTAACCACTCATGACCCTTGATTTAGAAGAAATGTCTAATTTGATTGAGAGTTGTTATTGGAACTGTGTTAAAAAAAATTTTTGGGTTTTATACATACTAAATTTTGAGTTTGAGTAATGAATTTGCGTATTTAATCACATATCTGAAACGCATTATCCTCTCCTTCACTTAAGGTTATTTTTAGTTTTAATATTTGTTAGAGTAAAGTAATAATCAATGAAATTGATTAAAATAAAAGAACGATTAATTTAAAGTAGAATTAACTTGGTTTACTTGTTTTTGAATTCGTTTATTTATTGTCAGATTAATTGTTAAGTCGTAGTTGATTAGTCATTCTTTTATTAATTTTGAAACTTATAGTTTTTATCGTTTATGTAACCGCTTTGAATTTTAAAACAGATAAAATGTGCTTTAGTATAAATTCAATTTTATGGAAAGTAATGATTGATACTCACTAGTTTCCAAGTGTTTGTTTTTGTCATAAATTGAACGTTACTGGATCTAAATTAATGTAATCATTAAAGTAGGAAAATTGCTATAGATCGTGTTAAAAAGTTTAAAAACCTTTTCTTTTGTTTGCCATAATTTGAAGGTAATTTTTACGTGTTTTGGATTTTTATATTATGGTTTAATTTCGTATTTAAAGATTAATGTTTTGTTTATTTTTGTTTCGTTTATGAATTAAAGTTTTACTTGAATTTTATATTAATATTTAAGATTTTATCAAAAGTTATATCATTAATTATTTTGTTGTATTAACTAAATATCTTTTAATATATTTTGTATTTAACTTAAAAACTGAGTCTTGTTTTTAATTAATGGTAAAGATATTAGACTGCACCCCTTACCCCTAAAGCACTTGATTCCCGACCCCCGGGTTGGTATTTTTATAATATTAAACCCCAGGGAAGGCCTACGTTCAAAATATAAATTTATTAGCTTTGTGGATTAGGAACCGCTTAGGCCTTATTAATAACATCTCTTAAGATTTTCCTTTAAGTCTTAAGTAAAGTAAAAGTTTATTTTTCCTAAAAAACAACCCTACCACACTTGTCTCGGTCAGTGGTCGGCGACGGCAAATTCAATAAAGATTCGAAACGTCGGCTTTATAAAATAGTTTATCTGCCTTATCCACTTCCCCGTAATAATAATTTTTAACTATAAAAATAATGGACCTAAAACACCAAAATAATTGTTATTTATATTATTAGTGGAATAGAAGCATCATTACACAACGAGTGTCTACTGTCTAGATTACAGATAACGAGGGCGTTAGCCCAAGTATCTGTAACACACGAGTTACTGCAATGTGCTCTAGCCTACGTATGATATACAAAACTTTATCTATGATGCAAAAAATTAAGAATATCGACTATTTAATGCTGCCGATAACTCCTATTTTTTTTACATCAAAAGTAAGGACTTATTATAGATATGTTCGGTAAGCACTATAGCAACCGCTTACAATTTTTCAAACAAAGCTTGCCATTTTGTGATAATCAGTAAAAATTGTGCTTTGTGTTAAAAATAAGAAAATTGTAAACATGAGTGACTCAGCAAGTTTACCTTCTGATATTGAAAAAGCGGCGACAAATGCTGCTTCTTGCTTGGTGCCAGAGAAGTCCAAATAAAACTAAAATATTACGCTTGAGAAGGTTCTACTTGCATAATGGAGTGTCTGGGCTTTTTATTCTATGATTAGAACAATAATGAAAATAAAGAAGAATGTTGACATCAGTAAATACGTGCATTTAATCGCCTTTCTAAAAAGAAAATCTGAAAGATATCGTGCTAAAAAATCGCAAATTTTTACTAAACAAGATATTAGCAAATTTTTACAAGAAACAAATGATGATAAATTTTTGTTAATGAAGGTTCTGTACCCTTTTTATGCATAAATTATTTTTACTAAGTAATGTTAATTTCAAGGTTGCTTTAATTATGGGAGTTGGTGGAGCTTGTAAGATCCAAGAACTTACCAACATGCTTTTGAAAGATGTCAAAGATTACAAGGGCCAATGCTTTCATGTTCTAATACCAAACACTAAAACAAAAATATCCAGAAAATTTTTTATTACGTCAGGCGGAACTGATGGAGTCAACATGTTAGAATTAATTCGAAAATATGCTGCACTTTGCCCTAATAATGCCAGTAGTGGTGGTTTTTTTTTAGAATACAGAGACTAGAGGTGTATAAAGTTACCTATTGGTACAAACACATTTGCTGCTTTTCCCTTTGAATATCGCTACTTTTCTTCAGTTACCTAATCCAGCAGGATTTACGGAACATTGTTTTAGGCGCTCATTTACTTGGTTGCTTGTTAATTCGGGAGCTGATCTTTTAACATTAAAGCGTCATGGGGGCTGGCGTCTTAATACAGTGGGAGAGGGGTGTATAGACACGGCAGAAGAAAATAAAAACGAATTGCTTTAAAAATTCTGGGTGAAAAAAATACTACTTATAACAGTTAGAACTACTGCATCGACAGCTGTTATCAAAAAAAATGTATCAGAAATGGCTTGTCTTACTATAAATAGGTGTGAAAATTGTGTTATTAATATTTATAACAATAACAGAATGTAATTAAGATTGAGTTTGAAATTAAAACGAATTATTTTAAAAAGTGAATTTTTATTTTATAACTGCACAAGTGAAGTAATATGTCAGTTCACTCAAAGATTCAATATAATATGCAGTTATCAAAGCACTCATAGATAAATAATATTATTATATTTTAATACATTTTACTCACTGAATTACGTCACTGCGTAGACCGGACGTGTTTTCGCCAAGCGATCATTACACCTGAAAGATCTAGAATGCCTTGGTTTTTGTGTGTGTGTCCTCCAGCCACCATTTTTAAATTTCGTATTTAAATAATAATACAATTTTAACGGATTATAGACGACTAAAATATATAAATAAAATCAAAGTTTTATATTAAATTATCAAAGGTACCATATATACATATGTTATTTATCTAAATATCAATTAAGAAAAAAAATTGTACATTTTTAGGTTAAGTAATAATCTAATAATAATCTTTTTTTAATTTCCTGGTTGGAGAGGACAAGAAGAGATCCATTTTTGGTGGGGTAAGACATTTAAAGCCTACTTCTCAAAATCTTTATCTTTTATAAATTGCATTTGTTACAGCTATTCAATACAAACCATTTATTAGCCATTTTCAATCATAAGAGTTAAAAATTTATAACAACATCTTAAGAAGGCAAAAGGTGGTTATAGAAATTACAAGAAAAAAAACAATAATTGTTTTGTATTCTAAAAGTCTCAACTAAAATGGATTGTGATAAGAATAACTTTAATACTTATCACTGCAAACAGTGCACCTTCAAAACAAATATTCGAATTCTCCTATGGGATCATTTACAAACAGTCCACACAAAGAAGAAAACAAGTCCATTTATATCTGTTTGTGCAGACTGTTATTTATGCGAATTTTGCAATTTTTCAACATTTTCATTATTAGTTTTATTAAAACATCATTTAAGATGTAAGGACAATTTTAAGCAGAAACAGTCTATTACTAAAAAGCAATGTCCATATTGTTTATATCAACCAGTCAATAGTGGCAACTTAAAAAATCATATAATAAGAAAACATACATCACCAGAAAATATCAAATGGTGCAAATGTGATAAATGTAATTACAAAGGAAAAATAAAAACAGATCTGATACAACATATAAATAATCGACATAAATTAAAGAACAAAGATTCATTATTTAATTGCAGTCAGTGTGAATACAAAGGTAAAATGAAGAGTAATCTTAAAACACACATTCTGAGAAAGCACACAGCGCCAGAAAAAATCAAATGGTACAAATGTGATGAGTGTGATTACAAAGGAAAATCAAAAGGAAATTTAACATATCATATACAGTACCAACACAAATCAGGCAACGAACATTACTGCAACCAATGTGAATACATATCTACAACGAAGTGGAATCTTAATAAACACATTCTTAGAAAGCACACACCAGAAGAAACTGTGTTAAAATGTGAATGTAACCCATGCAATTACAAAACTGCAAGAAAATATGATTTAAAATTACACATTATTCGACACCACTCTGGCCCAGATAAGACACAATTGTTTCAATGTGAATACTGTACATACAAATTCAAAATGAAAGCCGATTTAGCACGGCATATAAATGTACATCACAAGTTGAAAAAAGAAAAAAAGTTATTTTGTTGCGATCAGTGTAAATACAAATCAAATTTTAAGCATAATCTTAAAGAACACATTCTTGCAAAACACAGACCACACGAAATTATCCCAATAAATAAATGTGACACAATCAAATACAAAACTATACCTAAAAGAAATTTTAAAAGACACATTATTGTACAGGATATAGAAGAAAAACAAGATCAGAATGCCTGTCACACATCTATTAATCAAATTATATTTAAAGAGGATGGAAAAAGACACATTATTGACGTCATAAAACTCCAGAAGAGGTACAGAGATACCAATGGGAGCACTGAATCTGCAGAAGCAAATAAAAACAATATTTAGCAAATCATGTAAAAGTATATTATTAAATTGTATTAATATAATAACCATTCTCTTTATTGTCTAACACACAGTAGAAGACCACTTATTCGTAATCTGGATTATTTGAAACAAAACTGGTTAGGGCCGAGTTGGTTCCCGAGTGAGCAGGTAGATTTAAAAGACTGAGGTCCAGTATTTCAGATATATTTTTTCTGTTTCTTATTTAAATGGGTAATGTATATAGGACAATCACTAGAGCATAAAATGAATGATTCTTTCACAAAAATGGTAACAATACACCGAGTGTGCTATCACATTAAGGATAGTCTGTAGTTATATTCTGCTAAGTTATCTACTCGCAACTGTTCTAGGGTAAAAAATAAAAATTAATTTATAAATAATCGTTTTATGTCAATTATTATTATTTGAAATAATAAATTAATGTGTTTGTAACAACTTCAATAGGTAATTTATAACCTAGCTATTGATATTTTTTCGTGTGGCGTGACTAACAGCAAGTCGATAGTTAATGATGGTTGAACGAGTTAGGGATTACTTAAATAAGTCTCACTGTACAGTAGCCACGCAGCAAATTTTATTTGAAACTTAAATATAATATACTAAGTCTTGTTATACAATAAATAAACAAATAAATAAGTGTATGGCATAAAAAATATACAAAAAAAAGAAATACAAGAAAAGGTTTGTTTATGACTCATAACTAGGGCTGTGCAGAAACGTGGAGTTTTTGCCGCTCTATAATATACTAAACATGAGCTAAATGCCTGTCAATGCCGTAGAAATTTTACGGGAAACGCAAGGGTGTGGGTTGTTTAATGTAAACGGGATATTATATATAATATTTTTATTGCTGTGATTTTTAACATTTTACCAACTTGGTTTGGACGCTTTGTGAGTACTACATACAGATAATATCCCGTTAAGATTAAACAACCCACACGTTTGCGCTTCCCGTAAAATTTCTACGCCATTGACAGGCATTTAGCTCATGTTTAGTATATTAAAGAGCGGCAAAAACTCCACGTTTTTGCACAGCCTTACTCATAACAAACTGCAGGAAATCAAAGATATCAATGCTCAACGTTTGTATTAAACTAAAAATTAATATCGAGTATGTCCTTTTCGTACTCGTATCACTTCCTGACATCGACGGGATATACTGTTTATTAGATGTCTTATTCATTCTTGCGGGATTTGTTTCCATTCTTCCAGCTGCCTTAGACGTCTTCCCAGTTCATCCCAAAGATTCTCAATCGGGTTTAAATTTAGACTGTTGGTTGGCCAGTCTATAACTTCAATATTGTGTTCTTCAGAAGAGGTTCTAACAATTCTGGCAACATGGGGGCGTGCACTATCATGTTGAAAGATAAATTCTTCGCCGTAATTGTACATGGGGTTTTACAATGTAAGGTATCGCTGTGCTGTCAAAGTTCCTTCTTCAACTACGACAAGCTCAGTTCTTCCATCTACACTTATACCTCCCCCAAACCATTATTGAATCTTCTCCAAAATATTGATCCTCTTGCTCTATATTATCCTGAAACCTTTCATTGTTTCGTCTGTAGACACGAATACACCCATCAGAACTACTTAGACAAAATCGAGACTCATTAGAAAAGAATACATGTTGCCAATCCAATTCAGTCGTTTATGTGCTAACGAGAAAAAGTGGGAGACGGTCTATACGGTGTTGTCTGTTGAATTCTGGTACTCTTGCTGTTCATCTGGATCTCACTCCAACTTCCCTTAATTGATTCCTAATAGTTTGTGATCTTTTGTTTGTGTAAATTTATAACATTTTGCACATTATATAATTAATGATCACTTCTTCAGAATTATTTCTGGATTTTATATAGCATACATCGAGTTGTCCCTAGTATAATTGTCACAAAATTGTGATCAAAAAAAAGAAGTTCTCAAATTCATAATTATTTAATGTTATATTTAGTCTAAATCGTTTTTATTTGTTTCAGTTGGTTCAGTTTTCACACTGGTATCTTTGTGTCTCTTTTGAAATTGTATGGCGTTGATAATATGCCTTTTTATACCTTCTTTAAATATAGTTTTGTTCATAGATGTGCTACATTCACCTTTTTGCGAATTTTCTAGTACTGTGCTATATAATGACGCATTATCTTCTTCTAATTTGTCTTGTATTTTATCATGTTCTTTTAAATCTGAATTTGTTTTACTTCTGTGACTACAGTGCTCACATTGTATTTCCTCCGAAGGTTTATGGGGTCGAATCATTCGCTGTTTTAAATTTGATTTTAGTATAGTTTTAAAGCACGAGTTACATTCATACTTTCGTACTTTTTCCAGTGCTGTATGCGTTGGAAAAATGTGATTTTTGACATGTGTCTTCTCCATAGACTTGTGATTGCAGTCGAAATTATCTTTTTTTAGCATGTGACGTCTTTTTATATGTTCTTTTAAATCTGCTTTTACTTTGTATTTGTAGGTACAATGCTTACATTGGTACCATTGTATCTCCTCCGGAGCTGTATGGTGTCGAATTATGTGCGTTTTTAAATTTGTTTGAAACAAAGTTTTGTAAGTGCATAGGTCACACTGATATTTTATTACATTTTCTGGTGCTGTGTGCTTTCCCAGAATATGTAATTTAAGATTTTTCTTCGTCTTAGATTTGAATTCACAGTTATTGCAACGAAATAGTAAAACTTCGTTGTCTCTTTTATGTCGATACTTTATATGTTGTGTTAAAGAACTTTTTGTTTTTCCTTTGTAGTCACACTTATTACAGTTGTACCATTTTATTTTTTCTGGTGCTGTGTGTTTTCTTATTACATGGTTTCTAAAGCTGTCATTACGAGTTGTTTTGTATGAACAATAGGAACACTGATTTATAGCTAAAGAATTCTTAGTAGTATTGTCTTGACAATTGAAATTATGTTTTAAGAAAATTAATAATGAAAATGTTGAAAAATTGCAGATATTGCATAAGTAACATTTTGCACAAATAGATGTGAATACATTTTTCTTGTTTGTGGAATGAACCTTTTCATAATGACCCCAATAAAAAATTTGAATATTTGTTTTAAAATTGCACTGTGTGCAATGATATATCATATCTAAACTATTCTTCTCACAATAAAAATACGTATTTTTATCCATTTTAGTTGAAAGTTTTATAATAAAACAATAATTGTTGGATTACTTATAACACTTATAACCTAAAACTATATAACAGCCAATCAAAATTTAAATAAACAGATTATACCTTTTACCTTTAAATTTTATAAACAACTTTATAAATAAATAGTTTTGTTAAATTTTAGATGTGAAGAGTTATTATAAAGTATGAAAGTATTTTATGATGACAAACACAAAAATCGATCTTATAAAACAACAAGACGGTAAAATGATTCAGAGATGCGCATGGGACCAGACTTTTTAGATCGACTGTACACTACATGTAATTTTTGGTGAAAATGCCTATTGCCAACCTCAAATTTGAAATATTACCGACAAGTCCCTAAAAGTTATAGGTTGGTAACAATAGTTAATCTTTTTTTATTGCGCACGTTTTTTACTTGTTTCCAAAAGTTATGAATGAGTGAAATTTTAAAATAAAAATGTCTTAAAGAGGTTGTATACCAAAAAACAAAAATATGATAAACGAAATTCTAAGAACAAATTTGCCGTTTCGGAAATATTGAAGACCAAAGTGTTAAAAACGTTGACGTAACGTCATACCGACATATTCCGTTCCGTCTCATATGTTATGAGATTGTTTATGTCTCGTCTGTTATAGAACTTTGCAGTTTTTCATTATTTTTTTACTCTTTATGGTGTTTGGTTTTGAACCAAGGTGTACCAAAAATAATTTAAGTAAACTACTCAACAATTGAAGTGATCCACTCTATAATAAGTGATGTTTTCATTTTCATACAACATATATCTTTAAAAAACCGTTATTAAAATACAAGCCAAGTAAAAAAAGAAAGGTACGTATGCGTTACAACATCGTAAATCAGTATATTTGATTATTTATTCAACTTTTTACAAAAACAATAAATACCCCCAGCAATATTTTGTAAACACATATTGTATTTACATATTTATTTATTAAACATATTGTATAAATTAATATCTAGTAGGACCACCTCTAGCCCTATAGATAGCTATACATCTCCTAGACATACTTTCTATTAAATTATTCATGACTTCTTGAGGTACTGCTTCCCATTTCTGTTCCAACATGTTTTGAAGCTTCTCAAAAGTTTCTAGTTGGACATCTTGTTCCGATAACCAGTGCTCTATGTACGACCATAGATGTTTGATGGGGTTGCAATCAGGGAAGCGTGCCAGCCACACCATTCGTTCAATACCATGTGCATTAAGAACATTGTTCACAATCCGAGCACGGTGCGGTCGTGCATTATTATCCACAAACACAAACTCATTTCCAAAATTATTGGCAAAAGGGACTACAATTGGTAGAATACACATATTCCTATAACCTTGTGCATTTATGCATAACACCCGTAGTGCCACAATCTCTGTGCGGCCATTAAAAATAATACCTCCCCAAAGAGTAACACCACCTCCTCCGAAAGGTACCCTGTGCTCTCGCATTTCTTCACGGTACGTCTTGTTCGGGCGTCGCCACACTCTAATACGCCTATCCAAACAACAAAGGATAAATCAAGACTTATCTGCAAACATACAACGGGACCATTCGTCCTGGGTCCAGTTCAAATGAGCTTCCCCCCAATGTCGCCGTTGTACTCGATGTTGCGGGGTTAACAGTGGGCATGGCACACGTCTTCTAGCACTTAAGCCATATTTGTGTAGCTTTCGTCAAACTGTTTGAGTAAAAAAATAACTACTCCAGTAACTCGTCGTAGCGCGTTATTTAACTGAGTAGCGTTGTAGGCAGGGTTTCGGCGAGCAGTAATTTGTAAAAAACGGGTTTGTCTTGAAGTTAGACTGCGTGCACGACTTTCACCATGTCTGAAACGAGGAGTTCCACATTCTTGAAAGCCATTAATGGTTCTATTGATCACCCCATGTGTCACATTAAAAATTCGCGCCACTTCGCGATGAGATAAGCCTTTCTGCACCATGTGAACCATATACTGCAATTCTCGGTCAGATAAACGCTGTTGAAGCATTACAAATTAAGGATATTAAGTCACCCTCAATGATACTTTTAACGTGTCAATTTAATATTGCTGAAAAAGACACTCAGTTAAATTCTCATTTTGCTTGTTTTGTCAGATAAAACTGCGAAAAAGCCTGTTTTTAAAATTAACACCTAAAAACTGCCACTAGATAGACCATAAAATACTTCAGATAGGCAAAAGAGTACAAAAGAACAACAAGAATCAATCCTGTCTAATTAACAATTTTTGTGGTGGATTACTTCAATTATTGATCAGTTTATGTTGAAGAAGAATCCGAATAATCTGCAGAACAACGAAAATCTCGAAAGAATTAACAACATATCTTGGTGTAGGTGCAGAAATTATGTAGTTGTTATTTAGGCCAAAACCTAAAGAATGTTTATGTTGTGTTGAGAATAAACTAGAGTTGAGAACAAATGATAAAAATGAACTAGTGTAGTAATACATACCACCAAGCATTTAAGAATATAGTTTAAAGTTTCGATTCTTTTAAAATTTGCCATTTTTGATAACTTTCAGTAACCACAAACAATAAAAAAATACAAATGCTTGCTTGATTTGATGTCGGTATGACGTCACCCGTTTAACTTTGTTTTTTTTGCTATTTAAAAACCAAAGATAGTAGTGACTTGCGGTTTTGATTTTTAATCTTAGAAATATCTTAAGAATTTTTAGAAGTTTTCATAAAATTTTGGTTTACTGCCCCTTTAAAAAAAGTAAATTTGTATATAAAAATAAATCGCTTTGCATAAAAATAACTAAAAATTCAAAACAATTTTTCAAAATCAAATTTCATTCATAACTTATCCGCTACATCAGTAAGTTTTTATTTGGTCTCAAAAATCATCTTTTTAGAACATTTCTACATTATTTTCGGTGTAATTTAAGGGATTGTAAAATAATACCAGTTTTTTTGACATAGATAATTTACTAAATAGATTAATAAAATAAAAGACTTATTGAATGATAAAAAAACCAAATAAAATCGAGAAAATCAATTAATCTTTATTTATTAATCAAAGTAATAAGTATTTGATTAATCAGAATAAACGATTAATCGATAATCGGAATAATCAAAAATCGATTAATTGAAATACATAATCGATTAAATTAAATAAGCGATTTTCGATTATTTAAAATGAAAATCGCCCAGCCCTACTTGTCACATCATCCACAAAAATTAAATGTTTAATGTGGTTAAACAAGCAACCAAAAGTTACTAAAAAATGCAGCCAAATTTTAAAACTAACGAGTGTTAATAATAAATTTACATAAAATAGCTGAAAGAAATTTAGTTCTAAATACATTTTTAAGTAGACTTTGAGCCATCCTTTATACCACCTTAAGTAATAATTTAAATATCGTTCGCTAAATAAGTGAAAAAAATTCTCTAAATTTATTGGCTATAAGAAAACCGTTAGGATCTGTTCTGAAGCTGCCGTATGACGTCATTTGAAAATACCTAATTTGTCGTAGATTGAGGCATACTTTAAAAATTTTATTACAAAAAGAGATAAGACCGTGAAAAGACTATACTATACCAGGAGTGGCTTTTTCTTCTTGTCGATGTTGTAGTAGTCTCTAGCTTGGCCAGAAGGATAGTAAAAAGATACTAAATACCACTAATAATATTAAAAGCGTTAATAAAGTAACAGTTAAAAGATTTGGCTATAATTACGTGATCTCCTCTGTGACTACAAATCGTTGAATACAGATATAAAGTGATGAAATTAGTTTTTTACCCTTTTGATACCGACCTGCGAGAATCTGGGAACCTTTAAGAGATGGTGGCGAAAGAGTGGTTCTCAGCTATTTTAGAAGGAAATATTAATTATACGAGATTTAACCCGTTAGCGATCAACTCGTCAAAGACTAGAAATCTGCAATTCAAGTGAATTGCTAATTTGGAGCTCTCGGCGCCATCTACTCGTCGAAGACTAGGAATCTGCGCTTGAACAAAAAAATAAGTCGACTAGCCTAAAGAATGTCAGAGCACTCTCTGACGGTAGCTTTTCTTGAGGTTCATTTTATTATAGCCAAATTTTGTGTGACGTTAGAGATTTTACATGACTGCAAGCGGGGGTACTTGGCGTGTTTTCTAACAGCTTCTTTAAAAAATTAATTAATTATTAGCGATTTTGGTTTGAATAATGGATTGTTGTTATGGCTTTTCTTTGATTATATACTTGGGTGATGCTTCTGTCTTTGAAAATCTGTGATTTTAGACTCAAAATTTTTGTATAGAGATAAAATATAAACAATTTTGCGGCTGCTGAAACATTTAAACAATTTATTATGTTAATTATTAGATTTTTATGATTTCGAGCTTGGTAAATTATAAACCCATTCCGGGGTTGGTTAGCTAATAAATTAAATTACAATTAGCTTACAATTAAATTATTAATAAACACGTTTTTTTAACAAAAACATATTTTTATTATTTTAGTAACAAAATTTTTATTTTTTTCTAAGTTGGCAACAAATGTTTTGTCTCGCTCGCTCTTCTGTATTTAGAAAAAGACAGAATCTTTACTCCGCCTCTTTTCTCCCACTTTCTATCTTTAGGCATTTTTCAGTTTAGTAGGTTTTGAATGGTTTCCATGGAATTGAGGTTGTATACAAATAAACAAATTAAATAAAAATTTCCTTTTAGTCTTGTTAGTGTTGTCGTGCCTAAAAATGGAAAATAATGGTGGAAAAATCGCTTTCGAAGCAGAAGGCCATTCAAACCACGTATGTAAAGCTCTAAGTTCAATGCTGGAAAAGCAATATTTAGTAGATATTGCTGTTGTGTGTGGAAACCATACAGTACTTGTTCACAAATTTGTACTTGCTGCAAACAGTGCCTACTTTAAAGTAAGTTACTGAAAAAAATCATTATGCAATTCTATTAACTTTCAATTATAGGAACATCTTCAAAATAAAGCAATTGAACAAGTCCTAATAAGTGGTTTAGATTTTACAATTATGAAGTCATTAATTGAGTATATGTATTCAGCAGAATGTGTTATTTCAGAACACCATCTCAGCCATTTCATTGCTGCCGTTAAATTTTTCAAAATTATAGGATTAGAAGATTCTTTTACTGGAAAAGAGTACCAGAATTTAGCAGGTATGTAGGTTGCAGAGTAGGACACAAAATTTAAAAACAATATTTGTTTACTTTTGCTAACTTTTTATAAATTCAAGTTTCTCATTCTTTTTAACTACCAAATCGGTAATTGTTTACTATAGCGAGAATCGTTAAAAATGATTGTTTTTGAATATGTTATACATCAAATTAAAGCAAATTACTTGCAGATTACGGTTCTGGTGGCAAAAAGTAAAAAACTATTCAAATTAAAGCATAAGAACAACAAACCTGCCTTTCCTGAACCACAACAATCTTGCATTAAACCGTCATTTAAAGGGTGCCACACTTAATTTGTGTTGTACTGTTTGACTCTGTTGTGTAATAATTCCATTTTCAAATAGTAATAATAAAATTGATGGTCGTTAAACCTATTTTTCATTCAATTTAGTTAACATAACCTTCTAACTTTAAAATCTGGCAGTGGACGAATTATCACGATTGATCACGAATGCTAACGAATCACAACATCCCGCTCGTTCAGATCCCAAAGAAGTAAATAAAAATAGATTGCTCTTTCCAACCATTTTTTATTTGGTATTTCAACATTTAAAAAAAAGTTTTTAACTTTAAATTGATTTGCTTTTATCCCAATAACGATATATGTAATTCCTTTTTTTCATTTTTGAAAAGGGTACTTATAAAAATAGTGGTCAATAGCGTCAGCCCGAGGATTGACTTAGTTCGAGGATGTTTTTGATAGGTCTAGGCCTCTACCACGCGAAAAAGGTACTCATGAAAAAGGTTGTCAATAGCGTCAGCCCGAGGATTGATTTACTTCGAGGATGTTTTTGATAGGTCTAGAGGGCGAAGCCCTCTACCAGTCGAAAAAGTTACATATAAAAAAAGCGGTCAATAGCGTCAGCCCGAGGATTGACTTACCTCGAGGATGTTTTTGATAGGCCTAGAGGGCGAAGCCCTCTACCACGCGAAAAAGGTACTTATGAAAAAGGCGGTCAATAGCGTCAGCCCGAGGATTGACTTAGTTCGAGGATGTTTTTGATAGGTCTAGGCGTCTACCACGCGAAAAAGGTACTTATGAAAAAGGTGGTCAATAGCGTCAGCCCGAGGATTGACTTACTTCGAGGATGTTTTTGATAGGTCTAGAGGGCGAAGCCCTCTACCACGCGAAAAAGGTATTTATGAAAAAGGTGGTCAATAGCGTCAGCTCGAGGATTGACTTACTGTGAGGATGTTTTTAACAGGTCTACAGGACGAGGCCCTCTACTACGCAAAAAAGGTACTTATAAAAAAGGCGGTCAATAACGTCAGCCCGAGGATTGACTTACTTCGAGGATGTTTTTGACAGGTCCAGAAGGCGAAGCCCTCTACCAGGCGAAATAGATACATGTAAAAAAGGCGGTCAATAGCGTCAGCCCGAGGATTGACTTACCTCGAGGATGTTTTTGATAGGTCTAGAGGGCGAAGCCCTCTACCACGCGAAAAAAGTACTTATAAAAAAGGCGGTCAATAGCGTCAGCCCGAGGATTGACTTACTTCGAGGATGTTTTTGACAGGTCTAGAGGGCGAAGCCCTCTACCACGCGAAAAAGATACATATAAAAAAGGCGGTCAATAGCGTCAGCCCGAGGATTGACTTACCTCGAGGATGTTTTTAATAGGTGTAGGGGGCGAAGCCCTCTACCACGCGAAAAAGATACATATAAAAAAGTCGGTCAATAGCGTCAGCCCGAGCATTGACTTACTTCGAGGATGTTTTTGATAGGTCTAGAGGGCGAAGCTGTCTACCACGCAAAAGATGTACTTATAACAAAGGTGGTCAATAGCGTCAGCCCGAGAGTTGACTTACTTCGAGGATGTTTTTTGCAGGTATAGATGACAAAACTATTTCATTACGCGTCACTTTTACCAGCGCTATTTTATTCCGGAGCCATTAAACTTACTACATAGTTTTAAAATTTCGTAATTCGATCTAAAAATCTTCGACTTCGGACAATTGTTTAATCGAAATAATGTTTTCGATATTATGTAATTTAAACCACAGTAGGTCTATACTATAGAAAAAAGAGATTAGATGTGGTGACAGAGTGTAACAGTTAAAAATAAAACCTATAAAGTATGTTTTTTACTTTTTTCAATTAAAAAATTTGGTGTTTGAACAAAATAGTGAAAGTTTTTTAAAGAAAAATTTTTAAACCAAATTTTTGTAAACCGGAAAAACCATAAAATTTTACCAATTTCTATCTATTTTGTTTAATTCTGTGGTAACAAATGTCATTTTTTGACAGCTTACAGAAAAGTGAGAAAAAGTGTAATATAATTGATTTTTTTTCAAAAGTGTTTAAAAATTTTACTGTTTTGCCACCAGATTCACATTGTAGACGCAATTACCTTTCATTTGATGGGTTACACATGAATAAGTAACGTATATTAAAGATTCTCGCTATAGTAAACTGTTACCCCCAAATCTTTCAATAAAAATATTAGAGATCGTTCAGAAACCTCACATTCAATAGTTTTCAAAAAGACTTCATTACACTGTGAAAAAATTTATGATTGTTCTTATAGAAGTGTAAACATTATTCAATTTAATATTTTTTGATAAAAGTTTGTCCTTGAACAAGGTGCACAGAGAGTACAGAGTGTACAAGTCGGACAAAAAAAATGACTTATTTTATTTAATTAAAAAATAAAAATAAAAGAATAAAAATAAAAATTAAATTAACTATTTACGATCGGGATATTTATATAAATGAAACATTAAGTTTTTAAGTTTTTGTTGTTATTGTTAACATTTATAAAAATAATGCGTTGGTCAACAAAACAGCGGTTATCTCAAGGAGGTTAGATGGAAAGAAGAGAGTACGCCCTATACTTCCCGTGTAAACAGTTTGGTACCAGTTTATAATAGGTTTCAAATGAAGCGCAGAATCGACAGATCCTGTTTGGTTGTTTACAAACAAACGTTGTTTTGTTTTTGTTAATATTTTTTTTTGGTCTATGTGAATTGATTGTTAATATTTTTTGTTATTGTTGTTGTCGTTTTGTTGTGTTTTTATTTTTTGTTTAAACTTTTTACACTACATTGTGTGACGCTACTGACTTCAACCTCGTGATGCGCCTGCTTTCAGTACCAGTTTATAGCTTTGCGCAGTGAAGGCGGCAAGTCCATTTTTTTCAAGTTGTACTCTCTCTACAATCTAACCTCTTTGGGTTATCTATTTCGCCAAATTTATACAGTTGAATACAAAAATAGCCGTTTCAAAGTGATTTCCAGTAGATATCCAAATGTTTCAGTTCTTTTAAATTTCAGAGTATATTTGCAAACATCTTATGGCTTTATGAACTTTCAGAATTAACTGAAAAACACTTTTATGTTTTTCAATGATCTAATAACGTTTTTTTAAATAGAATAGTATATATTTTTTTAAATACAGGGTGTTTCATGAGTGATAATGAGCCTGCGAAACTGAAAATACAACCAGCAATACAATTCCAAAGTTAACGTAGGTATTTTTTTTGTTTACAAATACATTAAATAAAAAATCATTTAATTATTCAGTTAACTGAAGAGAAACTAATGCCACTTGCTTGTAAGATCATTTTTTGGCTTACATGTGAACAGGACCTGTAGCTGTTCTTGCTCTTGGCTTTTTCAAAGGTGGCCAATTTTTCCTTAAGGTAGTTTCAAGTCGTTCAAATATGGTGTCAGCAAGAGTTCTTCTCTACCCGGAAAACGTTGTCTGCACAAACTCATCGCGGCAGAGGCATTTTTTCCCCATATATCATCATTATGTCGGTTTTTTCATCGTTTAAATACATTTTTTTATCAATGACAGATTTGACAAATAAAAAAATAAATATTAAAATAAAATATAATTTGAAATCAATATCATCTACGTTAACTCTGGAATTGTATTGCTGGTTGTATTTTCAGCGTCGCAGGCTTATTATTGAGCTCTGTTATTATTTATTATTGTTATTGTTTCTATGCCAACGTAATGCTTATATTATAATACAGGACTCGCTCGGTCCGATGTCGGTATGACGTCCACCTGTTTCAAAACTAAATGTCGTAGCTACTTGAATTTTTATTTTTAATCTCAGATATTTTTTTAAAATTTTCAGAGGCTTTTATAAAATTTTGGTTTATTGCTTCTTTAAAAACACTTTATCATTCTTCTTCAATGATTTAATAACTTTTTTTAAAAAGAACAATATATACTTTTTAAAATATACCTACTTCTGTAGCTTATTCTAATTTACATTTTTTTTTTCTTAATTTCAATTTGCTTTATTTACTTTTTCAAATTTTTTTAGTTGTTTTAGTGCACTTTTACGGAATTTCCTTTAACTCTTCTCCTTTGCTTTTTCCTAGATACAATTTTTACCTGTACCCAAATTTCCTTTTTTTAATTGAATATAATCTTTCCAGCCGATGAAGTGCGTATTCCTGAACCGAAATTTATATGTACTCCACCAAAATTTGCTTGTAAACCTAATTCCGCCAAATCCTCAACTCCAAAAATGAATTATGCTCTAAGTAATGTCAACGGACAACAACAATCTTTTGGAAGCAAAATTGGTAATGCTTGCGCTAAAGAAGCTGAAGCTAGTGGCATTGCATTGGCTACTTTGCAAAAATCTATGGCAAGCTCATCTCAAATCCATACCGTTATTGTGGATGACTCGCATAATCAAGCTACTGTTGAGAATTTTATACCTCTTGTAGAAGATGGTAATGCTGAAAATATTCGTGAAGTACATGTAGGTAATAGAAGACTTCCTGAAGAGACTATTACTAGTGACAAATCGTTTAATCCTGATTCTCTATCAAACAATGAAGGTTTGCAGTCTGAGGAAATAGAGCACTTGGAAAATAATGACGTGGAATATGTATTTCAAACGGAGGATGGAAACTTCGTCAAATTTACAGATAAGTCATTACTTAATTTATCAAACAATCCCTTTGACTGTCAGATCGTTGCGAATGCGGAAAATCTTCATGTTGAGACAGAAAATCTAAACTTACCTTCTGACGTAATGGCTGATAATTCAATGCAATTACTGGAGAATGATAACTTAAATTCTGAGGTCAACACTTCTAAGAATTTTGATGATTTGGACAATGAATTTTTGTATATTGCTGATACTGATGAAGTACTTCCAGAATAACCCATTGTATTTACGGAAGACATATTTTTTTCAGAGCCACCAACTAATGTGAGAATAGAAGAAATATTTTTTTTCTTTTGAATGTTATTTAATTTTAGCGTTTCTAATTTAATTTGTGTTATTGTTCGTGTTATATTTTGTTAATGTGTTTCATTAGGTGACTTCTTTGTTAGTAGTGGCAAGTCAAATAGTTGCTTTAACCGTTCTTTTGAAAATGTTATTTAATTTCACATTTTTGTAAAATTATGTATTTATTGATTTGAGAATTAAAACAACTAGAAACTTTGTAATGTTTTAATCTTAATTTTGTACATATTTTAACAATCTCTGGTCTTGTAACTGCAACATCACAGAATGTTAGAAATTTAAAGAAGAGCACCGCGTAATTTGCTTTTATAAAATCTTAGTTTATTGTTGTTGAAAGTACTTTCTTACAAGCGAAGGAAATAATCAAAAAATGGCGGCTCACGAAAGGAGTAATTTTAAATTTGACAAAATTATGACAATAATTAAAAGTGAGTAAAGATTTATATATATACAATGGCGCAGTTTAAGTTTTTATAATTTTCAAAAATTTTGTACTCAATCAAAATAAAGTTTTATTGTGGTTAGTTTTTGAGATATTTGGGTTGTTTCTTCATATATTTTTGTCAATTTTTTTTTCGGTAAAATTCACTTTTTGAAATAATTTGTTTTAATTTCAAACTCAATCTTAATTACATGCTATTATTATTATAAATTCTAATAACACAATTTTTACACCTACTTATAGTAGGACAAGCCATTTCTGATAAAAAAAATTCGATAAGAGCTGTTGATGCAGTAGTTCCGTTGTAGTATTTTTGTCTCCCAGAATTTTTGAAGCAATTTGTTTTTTATTTTCTTCTGCCGTGTCTATATAACCCTTCGCCACTGTATTCGAGCGCCAGCTCCCATGACGCTTTACTGTTAAAAAATCAGCTCCCGAATTAGCAAGCAACGAAGTAGATGAGCGCCTATAACAATGTCCCGTAAATCTTGCTGGATTAGGTAACTGAAGAAAAGTAGCAATATTCTTGGGGAAAGCAGCAAAAACAGGTAACTTTATACACTTCTGGTTTCTGTATCCTAAAAAAAACGTCTACTACTGGCGTTATTAGGGCGAAGTGCAGTATATTTTCGAATTAATTCTAACATGTTGACTCTATCAATTCCGCCTGACGTAATAAAAATTTTTCTGGATATTTTTGTTTAGTATTAGAACATGGAAGAATTGTCCCTGATCTTTGACATCTTCCAAAAGCATGCTGGTAAGTTTTTGAATTCTACAAACTCCACCAACTCAAATAATTAAAACAACCATAAAATTAACATTACTTAGTAAGAATAATTTATGCATAAAAAGAGTACAGTACCTTCATTAAAAAAAATTATCATTTGCTTTTTGTAAATCTTTGCTAATATCTTGTTTAGTGAAAATTTGCAAATTTTTAGCACGATATCCTTTAGATTTTCTTTTCAGAAAGGCGATTAAATGCACGTATTTACTGATGTCAACATTCTTCATTTTCATTATTGTCCTAATCATAGAATAAAAAGCCCAGAGACTCGATGATTTATACTGTTTTGATAAATGATCAAAATATTCAAGTCGAATCTTCTCATGCGTAATATTTTTAACATTTTTCTCGTCGCACCATGAACTGAACCGTTGAAATACCATCTCGTACTTTTTTTTGTACTTCTCTGGCACTTGTCGCCGCTTCTTCGATACCAGAAGGTAAACTTTCTGAGTCACTCATGTTTACAACTTTCTTATTTTTACCACAAAACATAATTTTTACTAATTATCTCAAAATGGTGAGGTTTGTTTGAAAAATTTTAAGCGATTGCCATAAAGCTTACTGAACATATTCATAGGTCACCTTACTTTTGAGTTTTGATGTAACTTACTGCACTGTACTTACAGAAGCAAAATAAAGATGTATTTAAAACAACATGTAAAAGAAAAACACATGTTAAAAGAAGAGAATGAGAAGTTTTTCTCCAGTGAAACACTAAAAAATGTATCTAAATTTAAAACTAACACACTTATAAATAAAACTATATTTAAAGAAGATATTAAAAGACATATCATCAACGCTATACAATTCCAAAGGAGATACGGAGGTACTAATGTGAAAAATGAACCTACTTAAGCAAATGAAAACAATATTTAGTATTTTATGTAAAAGTATAACATTGTAACTCATAAATTACAAAGTAATTAATATTAATAAAACACAATAAAGTTATACATTCAGTCATAAATAGTCTTTCTTTACAGTCTGTAAGTTCTTTGTCTTACTTCTTGACCTTAGCTTCATAGCTATGTAGCCAAATAGCACCAACGGCATTTCGAACCATTCGGAATGAGAAGAGTCACAGCCCCTTTGTCAGTGACGAGTTGATCACACCGCGGATAATCCTTTGAACTCTCTTAGTATTACTGATCTACAAAATGCAATTTTGAATAAAGATTAAAATTAACTGAGCGTCTACTGGTATATACTGGTATTAAACTAAAAATTTATTATAAAACGTATAACAAAAATTTTTTAATATGAAACAACTACAAGTTTTTCTAATCAAAATAATCCGATTTAACGTAAGTTACCATTATACCAAGTTGCTCCAGATATCAAGTAGGTTCGTATAAATTATACGCGGATCTCTCTTAATCTGTACAATAATAAAAAAAAGAGTAAAAAACTGATTACTAAATACAAAGCTCAAAAAATGTGAGCCGTTTTTAGACTTTTATGCAACCCGCTTGACACATCAGCAGCAGTAGGACAAGGTTCCAATGGTGTTCTTATGGCGAATAAATTTTGAGAATTTTTTTCACTTATTTAAGGAACGATATTCAAATTATTATTTAAGGTGGCATTAAAAAAATAACAAGTTTATTAAAAAATGTAGTTAAAACTAAATTTCTTTCAACTGTTTTATGTGAATTAATTATTAAAACTCAAATTTTCAAATTACCCGCAATTTTAGTAACTTTTGATTGTTTTTGACAGATAAACAACTTGGGGGTTAAAATTGTGTATTTTTAGCTATTTTAAACGTGTTTTGATTGTTATACACCTTTTATTCTTTGGACTATTCCAAAACTATTCCTTGGATAATAAAATTAACAAATTAAAATGTACTCTGTTAAACCTGCTGGGGTCGAGAAAGCAAAAGTGAGGTTGTCTACTTCATTGTGACTTTTTATCTTTAATGGCTTTAGTAAACAGTCACCGCTTCACGAAAAATTCAACTCATATTTGGAATAGCCCTAAGAAAGCATCCATTACCCGTGAAATATTTCTTTTTTGCAAATAAACGTTTGAATAATGACCACAGAGATTATGACCCCACTTGCCTCTAAAATATAAAACGGAAACATCATTCACGTCAGCAGATGTAGTGTGGTAGGGTTGTTTTTTAGGAAAAATAAACTTTTACTTTATTTAAGATTTAAAGGAAAATCTTAAGAGATGTTATTAATAAGGCCATAAGCGGTTCCTAATCTACAAATCTAATAAATTTATATTTTGAACGTAGGCCTTCCCTGAGGTTTAATATTATGAAAATACCAACCCGGGGATCGGAAATCAAGTGCTTTAGGGGTAAGAGGTGTAGTCTAAGATCTTTACCATCATTTAAAAACAAGACTCAGTTTTTAACTTAAATACAAAATATATTAAAAGATATTTAGTTAATACAGCAAATTAATTAATGACATAATTTTGATATAATCTTAAACATTAACATAAAACTCAAGTAAAACTTTTGGTCATAAACGAAACAAGAAATAAACAATACATTAATCTTTAAATACGAAATTACACCATAATATAACCTGATAAAATCTATAACAATTAAAAATTACTTCCAAATTAGGACAAACAAATGTAAATGTTTTTTTTTTAACTTTTTAACACGATCTTTAACAATTTTCCTACTTTAAATGATTACAATAATTCAGATCCAATATCGTTTAATTAAATCAATAACAAAAACCAACACTTGGAAACTAGTGAGTGTCAATCATTAATTTCCATAAAACTGAATTTATACTAAAGCACATTTTATCTGTTTTAAAATCCAAAGCGGTTACATAAACAATAAAAACTATTATAAGTTTCGAAATTAATAAAAGAATGATTAATCAACTACAATTTAGCAATTAATCTGACAATCAATGAATTAAATAAATTCAACAACAAATAAACCAAGCTAATTTTACCTTAAATTAATCGTTCTTTTATTACAACTATTTTTCAATTACTTTAACAAATCTTAAAACCAAAAATATTCTTAAATGAAGGAGAGGATAATGCGTTTCGGATATGTGATTAAATACGCAAATTCATTACTCAAACTCAACATTTAGAAAGCACAAATAGATGATTTACTTAATGCAGTTCCAACAACAACTCTCAATTAATAATTATGAACTAATCTTTTCTTTCAAAATTCAAGGGTCATGAGTGGTTAAAAATCAATAATTTCTCTATTTTTGCAAAATAAAATTCTCTTTTATAATCAAAACTAATTCCCAATCAATTCTCAATAAACAAAGCATCTTTTAACTATTAAAACTTAAGTTACCAATAACTTTTTATTCCAAAATCAAATATTCAACTCAAAAACGTTCAGATGCAAATCCAGTCCCAAAGCAATTACATATTCAACAATCTTTTCGAAAAACTATGTGTAATTACCAAAAATCCCGTGAATAAGTTACTTAAAGCCATTTCATAAATCAGAATAAAAATCAGTTTAGCTTCTAAAGCCATAGTTAGAATTTTGAATTACAAAAACATTCGGTAACAAGTCAAACAAATCGGACTTACTGTCTTCACTGGGTGACACTTGGGTTCAGATGACTTTCGGACTGGCTTCTATTGCACACACATTTATGAACTTATTTAATTATTTTATAATAATTGGGGAGAAGTGCACATATTAACCACACTTGGAGGTCTATTGTTATCCCATTTTTGGGTGAAAGCTTTTATATCATCCCAAGTAAGGCCACACGTGGGAAACAGCGTCACTTTGACCATGTAAAGTTATTTTTGACTCTCATGATCTCAATTATTGCCTTGAACGTTGAACAACAACGCGTCATCAGTTACGAGTCTCTTTGTTTAAGCTGAATTCGTCATCTGACTTTGAGGAGTCATTTTATTGAAAAAATCATAAACTTATTTTTGTGAACTAGCCTTGTTTTAAAACAAAGAAACTGCGTGACTCTATAAAAATTTGACCATGTTAAACTCATAAAAATCTGGATCGCTTCTGTATGACACATTGCTTTGTTCTCTCGCTGACATTGAACGTTTATATTTAGAAATAATTCAATACAATGTAATGAATTTTAAAGACTTTTAAACAGGGTAGTGTTTCTACCCCACCACAGTAGGTGTTGATTGACGTAACTCAAAAGTCTAAAAAATACGATAAAAACTCAAAAATAATAAATGTTATTAAACTTCACTGACTTCTGTTAAAAGCAATTTTCACAAGCAATCAAAACTTACTAAAAAAATGCGCGCAAATTTGAAAATTATCAAATTTTTATAATTAATTTACATAAAACAGTTGAAAGAAATTTAGTTTTAACTACATTTATAAATAAACTTGGCAGTTTCCTTTATGCCACCTTGAATAATAATTTGAATATCGTTCGCTAAAAAGTGAAAAAAATTCTCAAAGTTTATTGGCCATAAGAAAACCATTAAGATCTGTCTAGAGGTTGTGCCGTATGACGTCATTTAAAAAAGCCTAATACTTATCAGTGAAGTATTATTAATAGGTAGTTGCATATAAGTATGTATTAAAAGGCCAATCAGACATGAGTTTTATTATGTTGATTTTTTCTGTTTCCCTCTTTTCAAAAAAATTATTTTGCTCGGCTGTTAAAATAGGGTCACTTAATATAATTCAGTGATCCTATGTTAAAATAGGGTCACTTGATATAATTAAGGGTAGCGCCAACTCTCTATCTCTCTCTTGGACCTCTCTTTTAATTTGAACCCAAGCTATACTAAACTAATTACCAATGTAGGCAACATAATAATCCAAAATCCCTAGAAATGCATTCAAAACTATTTCTATCTTTGTTTTACTCATGCGTGCAATAGCTATCTCTTTTAATTTGAACCCACGTCACGAACTTCCCACGTCTAGTGAATTCCATTGGCGCTAGCCGTATATCAAGTGATCCTATGTTAAAAAGTTGTACAGCGCTACTAGTGTTGTGATATCAAACTAACGGTTTTGAGGGCAACTATCGATGTAGAATTGTAGATGTAGACTGTAGAGTGGTTGAGTGGCATACCTAACCTATGCCTTGAATTATAATAACATTTTTCCACGTAATAAATGACATAAAAGTTATCAAATTCTATAAAAATACCGAAATTTATATGGATTTATAGCAAGTATGATTTGCATATTATTTATTTACATCGATTGGCCGAATATTAAATTTTTATACATTTTTAGGTTAAGTAATTCAACAAAAATTTTGATGATTTTTTTAGTTGAAGAAGGCAAGAGATCTATTTCTAATGAGGTAGGAAATTTAGAGGTCACTTCTTAAAAATATTTTTTTTATTTAGTATATTTCAGCTACTCACAATAACAGGACCAAAGGTTGCCATAATAATTTTAAAATACTTAAAATAATTTTAAAATAATTCTTTTATTATAAAACTTTCGACTAAAATGGATTGTGAGAAGAATAGTTTAGATATATATCATTGCAAAGAGTGCAACTTCAAAACAAATATTTTAATTTCATTTTGGAATCATTTACAAAAAGTCCACACAAAAAACCAGAAATGTCCATTTATATTTATTTGTGAAGACTGTTTCTTATGCAGATATTGCAGTTTCTCAACATTTTCATTATTAGTTTTATTAAAACATAATTTAACATGTCAAGAAAATACTAAGAAGAAACAGCTTATTATTGCTAAATGTCAATGTTCCTATTGTTCATTCAAAACAACTCGTAATTACGTCTTAAAAAACCATATAATAAGAAAACATACAGCACCAGAAAATATTAAATGGTACAAATGTGATAAGTGTGATTTCAAAGGAAAAACAAAACAAAATTTAAAACAACATGTAATATATCGACATAAATCAGACAATGAAATTTTGTTATATTCTTGTAATCACTGTGAATACAAATGCAAGTCAAAATGTAATCTTGGGAGACATATTTTGATGAAGCACACAGCACCAGAAAATATCAAATGGTACAGATGTGATAAATGTAATTACAAAGGAAAAAGAAAAGATACTTTAATAAGTCATATAAATAGTCGACATAAATCAGAAAATATCAAATGGTACAAATGTGATAAGTGTGACTACAAATCAAAAATAAAAACAAACTTAAACCTACATGTAAAATATCGACATAAATCAGACAATGAAGTATTGTTACATTATTGCAATCACTGTGAATACAAGTCCATATGGAAGCAACTTGTTAAAAGACACATTCTAATAAAGCACACACCACAAGAAAATGTCTTAAAATATGAATGTAACAAATGCAAGTACAAAACATTAGATAAAGGAAGCTTAAAAACACATATTATTTCACGTCACACAAGGTCGGAGGAAATACAATGGTTTCGATGTGAGCAGTGTTTCTACAAGAGCAAAATAAAAACAGGTTTAACAGCACATGTAAAAAGGCACCACATGTTAATAAAAAAAGAAGAAAAGATGATATTTTACTGCGACCATTGTGAATACAAAGCAAGGTTTAAGCATAATCTTAAAGAACACATCCTTAGAAAACATACACCACGTGAAAATCTCCCGAAATATGAATGTAACATGTGCAATTATAAAACTATAAAGAAATCGCATTTAAAAACTCATATTATTCGATGCCATACAGATCCAGATAAAATTCAGTGGTATCAATGTGAAGACTGTACTTACAAAAGTAAAATAAAAGCAGATTTAATAAAACATGTAAAAGAGAAACACTTGCCAAATGAAAATAAGTGGTTTCACTGCGATCATTGTGAATACAAATCAAAGACAAAAGGTAATCTTAAATCACACATTATTCGACGTCACACAACCTCGAAGGAAATACAATGACTTTAATGTGAGCACTGTACTATCGGCCAAAGTGAAAATGACGCGTCTATTATAAACTGTTTTGTTTAACAAATAAATTATTAAATTCATTTTTTGAATTTTGCATTTTATTACTCACAACAGTTACAATAAAGACTATATCGTGATACCCTGAATAAGTCACCCTTAATGTTGTACACACAAGCAATAAAGTTGACAAAATTAGTTCCCTGAAATACTTTATTCTTTAAATTAAACGCAGAAAACCCTAAAAACACACTACAAAACAAAAGCTTTTGCGATGTTGTTCACTGATACAGTGTTTCAAATTGGAACTAACAGGTGTCGCCCACTTTACAAAAATTGCCAATATAAAAATTTACAGACACAGAATTGTTGTATAGCGCTACTAGTGTTGTGATATCAAACTAACACTAACGGTTTATTGGGGGCAACTATCGATGTAGAGTGCCTGAATCTAGAGAGCATACCTAACCTATGCTTTGAATTATAACATTACCACATAATAAATGAAATAAAAGTTATCAAATTCTATAAAAATAACGAAATTTATTTGGATTTATAGCAAGTATGATTTACATATTATTTATTAAAATTTTGGTGATTTTCTAGTTGAAGAGGACAAGAGATCTATTTTAAATGAGGTAGGAAATTTAAGAGACCACTTCTCAAAATATTTATTTTTTTATAAAAGGTATTTGTTTTAGCTAGGTACTTACAATAACAGGACAAAAGGTCGCTATACTATAATAATAACTCTTTTATTATGAAGCTTTGACTAAAATGGATTGTGTGAAGAGTAGCTTAGATAAATATCGTTGCAAACAGTGCAATTTTGGAACAAATATTCGAATTTCTTTTTGGGATCACTTTCAAAAAGTCCACTCAAAAAACAAGAGTAGTCCATTTATTTCAGTTTCTGCAAACTGTTATTTATGCGAATTTTGCAATTTTTCAACATTCTCATTATTAGTTTTGCTAAAACATAATTTAAGATGTCAGGACAATCCTAAGAAGAAACAGTCTATTAGTAAAAATCAATGTCCTTATTGTTTACATCAAGAAAAACATGTTGGCAATTTGAAAAACCATATAATAACAAAACATACATCAGCAGAAGATATTAAATGGTACAAATGTGATAAATGTGACTACAAAGGAAAAACAAAAACAAATTTAATATATCATATAAAGAATAGACATAAATCAAAAAAAGAAGTTTTGTTATATTGTAATCACTGTGAATACAAATCAAAGTGGAAAAGCAATCTTGCAATTCACATTCTGGGAAAGCACACAGCACCTGGAAAAATCAAGTGGTACAGGTGTGATAACTGTGACTACAAAGGAAAAACAAAATCAAATTTAATATCACATATGAAGTATCGACATAAATCAGTCAATGACGTTTTGTCTTATTATTGCAAACACTGTGAATTCAAATCCAAGTTAAAAGTAAGTCTTAAAAAACATATTTTGGTAAAGCACTCAGCACCAGAAAAAATCAACTGGTACAAATGTGATGAGTGTCACTACAAAGCAAAAACAAAATCAAATTTAACACTTCATGTAGTGAATCGACATAAATCAAAGAATGAAGTTTTGTTATATTGCTGCAATCACTGTGAATTCAAATCTAAGCAGAAGATTACTCTTAAAACACACATAATTGCACGTCACACACCCTTAGAGAAAATAAAATGGTTTCAATGTGAGGAGTGTTCCTATAAGAGCAAAACAAAAACAGGTTTAACAGCACATGTGAAAAGGCACCACATGTTAAATAAAGTTGAAAAGATATTTTACTGCGATCATTGTGAATACAAATCAATGTTTAAGCATAATCTTAAAGAACACTTTCTTGCAAAACACACACCACGCGAAAATGTCCCCAGATATGAATGTAACACTTGCAATTATAAAACTATAAAGAAATCGCATTTAAAAACCCATATTATTCGATGTCATACAGATCCAGATAAAATTCAGTGGTATCAATGTGAGCATTGTACTTACAGAGGTAAAATAAAGGCAGATTTAACAATTCATGTAAGAGAGAGACACTTGCCAAATGAAAATAAGTGGTTTTCTTGCGATCATTGTGAATTCAAAGCCAAGACAAAGAGTAGTCTTAAAACACACATTATTCGACATCACACAACCTCGGAGGAAATACAATGACTTTAATGTGAGCATTGTATTTACAAAGACAAAATAAGATCAGCCTTCATGTACAGTCTTGATCACACATAATGAGACGGTCGGATCGGCCCGGATTGCATTGGTGAGCCAGCAGTACTCATTCTGACAAGACTTATTTTGTATTTTTATAATTAATAGTAATAATAATAATGTTTATTTGTGTTAGCATATTATACAAAATATTTACACCCGTCAGTATAAGATTTACATTTTTATATTAGTTGCATATTAAATCAAAGTATTTGTAAAAGCAAAACATTTTTGTCATATTATTGTTTCTAATAAAAATTAAAGGCTTTGTTTATAATTTAATTTTCAAATATAGTCAAAGGATACTTATTGGCATTTTATGACTATAATAAAACGACATCTTATTAAATATTTTATTGTCGTATTTATGGAGTCCGGAAGTCCTGACGTCAAAAGTGTGCGAAATTTTGAAACACTGTCATTCGATAAAAATACTTTGAAAAAGTCGACCTTAGTGCACATGTACAGAATAAGGTTGAATTTACAAAGATAAATACACTAAATAAAATAAATAAGACCTAAAAATGTCGATATTCGATACCCTAAACATTTCATTTATTGGTAAGTCACGAATCACAACAAACTTACTCTTAACGTTGAGTGAGGGAGTTGGGAAGAGGCGCAAAGACATAGCTTAACAGCGTTCCGTACTGCTATCTCACTTTAATTAGCTTCCCGCACCGCACCGTCCATCAACTTCGTTGCTGTTCTGTAGCGCCACCTACACAGTTTGCTCGTTGGGGTTGCTGGCTCGTTATTGAAATAAAATTCTAAGCGCTTTATAAAATCACGACTCCTCCCTGACGATTCCACACATTTGGTCAGAATTGTTAGGAACAGGTTTACGACGGAATATTTATTGAGATTGCAAAGAAAACTATCCATTAAAAATTGGCAAAATTCGTACTTTTCAATGAAAACGGGTCAATTTAAGCACTTTTAAAAAATCGTATCTCGGATACCATTTAACCAATTTTAATGAAATTTGGTGTGTCTACACAACTTTTTATGCTCTTTCAAATAGTAATGTAAAAAAATTTCTAAATACCCACACAAAAAAAAATTAAAATAGAATTTTACAATTTTTTTTTTCGAATTTTACGCAAAATCTCCAAAAACACTGGAAAGGGTCTAGCAAAATATATATCAAAGTATCTTCAAAAAAATTTACGATGATCTGAACGATAATTTAACATAATAAAATTCTAATTTCTTGATGTTGCATTTCCTGTGCAGTAGGGTATATTAGTGTATATGAAATAAAGATGTTATAAAAAATTTTAATATAGCCAAAAATTATTAAAAAATCTATATTTTGCAACCCCCAAATTTCAGATTTTTAGGACCATAAATCAAAAAGTTTTCGTCCCTCCCCCCGATTTCTAATAGAGAACGTGAGATAGATGTGAGGCCAACAAAATTTTCCGATTTTCAAATTTTTTTTGTAACCTATACAAATGAATAAAGAACTAAAATATCAGTTGCTCTGTACCACCCCCTACTGTCCCCAGCCGCCCCCAAAGTTACCAAAAATTTAAAAAATCTTTAAATAAAGCTAGAATCATGCGGTTTTTTTACAGGGGTACCATATAAGGTACCTATTACTTAAAAAAAATACCCCATTTTAAAAGGGATATGAAAAAAAAAACAAAAAAAATTTTTAAAATACATTTATACTCCAAAAGAAAAAAGACCCCTAAATAACATTTTGACCATGTCTTAAATTTAATAGTCTACAAAAATTTTGCGTATGCGCAGTTGCGTTTACGCTGCACAGAGTGGATAATAAATATCTATAGATTGTTTTGTTTTTCAATGTTTTGTTTGTGCCTTATAGACATGAACGTACAATAAAGAAAAAAAATATCAGTTGCTGTATTTAACAAAAAACTTACTTTTACAATTCTAGGAACCCTAAAGACACTGACCAATTACCTCTAAAAATGCTGTAAATTTACAAGTCAAGCGGTTCATTTTAAATGTAGTTACTGAATTAAAATTTGCTATTGTTTTGCAACGGCTTAAGGTAGTTCCACCCAGTGGCGGCCGGCGATTTTTTAAAACTCTGTATTTTGAAAATGGAGCATGGGATCCAAATTTTGTTATAAAGAATTACTTTTGAGACCAAACTGAAGGCTACTGCTAAAAAAAAATTTGCGAAATTTGATTTTTAAAAATGGTATGCCCCCCCTGGTTATTTCCGAAACGGCTTATGTTAGAACGATGACGATTTTTTTTTCAGCATTATGAGACAAATTAAGGACTAGTCTTTTCTTAGTTTTTTCCAAAATTTTAATTATAAAAAAAGTTAGAACAAATATTCGAAAAATATTCTCTCTCTAAAATTTCATTACCTCATATCTTTTTCTTAAATTTAAAATTTTGAACAAAACTAAAATAAACTAGTTATCAATTTAGTTCATAATGCTGAAAAAAATTTGCACTAATCTAACATAAGCCGTTTCGGAAATAACCAGGGGGGCACACCATTTTTAAAAATCAAATTTCGCAAATTTTAATCAAATTTTTTTTTTAGCAGTAGTCTTCAGTTTGGTCTCAATTAATTATTCTCAGTTTTTAAAAAAAGTCCTAAGAAAAGTACGGTTCCTATCAAATTAAATCCTTATTCTAACTGCGGTCGGGATAGGGAATACATGTTAAATGTACGATTTTCAATTGTTAATATTTCGAAATTTAGTACCGCAAGGACTATTAAAAAAAACACCTGCGTATGAAGAACAGTTAGAAGTATGTGTATTTAAAAATTGAAAGATATTGTAAGAAAAGTGATTTTTCACGGAACGTCCTTAAGAAGTGCATTTTTAACGTCTTATATTTGTTCAGAGAAGAAATTTTAAAGTTATTAATTATGGATTTTTCTAGTGCTTGTAGGTGTGCGTTTAGGCAAAATTTTTATCAAATTCTCGGTTATTATTTAACACCACAACCGTCTGAATGACATTTTCTTGAAATTGACGTTTATAACAACCTGTTCATTTGCTCACTTAGAGAGATCTCCGCGTGGCGCTGCTAACATCGGCTTTCCTCATATACGTAGACTTTTATTTATTCAAGACATTTATATTAAAAACAGCTGCGGAAAAGCGCGGATCTTTTAACACTGCATAATTAACATGATTATTACAAATGTAAAAATTCCGAATTATTCTGATCAAATGTTTTATTATATTCGTAGGGCTTTCGGAAGTTAAAATAATGACTCGCAGGCAGTTATTTAATAAAATGCAGCAACGAAATTTACCAACTTTTGACAGTAAATTAGAATTTTTAAAAAAATTTTTGGTTCACCTTTATTTTTGGTACCGAATGACATCAACTATGCATAAAATTCTACTCATGGTGCTGCTGTTACGGAAAAATTTTTGCTTCCAATTGGTCAGCTTTCAGAAAAAGCAGCAGAAGCAAAAAACGAGAAGTTTCGACGTATCGTCAACAATTTGCACGAAAAATTTTAGGAAAATCTTGTAATTTAGATACATTAAATAGATTTCTTCTTAGTTCTGATCATCTTTTACCTGGCATGAAACCGACAATTAGAGAAAAGTCTCGACCATTTCTAAAAGAAACTATGTATATTCAAATGTTACTGCCAGCTAAACCTACACCTTCAACCGTAACATCTAAATCGGAAGAAGCACAATTATTATCTGATGAAGAGGACGATATTTCATCTAATGAAGCGTCTGAATCTATTGAAACAGACGTAACATTGATGAGTTAGAAAAAAAAATGTCTTCTGAATAAACATTTCACATGCATTGTAAATGTATACATTTAATTTTTGGAAATTTTAATTTGAATACATACTTTGTTTAAATTTTTAAAATATATTTTTGAGTTACTTTCTTTAACTGTTTTTTTTTTTACATTACAACACTTTTTAGACATAATAAAAAATATAAATAGTTTTGGCCAGCTAGAACAAGCAAATACCCCACTGTGCGACGCGTGTATTATATTTGAAAATATTTACAACATCAATTGTTGTTTATACAATGCTGTACCATAGCTTTTGGACTTTAAAAATATTTGTAACTTTTTTAATCGCCGTACTTCTTAGTTTAGTTCAAAACGCCGTACTTCTTAGTTTAAAACGCCGTACTTCTTATTTCGAAACGCCGTACTTCTTAGTTCTAAACGTCATACTTGGTAAAAAATGACGTTTTCTTGCATTTATACTTGAAAATATTTTCTACATCATTTTTTAAAATATATGTAATATATATTTACATTAATAATTCAAAGAACCGATCTCGCCGAGGAGCCAGATCCAAAGATCTAAATCATTCAAACCGTTTTTTCCATCTCTAGATACGACCCGTTGGACCCGTTCGACCTGCACACCACTGGCAAGCAGCAAACTGAAATTTCTCAGACCCAAACACTTATAACGCCATCTGATTTTCAGACCGATTTGGGGTCACGCTTTTTAGCTATGTCTTTGCGCCTCTTCCCAACTCCCTCACTCAACGCTCTTAATGAAGAAATTAATGGAGAATAAAATGTTCAATGCACAAATGGGCGAATTCCACCGAACCATGCCGAATGTGAACGAAATCCCTTCAATTTCTACATGCAGATTGCTAATTTTATGTACTCGGCAATCTTCGCTAGTTGCTTCTTTACAGCCGTTCGGGTGACTTTAAGAGCACAAAGCTTGCATAGTAATTTCTATTTTCGATTAATTTCTCAATTATGCGCGAATTATTTGTAACTTCTGACTGGATTAAAACTAGAATGTCTAGAGTATTGGAGAAGAGTGTTTTTATGCCTTATTTGTGTTTCCATATGTGATTCTTATTCGGTCAAAGTTTAGCTGTTGTAATTTCAACCTTATATGTACTAGTGCACCAAGGGCGACTTTTTAAAGGTATTTTTAGAATGACAGTGCTTCGAATTTTCGCGGATTTTTGACGTTACACTTTTCTACCTTATCATGGTATGTTTTGTAAATGTTTTATAACAAATAATAGCCGGATGCCGGTAATGACTGTGTGCTTCGGGCGTTTGAAATCCGATGCGCTTTGAATCCGAGAAGATTGAATTTTATCTTTTTTCCGCCAGAAAATTGACAGTTCTAAAGTCGGCCAACAAAAGTACCTGATAACTTTTTGAACAAGTTAGAGGTGGGCACATCGTTAAAAAAATATCGATGTTTCCGAACATCGATTATTAGCACGCCCAGACCGATATTCGATGTATCGTCAATAAAACATCGATGTTTCATAAACATCGATGGTGTTTACAAAAGAAGTAAGTAAGAAGGTCTTTTCTTTACATACTGCAATAGCGCAATGCCGTAATTGCGTAATCGAATATGGACTGCATTTCAGAAAAAATCACAATCAAAAATAGAAATAAACATTTTAATCAAAAAAAGTAATAAGTAATAGAAACAAAAAAATTTTAAAAGTCATTTAAACATTTTAAACAAAAACATCACTGCAGGAACTTAGAAATACAAGTTGGTTTAATCTTCCTGGTTTGATTCTACTGCGTCTATCAGTAACTATTTGCCCAGTTTTTGAGAAGAGCCTCTCTGATGGTACAGAAGTTGCACAAACCTATAAATCAATGGTTTAATATAATATATACTTAACTAAACAAGCAAATTTAAACAAACCTGTAAATATTTCAGAGCCATTTTTTGTAAATGGGGGTAGGTTAGTTTCATATTCTCGGTATTCCAACTTTGAATAGGGTCATAGTTCAAAGCATATACTCCACTGTTTAAGTATTGGGAAACTTCAGCATTAATTACATTTTTTATGTCATCATCATTTGATTTTTTGTATTGAAGAGCAGCTACCATGGTCTTATGGTGTTTCCACAAGTCCATTTCTTCTTCTTCTACTTGTACTGGTCCTATAGGGTTTTCATCATGTTGAATTTCTTGTGCACAGGGTTTCAATGTTTTTTCTAAGGAAATTTTAATGGCGACAACAGCTTTTGCCACAGCTACTGGATCTTGAAAATGGATCTTTTTGAACCTTGGATCAAGTAATGTTGAGATTGCCAATCTCTCCATGTGTTCCATTTTGCCAAACCTTTTTTGTACTTCTGTCATCAGTAATTTTTTTAAATTATTTGCTTCCAAACACTCAGATTCTTGATTTTCTAATTCCGCCTGCATGCAATGAATTAAAGGAATAATTTTACTTATCGTTGTGTATTTATCAGCAGATAATTCTTTTGTAAGAATTTCTAAAGGTTTTAACATACATTTTACTTCCTTTAATATATTTATCTCGTCAGAGTATAACATATTTGGCGCTTTTTGGCTATTCAGCAATATTTCAGCAACATAAGAACGAAGCTTTAAAAATCTCTCCAGCATGTAAAACTTGGAGTTCCATCTTGTGTCTACACACTGTGTCAATTTCAGAGGTTCACTATTACCATTTTCGATTTGTTTTGCTCTTAATGCATCAGCTGCAATGCAACTTTGTTTAAAGTAAGTAACAATTCGTCTTACTTTGTCTATTAATTGTACAATGGTTGCTTCATTTTTTATGGCATTTTCTGCTACCAAATTAATGGTGTGAGCGAAACAGTGCAGATGTACTCCCGCTCCGAAAGTATCACAAGCTGCTTTTACCATATTTTGGCCGTTGTCCGTCACCACAGCTAAAATTTTGTTACGATCAATTCCCCATTTGTCACATTCCTTGATGAAAATTTCAGAAATGTATTCTGAAGTATGTCGCTCTTCAAGACTATGCACGCAGAGGTTTAGAGATCTTATTGTGCTTTCTTCTAGGAAATGTAGAGTTAGACACAGGTAACTAATAGTTTGGTGAGTTTCTGTCCATATATCACTTGTGATCGTGTAATTCTCAATTGATTGTAACTTTACTCGATAAATATTGCTCATTACTTCATATTTGGAATTAAGTAGTCTTGAAAATGTTCGCCTGCTAGGAAGATTATAAAAAGGTACTACTTTCCGTAGGAACTCTTTGAATCCTGTGTTCTCTACAAAATACATTGGCAAATTGTCTTTAACAATCATTTGCAAAATTGAATTAGTGGTCTCTGTTTCTTGTCTTCCGCCAGATTTAAAATTTTTTATTCGATTAAACATACCGGAAATAGTATTATTATTGCTGTTAGTATTGCTTGATACTTCCAATTTTTCAGGCGAGTTGCACATAGTAACAGTAGTGGCAAGACTTACATTACTGAGGTTAGATTTAGAATCATCTTCTTTCAAATTCAAACTTTTGGAGGTTCCTTCCCCCTTTTCTACTTTTTCCTCATCCATTACATTTTTATGTAATCTTGAGATGTGACCCATGAGATTGGTGGTATTGCCTGAAGTTTTTAATTTTTTCCCACAGAACTTGCATGTTGCAAACCCTGGCGTATTTTTCTGGAAATATTTCCATACTGAACTTACTTTTCCCATGTTCTCGCTTAAATATAAACTAATAAAATAAACAAGTCCAATTTACAGCTTATACAATGCTTACCTTATAAGTACTGTAATCTCAAATAATGTTTTAAAATACGATGAGTTCTAAACTCGAGAAGTAAACGCGTGAAAATGAAAATTGATAAATTCAATGGAATTAAGTTGACTCGAAATACAGAGGAAAGTGGGGACACACAAGAAAATATAGTGGGGACACACAACCCTAAGCTCCACCCTTTCCTTTAGTCATTTGTCGCAAACGTTAAATTTATCATTTATCTGTTCTGAAATCCTTAATAAAATTAAAATTGTTGTGGAAAAAATTTTGAAAAAATTTTATGTAATAAAAAGTAATACGTTCTTTCGATTGCTGTACAGTATGTTGATCTTGGAGACACCAAAACTGAAATTTCATAAAAAATTCTTTGTTCTATATTTGTAAATAAAAATTAAACTAACTGTTAAATGTAAAAAAATTATGAAAAAAAATGTGAATGTTATTAATAATGTGGTATTTCAGTTGTCTCAATTTCATTTGCCTCCGGGTAGTAAATTTAGAGAAAATAAGAGTTTTAAAGTACAAAATCATAAAATGTTGGATATTTTATTTTTAATAAAATAGTAGAACAAATTCAGCCTCTCGTAAAAATGATGTTTTCATTAATGCCACATTTAACATTGCTGAAATTAAAGAAAAAAATTATAGTTACCATAAGTCATGTTATAAGTGTAATTATAGTTACAAGTAATCAAAATATTAAAAATTCAAGTTCTAACAAACAAAATACTACTGCTGCTACTATTGGTTATTAAGAGAAAATAAATTTAATATTAAAAAGATGTGGTTTATTTGCAAAAAGTCAGGAACAAACAAACAACGAAATTAATGAAAATAAACACAAAAACAAAAGAAAGCATCAGACAAGAAGTTATAAAAACCGCTGAAATAGAAAGAGAATAGAAAAGAATTTGACTTGATATTTAAAATGACAAGATTTATTGAGTTTTTTTTTGTAATAGACGCACATTTACTTATCCTGACAGTCTAACATTATCAGTTCCGCAAACTTCGACAAATACTAATATGTAAAAGCCACAAGTGCGTCTGAAGATTTAAATTTTAAGTTTTAGAGATAATCTTAAATGTCCAATCGCCTGCAAATTAAAGATTGTCAAAATAATTTTGTCATGGCAGAACATGTTGAAAAATAGTTTATTATATAATTTATTTTAAATCTAAAATCTTTTATCTATTTATCCATTTTAAATTTATTTAAATAGCGTAAAAGTAAACTAATAAACTTATGATTAAATTTGGAGAAAAGTTGCTACTAAATAAAATTTAATTTTTTCATATTAATTACATTCAAATTACTAAACTTTTTCAACATGAGCTTATTGTATACATTGTATTCTACTTATCGAAAAAAACTGTAACTTATGCTTAATGGTTTATGAGTAATATGTGCTTATTATTAATTGCGCAACAGAAAAAAAAAGTAAATTTCTGACTTTAACTCCCTATAACTTTTATCGTGACCAAAGCACGAAGTCGTAAAACGAGAATATGTTAATTTGAACATTTCTTTAAAAGTTTATGTAGGTCCCATATCTTTCCACCGCGAAATTTTTTTTAACGATTTTGACGACAAATCCGCTCCACTACTGGTTGCGAGTGCGCTGCAACAGACTTGCTAACAAAGGTTTTGCAGATTTTTTTGGCTTTTTTCGATGAAATTTTTAATCGAAACGTAATAAAACGTGAAATTATTTATTATACTATTTATTATACATGTAAATTATTATTGGAACTTTATTAATCCGTTTGTGGATTTTACCGAACCGACAAATACGATCCCTGCATGATGTGACAGGTAGCTGAGGTAGCAAACCCTTTGGGAATTCCGACCTTCTTATGCCGACAAAGGCCGCATGTGGCTTATCCTATCATAACATTGTTGTATTTAACTTGCAGGCAAATGAGGGTTTTTCCGAAAATTAAATTTCATAGATTTTAAGCGGCTTATTGCAATAAACTTGGTATTGGTATTCCCTAATTGTGGAGGGTCGTTGTACGACAAATCGGCCGGCCACATTTCTTGACAATGTTGATTTAAATAAATTTTCACAATATACATCGGTCTTATTAATCTTTGTTTCATTGTCAAATTCTTCAATATTCCAAAATTTGTTAATTTGTCGTTCTAAATCCGAAAGTTGAGAAAAATTGTACATGTATTTGTTTTTGATTATAAGGATGAGTTGATAATACACCTGCGATCACCCAACCTAATTTAGTTTGTTATAATTTAGTTTTGTATAACTGGACCTTTGCGTTGGATGTAAATTTTTATCTTACAAATTATGTACCAAAAATGTTCATTTTCATTTCTAATTAGAACGTCGATAGCGACAGGTAGGTATATAAATTGTGGGTGTGCTAGTGCCGCTAGTGGTATATTTTTTGGAATTTTAAAATTTGATGTATCAGGGTATATTTTGAGTTATTACATCTTGATTTGCGTTTAGAATCATAATTATCGATATGTAACAAAGAGTGGTGCCTTTTATTATACTTGGGACAATATCCTGATGGATAATCTCAAATTTATGATTTCCGCGTAAGCAGGTTATTTTACCGTATTGTACATTGTATAATTCTTTGAAAATTCTTATAAATTGTGAATTTCATTCTTTTATCTTTATTTTTATATCCTCTAAATTTTCGATAAAAATGGGAATAGATTTATTTAAATGTATTGTGCTAGAAGAGGGTTAGAATAAAAAAGATTTTTTGGATGTACTTGATAAGTATTTATTTATTACAAAAAAATAAAACTTAGATTTTTGTAGTCAACAGTTCTTACATTATTGAATTTGGCGTTTACTACTACCGATAATGAACAGCTCTATGTAATTCGATTTCTTTGAGACTTCGATTCTTCGATGTGCTTCTATTCTGAAAATCTAATTTTTACATAATCCGCATGCGTAAGAATAATCGATTATGAGAATCATTCGATTCCGATTCATTTGATTCTTAAAATAAATCGATTATGCCCAACATTAATTATGACTCATAATTGCAAGCATGGCTGCCGAGCTGGACGAAAAACAAGGACCGACGAGTCGACGATAACCGAGTCGTACAAAGCAAGCAGCAAGCAAAACATCGGGCTAACATTGAAAATAAAAACATCGATTCTTTTCGATGTATCGCAAATTTTAAACATCGATATTTTTAGATCGATGTTACATTTAAACCTCGATGTTTGTCAAACATCGATACTTTTTGCCCACCTCTAGAACAAGTATGTCAATTATTTTTCGGATTTCAAGCGCACCCGATGTAGGTACTTAGGTAGACTGTAAAGCCAATAATGACGTAGAGTGGCTGAGTGGCATCATACCTAACCTATGCCTTGAATTATAACATTTATCCACGTAATAAATGAAATAAAAGAACAAATTCTATAAAAATAACGAAATTTATTTGGATTTATAGCAAGTATGATCTATATATTATTTATATCGGTTGGCCAAATAATAAATTTTTATACATTTTTAGGTTAAGAAAACGAATAGAAATTTGTGGATTTCCTAGTTGGAGAGGACAAGAGACCTATTTTTAATGAGGTCACATGAGGTAGGAAATTTAGAGGCCACTTCTTAAAAATATTTATTTTTTTATTTGGTATGTTTCAGCTACTCACAATAACAGGACCAAAGGTCGCCACAATAATTTAAAAAAAAAAATAATTTCTTTATTACAAAACTTTCGATTAAAATGGATTGTGTGAAGAGTAACTTTGATAAATATTGTTGCAAAGAGTGCAACTTCCAAACAAATATTCGAATTTCATTTTGGGATCATTTCGAAAAAGTCCACACAAAAAACAAGATACGTCCATTGATTTCTGTTTCTGCAAATTGTTATTTATGCGAATTTTGCAATTTTTCAACATTTTCATTATTAGTTTTGTTTAAACATAATTTAAGATGTCAGAACAATACTAAGAAGAAACAGCAGGATATTACTAAAAATCAATGTCCCTATTGTTTATATCAATCAACCAATAGTAGCAACGTTAAAATTCATATAATAAGAAAACATACAGCACCAGAAAATATCAAATGGTACAGATGTGATAAATGTGATTACAAAGGAAAAAGAAAAGATAATTTAATCCATCATATAAATAGTCGACACAAATCAGACAACGAAATTTTGTTAAATTATTGTAATCAGTGTGAATTCAAATCGAAAGCAAAAAATAATCTTCAAACACATATTTTGTTGAAACATACAGCACCAGAAAAAATCAAATGGTACGAATGTGATCAATGTGACTACAAAGCAAAGATAAAATCAAATTTAACGAAACATGTAATATATCGACATAAATCAGACAATGAAGTATTGTTACATTATTGCAATCACTGTGAATACAAGTCCATATGGAAGCAAGTTGTCAAAAAACACATTCTAAGAAAGCACACACCACAAGAAAATCTCTTAAAATATGAATGTAACAAAACATTACATAATCAAAGCTTAAACATTATTTCACGTCACGCAACGTTGGAGGAAATACAATGGTTTCAATGTGACCAATGTACCTACAAAAGTAAAACAAAATCAGATTTAACAAACCACAGAAAACGAAAACACTTACCAAAAGAAAAGAAGTGGTGTCACTGCGATCATTGTGAATACAAATCAAACAACAAACAGAGTCTTAAAACACACATTATCGCACATCACACACCCTTAGAGGAAATACAGTGGTTTCACTGTAAGCACTGTTCCTACAAGAGTAAAACAAAAACAGGTTTAACAACACATGTGAAAATGCACCATATATTAAAAAAAGATGAAAAGATGATATTTTACTGCGATCAGTGTAAATACAAAACAATGTTTAAGTGTAATCTTAAAGAACATATTCTTAGAAAACATACACCACGAGAAAATCTCACGAAATATGAATGTAACATGTGCAATTATAAAACTACATACAAAACAAAGTTAAAAGCACATAATATTGGATGTCATACAGATCCAGATAAAATTCAGTGGTTTCACTGCGATCATTGTGAATACAAATCAAAGGGAAAGGGTAATATTAAAACACACATTATTCGACATCACACAACCACGAAGAAAATACAATGGTTTCAATGTGAGCACTGTTCTTACAAGAGCAAAACAAATGCAGCTTTAAGATCACATGTGAAAAGGCACCACATGTTAAAAAAAGATGAAAAGAATATGTTAAAAAATGATAAACATACACCACGAGAAAATCTCCCGAAATATGAATGTAACACTTGTAATTATAAAACTATAAAGAACTCACATTTAAAAATCCATATTATTCGATGTCATTCGAATTTATAAGAATATTTATAATCCATATATACGATTATAAGAAAAATATAGAGCAATCATGGAAGATACAAAAATATTCTAAATTTTCACAATACACAGTGTTAGATTGTGGTGCGATGTTATGGCCATGCCCCAGATGTTGTATCAGGATCGACGTTTGTCCTTCAGGGGTCTCCATCCATATCCAGTAGAGTGCATTTACCGAAAATATTTTTAGTTTATAGAATGTCTCAAAAAAAAAGGTGACGTCATTTTTATTTTAATTAAAAAATAATTGTGTTAAAAATAAAAACTGTAGCTTGAGTTGTAGGTAAACATGTAATAAATTATGTTAAATTTTTTTTTATACTTTTTTGCATGCATCAGTGGCAACTACATTGCTCAACAATTCAAATGGAACACCCTAAAATTTTAACAAAGTTTAAAGTTTTGTAACTCCTACAAAAATTTATTAATTGAGATAATCTTTTTTTTTCTGGGTAGCTCATTTCTTATACTTTGAGATGTTTAATAGAGCGTTTATTGTAAACATGTAGTTTAAGTTATACAGGATGTCAAAGACAGGTCCTGCAAAAACGAAAAGTTTAGACTGCTCCTATTTTAAAAAATGGATTTTTTTAATAGGTACCGGAAGAGCGCTGGATTAAGCCCTCTATACAATTTTACAGATTTTGAGCTACACTTATAAATTAAAGCAATAATCCAAAAAAACTGTTTTTTGCGCATTAAGCAATAATTTTGTTAATTGATGTAAAATTTTACATCTTGTTGGATTATTCTAAAGGCAAAAGTTGAAATTTGAATTTTGGAAGACAACAGTAGACATACTGTTAACATTTTGTGTAGAAAAAAACTTCCGAAGATGACCAAATTTTTAAACAGTTCCGAATTTTAGTTTGTTAAAAGACGGATAAAAATTTAAACGTGTATTTGGACAGATAATTTGTTTTTATATCTCAACATCCTTGTAGCATTAGTTTACTATTGGTCGGTGATTAGATCCGAGTCTTAAAAGCATATTTTTAGGGAAAAATTGAAGCTTCTTCTAACTTAAACAGGTCGTTACCACGATACGGCCACTACTGTTAGCTATCCAAAATTGTTTTATTAGAAATAAGTCATTTAGATTAGCAAAAGTTTTAATTTTTTGCTAAAAACATGGCTTCAAAAATCGTATTTAACCACCAACTTATACTGAATAAACTAATGCTACAAAAGTCTTGAGATTTAAAACACAAGTCATGTTTCTAAATATACGTTTAAATTTCTGTTATTGTTTTACCAAACTACGAGAGATGTTTCTAAAGTTCTGGGAATCGTGCTCTACTAATTAAATAACACAAAACTTATAGGCAATGCTATAGGTAACAGATAACTCTTGACATGTTTATGCAGCTATCTATTACAATATTGTTTAGTATAATTTACGTAGACGCCTGATGTAGACGCGTTTTTGTAGCTCTGTTTTTGAACCATCGAAAACGCGGCTTAATTTCAACGAGTAACAATTTTCTTTTTGTGAAAAGAGGATGTAAAAACTTCAGAATTTATTCAACGTCTGCAAGAAGTGTTTGGTAAGTCTGCAAAATCTAAAAATACTGTATATTGCTAAATCGATTGATTTAAAACTGGTAAAACATCATTAGAAGACGCTCCCAGCAGTGGTCACTCGAGTACCTCAGCAAATGAAAGAGACATTACTGTCGTGAAGAAACTACTGAAAGAAGACAGGCGAAAGACTATTCGTAGAACGAGTGTATGTCTATGACTAGATACATGACAAGTTTATAATATCTTACCTGTTTGTATAGGCGTAAGCAAGGTTTTAACCCACTGGGAACCAAGACTGTTGGGATCGAAAGAGAAACTTCATAAGTGTGACTTATCAAAACTGTTAGCTCGTTATAGGGATAAATTTATACAACAAATAACAATTACTGACAAAACATTGATTCTTTATTTTAATCCTAAGACTAAAAGTCAATCCAAAAAATAACGTAAACCCGAAAAAAGGCCTCCACTTAAGGCGCGTGCAGTCTCGTTTATTGCAAAACTAATGCCGTATTCCGGACTTGCAAAAGGATTATTTTTATGGATTACCTACCTATCGCAAGGTGTTATAATTAACGCAAAATATTATTTAAGTTTATTATCCAGACCACTGCGGCAGAAACTTGTCATAAAACGACTTGGAAACTTGCAGAAGCGTCCGTTATTGCAACCGGATAATGCAAGACCCTACACTGCCCGAAAAATAAAGGATGTTTTGAACGATTTACGATAGGAATTGCTTTGGTATCCACCTTACTTGCCGGATTTGATTTTCATCTGTTCCCAGAACTAAAATTTTTTTATGAGGTGTTCGATTTGAGTGTTTAACTGACGTAAAATGTGTCACAAATAGGTGGAGTAAAGAGACACCGAAGAAGTTCCTCGAAAACAGTTTTTAAAATTTAGAACATCGTTGAGAGAAATGTATTCAGTTAAATAAAGATTATATTGTAAAACTACATCATGATATTGACGAAAATTAACAAAATAAAAAAAATGTAGCTAAATTCCCAGAACTTTAGAAACATGCCTCGTAAGATTCAGAGCTGTTTAAAAAATTAGTCATTTTTGGTGGGAGCCTTTTATTACACGAAATGTTAACGTTATGTCCACTCTTTCCAAAATTCAAGTTTGAACTTTTACCTTTAGAATAAGCCAAGAGGAAAAAAAATTACACCAATTAACAAAATTATTGCTAATAGTCCAAAAAACAGTTTTTTGGCTTTTGGCCTTAATTTATAAACTTAGCTCAAAATTTGCAAAACCGTTTAGAAGGTTTGATCCAGCGCTCTTCCGAAACACATTAACAAAATTCAAAATTTTTTTTTGTTAAAATAAGAGAAGTCTAAACTTTCGGTTTTTGCAGGACCTGTCCTTGACACCCTGTATAACTTAAACTACAAATTTACAATAAACGCTGTATTAAACGTCTTAAAGTATAAGAAATTAGCTGCCCAGAAAAAAAAAGATTATCTCAATTAATAAATTTTTGCAGGAGTTACATTTGTTTTGTTATATAAAATATGGATATATTTTTCAGGAATCATTTTCAGGTAGCAAAATATTTAAAAAAAAACACAAAATTACTAGAAATTCTTTATTATATTAAAATATAATTTTATTATTATATTTTTTTACCAAACCAAAGTACTTTTATTTACGCCCTATGAGCTACAACTCACAATCACGCAGGGCCTGACATGCGGTAAAGGCGCCGTTTGTTAAACCCTTTAATTTAGTTTTGTTCATATTAGCTCAGTTACTTTAGGGTTTCACCTCGGAATAAAAGATAATAAACTGTAAATTGGTATAGACCTTTGCTTTGACGTTCTATATGCTGTCTCAAAAGTCTCATATAATATCGTATACACGTCTTAATATATTCAAGATCAAAAGTCGCAAAAATTGTTTTTTTATTATCTCTCATTCCGAGATTGACCCCTATTTTTGGCTAAAATGACTGGGCTATATGTGTGTACTTTTACATGATGTACTAAGGCTGATACAGAGATACATAGTTCACATTAAAATCATTGTATTTCCTCCGAGGTTGTGTGATGTCGAATAATGTGTGTTTTAAGACTACTCTTTGTCTTGAATTTGAATTTACAATGATCGCAAGAAAACCACTTATTTTCATCTGGCAAGTGTTTCTCTCTTACGTGAATTGTTAAATCTGCCTTTATTTTAGCTCTGTAAGTACAGTGCTCACATTGATACCACTGAATTTTATCTGGATCTGTATGACATCGAATAATATGCACTTTTAAATGCGATTTCTTTATACTTTTAAAATTGCAAGTGTTACATTCATATTTCGGGACATTTTCGCGCGGTGTGTGTTTTGCAAGAACGTGTTCTTTAACATGATGCTTAAACATTGATTTGTATTCACAATGATCGCAGTAAAATGTCATCTTTTCTTCTTTTTTTATTAACATGTGGTGCTTTTTCACATGTGCTGTTAAACCTGTTTTTGTTTTGCTCTTGTAGGAACACTGCTCACATTGAAACCATTCTATTTCCTCTGAGGTTGTGTGACGTGCAATAATGTGATTTTTAAGAGTTTGCTTCTGCTTAGATTTGTATTTACAATGATCGCAGGAAAACCACTTATTTTCATTTGGCAAGTGTTTCTCTTTTACATGTTTTGTTAAATCTGCTTTTATTTTACTTTTGTAAGTACAGTCCTCACATTGATACCACTGAATTTTATCTGGATCTGTATGACATCGAAGAATATGGGTTTTTAAATGTGATTTCTTTATAGCTTTAAAATTGCAAGTGTTACATTCATATTTCGGGATATTTTCGCGTGGTGTGTGTTTTCCAAGAATGTGTTCTTTAACATGATGCTTAAACATTGATTTGTATTCACAATGGTCGCAGTAAAATATCATCTTTTCATCTTTTTTTAACATGTGTTGCATTTTCACATGTGTTATTAAATTTGGTTTTGTTTTGCTTTTGTAGGAACACTGTTTACATCGAAACCATTCTATTTCTTCTACGGTTGTGTGACGTGCTATAATGTGATTTTTAAGAGCCAACTTCTGCTTAGATTTGTATTCACAATAATCACAGCAAAATAGCAACTTTTCATCATTTTTTAACATGTGGTGTCCTTTCACATGTGTTCTTAAATCTGTTTTTCTTTTGCTCTTGTAGGAACAGTGCTCACATTGAAACCATTGTATTTTCTCTAAGGGTGTGTGATGTGCAATAATGTGATTTTTAAGAGTAATCTTCTGCTTAGATTTGTATTCACAATAATCGCAGTAAAATAGCATCTTTTCATCATTTTCTGGCATGTGTTGCACTTTCATATGCGTTGTTAAATCTGCCTTTATTTTACATTTGTAAGTACAATGCTCACATTGATACCACTGAATTTTATCTGGATCTGTATGACATCGAATAATATGTGCTTTTAAATGTGATTTGTATGTTGTTTTATATATACACATGTTACATTCATATTTCGGGACATTTTCGCGTGGTCTGTGTTTTCCAAGAATGTGTCGTTTAAGATGATGATTAAACATTGATTTATATTCACAATGATCACAGTAAAATCGCATATTTTCATCTTTTTTTAACATGTGGTGCATTTTCACATGTGTTGTTAAATTTGGTTTTGTTTTGCTTTTGTAGGAACACTGCTTACATCGAAACCATTGTATTTCCTCTAAGGTTGTATGACGTGCAATAATGTGTGTTTCAAGACTATGTTTGTACATTGATTTGTATTCACAATGATCGCAGTAAAATAGCATATTTTTATTTAACATGTGGTGCCCTTTCACATGTGATTTTAAGCCTGTTTTTGTTTTGCTTCTGTAAGTACAGTCTTCACATTTATACCATTGTATCTTCTCTAGAGCTGTGTGGTGTCGAATAATGTGCAGTTTTAAATGATAATTTCGTGTAGCTTTATAATTGCATGTGTTACATTTATATTTTAAGACATTTTCTTGTGGTGTGTGCTTTTTAAGAATGTGTGTTCTAAGAATACTTTTCCATTTTGATTTGAATTCACAATGATTGCAATAATATAACAAAACTTCGTTGTCTGATTTATGTCGATTTATTATATGTTGTGTTAAATTTCCTTTTGTTTTTCCTTTGTAATCACACTGATCACATCTGTACCATTTAATATTTTCTAGTGCTGTATGTTTTCTTATTATATGTTTTCTCAAGTTGCTAGTATATTTTGTTTGCTGTGAACAATAGGGACATTGATGTTTTTTAGTAATATCTTGTTTCTTCTTAATATTGTCCTGACATCTTAAATTATGCTTAAGTAAGACTAATAATGAAAATGTTGAAAAATTGCAATATTTGCATTGATAACAGTTTCCACAATCTGATATAAATAGACCTCTTTGGTTTTTTATGTGGACTTTTTGTAAATGATCCCAAAAGAAAATTTGAATATTTGTTTTAAAGCTGCACTCTTTACAATGATATATATCTAAGCTACTCTTCACGCAATCCATTTTAGTCAAAAGATTTAATAAAAAAAATTTTTTTTTATTGATATTGTAAATAGCTGAAACATACCATTTATAAAAAAATAAATATTTTGAGAAATAGGCTCTAAATTTCTTACCCAATTAAAAATAGATCTCTTGTCCTCTCCAACTAGGAAATCACCAAAATTTTTATAGCTTTACCTAACCTAAAAATGTATAAAAAGTTAATATTTGGCCAATCGATGTAAATAAATAATATATAAATCATACTTTCTATAAATCCAAATAAATTTCGTTATTTTTATAATTTAATACTTTTATTTCATTTAATGCATAATTATGGCATAAATATGCATTGCAGCAGCACCACGTATGTTCGTATGCACTATTGCAATTCAGGTTCAGGCACTTCTATATCGATAAATGTTAGTTTGGCATCACAACACTAGTAGCGCTGTACAACAATTTCTTTTAAAGTCACTAGGGGCATTCAATAGAGTAAGCGATTGTAAGCGATTGTAGTATTTGACAGCTAGCGGTGTTCAGTGGGAGTAATCCGATTGGAATCGATTGCAAAGATTGCAATCGTTCTTTTTCGACGATTGCAATCGGATAATGGCAGTTTCGCAGTACAACGCATGCGCATGCGAGACAAGTTAGTTTGAGAAAGAATGGCTTTCGCATATTTCCCCTATAAATACTCTACGTATAATCTCATTCATTTTTATATATGTCTCAATATTATTTTCGTCGATAATTACAATTTTGTTTTACGTTTAAAACTGAGTCAAATGACAAAACACGCAGTTGGGATTTGACAGCGAAAATTGGACGTTCAATGTTACAGAATCGATTCAAATCGCATCGCAATCGGTAATCGCTAATCGCTTACTTTATTGAATGCCACAACTAGATAAAAAAAGCGATTCATTAGGCCTGTGTATTATAGCTCATTCACAATGAACATAATACGTAAGAAATACATAAGACCATAAGAGAAACGTCAAACGTAATTAATATTAATTGATCCTAATTTCTTTACCAATCCAGCGTTCTCATATGACGTCATACGGCAGCCTCAGAACAACATTCCTGTGCTTCTTATGGAGAATAAATTTTGAAATTTTTTTTTTCACTTATTTAGCGAACGATATTCAAATTATTATTCAAGAAGGCATAAAGTGCATGTAGAAGTCTATTTAAAAATGGAGTTAAAACTATTTTTTTAAATTGTTTTAGGCAAATTAATAATTACTAAAATAAAAACGTGGAAAAATTTTAAATTTTACTGTGTTTCAGTGTTTGACTTGTTTTTGTTATACAGGTGTTAGGTAAATGTCCGGCCAGCGTCTGACCGGTGGTAGTCTTCATCAGGTGTGAGACAAAAGCTTAGTAACATTTTGGCGAATTCCAATAGTATATTGTATATTAAAATAAAAACTTGGTTTACCTGGCTAACGTTTCGGCTTTATTATTGAAGCCTTTATCAAAGCTAGTAACCTTACAAATGGAGTGAAAACCTACGGAGCCTCGTTAACTTATACATGTTAAAAAATATTAGTTAAATTTGATATAAATAGAAATTGTAAAATTATAAAATTGTATAAATATAGATAAAATTATGTCGGTATAAATAAAATTGTATAACATAGAAAAATGAGGACAGCACGTTGACTTTGAACAGATTAAAAGATTATGATCTTTTAATTTTTTATGATTAATTATGATCTTTTAATCTGTTCAAAGTTAACGTGCTGTCCTCATTTTTCTATGTTATACAATTTTATTTATACCGACATAATTTTATCTATATTTATACAATTTTATAATTTTACAATTTCTATTTATATCAAATTTAACTAATATTTTTTAACATGTATAAGTTAACGAGACTCCGTAGGTTTTCACTCCATTTGTAAGGTTACTAGCTTTGATAAAGGCTTCAATAATAAAGCCGAAACGTTAGCCAGGTAAACCAGTTTTTATTTTAGTTCTAAGTCCAAGTTCCTGCTATTTACACAATTATACCATCACCATGGATGCAAATACAGACATTATTAATTGTATATTAAGAGCAGAAAGTACATTTTTGCCGTTCGTGCATGAAAATTCGGCTACGCCTCTTGCAGCAATCATGTCAAAGCGGCAAAAATGCATTTTGCACGAAACTGATCACACACTTAATTCAAATAACTGTTTTAATTTATAATTTTTTATTCAAAATTTTGAATTTTATTTGAAATCGATTTTTTTAGAATTTATTTTTTATGTAGGTATAGTGTATTTTAACAACTTTTCTGTTTCATCTTTGGTAATTCCTTGTTTCGGGTTATAGTAATTATTCTGTTTCAGGTTTTCCTACAAATTTTTCTGTTTCAGGTTTTTCTCCTAATTTCTCTCTTTCTGTTCCAGATTTTCGTAGTTTTTCTATTTCAAGTTTTTCTACTAATTTTTTTCTTTTTGTTTGAGATTTTCGTAATTTTTCTGTCTTTTTTTGTTTTAAGTTTTTTTTTCTAAAAGTTTTACTGTTTTAAGTTTTCCTATTAATTTTACTGTTTGAGATTTTCCTAATTTATTTGTTTCAGGTTTTCTTAATTTTCTTGTTTCAAGGTTTTCAGGTGTTTCTGTTATTCGGAATTTAATTGTTTTTTCCCGGTATTACTCAAAGATATGCATTTTTTTTTTTTCAGCTTTATTGTAAGCAGCAGCTACATCAGTAATACTAATTTTGCTTTTTTTTCTCACACACTAAATTAACGCTAAACAAAATCAAAATGCTGAAAAGAAAATGCACATTTAATGAGAACTTACAGAAAAAATTTCCGTGTTTTGAGCCAAACAGTCACTCCAAAACAGATGCATATTGTACAATTTATGTACAATTGTACACACGTGGAGGTTGGTTATGTTGATGGCCGAGCGAGAGCCAAAGAGATAACTTTGTTATCCGCCAACATTATTATGCCAACTCTTGCTATCTTCCAGCACTCTTCGTTAGATGGCACACTATGTCTGTCTATACAACTACTAGCCGAACTTTTCTCCCACCCGTTCCAATCGAGCACAACGCTCCGGGATACACTGTACTGATGAGGGGCAAAAACCCCGAAACCGGTATACAGTTTCTCGACGTTGTTGCTCGATTGGAACACCTTTGATGGTATAGATACATTACCTTTTGATGTGCAATCTGTGGCATTTATACAGTTACGTCTCTATCTTCACTGTTCGTGTAGAGTCACTTAAAGAATTTTGCAATTTTGTGGATATTGAATATCATGAATTACTGAAACATTCAAAAACCAGATGGCTCTCACTATTCCCTTGTGTTAACAGGATAATACAGATGTTGCCCAAAACGCAAATGTTGAAAGAATTTTTTTGATGAACACTCAATGGACGAAGGAAAGAAACAGACTAAAATTATCTACTGTGAATTATAGAGATGGGAATAATCGTTCTTTTGAATGAACTAGTTCGCGCGAACTAGTTCGTCAAAAAGAATCGTTCGTTTTTATAGTTCGTTCGCGAACTAATAAATCGGAATGTATCTTTGCGACCGAGTGAGACCGATTCGTTCGCGACCGAGTGATACGTTCACTCGGTCGCGAAAGAACTAGTTCATTTATAGTTCGCGAACTAGTTCAAGTAGTTCGTATAAAAGAACCGTTCTTTTTATTAGTACGTTCGCGAACTACCCATCTCTACTGTGAAAGCAATTTTAGCAGTTGTCTACAATTTCAAAGACGTATCATCCAAACAATTTTTTCAAAAAGTAAAGCAAGATAAGCAGTTTTTAGGAAAAGTTAGAAATTCGCAAAAATACGAAAAATCTGAATTTTCTTCTAGCTCTAGTTCAGAATCTGCTGAATCGGAAGGATAACGTCCATAACATTCGTTAGTTGTCTTGTTTTTACTAGTCTTGTCATTTTATGCATTACAGTTTTTTCTTGTGATTGTTACATTTTGATAATATTTAATATATATATTTATACATATAATATTTATTTTTTATTTGCATTAAAGGATAACGTGTTATTTTTAAAGAAAATTCATTTTAATGATTTCTACATTGATTGTTCTCTTTTCTGGATATTCGTATATGGTCACCCTACTCCTACGTCAAACTTTAAACATTCCCTCGTGCCATAACCCCCTTGAATACGCCCTTAATACATAAATAATTATTATAACATTGATTGAAGAACCAATATGTTTTTTGTTTTTAATATATGTTTTCATTATATTCTTATTGTTATATTTTCTTATTGTAAAAAAATTGTAAGGTATAATTTCTAAATCTAAAAAATTACAATTCACTGTTTATTTTTACGTCCGACAGCAAAATAACAATTTTTTTTGTGTGTAATATTTATACGAGTAAAATTAACTTTCGGCAAAATTATTCTTTTATAAATTAATTAGGGTCTTATTCAATGACGTGATTTTACATGACATTAACAATAAACAATTTCGGAAATATCAATTATTGTTTTACATTGTCAAAATTTTAAAATTCAATGAATACAAAAGTAGTCAGTGTTGTCAGTGTTCCATAACAATTAGTAAGAAAAACCAGTTGGGGAAACAATTTTTTTTGTTATAATTAAAATAAAAAAGACGGATCAATTTTTATTATTTTTAAATATTTAATCATCATTAATACTTAATAAAAATTTGTTAAATAAATCTACTACAATAATCTTTTAAAAAAATGTACTATAGATTAATTTTAAGATAAACTCCGACCGGAAATATTCCAAATTTTAATAATTTTCATCGATAACAAACAGTCGTTGATCTGGATTTTTCTTATTTTTCATGAAAACGAAAATTATTTGGAAACGTAAACTTGAATATTTTGGTCTTCAGTTGAGGAGAGAAAGCAGAGACACGATGCAAACCAAATGTCTGTATTTACTGCATTGTTAGAATGTGCACTGCTGACTTTCCGAGACAATCCGGGCCAATCCGACTGTCTCATTACGCGTGTTGAAGACTGTACATGAAGCCTAACCTTATTTTGCCTTTGTGGGTACAGAGCTCACATTAAAGTCATTGTTTTTCCTCCGAAGTTGTGTGACGTAAAAATGTGTTTTTTAAGACTAATCTTTGTCTTGGATTTGAACACACAAAGATCGCAAGAAAATCACTTATGTTCATTTGACAAGTGTTTCTCTCTTAAATGAAATGTTAAATCTGCCTTGATTTTAGCTCTGTAAGTACAGTGCTCACATTGGTACCACTGAATTTTATCTGGATCTGTATGACATCGAAAAATATGGGTTTTTAAATGTGATTTCTTTATAGCTTTAAAACTGCAAGTGTTACATTCATATTTCGGGACATTTTCGCGCGGTGTGTGCTTTGTTAGAGTGTGTCTTTTAACACCCACTTTCCACTTTGATTTGTATTCACAATGATCGCAGTAAAATATCTTTTCCTCTTTTATTAACATGTGGTGCTTTTTCACATGTACTCTTAAATTTGATTTTGTTTTACTCTTGTAGAAACACTGCTCACATTGCAACCATTGTATTTCCTCCGACCTTGTGTGACGGAAAATAATGTGTGATTTTAAGCATGCTTTATCTAATGTTTTGTACTTGCATTTGTTACATTCATATTTTAAGACATTTTCTTGTGGTGTGTGCTTTGTTAGAATGTGTGTTTTAAGACTATCACTCCTCTTTGATTTATATTCACAGTGATTGCAGTAAAATAGCTTCCTTTCATCTTCTTTTAACATGTGTTGATTTTTCACATGTCTTGTTAAGCGTGATTTTGTTTTGCCCTTGAAGGAACATTGCTCACATTGAAACCATTTTATTTCCTCCAACCTTGTGTGACGTGAAATAATATGTGATTTTAGGTCTCCTTTTTGTAATGTTTTATACTTGCATTTGTAACATTCGTAATTTAAGGCTTTTTCTGGTGCTGTGTGCTTTCTAAGAATGTGTGTTTTAAGATTATCACTTCTATTTGATTTGTATTCACAGTCATTGCAGTAAAATAGCTTCTTTTCGTCTTCTTTTAACATGTGTTGCCTTTTTATATGTCTTGTTAAATTTGGTTTTGTTTTGCTTTTGTAGGAACACTCTTCACATTGAAACCATTGGATTTCCTCTAAGGATGTGTGACGTGCAATAATGTGTTTTTTAAGAGTAGATTTGTATTCACAGTGATGGCAGTAAAAGGACTTCTCTAAATCTGTGTGTCGTCGAATAATGTGCAGTTTTAAATAATAATTTTGTATAGTTTTATAATTGCATATCTTACATTTATATTTTAAGGCATTTTCTTGTGGTGTATGCTTTCTAAGAATGTGTATTTTGTTGACTGGTTTATGTCGACTCATTATAGGAAATGTTAAATTTGTTTTTCCTTTGTAGTCACATTTATCACATTTGTACCATTTGATATTTTCTAGTGCTGTATGTTTTCTTATTATATGATCTCTTAAATTGCCAGTTTTGGCTGCTTGATGTAAACAATACGGACATTGAATTTTGGTATTACACTGTTTCTTCTTAGTATTGTTCTGACATCTTAAAATATGTCTAAATAAAATTAATAATGAAAATGTTGAAAAATTGCAAAATTCGCATAAATAACAATTTGCAGAAACAGATATAGATAGTCTTCTCTTGTTTTTTGAGTGGACTTTTTGAAAGTGATCCCAAAAAGAAATTCGAATATTTGTTCCAAAATTGCACTGTTTGCAACGATATTTATCTAAGCTACTCTTCACACAATCCATTTTAGTCAAAGCTTCATAATAAAAGAGTTATTATTATAGTATAGTGACCTTTTGTCCTGTTATTGTAAGTACCTAGCTAAAACAAATACCATTTATAAAAAATAAATATTTTGCGAAGTTCCTACCTCATTAAAAATAGATCTCTTGACTTCTGCAACTAGAGAAATTAACAAAATTTTGGTTGTATTACTTAACCTAAAAATATATAAAACTTTAATATTCGGCCAATCGATGTAAATAAATAATATGCAAATCATACTTTCTATAAATCCAAATAAATTTCGTTATTTTTATAATTTAATACTTTTATTTCATTTAATGCATAATTATGGCATAAATATGCATTGCAGCAGCACCACGTATTTCTCGTATGCACTATTGCAATTCAGGTTCAGGCACTTCTATATCGATAATCGTTAGTTTGGCATCACAACACTAGTAGCGCTGTACAACAATTTCTTTTAAAGTCACTAGATAAAAGAAGCGATTCATTAGGCCTGTGTATTATAGCTCATTGACAATGAACATAATACGTAAGAAATACATAATGATAAATTTTGAAATTTTTTTTCACTTAGCTTACGATATTCATATTATTATTCAAGAAGGCATAAAGTGCACGTAGAAGTCTATTTAAAAATGTAGTTAAAACTATTTTTTTAACTTGTCTTATGCAAATTAATAATTACTAAAATAAAAACGTGGAAAAATTTAAAATTTTACTGTGTTTCACTTGTGTTTGTTATACAGGTGTTAGGTAAATGGCCGGCGTCTGACACAAAAGCTTAGTAACATTTTGGCGAAATCCAATAGTATATTGTATATTAAGAGCAGAAAGTACATTTTTGCCGCTCGTGCATGAAAATTCGGCTACGCCTCTCGCAGCAATCATGTCAATGTGGCAAAAATGCATTTTGCTCGAAATATACACGCTATTTTTTTCGACGACTGATCACACACTTAATTCAAATAACTGTTTTAATTTATAATTTTTTATTCAAAATTTTGAATTTTATTTGAAATCGATATTTTTAGAATTTATTTCTTATTATTTTAGTGAATTACGTCCATTCTTTTTACATTCGAAATTTGTTATTACGGGGAAGTGGACAAGGCAGAATAAAACTATTTTATAAGGCCAACGTTTCGAATCGTTTATTGATTCTTTTTCAAGGCTTGTAATAAATGTCAAATTTGTTTGACATGGTACCATTCTTCCGGCGACCACTGGCCGAGACAAGTTGGTACCATGTCAAACAAATTTGACATTTATTATAAGTCTTGAAAAAGAAGCAATAAACGATTCGAAACGTTGGCCTTATAAAATAGTTTTTTTCTGCCTTGTCCACTTTCCCGTAACAACAAATTTCGAATTTATTTTTTATGTAAGTATAGTGTGTTTTAACAACTTTTTTGTTTCATCTTTGGTAATTCCTTGTTTCGGGTTATAGTAATTTTTCTGTTACATGTTTTTCTACAAATTTTTCTGTTTCAGGTTTTCTCCTAATTTTTTCTTTTTGTTTGAGATTTTCGTAATTTTTCTGCTTTTTTTTGTTTTAAGTTTTCTTTTCTGAAAGTTTTACTGTTTTAAGTTTTCCTATTAATTTTACTGTTTGAGATTTTCCTAATTTATTTGTTCCAGGTTTTCCTAATTTTCCTGTTTCAAGGTGTTTCTGTTATTCGGAATTTAATTGTTTTTTCCCGGTATTACTCAAAGGTATGCATTTTTTTTTCAGCTTTATTGTAAGCAGCAGCTACATCAGTAATACTAATTTTGCTTTTTTTTTCTCACACACTAAAATTAACGCTAAACAAAATCAAAATGCCGAAGAGAAAATGCACATTTAATGAGAGCTTACAGAAAAAAATTTCCGTGTTTTGAGCCAAACACACACTCCAAAACAGATGCATATTGTACAATTTATGTACAATGGGCTGGAGAAGTGTGTCGTAATTTTAGCGCGAACGTTTGAAGCACTGTCATTCTGAAAACATACCTTAAAAAAGTCGCCCTTATTGCACTAATACATAAGGTTGAAATTATAACAGCTAAACTTTGACCGAATAAAAATCACATATGGAAACACAAATAAGGCATAAAAACACTCAACTCCAATACTCTAGACATTCTAGTTTTAATCCAGACACAAGTTACAAACAATTCTCGCATATTTGAGAAATTAATCGAAAAAGAAATTACTGTACATGCTTCGTGCTGTCAAACTCATCCGAACAGCTGTAAACCAACTACCGAAGATGGCCGAGTACATACAAATAACAAGTTGCGTGGGCAAATCGGAGGGGATTTGCTCGCATTCGGCATGGTTCGCTGGAATTCGTTCATATTGGACCTGCGTTAAAGCTTAGAAATGAAGGAAATCTGTGCATCGAACATTTTATTTTCCATAAATTCTTTATTAAATGTAAGTTTGCTGTGATTCTTAACTTATCAATAAATGAAATGTTTGGGGTATCGAATGTCGACATTTTTAGGTCTTATTTATTTTATTTAGTGTATTTATTCATCGCATAAAATTTGATCTTTGTAAATTCAACCTTATTTACATGTGCAATAAGATCGACTTTTTCAAGGTATTTTTATCGAATGACAGTGTTTCAAAATTTCGCGCATTTTTTACGTCACGGCTTCTGGAGCCCATTGTACACACGTGGAGGTTGGTTATGTTGGTGGCCGAGCGAGAGCCAAAGAGATAACTTTGTTATCCGCCAACATTATTATGCCAACTCTTGCTATCTTCCAGCACTCTTCGTTAGATGGCACACTGTGTCTGTCTATACGACTACTAGCCGAACTTTTCTCCCACCCGTTCCAATCGAGCACAACGCTCCGGGATACACTGTACTGATGAGGGGCAAAAACCCCGAATCCGGTATACAGTTTCTCGACGTTGTTGTTCGATTGGAACACCTTTGATGGTATAGATACATTACCTTTTGATGTGCAATCTGTGGTATTTATACAGTTACGTCTCTATCTTCACTGTTCGTGTAAAGTCACTTAAAGAATTTTGCAATTTTGTGGATATTGAATATCATGAATTACTGAAACATTCAAAAACCAGATGGCTCTCACTATTCCCTTGTGTTAACAGGATAATACAGATGTTTCCAGCATTGAAATCTTACTTCTTGTCACTTGATTCGTGTCCCTCTCTTCTTAAACAGTTTTTTGAGTCAGAAATTAGTGAAGCCTTACTGTACTTCATTCATTCTCTAATGTACATATTTCAGGAAAAACCGAAGGAAATTGAGAAAGAAAAAGATTCGGTCGTGGAAGTCATGAATATTCTTCACGATTTAAAAAACATTTTAACTGAAAGATTCAAAAAGAAATTCCTTCCACTCAAAGTTAAAGCTATATTACAAAATAATCTGGATTCTGAATGCTGTAAAAATCAAATGATAAATTGCTACGAGAAGTGTTACCAGTACCTTGACTCGTGGACCGAACAGTAATTTGAAAGATTTTCAGTGGCTTGGACTATCTCAAGAACCTGTGTGGGAAGAATTTGAAAACTGTATTAAGTTTATACGCACCAAAAATATTATAATTGATGATACTAAATGTTTTGACCAGTTTTGCAATTTTAAAAAGTTTTATAATGAAGAAGCCTCCAAATCTAGTTTTCAAAAGAATCTGTCTCATGAAAAGTGGGTAAATTACTTTAGGCAAACGACAAACACGGCATTTTATTCAGAACTTTTGATAATTTGCCAATACTTTTTCTCAATACTTGCCCAAAACGCAAATGTTGAAAGAATTTTTTCGATGATGAACACTCAATGGACGAAGGAAAGAAACAGACTAAAATCATCTACTGTGAAAGCAATTTTAGCAGTTGTCTACAATTTCAAAGATGTATCATGCAAACAATTTTTTCAAAGAGTAAAGCAAGATAGGCGGTTTTTAATAAAAGTTAGAAATTCGCAAAAATACGAAAAATTTGAATTTTCTTCTAGCTCTAGTTCAGAATCTGCTGAATTGGAAGGATAACGTCCATAACATTCGTTAGTTGCCTTGTTTTTACTAGTCTTGTCATTTTATGCATTACAGTTTTTTCTTGTGTTTGTTACATTTTGATAATATTTAATATATATATTTATACATATAATATTTATTTTTTATTTGCATTAAAGGATAACGTGTTATTTTTAAAGAAAATTCATTTTAATGATTTCTACATTGATTGTTCTCTTTTCTGGATATTCGTATATGGTCACCCTACTCCTACGTCAAACTTTAAACATTCCCTCGTGCCATAACCCCCTTGAATACGCCCTTAATACATAAATAATTATTATAACATTGATTGAAGAATCAATATGTTTTTTGTTTTTAATATATGTTTCATTATATTCTTATTGTTATATTTTCTTATTGTAAAAAAATTGTAAGGTATAATTTCTAAATCTAAAAAATTACAATTCACTGTTTATTTTTACGTCCGACAGCAAAATAACAATTTTTTTTGTGTGTAATATTTATACGAGTAAAATTAACTTTCGGCAAAATTATTCTTTTATAAATTAATTAGGGTCTTATTCAATGACGTGATTTTACATGACATTAACAATAAACAATTTCGGAAATATCAATTATTGTTTTACATTGTCAAAATTTTAAAATTCAATGAATACAAAAGTAGTCAGTGTTGTCAGTGTTCCATAACAATTAGTAAGAAAAACCAGTTGGGGAAACAATTTTTTTTGTTATAATTAAAATAAAAAAGACGGATCAATTTTTATTATTTTTAAATATTTAATCATCATTAATACTTAATAAAAATTTGTTAAATAAATCTACTACAATAATCTTTTAAAAAAATGTACTATAGATTAATTTTAAGATAAACTCCGACCGGAAATATTCCAAATTTTAATAATTTTCATCGATAACAAACAGTCGTTGATCTGGATTTTTCTTATTTTTCATGGAAACGAAAATTATTTGCAAACGTAAACTTGAATATTTTGGTCTTCAGTTGAGGAGAGAAAGCAGAGACACGATGCAAACCAAATGTCTGTATTTACTGCATTTTTAGAATGTGCACTGCTGACTTTCCAAAACAACCCGGGCCAATCCGACTGTCTCATTACGCGTGTTGAAGACTGTACATGAAGCCTAACTTTATTTTGCCTTTGTGGGTACAGTGCTCACATTAAAGTCATTGTATTGCCTCCGAAGTTGTGTGACGTAAAAAAATGTGTTTGATCGCAAGTGTTTTAATCTTTGATCGCAAGAAAACCACTTATTTTCATTTGACAAGTGTTTCTCTCTTAAATAAAATGTTAAATCTGCCTTTATTTTACTTTTGTAAGTACAGTCTTCACATTGATACCACTGAATTTTATCTGGATCTGTATGACATCGAATAATATGGGTTTTTAAATGCGATTTCTTTATAGCTTTAAAACTGCAAGTGTTACATTCATATTACGGGACATTTTCGTGCGGTGTGTGTTTTGCAAGAACATGTTCTTTAAGATGATGCTTAAACATTGATTTGTATCCACAATGATCGCAGTAAAATATATCTTCATCTTTTTTTATCATATGGTGCTTTTTTACATGTGCTGTTAAACCTGTTTTTACTTTGCTCTTGTAGGAACACTGTTCACATCGAAACCATTGTATTTCCTCCGACCTTGTGTGACGGAAAATAATGTGTGATTTTAAGCATGCTTTATCTAATGTTTTGTACTTGCATTCGTTACATTCATATTTTAAGACATTTTCTTGTGGTGTGTGCTTTGTTAGAATGTGGTTTTTGACACCCACTTTCGACTTGAACTTGTATTCACAGTGATTGCAGTAAAATAGCTTCCTTTCGTCTTCTTTTAACATGTGTTGATTTTTCACATGTCTTGTTAAGCGTGATTTTGTTTTGCCCTTGAAGGAACATTGCTCACATTGAAACCATTTTATTTCCTCCAACCTTGTGTGACGTGAAATAATATGTGATTTTAGGTCTCCTTTTTGTAATGTTTTATACTTGCATTTGTAACATTCATAATTTAAGGCTTTTTCTGGTGCTGTGTGCTTTCTAAGAATGTGTGTTTTAAGATTATCACTTCTATTTGATTTGTATTCACAGTCATTGCAGTAAAATTCTTTTAACATGTGTTGCCTTTTTATATGTTTTGTTAAATTTAGTTTTGTTTTGCTTTTGTAGGAACACTCCTCACATTGAAACCATTGGATTTCCTCTAAGGATGTGTGACGTACAATAATGTGTTTTTTAAGAGTAATCTTCTGCTTAGATTTGTATTCACAATAATCACAGGAAAATAGCATCTTCTCATCATTTTTTAACATGTGTTTCACTTTTATATGAGTTATTAAACCAGATTTTGTTTTGCTCTTGTAGGAACAGTGCTCACATTGAAACCATTGAATTTTCTCTAAGGTTGTGTGACGTGCAATAATGTGATTTTTAAGAGCAAACTTTTGCTTAGATTTGTATTCACAGTGATGGCAGTAAAAGGGGTTCTCTAAATCTGTGTGTCGTCGAATAATGTGCAGTTTTAAATAATAATTTTGTATAGTTTTATAATTGCATATCTTACATTTATATTTTAAGGCATTTTCTTGTGGTGTATGCTTTCTAAGAATGTGTATTTTAAGACTAATCTTCTGCTTAGATTTGAATTCACAGTGATTGCAATAATAGAACAAAACCTTGTTGACTGGTTTATGTCGACTCATCATATGAAATGTTAAATTTGGTTTTGTTTTTCCTTTGTAGTCACATTTATCACATTTGTACCACTTGATATCTTCTGGTGCTGTATGTTTTCTTATTATATGATCTCTTAAATTGCCAGTTTTGGCTGCTTGATGTAAACAATATGGACATTGATTTTTGGTATTAGACTTTTTCTTCTTAGGATTGTTCTGACATCTTAAAAGATGTTTAAACAAAACTAATAATGAAAATGTTGAAAACTTGCAATATTCGCATAGATAACAGTTTGCAGAAACTGAAATAAATGGACTTCTCTTGTTTTTTGAGTGGACTTTTTGTAAATGATCCCAAAAAGAAATTCGAATATTTGTTTCAAAATTACACTGTTTGCAACGATATTTATCTAAGCTACTCTTCACACAATCCATTTTAGTCAAAGCTTCATAATAAAAGAGTTATTATTATAGTATAGCAACCTTTTGTCCTGTTATTATAGGTAGCTAAAACAAATACCATTTATAAAAAATAAGTATCTTAAGAAGTTCCTACCTCATTAAAAATAAAATAGATCTCTTGTCCTCTCCAACTAGAGAAATTAACAAAATTTTTGTTGTTTTACTTAACCTAAAAATATATAAAAATTGAATATTCAGCCAATCGATGTAAATAAATAATATGCAAATCATACTTGTTATAAATCCATATAAATTTCGTTATTTCCATAGAATTTAATAGTTTTAATTCAATTAATGCATAATAATATTATAGCAGCAGTATAAATGACGTATGCACTCCAGGTTCAAGCACTCTATACTCATACTGATGTTCAGCTGATGTTTCCCTACAAAAAACCGTTAGTTTGACTTCACAACACTAGTAGCGCTGTACAATAAATTCTCTTAAAGTCCCTAGATAGATAAAGTACCGCAATTACCGCCATTTTGGCTCCAAAAAACGCGGCAAATTTAAAGGAGCGAACTTTTTCACTCGATGTACGGGCGCCACACATTCGGATATTTGTCAAATACATGAATATTTGTAATTGCTACATTTATTTGGGTATTTGCCTCCTTTGATTTGTGTTCATTTACCGACTTCGAACGGAAAATTTTTATAGTTGTCGAATATACGGTTTTGTGCCAATATTTCTCTTCGAACACCCCAACCACATATTCGAATATTTGTCACAGATATCCGAATGTGTGGTGCCGGCTTAATAACAACTAATATGCAACATCTACAGTATCTGTTTATTTACAAATTAGTATCAAATACAAATTATTGATTATGAGGAGTATTAAAATATTCACAAAAAACTAAACTTATTTTACATATTTTACCAAGTCACGCATTGCTACGCTTCTAGAACTTCTGTCTATAGTGTTGACCTTGGACAGTCGATTTTTATTCAACTCCTTCAAAGCAAAGAATAATCTCGTTCGAAAAAAGACTCGAACAAGGCCCTTGAAATGATTATCATGGCACAAGGACAAATCCAATAGGATATGTTTATTACGGTTTCGGCACGCGGTTAAACAACAGCTGAGCATATTTCTACACAAACACAGAAGCACCTATAATTCACAAAAAAAAAACTCGCACTAGCACACCTTTTTCAATTTTTAACCCGTCACTAACCCCAAAGACTAACCCGGCTTTCAGTTTGAAACAGAACAAGTGTGATGTGTTTTTGACAGCTCTGTCACCATCTACCACAAATCCACTCCACGATAACGAAACTCCCCAAAACTCCGCCATTTTGGCGCCAATTACATGGGACAAACCAATAGGCGACTGAGATAGACTAAACGCCACTACGCGGTACAAATACGAACTAACCAAAGGGAGTCGTTAACTGAATTGAGATCTGTTACTAAGTCCTCGCACCCTACCGGAGAAAAATCGAAACACGATCACGTGACCTCGAATAGGGATACATATTTGTGTTCCTATGTAATTCCTATTATGTTTGATGCGTTTGATGTGATTCTGTAAAGTGAAAGTGAACAATTTAAGTGGAATACTTTTACATAATTCATTTAATGTTCCCGTAAAAATGCAGAGCGTTTTGAAATCCGTGCATTTACGCCGAGTTAGCAGCAAATCTAATGTGAATTGTTGTGTATACAATTGCAATGCTGTTACTAAAAAAAATCCCGAGTTATCGTTTCACAAATTTCCGCCACCAGAACAAAAAGTTGTAAACATTGATGAACGTGGCTTAAAGACTGTGTGCAGCAGAAGGAAAATGTGGGAAATTAACTTAAAAATGGGAAAACCAGTGACAAAAACAATGCATGTTTGTTCCTTACATTTCAGAGAAACCGATTTTATTACTCCAAATGAAGGTAAGTGTAAGAAAAAATAAACATCACAATTAAATACAGATTTATTTTAGACTGCTATCGAAAAAGATTTTTAAAAAAAACGGCAATCCCCACTCAAAACTTGCCAGAACGAAAAATCTATAATTCACAATCATCAATTTTAAAAGAGAGCAGGTTGAATCGAGTTAACAACAGAAGCAAAATGGTAAATTAAAAATGACTGCAAACATTCTAATTATGTATAATTTTTGAATTGTTTTTAGAGAACTGATAAATGGCAATTTAATGAGCAAGAAGTAAACACCGAAGATGAAAAAAGAAAAGAAGCTGCTGAAATTTTACTCTCCTTAAATAATTTTCAACACTCACTAACGTCAAATAATCCTACGAACAGTTTTGATAATAAATCTGCAAAAACATTTAGGAATGCATCAACACAAACTGACGAATGTACTGAAAAGAAATCCCGATGTGAAATAGGTATTCAAGTTGATACTTTTACTGGTAACCCTATAAGCAACGTTGTTACAAGTGACAAATCTGGTTCCTATTGTGTTGGATGCGTTTGATGTGATTGTGTAAAGTGAAAGTGAACAATTTATGTGGAATAGTTTTACATAATTCATTTAATGATCCCGTAAAAATGCAGAGCGTTTTGATATCCGTGCATTTACGCCGAGTTAACAGCAAATCTTATGTGAATTGTTGTGTATACAATTGCAATGCTGTTACTAAAAAAAATCCCGAGTTATCGTTTTACAAATTTCCGCCACCAGAACAAAGTTGTGAACATTGATCAACGTGGCTTAAAGACTGTGTGCAGCAGAAGGAAAATGTGAAAAATTAACTTAAAAATGGGAAAACCAGTGAAAAAAACAATGCATGTTTGTTTGTTCCTTACATTTCAGAGAAACCGATTTTATTACTCCAAATAAAGGTAAGTGTAAGAAAAAATAAATTACACAATTAAATACAGATTTATTTTAGACTGCTATCAAAAAAGATTTAAAAAAAAACTGCAATCCCCACTCAAAATTTGCCAGAACGAAAAATTTATAACTCACAATCATCAATTTTAAAAGAGAGCACGTTGAATCGAGTTGACAACAGAAGCAAAATGTAAATTAAAAATGACTTCAAACATTCTAATTATAATTTTTAAATTGTTTTTAGAGAACTGATTAATGGCAATTTAATGAGCAAGAAGTAAACACTGATGATGAAAAAAAAAAAGAAGTTGCTGAAATTTTACTCTCCTTAATCAAATAATTTTCAACACTCACCAAAAAAAAAAACACAAATGAATTGTATGGTAAAAATTTATTTTTGGGTTTTATCTTTTAAAACTTTTGATTCACAAATATAATGTAACATATGGTTAATGTACTTGTTTATACAAGATGTTATTAATTCCCTGACAAAGTTCTCCTTAATACTCCTCTAATACTTGTTCGCAACACATTTTTAAGTCATAGCCTGGGTAACTCTAATTGTTCTAAAAATGACGAGTGTGCATTTTTATAAATGGTTGTTATATAATCTGGAACGCTGTTCTTGATTATCACATTTGGTTGACAATTTTGTCTGCGCCTTTCCTATAACAGAATTGCAACTACAATTATTGCGTTAAGAACATCAAACCTAACTTACAGATGCAAGACCTTCCTGAATAAACTTTTTCTTTCTTCGTTATTAACTTCAATATAATATAACCACAAATTTTAAATATCAAAACTCACTGCAAAAACACTTAAAACATAAAATATAATGATGTAAACACGCCAACCAATCCCTATTCTGTCAAAACGAAACTACATTTTGACAGAAATTGGTGGGGATGTCACGTGATGTAAAATCTCAATTCATGCGATCGCTTACTGACAAAACGTTTAATTTGTGACTTTATTTGAGGATTTTGATGATTTTATTATAATAAAAACGAAGTAAGATGATTGTTAAACAATATGTTACGAGCATTTGACCAGCTATTCAACCGTTGAATAATAAAACGAACTGAAACTAACCTCAACCTACTAGAATATTAATATCGTAATTAAATTTTGCATACGTTTCTTTTTAAAGTTTGTTTGAAAAACAGTGAAAAAAAGTTATATTTTAGGTTCCAAATATTATTTTTTCTTACCTGTATTAAGAATCTTAGAGTTTGATCAATTTTTAAATGATTCCTCCTTGTCAACACTATCCGTGTTGTTTATGTTATTTTATGATTTTCTTTATCATTGATTTAATAAAATATTAGTTGTTAATATAAAATCAAGTCCTTACCTTAATATAAATTCAATTATTGTGGTATTTGCCCTTGTATTTGATCCTTTTTAGCTGCTCTGAAATGTTGTCAAAATCTTCATCATGACGAAGCTCCAAAATTATTATAACAGCTTTTGATTATAGAAAAACTGTGAATTATAATAAACCACAGATACATTACAGTGTTGTCTTAAAGACATTCTAGATAAAACCTTTAGAATTTGTTGATAAATCATTTTTAATCACAATAATCGCTTTCCAAACAAGTGAAAAACTGACAAAAGTGACTATAAATCGCCGTAAAATCACAAATTTTTATCACAAGTTACAGAAAAACAAATTTAGAAGCACAGACATAACTCTCATTGACTATATTTCAAATAATTGTTACAAAAATCGTATTTAAAACATGAACAAAGTATTAACCTTCAACTTGTTTTAGTTTATTTTTTGCACATTACGATAGCACAACTGGTTAAAACACACAAAATTGAGTATTCAATATTATTCTTACTTCCTTTTTATTATTACTAAACACAAAAGCATAAAGTAGAATAAATAATCATGTAAGAAAGTAGTAAATTTGAGAATGAATGACTCTCTTTTAAAACATGTGTTTAATGCGACAGTGGCGGCCTCACCGGTCATCTCATTCGCGAATTGCGGTACTTTATCTATCTAGGGATTTTAAATTCTCTGTAAATTTACAGAACATACTACTTACAATTCTAACAGGCCAGCAAAATAAATCTTTTCAAAAGAGAGAAACAGAAAAAACATACATAATGAGACCATTCATGCCTGATTGGCTTTTAAATATATGTAACCAATAATACAGAGATATTATTTTAATACAAAAAAAAGGGTTAGGAATGGGGTGGAGAAGTGTGACGTCAAAAATTCGCAAAAATTCGAAGCACTGCGTACTGCCATTTTAAAAACCATGGCCAACTTCATCAATATTAGGCGAATAAGACCATGACACGTGAAGGTAAAAAGTGTTCCGAAGACAGTCATGTCATTAAGTTTTAAAAATTGGGGTGCGCTTCTGGCGCTTTGAATCCGAGAAGATTGAATTTTATCTTTTTCCGCCCAGAAAATTGACAGTTCTAAAGTGGCCCAACAAAAATACCTGATATACTTGTTCGAAAAAGTTATTAGTTATTTTTGTTGGCCAACTCTAGAATTATCAATTTTCTGGCGGGAAAAAGATCAAATTCAATCTTCTCGGATTCAAAGCGCTTCGAATTTCAAACGCCCGAAGCGCACCCCCAAAAATTGCTAAACTGACAGCGCCAAATTGAAGGTTTTTATTTTTTTAGAATTTAGTAAATTAACTAAACGTTTTACTTTAGATGTAACTAAAATTACAAGTAGAACACTTATTTGCAAAAACTTACTTCGAATATCAGTATGTAATAGCAAACAAAAACGCTAAACTTAATTCAGAAGCTGTCCCAACCATTTTTGTAATTATACTGCATATTTGTTATTGATTTTCTTTATTTTAGCTTCTTATGTTATCAGGAAAGTACCTGTTCCCAACCTATAATTGAACCTCCATTTATTCCTGTTTCTAATACAGTCTTTGATTCCTGTGATATAAATTGTAACAATCCCGAGAATGATCCTGAAAGCTTTGAAAATCTTTGCTACAACATGAAAGTATTAAATCAAAAATTAAAGCGAGCAAATAAAAAAAGAAGATCCAAGCGAAAAAACAAAAAAATTTAGAAATGATAAATTTCATTAATAAAATCAAAGACGATGCATCACAAGATAATGAAAAAGCATTATTTCTTTCAGAACTGATTTAAAATTATTCTAAAAACAAACGAAATAAATTGTGTGAAATATCTATTCGTCTTTGTACAGTTTGGAGATTCTGTTCACCCAACCCAACGGATAGGAATTCGCAAAGACAATACTAAGACATCTTGGAAAATTTGATGATGGTCTGACTTCACTAATTGAACAATGTCTTCGAGTTGAAGTGGCTATTTCAATGCTAGAGCTACCGAATATGCAATGCGCCAAATTTTAAAGTGTGGAATTGTCAAATCTTCAAATGCAGCAAATACGATTAGCAATATAAGCCAGACAAGACCTCTAACTTCAAGCACTAACATTCATTCAAGGGAAATAAATAAGATTGCATTTCCAATACAATTAAGAGAAAAAATAGAAAATCTGCATGTAAATGAAGAAGCAGAACAAACTATCTATACTGCCTCAGTTGCTTTTTTGAGTGGTTATATAATTAAAAAAAAATGATAAATTTCACTATGATATATGCGGCAGTCCTTTCGTATTAACAACAACTGTTCCTGGTCCACTACTACAACTTATTGCATTACAAGATCGTAGAGGACTTATCTACCCTAATGCAAAATTTGTAGGTCTTGCTGACATTGTTCAAGAAGAGTTAGCTTGCAAACAGTTAATAAATAGTTTCTATTCACAAATAAGAAATGATCCGGTGTTTTGCTGTGAGGAACATAAGTTGCTTGTGTGTGAAATTGTGATTCCGGCTACAGTAAAACATGTAGTAAATAACATATGTTCAAATCTTACAGACGCATTGACAAAAAATTAAACAATAAGTCTTCAAACAGAAAAATATATAATTTTTGTGGTAAAATATTTTAGAAAAATTATTTTTTCTTTTCTAAGATTTAAGGATAGATCTTAAGGGATGTTCTATATATAACCATGAGTGGTTCCCAAACAGCAAAACGAATAAATTTATATTTTTGAAGGTAGACTTTCCCGGAGCAATTTGATAAATCGGGAATCAAGTGCTTTAGAGGTAAGGGTTGCAGTCTAAGATCCTTTACTATCTTTTAAAACAAAAATCAGTTTTAAGTTAAATACAAAATATATTAAAAAGTGCTAGTTAGAAGAACAAATGAAATGATAATACAATATTTATCAATTACTAAACGAAAATACAACATTTTATAATAATAATAAACGATAATGCAACTTTTCTTCGGTAACAAACAGTCAAAGATTTGGATTTTTCTCATTTTTCATGAAAACGAAAATTACTTGCGATACTACCGATGTTGTCACAACTTGAATATTTCGGTCTTCAGTTGACGAAAGAAAGCAGCAACAAGATGCAAATCAAATGTCCGGATTTACTGTGTTGTCAGAATGTGAACTGCTGGCTCACCGAAGCAATCCGGGCCGATCCGACTGTCTCATTACTAAGCTTCTACACCAGTTGACCAGTAGACCAATTAAATGAATAACATGCAGCCCGCTAGATTACACCGGTTAATTACCTGGTCGTTTAAGCAAGACTCCTTTTCTCCGAAGCTTACTCATTACGTATGATCAAGACTGTACATGAAGGCTGATCTTATTTTGCTTTTGTAGTTACAGTGCTCACATTAAAGTCATTGTATTTCTTCCGAGGTTGTGTGACGTAGAAAAATGTGTTTTTTAGGATTACTCTTTTTCTTTGATTTATACTCACAGTGGAACTACCTACTTTCATTTGGCAAGTGGTTCTTCTTTACATGTTTTGTTAAATCTGCTTTTATTTTACCTTTGTAAGTACAATGCTCACATTGATACCACTGAATTTTATCTGGATCTGTATGACATCGAATAATATGTATTTTTAATTCAGATTTGTTTATAGTTTTATGACTGCACGCGTAACATTCATATTTCGAAACATTTTCTCGTGGCTTGTGTTTCCTAAAAATGTGTCCTTTAAGATGATACTTAAACATTGATTTGTATTCACAATGATCGCAATAAAATATCTTTTCATTTTTTTTTAACATGTGGTGTCTTTTCACATGTGATCTTAAAGCTGCATTGGTTTTGCTCTTGTACGAACACTGCTCACATTGAAACCATTCTATTTTCTCTAAGGTTGTATGACGTGCAATAATGTGTATTTTAAGTTTCTGCTTGTTGTTTGATTTGTATTCACAATGATCGCAGGAAAATATCGTTTCATCATTTTTTGACATGTGTTGCACTTTCGCATGAGTTGTTAAATCTCCTTTTCTTTTACTTCTGTAGGAACAGTTCTCGCATTGAAACCATTGTATTTTCTCTAAGGGTGTGTGACGTGCAATAATGTGATTTTTAAGAGTAATCTTGTGCTTAGATTTATATTCACAATGATCGCAGTAAAATAGCATCTTTTCTGACATGTGTTTCTCTTTCACATGTCTTGTTAAAGCTGATTTTGTTTTGCTCTTATAGGAACAGTGCTCACATTGAAACCATTGTATTTCTTCCAACCTTGTGTGACGGAAAATAATGTGTGATTTTAAGCATGCTTTATCTAATGTTGTGTACTTGCATTTGTTACATTCATATTTTAAGACATTTTCTTGTGGTGTGTGCTTTGTTAGAATGTGGTTTTTGACACCCATTTTCGACTTGAACTTGTATTCACAGTCATTGCAGTAAAATAGCTTCTTTTCGTCTTCTTTTAACATGTGTTGCCTTTTTATATGTCTTGTTAAATTTGGTTTTGTTTTGCTTTTGTAGGAGCACTGCTCACATTGAAACCATTGGATTTCCTCTAAGGGTGTGTGACGCGCAATAATGTGTTTTTTAAGAACAATCTTCTGTTTAGATTTGTATTCACAATGATGGCAGTAAAAGGGCTTCTTTAGAGCTGTGTGTTGTCGAATAATGTGCAGTTTTAAATCATAATTTCGTATAGTTTTATAATTACATATCTTACATTTATATTTGAAGGCTTTTTCTTGTGGTGTGTGCTTTCTAAGAATGTGTACTTTAAGAATATTTTTCCAATTTGATTTGAATTCACAATGATTACAATATAACAAAACTTTTTCTTTTTTTGGTTTATGTCTATTTATTATATGTGATATTAAATTTCCTTTTGTTTTTCCTTTGTAGTCACACTTATCACATCTGTACCATTTGATATCTTCTGGTGCTGTATGTTTTGTTATTATATGGTTTTTCAAATTGCCAACATGTTTTGCTTGATATGAACAATAAGAACACTGATATTTAGCAATAGGAGACTGTTTCTTTTTAATATTGTCATGACATCTTAAAATATGTTTAAACAAAACTAATAATGAAAACGTTGAAAAATTGCAAAATTCGCATAAATAACAATTTGCAGAAACTGAAATAAATGGACTTCTCTTGTTTTTTGAGTGGACTTTTTGAAAGTGATCCCAAAAAGAAATTCGAATATTTGTTCCAAAATTGCACTGTTTGCAACGATATTTATCTAAGCTACTCTTCACACAATCCATTTTAGTCAAAGCTTCATAATAAAAGAGTTATTATTATAGTATAGTGACCTTTTGTCCTGTTATTGTAAGTACCTAGCTAAAACAAATACCATTTATAAAAAATAAATATCTTAAGAAGTTCCTACCTCATTAAAAATATATCTTTTCTTCTCTGCAACTAGAGAAATTAACAAAATTTTGGTTGTATTACTTAACCTAAAAATATATAAAAATTTAATATTCAGCCAATCGATGTAAATAAATAATATGCAAATCATACTTGTTATAAATTCATATAAATTTCCTTATTTTTTCATAAACGGCGTATGCACTCCATGTTCAGGGTTCAGGCACTCTATACTTATAGCACTTATAGTGTTTCCTCCCCCCCCCCCCCCAAAAAAAAAACCGTTAGTTTAACTTCACAACACTAGCAGCGCTGTCCAACAAATTTTGAATTCTCTGTAAACTTAGAGAACATACCAAAAATCTAGGAGTCCAGCAAAATAGATCTTTTCAGAAAAAACGTACATAATGAGATCATTCATGTCTGATTGGCCTTTAAATGTATGCAACCAACAATACAGTGATACTATTTTAATACAAATATGTGTGGAAACTACTTATGGAATAAATTCAGTAATTTCAAAACTGATAACGTTTGTCGAAAACGCTGTAACAGATCAATTTTTATTTTTCATAATGCTTATTGTGAATACACTCATTTTTTTTAATGCAATGCAATAATTTTTGTTTTAGTTTTGGTCTACTAAATCTTAACAGCCTTTGAAATCAATTCTACATGACATTTTTATCTGCAAGAGTTTTTGAAACAATCAAACTACGGTACATAACCCCAGTTAAAGAAAATGGATGTTGTTAAAAAAAAATACATTTTGTTTAACCAAAGAATACTGTACGGAAACATCACCAAAAAAGGCAAAAATTTATTAAATAATAAAATTACAAACAACTTAAGATTCGTTTCTAACATAGCAAATGCTCAAAAAGTTCTTAATTTCTGTTCGGATACGCTCTTTCAAATCATCTAAATTGTTCAATTTTGTTTTAAAAACTTCACTCTTTAAATTACCCCAAAGGAAGAAATCGAGCGAAATTAAATCCGGCGATCTAGTTGCTCATTCTATAAAACCTCTCCTCCCAATTCATCTATTTGGAAAAACTTCATTTAAATATTGTCGAACACAAAGGGAATAGTGAGCTGATGCTCTATCTTGCTGAATCCATATTGTGTTCCGAGGAATATCTGGATCTTAAAGATCTGTATATAACTCTGCTAAGGCTGAAACAAGTCGTCCCTTACAAAACTCAGATATTTTTCTCCGGTAAAATTGCCATTAATAAAAACAAAACCTAAAGTAGTATGTGATCATTGAGTATGCCTGTCCAAACGTTTACTTTTTCTGGACGTTGGCTGTGATTTTCGCGCATCCAGTGAGGATTTGTGGCTGTCCAATATCTACAATTTTGACGGTTCACTTCTCCATTTAGAGTAAATGTAGTTTCGTCAGAAAACATTATGTTGTCTAAAGAAATATCATTTCTAACAAATCCATCATTTGCTCACAAAATTGAAGACGGCGGTCCGGATCATCTTCCATTAACTCTTGAACATATTGAAGTTTATAGAAATAAAGCTTCTCTTTTTTGAAACACTTTAATACAGTATAGCTGATGCCATTTTCCAATCCAAAGCTACTTGTTTAATGAAAAATTTATTGTACCAATTTTGATTTTATGAACTTACTTTATTAACTTTATAAATATTTTTTCTTTTGTATTTGTTTTTAGTATCTATACTTCTCTAACCTGTTAAATAAAAAGACGCACATTTTTTAAGTACTGGTTAACGATTTTTTAACTAGAATAGTTAGAATACTATACTATTTATAGAAGATGTAAGAGAAAAATAAATGCTAATCTGTTGTTAGGTCCCTTTTGTACAACCATGCTGTACAAAAATCAAATAAAATAAATTTTAATTTTCTGCAACTAGGAATATTAATCCTGTTTAATCTTGATGCAATGAAACACTTCCGTTAAAAAGTAGGAGAATCTAAAAAAAGAGCAAGCTTAAACACTGTTTAATTATCCTATTAGTACCAAATTTAGGAAAAAAAATTGTTAAATGGTACCTTCCTCGTCAAGAATACAATGTATTAATAATTTCAACAGTTTTTGCTTTTATGTGGTCGTTTTACTGTCAAAAAAAAAAACAAAAAAACATTACAACGTTTGGAATAAATACTTATTTACAAGTTAAGTGCGAGAACATATATTGAATATCGCATGAATAAAGCAAAACTGTTCCCGCACATACTAGTTTTTTTCTTATTTCAATAGCTTAAACCTTTGTCGAGATTGACCAAAAAATATAAGCCTAAAAAATATACTTACTTGACCCTTCAGCACCTGCCTTCATAAATGCACCTAAAGTTCGTTTTTATTTTTTATGCACTTGTCTGTCTCTTTTCACCACATTGTTATATATGTTGCTATGTCATATAGATAATGTGTTGAACAGAGACCGACAAGCGCATTAAAAAGAAAAACGAACTATAATTTTTGCCGTTTTTTCACCTCAATTAAGATTTTTTCAGATTTGGTATTAAATAAATCAAAATAATAAAAATTCTCCCGATTTACTTTTGGTTATTTTTTATTAGGTACCGGTTTCGGCTTTATACAGCCTTCATCAGGTATTGTAGATTAGGTTGATAAAGGCTTTATAAAGCCGAAACCGGTACGTAATAAAAAATAACCAAAAGTGAATTGGGAGAATTTTTATTATTTTGATTTATTTAATACCAAATATAATAATTTTGACTAGAGAATTCATCGTATAAAATGCCAATAAGTATCCTTTGACTATAGTTAAGAATTAAATTATAAACAAAGCCCCTTGAACCTTTAAAAAACTGTGTCAAAAATTTTTGAAAATTGTATATTTTTTGCTATATTGTTTTTGTAGAATAATTAAAATAAAAAAACGTATCATTCTTTTATTGTTAGCAAATTGCCATAGAGTACGAAATATTTTTTAACATATTTAATTAATGATCATTAATACTTTATCAAAATTTATTAAATAAAGTCTTTGTAGTTACAGTGCTTACATAAAAATCACTACTGTATTTCCTCCGAGGTTGTGTGACGTAAAAAAATGTGGTTTTTAAGAATACTATTTTTCTTTCATTTATATTCACAGTGATCGAAGTGGAGCTACCTACTTTCATTTGGCAAGTGGTTCCTTTTTACATGTATTCTTAAATCTGCCTTTATTTTACCTCTATAACTGCACTGCTCACATTGATACCACTGAATTTTATCTGGATCTGTATGGCATCGAATAATATGGATTTCTAATTGCGATTTCCTTATAGTTTTAAAATTGCACGTATAACATTCATATTTCAGGACATTTTCTCGTGGTGGGTGTCTTCCCAGCATGTGTTCTTCAAGATTCCGTTTAAACATTGATTTGTATTTACACCGATCGCAGTTAAATTTCTTTTCATAGTGGTTCCTCTTCACATGTAATTTTAAAGCTGACTTTGTTTTACCCTTGTAAGGACAGTGCTCACATTGAAACCATTTTATTTCCTCTAAGGGTGTGTGATGTGCAATAATGTGATTCTTAAGAGCTTGCTTCTCCTTAGATTTGTAATCACAATGATCACAGTAAAATAACATCTTTTCATCATTTTCTGACAAGTGTTTCACTTTCACATGTCTTATTAAAGATGATTTTGTTTTGCTTTTGTAGGAACAGTGCTCACATTGCAACCATTGTATTTCCTCCAACCTCGTGTGACGGAAAATAATGTGTGATTTTAAACATGCTTTATCTAATGTTTTGTACTTGCATTTGTTACATTCATATTTTAAAACATTTTCTCGTGGTGTGTGCTTTGTTAGAATGTGTCTTTTCACAGCCTCTTTCCACTTTGATTTGAATTCACAGTCATTGCAATAAAATAGCTTCTTTTCGTCTTCTTCTAACATATGTCGCGTTTTCACATGTACTCTTAATTCTGATTTTGCTTTGCTTTTGTAGGAACATTGCTTACATCGAAACCATTGGATTTCCTCTAAGGGTGTGTGACGTGTAATAATGTGTCTTTTAAGACTATATTTATAGATTGATTTGTATTCACAATGATTGCAGTAAAATAGCATATTTTCATCTTCTTTTAACTTATGTTGCCTTTTTACATGTGTTGATAAACCTGATTTTGTTTTGCTTCTATAAGTACAGTCTTCACAATTGTACCATTGTATCTTCTCTAGAGCTGTGTGTTGTCGAATAATGTGCAGTTTTAAATCACAATTTCGTATAGCTTTATAATTGCATATCTTACATTTATATTTGAAGGCATTTTCTTGTCGTGTGTGCTTTCTAAGAATGTGATCTTTAAGAATATTTTTCCACTTTGATTTAAATTCACAATGATTACAATATAACAAAACTTTTGATTTATGTCGAATATTTATATGTGATATTAAATTTCCTTTTGTTTTTCCTTTGTAATCACACTGATCACATCTACACCATTTAATATTTTCTAGTGATGTATGTTTTCTTATTATATGATTTCTCAAGTTGGCAGTATTGCGTGCTTGATGTAAACAATAGGGACATTGATTCTTAGTAATATCCTGTTTCTTCTTAGTATTGTTCTGACATCTTAAATTATGTTTGAGCAAAATTAATAATGAAAATGTTGAAAAATTGCAATATTCGCATAGGTAACTGTCTCTACAATCTGATATAAATAGACCTCTCTGGGTTTTTGTGTGGACATTTTGTAAATGATCCCAATAGGAAATTCGAATATTTGTTTTGAAATCGCACTGTTTGCAATGATATATATCTAAGCTACTCTTCACACAATCCATTTTAGTCAAAGTTTTACAACAAAAGAATTATTATTGTTTTCTAAAATTATTATAGTATAGCGACCTTTTGTCCTGTTATTGTAAGTAGCTAAAACAAATACTATTTATAAAAAAATAAATATTTTGAGAAGTTCCTACCTCATTAAAAATAGATCTTTTCTCCTCGTCAACTAGAAAATCACCAAAATTTTTGTTGTATGACTTAACCTAAAAATTTATAAAAATTTAATATTCAGACATTCAATGTAAATAAATAATATACAACTCATACTTTCTATAAATCCAAATAAATTTCGTTATTTTTATAGAATTTGATAACTTTTATTTCATTTAAGGCTTGGTAATTTACAGTATCACGTATGCAATCATTGCACTGCTCTATATTGATAGTGTCATGTTCCCCCCCCCCCCACACACACACCAAAAAAAAACACCAGTTAGTTTCACATCACAACATTCACAACACTAGCAGCACTGTCCAACAAATTCTCTGTAAACTTACAGAACATTCCACAATTCTAAATAACAGCTCAGCAAAATAAATCTTTTCAAAAAAGAGAAACAGAAAGAACGTACATAATGAGATCAATCATGTCTGATTGGCCTTTAAATATTATGCAACCAACAATACAGTGATATTAGTTAGCCCCCATTGAGCAAATACCTTATAAATAAATAATATATTTTATCCACAATTACCTTATAATTGAAGTTTTATTCACACTTACGAACCGTACAAAGTAACAAAAAATTATTCCGGCGACCACTAACCGAGACAAGTGGTAACCATGCCAAACAAATTTTGACATTATTACTTATAAGCCTTGATAAAGAATTTAATAAAGATTCGAAACGTCGGTTATATAAAATAGTTTATCTGCCTTATCCACTTCCACGTAAAAAAAATTTTTAACTACATAAATAATGAACGTAAAACGCCAAAGAAATTCTATTTATTATTAATATTGACATTAACATTTACATTAATAGACATTTCGTTTTTTGTTTTATTATATTCCACTTCGTTTCCATTAATAAGAAGCTTGTAGTTGTTATCGGTTCCACAACGAAGTAGTTGTAGGAACAATGAACGTCTCCTCTAGTAAGAAACGACTAGTACCAGGAGAACCTTGGATTTTCCTTGCAATGTCAAGCTTATTAGATACAAAATCTTCGATATAAGTTTCTGCTATGGCGGAGCTTCTCCACCTACCATGTCGTTTAATTGTTGTAAGATTAGCACCTCCATTGGCAAGTAAAGTTGTTGAAGTGCGCCTCATACAATGGCCGGTATAAGCTTTTGCGTTCACCAGATTCAAAAACGAAGCAACTTTAGAAAAACTTTCGATAAAGTGTTAATTCCAACAGGTTGCGATGTACATTTTTGATTAACGTATCGTAAAAAGAATCTCTCAATGGATAACTTCTTCGGACGTAAGAACAAGTATTTCCTACATTTCTGTACAGTGTTGATAGAGAATCCTTCTTCTATAATTGTGAATCTTCGAGAAACGCCCGTCTTGGTATCTGGTATCGAAACAATCAGCAGGTATGCGCCCCTGTCTTCTACATCACTGATTTTCAAATTTGTCAGCTCACAGCATCGACAGTCACCAGACACCCCATTATTAATGCAACCTAAAATATTCCAAAATTTATTATCTACAATGTCTATGTTATGACAGAGATTACCTTGATCATCAAATATTCTTTATCGCAAGCCCTTGTCAAAAAACTCTTCCAATACTGCAGCTTTCTTCGACCTGTAGGTGTCCTCTTAACTGATTCTTCAGCTAGGCCATGAGCTTACTATATTTTCCACTGTCTATGTCTTTATAGACCTTTATAGTGACTTTCAGTAAAGAGTACTTTGGCCACATGGATGAAATTGCATACCTCTTCTTCAAATTTAAGAAATACGATAGCAGAACTTCCTCATTTATTGTCATTACCCTCGTTCTTCATTCCATTCATTAAATTCTGAAAATACTTTTTCATAATGTTCCCTGAACTTCGCAGGCAATAACTGGCGAGTCGCTTCTTCAGCTTCCTCAAGAATTGTCTCAGGACCAGTACCTATCACTTTCTTCCATTTTCACCAACTTGCACGGCGTTTTGTACAATTAAAGTCGAAAATAAATAGCAACGATTCAACACCTACCAGTTTTGAGTCTACCGCGCAGCGTCTAAAACGCACCATGTCTAGAATGCACGGTGTCTAATTTATTGAAAATGGCGTCGTTTCGCCAACCTATAATATTTTGACATTTTAAAGAAAAGTCCCTAAAATTTGTGTTTGAAGTCTAAAATACTCTAGTGATTTAAGAGTTGCATATAACAAAGATTAGAAACAATAAAATTAATTAAAGAATATTAAAAAATGTATATAATTTATAGTAAATATTATGTATTACAGATAATATTTTATATAACGTTTATATTTAAAACATAATACATATTTATTTCACAACTCTTCCCACTTTACATTACCACAAGTAAAGAGCGATCAAAAAGTCGTAGAATTAAAGCAACCTTAATCAAAAATGAGGTTTGCTTATTTAAAACTCATCATTACTGTCATCTTAGATGTCAGAAACTATTATGCAAAATTTTGTTAGAAAAACAGTTTACCAGTCTGTGTTTTGTGCTGGAAATAAAGTCAGCAGCAGTGACAATAAGAACAATTTAATTTTGCATTTTTAGGAGCAAACCAAATGTGAAAAAATTTAAATTCAATCCTGACATTCTAAAAAACGCACAAATATCAGACATAACCACTATATGTAGTTTTTTTTCCTATGGCTAACTAACATTCCAGAAGTTTTTCATCGTTCGTTATCTGTAATACATAATATTTACTATAAATTATATACATTTTTTAATATTTTCTAATTAATTTTATTGTTTCCAATCTTTGTTATATGCAACTCTTAAATCACTAGAGTATTTTAGACATCAAACACAAATTTTAGAGACTTTTCCTATTTTAAATAAATATTCTAAATATTATAGGTAAAACGACGCCATTTTGAATAAATTAGACACCGTGCATTCTAGACATGGTGCGTTTTAGACGCTGCGCGGTAGATTCCCAATTTTAGTCGCGTTTTATCGACTGCGTCTCGAGCTTAAATATTCTTGCGTGGATAAAGCGATAAAACGCTGTCTAAAACACTTAGAGCCGGCTGCATAAACGCCAATCAAACTTTAATGATCATCAAAAAGTTAATTTGCGGTTTCATTGGCTAAAATCAAAATACTTTCAAATTTAGACCAATAAAATCTCAAATTATCTTTTTGATGACTATCAAACTTTAATTGGCGTTTATGCAACCGGACCTTATACAATAAATAACTAATAATGTATTTGGCAATGATGCGTTTCCAGACTTTTATGCAATCCGCCTTACACATCACCTTCAGGACAAGTTTCCAATACCCTTATTTATAGCGAATAAATTTTTAGAATTTTTTTCACTTACTTAGCGAACGATATTTAAATCATTACTTACTTAAGGAGGCATAAAGTACGCCTTGAAGTCTTTTTAAAAATGTAGTTAAATCTAAAATTTTTTCAACTGTTTATGGTGCGTGGTGAAGAGTAACATATTATAACAATATACAGGGTGACATAAAAGTATAGAATAAAACTCATTTTCTAAGTTAATGTTTTTTTTTTAGCCAAACGCCAAAACAAGTCGATTTTATTTTTTTGTTGCGCCGTTTTTCACATGTTTTCAATTTTTTTTAGCCCATCTGTGATTTTTTGCTCTGACGTAATCAATATTTTTTTTAAATAGCAACCTCCATTTTTAGTGTTGAAGATTGAAACTACTTTTTTTTCTACGTATAACATTTGTAGGGTCTAAAATAAAAACTTTAAGTAATTTAACACATTTAACACAACTTTTAACAGAATTATTTAACTAAACGTTCAAATTAACGTTCTTCCGTTTCTTGGCAATAATACAACTAATTTTCTAAATCCTTTAACATATTATTTCTTATTTTTGACTAATTAAACTAATTATAATTCTCTCTTAAATCCTTGAGTTTGTTGCAAATACTTTTGATTTTAAGTAGCCCCCTCAGAAGAACAGACAAAACATCATCTAAATAATCTCCGACACCACGAGCATAGTGTGGAGGTGCACCGTCTTGTTTAAACCACACATTAGCTGCTGGTATGTCTGGATTCTTTTTATTGGTAAAAGTTCCGCTAATGCTGGTACTAACGTGTCGCAAAGGACATCGAAATAAACTTGTTTGAGAAACCCATACTCGTCAGAACATCCACAAAAATTAAATGTTTAGTGTGGTTTTATCAAATCATATTTTAGAATTGTATTTTTTTGACGTCTGGATTGACTAGACAAGTTTATTTTGACACCTTAGCACCCCGACTTCCCCTACTGCAAGCTGAATACGAGTATACGACAATAAAATAATAATATGGGGTTTTATTATAGTATACTATGGGCCGATTTACAGAACGCAATATTAAGTTTAATTGCGATTAAATAGTTAATTCGTGATTAAGTGTTAATTTTGACCAACTAAACGGAAGGAATTAAAAGTTATTGTGATTATTTATGCAAGTGATTATTTAATTAACTTTTTGTAAACCGGTCTTATATCGTATAAAATGCCTTTGGCAAAAATTAAATTATAAACGAAGCCTTTAACATTGATTTTAAAAAAATGTGTCAAAGACGTATCTATTTTTTATTGTTACCAAAATGCCATACATTAAGAAATATTTTTTAACATATTTAATTAATTATTAATACTTAATCAAAATTTGTTAAATAAATCTAGTAAAATCTTTTAAAAAAATTTCTTGTAAATTAAACCTCGACCGGAAATACAGCAAATTTTAGTACCTTTCTCCGGCAACAAACAGTCAAAAATTTAGATTTTTCTTATTTTTCATAGAAACTAAAATTTTTTGCGATAATACCAATATCATTTCAAGTTAAATGTTTCGGTCCTCAGTTGATGAGAGAAAGCAGAAACACGATGCAAACCAACTGCCCGTATTCACTGTGTTGTTACACCGAGACAATCCGGGCCGATCCGACTGTCTCATTACATGTGTTCAAGACTGTACATGAAGTCTGACCATATTTTGCCTTTGTGGGTACAGTGCTCATATTGAAGTTATTGTATTTCCTCCGAAGTTGTAGGACATAAAAAAATGTGTTTTTGAAGAATACTATTTTTCTTTGATTTATATTCACAGTGATCGCAGTGGAGCTACCTACTATCATTTGGCAAGTGGTTCCTTTTTACATGTTTTGTTAAATCTGTTTTTATTTTACCTCTGTAAGTACAGTGCTCACATTGATACCACTGAATTTTCTCTGGATCTGTATGACATCGAATAATATGGTCTTTTAAATGCGATTTCTTTATACTTTTAAAACTGCACATGTAACATTCATATTTCGAGACATTTTCTCGTGGTGTGTGTTTTCCCAGAATGTGTTCTTCAAGATTCTGCTTAAACATTGATTTGTATTTACACCGATCGCAGTAAAATATCTTTTCATCTTTATTTAACATGTGTATTTCCTCCAACCTTGTGTGATGTAAAATAGTATGTGATTTCAAGTTTCCTACTTGTGATGTTTTGTACTTGCTTTTATTACATTCATATTTTAAAACATTTTCTTGTGGTATGTGCTTTGTTAGAATGTGGTTTTTGACACTCAGTTTCGACTTGCACTTGTATTCACAGTCATTGCATCGAAACCATTGGATTTCCTTTAAGGGTGTGTGACGTGAAATAATGTGTCTTTTAAGACTATGTTTATAGATTGATTTGTATTCACAATGATCGCAGTAAAATAGCATATTTCCATCTTCTTTTAACTTATGTTGCCTTTTTACATGTGTTGTTAAACCTGATTTTGTTTTGCTTCTATAAGTACAGTCTTCACAATTATACCATTGTATCTTCTCTAAAGCTGTGTGTTGTCGAATAATGTGCAGTTTTAAATCATAATTTCGTATAGTTTTATAATTACATATCTTACATTTATATTTTAAGGCATTTTCTTGTGGTGTGTGCTTTCTAAGAATGTGTACTTTAAGAATATTTTTCCACTTTGATTTGAATTCACAATGATTACAATGTAACAAAACTTTTTCTTTTTTTGGTTTATGTCGATTTATTATATGTTGTGTTAAATTTAATTTTGTTTTTCCTTTGTAGTCACATTTATCAAACTTGCACCATTCGATATTTTCTGCTACTGTATGTTTTGTTATTATATGATTTCTCAAGTTGGCAACATGTTTTGCTTGATGTAAACAATAAGGACATTGATTTTTAGTTATTATAGACTGTTTCTTCTTAGTATTGTTCTGACATCTCGAAATATGTTTACACAAAACTAATAATGAAAATGTTGAAAAATTGCAAAATTCGCATAAATAACAGTTTGCAGAAACAGAAATAAATGGACTTCTCTTGTTTTTTGTGTAGACTTTTTGTAAATGGTCCCAAAAAGAAATTCGAATATTTGTTTTAAAATTACACTCTTTGCAACGATATTTATCTAAGTTACTTTTCACACAATCCATTTTAGTCAAAGTGTTATAACAAAAGAATTATAACTGTTTTCTAAAATTATTATAGTATAGCGACCTTTTGTCCTGAGGTAAGTAGCTAAAACAAATAATACCATTTATAAAAAAATAAATATTTTGAGAAGTGGTCTCTACAATTTCCTACCTCATTTAAAATAGATCTCTTGTCCTCTTCAACTAGAAAGTCACCAAAATTTTTGTTGCATTACTTAACCTAAAAATATATAAAAATTTAATATTCTGCCAATCGATGTAAATAAATTCTATGCTAATCATACTTTCTATTACAACATTCTCGATAAAAAGTGTCTTATAGCTCATTCAATGAATATAATACGTAAGAAACGTGAGAAACGTCAAACGTAATGTTGAATGCGTGTAAAACTAATGGCGGTGTTCACAATGGACTAATGTAATTTTTATGTTTATGTGACGTTTCAAGGTCAACGTAAGATGAACATAAAGTTCAAACGAATCCAACTTTATGTATTCCTTTTACGTACAGACTTGGTAACTTTTAGGGTTTTTTGAGAGTTTAAGATTTGTGCCAACTTATATGTGGGGACACCAAATGAGTCCTAACCTGTAAAAAAAAACAACTTTTTAATCATGTAATTTTAATTAAAACATTAAATGATTATATTCGGTATGATTTCTTTGCCGATTTTGATTGGAGGGTCTAGTCCAACAACTTTTTTTAAAATAATACTCATTTCTGTTTTTTTACGTAATTTTCTCACGGAGAGAAAATATAATTTAAATTAATTTTTTGTTCGTCGATATTTTTATATTTCATAAACAAAACAAGAAATGAATAGGTTAGAATGACAAAATTACGTTATGTACATTGTGATTTGTGAACACTGCGTGCAAAGATGGCGCTTACGATCACTTTATGTATTTCTTATGAATTGTGTTCATTGTGAATGAGCTATAATTCATAAGAAATACATAAGAGAAACGTCAAACGTAATGTTGAATGCGTGTAAAACCAATGGCGGTGTTCACAATGGACTAACGTAATTCTTATGTTTATGTGACGTTTCAAGGTCAACGTAAGATGAACGTAAAAAAGTTGAAACGAATCCAACTTTATTATGTATTCCTCAAGGACGTTGGTATTCCTTACGTACAGATTTGGTAACTTTTAGGGTTTTTTGTGAATTTAGGGTTTGATCCTAAGAGAATTTGTTGGACAGCGCTACCAGTGTTGTGATGTCAAACTAACGGTGTATTGGGGATGGGGGACAACTATCGATTTTGTACTATTTCCACGCCTTATTAAATGAAGTAATAAAAGTTTTAAATTCAATAAAAAATAACGAAATTTATTTGGATTTATAGAAAGCACCCGCCAATTTCGGGTCTATGGTGCAAGCGCGCAAGCTCGATTGTGCTTGAGCCCGTTTGGGCTTTTGCAATCGATTCAAATAGGATTACTCCCTCTGAACACCGCTAGCTGTCAAATATTCAGATCGCTTACTTTATTGAATGCCCCTATTGTACATAAGTATGTACATAACATAATTTTATTTGATGATCCTGTTACCTGTCATTGATCCTAACCTAACTATTTTTTGTTTTGTTTGTGAAATATAAAAATTACAACGAAAAGAAAAATAATTTAAATTTTGTGTCTTCCCTCCGTGAGAAAATTACGTAAAAAAAGTCCATTGTGAACACCGCCATTGGTTTTACACGCATTCAACATTACGTTTGACGTATCTCTTATGTATTTCTTACGTATTATGTTCATTGTGAATGAGCTATTAGTCGGATCGGAAAGGATCTGTTCTTGGTCCGACTCTAGTGATGGAATACTAAAAATACAGAAGATACAGAAAGACAAAAACAAAGAGAATAATTACAATAAATAGAAATGATAGATAAACACATTCCTCTCCCACTTTGAACTAATGCCTCAGAGCGGTTCCAAAGTGGTCTGTGAAAGAGCGGTGGGTGGTTTTTTAGTGGGTCGGGATGCATAGCATGACTCAATCCCACACTCCTTATCTTATGACACCCAAGCGGCAAGCTGAGAGCTCCCTAGGGAGTTTTTCCCCCATCGCTATAAAAAAAAGATAGCTTCGGAGAGCTAGCAGCGCACCATCTGACAACACAGTAAATACAGGCATTTAGTTTGTATCATGTTGCTGCTTATTCTCTTCAACTGAAGACTGAAATATTCAAGTTGAGATAATCGCAAATAATACTGGTCACCATGTTTTTTTTTAAGTTTTAATACTCTGACACTTATCCTCTGTTATTTTTTAACATTTACTATAAATTTGTTCTTCTACAATTCAATTTATGTTGGTAGTTTCATTATTAAAAATAAATAACAAGTTTTTTTTCTAAAATGTTTTTTCTGAAAAGCAATTAATAATCGACATAAAGTGTGGTATATAAAAAATAGGTACGCAGAATTATACGTAGAATTCAAATATGCTGAAAAACATTGGGGCTCTTATTTAAAATTTCAAAGTTGAGGGTTGTATCTCGATTTTGGGACATCCTATATGTAACGTTTATTGTTATGTTTATTTATTTATTTAGGAGCGGGATTGTAATGAAACGTGTGAAAACCTTAAATCTTATATTGGTCTTCTTATTTACAAGGATGAATACAGACTGGTAAACTCAACTAAACTCTCTGCAACGCACCCCTCAGAGGATCGCATAAACGTTGCCACATTTATACTAATTCTTATTCTACACTATATATCTAATTTTTTTGTCAAAAAATGCGCGTTAAAAAATAACAAATCACGTGTTCAAGCATTTTCCCGAAAGGCAAATCCCTGAATTTTTATCGAATTTATTCATTACAAATGGTTAATAATCGGATACAAGGGATTTGAAGGGCACGTGCATAGGCGCCGCACTGATCGCTTTCTGCGGGTACGATTAATTCAAGCGTTTTCTTCAAAAATTGGGATGTGTTTCTTAAAACACCTATTTTTTATTTTTTAATTTGTTTTTAATTTTTATCGATCACACATAGATATAATAATTAATTTTAATAATTAATTTTTTAAATAAAGTTTTGTTTTAAAAAACAGATGTCCAAATTTTAAACAGTTGTAAGTGTTCGAGATCTACGCTTATCACTTGTAAGCACGTCATTACTACCGCAATCGACCAATTCAAGTTTCAAGATTTTTTCGCGTGGGATTGCGACTAGTTAGCTAAACGGCTGCACAGCCTTTTTTTTGTTCCCTCATTGGATCCGCGCCTTACAAATGGTTTACACTGAATAAAAAATATTTTATAAGTTTGAAATCCAAAAAACAAATCGAATAGAATCGTTTTATTTCTTAATATGATGACGTTCCAATTATTATTATATGTTTTTTTTTAGAGGTAACGGGTTACAGGAACAATAAAATAAACGATTTGACTTTAATCCGACTTTAATTTCGAAACGGTGGAAACGTCGAATTAAAGTCAAATCGTTTATTTTATTGTTCCTGTAACCCGTTACCTCTAAAAAAAAGAATCGTTTTATGTAAAGAATCATGACAGATGATTAATAAATAACATTTTTTCTAAAGTTTGACAGTTTACTCAGTTTATTTACAGATAATTTAAAAAAAAAATATTTTAGAAAAAAAAAAATTAAATTTAAACAACAGATCTTAATAACATATCGCTCAAGCATACATTGTTTAACAATATTTTTAGAGAAATTAGAAATCTGTTAACTTTTAACTGTCACTTTAACAATAAATTATTTAACTGTTTAGTGTACTTTTTTAGTGTACAATTTTTCTACTTCCTATCAGATACATATTTATTATACAGACTGTTATGGAAGTGAATGCAAAAATTTTAACCTGAAATACAGCACCACAAATAATAAACATCTCCAAAAAAAATTTTTTGTCCTATCTCAACTAATAATAAAATTACGGGCCGTCAAAGTTGGGTATAAAAAAACATTTTTTTGTTATATCTCGAAAACAGCTTAACTGATTAATACCAAATTTACACAAATGAAGTTGAGTGTACTTTTTTATTTCCACTAGCAAAATTTTGCTGCACATCTCAATTTCAAGTTACGGCATTTTTTTTCACATTTTGGGTAATTAACCAATTTTCTTCTTATTAATTTCCAATTTTTGTAGTAAAAATAAATATGCCAGTAGATTCTAAATAAAAATGGAAGAATGCAATATTTTGCTAAAACGTACCGTCTTCGAGATATTTACGTTTAAAGTATAAAAATGACTTTTAATCTTTAAGGCGGCGGTAGTGGAAGGGGACGACAATTACTCCCGCTCAGGGGGCGCTCAAATCGAGTTTTTACTGAACATGTTTGAGCTAATAATGATTTACGACGTGGTTGAGTTTCTTTTCCAATAATTTACAACCCCAATGTTTTGAATTCCAATGAAACCTTTCTCTAGCAGGTAGCTCGCATTGAATAAAGTGGAAATATCACTAATTTCATTCGGAATTTGTTTTACCACAAATATTAAAAACAAATAAATACATTTTTTACGTGCGTCGCACATTTATAATTTCAGTATAATTATATTAATTCTAAATATTACAGGTATCACCAGACGAAATAAATAAAATAGAAAAAGAAACAATCGGCCAACACACAAATGTAAAATATAAATTTTACAGAAAGGATAGATTGACTGCTTCCCTTTTTGTTTTGGGGCAGTCTGCCATAAATTAGCTCAAACTTCTTGCCAAGGCCTTTCAAAAAAAAATTTATATCCTCAAGTCCAAACTAATTTTTATGTCATATGGAATAGAAAAAAAAGATTTCGTCAAACATTTATTAGAAGAGAAAGTTGGGCAAAAAATTAGAAATTTCGGAATTTTTATTGATAAAATTCACAACTTTTTGGCTGCTTCTCCAGACGATAAAATTTTTTTATAAATTTCAAAATTATAAATTATATTATTTTTTGATAAAAAAATTTGAAATGTCGCGTCATACTACCTATATTATTTTATAGGTGTTATGGAAGATAGAAGTATCTGCGAAATAAAAACATTCCCATCATTAAAACAAACAAAAAAAATACAATAATCCAAGCTGCAAGCCAAATAAAAAAAAATTGTTTAAAATTAAATAACGGAATATTATAATTCAACTTTATCATTAAATTAAAATCATAAATTATTGTTTTTAAGTACATATTACAAAAGCTAATATCTGCTATTTTGTCGGGTTTAGCGATGGAGATGATCTCTTCGTCCAAAAAATTAATTATAAAAAATGATCTATTTTGGAAAAGAAAAATAGAATCCAAATTAATAAATTTTTTTAAAAAAACAATGCTTCTGAAAATTGTTTTTAAAAAGATCCACGAGGAAATAAATGTAAAGAACCTCAAAGTGTTTTAGATTGTTTAAATCTCTAAATTGTTTAATTTTTTTTTATTTTATTACCTAATTTAATAATTAAATCGTATATTTTTAAAATCTAATTTAATTACACAAAAAATACAAAATATTTATAATTAAAGCGTTTATGAATTGTCATAAAAAATTGTACATTTTTTTAAGTAGTTCAGTGTTTCAAGAAACAACTACAGTAAGAAATTGTGTTATAACAAAATTAAAATGTAACTTCTAAATTTATTCTAAATCAAGAAGTGAAATAGTTTTGACAAATATAATATAAATGCCCGTCGCATTTTTGCTTGTCAATCTTCGAAAGGGCATGAAGTATAATTTCATAAAAATCGAAAATTTTGTAAATAAACGAAAAGCAAATAAGGGTATCGAGAAGGGTATTTTCATAACAATATTTTTATCACTTAATATTTAGCAAGCACTTCATGACCAGTTTCAACAATAAAGAGTAATAAAACTATTAATAACGGGTTGGACGGCATTTACCTACAAAGGCTTGCTGAGATATTTTGCCTGGGACGACATTATAGAAAGCTCGAATTTCAAGCGACAACTGGTGGTCGATGCCGCAACCAACAAAAAACCGTTTAATCTCTAAAATGGAGCATTATTTTTAAAAACAAAAAAATTCAAATAATTTTAAAGAAAAAGATCTAATATTTTGCCAAACAACAATTAAAAATTCCTTTTTCTTTACATAGATATCAAATGTATCTTTGTTAAATAAAAGCATCTTTTTTCTTGAAATTAGAAGATTTACTAGACATTTTCTTGCTATTTTATATAGTACAAGTCTAGTCTATGTATGTATTAAACTATTCAAGGTTAACTCAATAAAGTGTTCAAAACAAGAAAATTTTATCTTTTTTTTATCAGTAAAAATGTTTGTTCACAAATATGAAATTTAGTAAATAACTACTGCACTGTGTTATGTTTAATACATAAAAAAATAAAAAACGTAATCTTTATATTTTGTTCGTTATTCTGACCCAAAGTTCACCTAGAACACCGATTTTTCGAAGAGCGCCACCTTAACTTTGACGTCCTCTAGCTCCTAAACGGTGCAACTTAAATATAGAAGTAAATTGTGATAAATCGCTTTATTTTGACCTGAAAAACCGATAATTGCCCTATGTTAAAAAAATTTTGTTATACGTTTTGTAATAAGTAATTTTTAGGTTCTAATTTTGTTATCAGTTAAGATAAGATAAAATTTTTTTTGTAGATTTTCACTATTTGAGGTGCTGTATTTCAGGTTAAAATTATTGCATTCATTTCCATAACACTCTGTACGCCAAAAAGTTTTTAAAATACGTTGCAAAATGGCAATTTTTTTTTAACTAAATATTAATGACTTATCTAATTTTATCAACGAAAATGCTTAGGATTTTTAATTAATTATTGAGGTTGGTGTTTCATACTTTGTTATAATATTCAAAAATAATTTTACGATATAATTATATAATTTTCATTATATAAAGAAGGGATGTCATTTTCTCTTGACAAAGTCAGTCTAAAAATTGCAAAAAATTAAAGTTTTATGAATAATAAAATTAAAAGACTATTTTAATATACTATACCATTAATTTATTTAACATTATTACATATAGTGGTATTGAAACATTGAATTAAAATCATCACAGGCTTAAGGCTCTTCGAATTTTTTATTATTCTTACTTGAGTCAAGACATATTAAAAAATATATTTTTTTTCTTTGTAATTCTTAAGCCGAGAAAAACTACGAATATTTTTTACTAAAAAATTTCTAAGTTATCTATCAAAACCGGTGTAATTTATGAGATTGCGTAATAATGCTGGTTATCTAACAGCAAATTTGTTTTTTGGATTTGTTTAGTAGGAAATAAAATTAATTATGTATCTCGTGAATTACTGGATGTCAATAATCTCGGGCAACTTACAATCCCTCAAGCCTAACGGCCCTCTGGATTGTAACCCCGTTTCCCTCTGTAATTAACACCCTCAAAAAACAAGTCGTATTAAATTTGCATTATCAATTTTTTTTTATGAATTAGCCAAATATAAAAAAGGTGTCAAAAATTTTTCAAAATAATAATTGTTGTTTATTTTTTGTGGCATTGTTTTTTGTGGAATAATTAAAAAAAAACGGATCAATTTTTTTATTGTTTTATTTCACCTCTGTAGTACAGTGCTCGCATTGAGATTTATCTGGATCTGTATGACATTGTATTTCTGAAATTGATTTTGTTATAGTTTTATGCATGCAAGTGTAAGATTCACATTTCGAGGCATTTTCTCGTGGTGTGTGTTCCTTAAGAATATGTTCTTTAAGATTATGCTCAAACAAAGATTTGTATTTACACCGATCGCAGTAAAATATCATCTTTTCATCATTTTCTGACTTGTGGTGCTTTTTCACATGTGTTTTTAAATTTTTTTTTGTTTTGCTCTTGTAGGAACAAAGCTCACATTGAAACCATTCTATTTTCTCTAAGGGTGTGTGACGTGCAATAATGTGATTTTTAAGAGAAATCTTCTGCTTACATTTGTATTCACAATGATCGCAGTAAAATAGCATCATTTCATCATTTTCTGACATGTGATGCATTTTCACATGTATTGTTAAACACGGTTTTGTTTTACACTTGTAGAAACAGTGTTCACATTGAAACCACTGTATTTCCTCTAAGGGTGTGTGACGTGCGATAATGTGTTGTTTAAGAGCAAAATTATACTTAGATTTGAATTCACAATGACCGCAGTAAAATAGCATTTTTTCATCATTTTCTGACATGTGTTCCATTTTTACATGTGTTGTTAAACCAGATTTTGTTTTGCTCTTGTAAGAACACTGCTCACATTGAAACCATTGTATTTCTTCTACGGGTGTATGACGTGAAATAATATGTGTTTTAAAAACTAGCTTGTTGTTTGATTTGTATTCACAATGATCGCAGTGAAATAACATCTCTTCATCATTTTTTAACATGTGGCGATTTTTCACATGACTTCTTAAACTTGTTTTTATTTTACACTTGTAGGGACACTGCTCACATTGAAACCATTGTATTTCTTCTAGAGGTGTGTGACGTAAAATAATATGTCTTTTAAAAGCTCGCTTGTCGTTTGATTTGTATTCACAATGATCGCAGTGAAATAACATCTCTTCATCATTTTTTAACACGTGGCGATTTTTCACATGTGATTGTAAGCCTGTTTTTGTTTTGCTTTTGTAGAAACACTGATCACAATGAAACCATTGTATTTCCTCCGAGGTTGTGTGACGTGCAATAATGTGTGATTTTAAGTATGATTTATATAATGTTTTGTAGTTGCATTTGTCACATTCATAATATAAGACATTTTCTTGTGGTGTGTGCTTTCTTAGAATATGTCTTTTGAAAAGATTCTTACACATAGACTTGTATTCACAGTAATCGCATTGCAATAGATCCTTTTCGTCTTCTTTTAAAAAGTGATGAATTTTCACATGTGATCTTAAGTTTGATTTTTTTTTGCTTCTATAAGTACATTCTTCACATTTATACCATTGTATCTTGTCTGGAGCTGTGTGGTGTCCAATGATGTGCAGTTGTAAATCATAATTTCGTATAGATTTATAATTGCATGTGTTACATTTATATTTGAAGGCATTTTCTTGTGGTGTGTGCTTTCTAAGAATGTGTGTTTTAAGAGAACTTTTCCACTTTGATTTGTATTCACAGTGATTACAATCATACAAAAAAACTGTGTTCTTTAATTTATGTCGACCATTTATATGATTTATTAAATCTATTTTCAGTTTTCCTTTGTAATTACACTCATCACATTTGTGCCACTTGATATCTTCTGCTGCTGTATGTTTTCTTATTATATGATTTCTCAAGTTGCCAGTATTGCCTGCTTGATGTAAACAATAGGGACATTGATTTTTAGTAAAAGACTGTTTCTTCTTAGAATTGTCCTGACATCTTAAAATATGTTTAAACAAAACTAATAATGAATATGTTGAAAAATTGCAAAATTCGCATAAGTAACAGTTTGCAGAAACAGACATATATGGTCTTATCTTGTTTTGTGCGTGGACTTTTTGAAAATGATCCCAAAAAATAATTCGAATTTTTGTTTTGAAGTTGCATTGTTTGCACCGATATATACCTAAGATTCTCTTCTTACAATCCATTTTAGTCGAAAGTTTTACAATTAGTATTATAGCTAATTGTTTTTAAAAATTTTAATAACGATCTCTCGTCCTCTTGGAATATTTTAATCTCTATTTAGTGAGTAGCTGAAACAAACTACTTATAAAAAATAAATTATTTAAGAAGTGGACTCTAAATTTCTTACCTCACTAAAAATTGGAACTCCTCTTGTCCTTTCCAACTAGAGAAATCAACAAACTTTTTGTTGAATTACCTAACCTAAAAAAGTATAACAATTTAATATTTGTACAATCGATGTAAATAAATAATATGTAGATCATACTTGCTATAAATCCAAATAAATTTCGTTATTTTTATAGAATTTAATAGTTTTAATTCACTTAATGCATAATAATATTATGGCGTCAATGAGAACAACGTATGCACTCCCAGGTTCACTGGATATTGATTATCCATTATTGGTTGTGTCTCCCCCATGCCCCAAAACCGTTAGTTTGACATCACAACACTAGTAGCGCTGTTCAACACATTTACAGAACATACTACAATTCTAACAGTCCAGCAAAATATAAACTTTTCCTCGATCTTTTCAAAAAAGAAAAACAGAAAAAACATACTGAGACCATCCAGGTCTGGCTGGCCTTTTAATATATGCAACTAACAATACAGCGACATGATTTTGATGTTTTATTACAGGAAAGGGTTGGTAATGGTATATACAAATGAGTTGGGGTTATGCTACATTTCTTGTACTTTGTATTTGGTAATTGTTTTTATGCAAATTTCATGTGTATAACTGTTATCTGATAAGCCTAGTAATTTTTCAGCATTCTTAGAGACAATAATACTATTAATTGTCGGTTTAACAGGTGGACATGAAGGAGATGATGTCCAGCAAGATTGTTTACATATTTACAATTGCAAATTGTTTATTTATCTCGGGCCCGAGTGTTGTAATTTGTTGTTTTTGATTTCACAGTTTCTCTTTTAGCAAATCAACCCCGGAGTGAGTTATTTATCAAGGCCAACATCATGGGAACAAGATATTTAACATAATTATTTGTTTAATTGTTCTAGAGGCCGGTTAATCGATTATGTTTTAGCTAAATTAATCTAAAAATCGAAGATTTTAGATGGGAAAACGAGTCGTGGTTCGACCAAGCTGGCGCCTGAAATTCTCTTATCAAGGGAGTGATGACAGACCGGTAACAGCGCCAAACAAACGCTTTTGGGTCGACAATTACTAAATTCATAACGAGAAAAAGACCAAAAGAACATAATCTTATCGCCACAAATTAATTAAAATTCCCAGACTGTGGGAACACACACACAACCCCCTGAGAAAAGTCACGTAGCCACCTCCGACGTCACTAAAAATTTGGATATAAAAGGAACCCCGAGAGAAGCCATCTTCAGAGAGTGCTTTGCCATTCTCCAAGCTAGTCGGCTCATTTTTTTGGAAATAGCAGATTCCTAGTCTTCGACGGGTAGATCGCTGACCAAAAGACTGTCTACTAGCTAAATTTTTGAACTCATTACACAGTCGTGTCTGAAGTGCAGATTTCCTAGTCTTCGACGGGTTGATCGCGCTGAGGGCTCGAACTGTAAATTCACCTGAAGTGCAGATTTCCTAGTCTTCGACGGGTTGATCGCGCCTAAGGCGAATTTCTTTGAACTCATTACACAGTCTTGTCTAAAGTGCAGATTTCCTAGTCTCCGACGGGTTGATCGCGCTAAGGGCTCGAACTGTAAATTCTTGACTTAGCAATTCTACACCTGTTTGCAGATTCCCAGTCTTCGACGGGTCTGATCGCGAATTGGCGTAAATTGCAAGTTTAATTAACCTTTCTCTCAAGACAGGTATCCACGATGTCAGGGGGATCAGAGGACCACCCGCTCGCGGTTCACGAACCGCCATCTTCTCCAGAAGGTGACCAGATTTTCACAGGTCTGTATCCAAAGGGTAAAGACTAAATTTCATTACTTTATAACTGTGTCTAACGACTTATAGTCACAGGGGAGTCCCTGGGAGTTTTAATCAAACTTTTTATTTATTAATTTATCAATCCTTGTATTTTTATTATTTTACCGATTAAGTTAGCTCCGCGTATCATTTGTACGTGTCTAACTACTAACGGCCTTTTGCTGTAATTAACTAATAGTTGATTACACTCATCTGACTCATTACTTGCACTTTAATTGCAAACTCTTTACTATTCTCCTGGCCAAGCCGGGGACCACTACCCCACCACGGGAAAAGACCAAGCCAGCCCGGGTGTAGTACTATGGCACACTTAAAACATGGCGATAAAAAGACTGCCTAGCTAATTATTAACAAACAAAAAGACTCCCGAAAATGGGACATATTAGGGAAAGAGAGTACGCGGTAGTTGGTTCTTTGGGGAGGCTTCTACGCACTCTTATCTATTAATTTTCTGAGTCAGAGGTGTTTAATCAGCTCTGCAATTAACTCAGGGTTTAACCCTTTCTGGCCTGCAGTGGTTTTGACACCGGAATAGGTGTTGTAACCCTTCAAGGGATGCAACGTATTCTGGGTTGTATAACTACGAATAAGGTTTGAATTGTATAACGGGTTGCCTAGTCTTAGGCTGACCAAATACACACTTGTAATAATTTTGAATAAATGTCTTTATTCAATTTCAGCTGTTTTACTCTTCCTTGATACACAGTGCTTAAACAACGAACAAATAAATACAAAACACAACGTAGAGTCCTAATAACAAACATACTAGACGATCATTCAAAAATCTAATTTTTGAACAGGCCAGGCCTTAGAAGTGTCACAATACATAATGAAATCATTTATGTCTGATTAGTTTTTAAATATATGCAACTAACAATACAGTGATATTACTTTAATAAAAAGCGTTTTCAGACTTTTATGCAACCCACTTAACACATCAGCTTCAGGACAACATTTATGATGCTTCTTATGGCGAATAAACATTTTTTTTTACTTATTAAGCGAACGATGTTCTAATTACTAAGGCCCGTATTCTCATTTTGTGAATAAACTTGTAATTAAGCTGTGAATAGCTATTTACGTTATTAAATTTATTCACGACTTTATTCACAGCCCTATTCTCCCTATAAATAACTATTAGAGACAAATGTCATTTTAATAGCAAAGAATGATCTGACAACACTGCACTGTTCTGTCCGCTGACAGATAACGAAGTTTTGAGGTTTTAATTTTTAGAATTATTTTAAATCAAATACATTTTTTCCTCTTATTTTTTAACCAAAATAGCAGCACAAATTGCAAAAACTAAAATAATACGGTCAAGCAATTATTCCGAAGAAGAAAAAGGAATTAATAATTCAATTTGTTTCGAAAAATTCGAAAATCTTAGAGAGTAAGGAGGCAGAGCCCAACATATTTAAAAAGAAAAGGGATTGCTGGGAAGCACTTTCTGAGAAAATGGAAAAAGCGGGGTTTATTTGTTCACCCACGAAGCTTCGAAATAATTATTTTCGGTTAAAGCAATTGGCAAAAGCAAATATAACGAAATTCAAAAAGGAACAAAACAAACTGGGGGTGGTGCAGGCCCATCAAGACAAGAGGAGCCTTCAGAACTCGATTGGGCGATTTATCAAAATTGCCCAATCGATTTCGAAGAAGACGCCCCAAAATTCGACTCAGATGCCACACAAGTTAGTTCTAAATTTGCGGTATAAATTAGGATAGATGTTAGCTATTTTTTAGGGTGATCCTGGAACCTCTTTCTAAAACAATCCGGAAATAGTTCTTATATCTCAAGAATTCCCTGAACCCCTGGCTGAATTCCGTTACGAGTTTTCCCCTGATATCAAACAACCTATCTGCCTAATAGATCCAGTAACAGGACAATTTGCACAGGTGGGTGATATCAAAATAATAGAGAAGTAAGTTTTGTTTATATTTGCAGCTTTGAATAGAAAATCAAGCCTATGCATAAAATTTGTAATTAAAAAAACGATTACAGATTCTTTCAAAATTTATTTCTCAAACTGTAACAGATTTGTTTCACTAGAAATTAGAAATATGTAGCACTACATACAAGTTTCTCATAGAACATATACTCCCATTCTGTACCAACATAAAAAAACATTATAAAAATTCATCCTGTCCATAGTTCTCCCCTCCGAACCACTGTGGCTCCAAAAACTGGCCCATCCTCTCAATCAAGTAAAGGGAAAAAGAGAAAACGCGAAATGACGGCATTTGAGGCAGAAATGCTAAAGATAAATAAAAAACACCTAGAAGCACGCATTGAAAATGAGAAATTGAATATCATTTCCACGTCGGTAGATCGGTTCCAGTTCGTTTTCAACTAGAAACCACATATTCCACCGCCGCGCCGGTTTGGTTAGTCGATATCTCAATCGAAACTCGTGGTCACGGTGGTCACTTAATTCATCGAAAGGGTTTAGACGTGGTCGAAAGATCTTTCTACCACTCCAGCCACTAGAATTGCACGAACAAACGTCAAACGCCACGTCTTGCAAAATTCGTAAGAATTCCGCCATTTTGTCGCTTAATTAAAACTGTAAAGACGGCCCCTAGCGTGATTAAAGTTTCTAATAAAGTTTCTAATAAAAATGCCGCTAATAGCGCTATTCATGACATGAAAATAGGGTTATTATTAAAGTTGTCACTAAAATTTTATTTATGCCGTAAATAAATTTATTAAGGAGATGAGAATGCAGCCCTAAGTATTTAGTATCAGTTGCTGCATCTTTTGAATCCATCTCCACCTGTACGGAATACATACAGCAAAGCAGTGACATCATCTGATGCTGCCAAGAAATTTCAGTCTAATTTTTATCATATTAGCGCGCATACGAGTACAAAACAAGTTAGTAAAAACTCTAATCCGTATGATAACACAGTGAAAAGAGATACGGGTGCTATCAGAATTGAAATTCCCGATAAGAAGTCTTCACATACAGGTGTTTCAAAAATAGCTGAAGAAGTTGATGAAGAAGTTGAAGAGTGGAAACCTGTTCAAAGGAAAGGAAAGAACAAAACCCGTAAAACGGTTGTAACCCACTGTAGAAGTTTGGATCAATCTATAAGCTTTTCCGCTAACAAAAAGAGAGTATGGCTTCACGTGGGTCGTGCTTCAATTAGGTACAACAACAGCCGATGATGTCACGTCATTTTTAGAGCAAAAATTCCCCAAGAGGGAGTTCATTGTAGAGGCGTTACCAAGGAGGGAAAATGCTAAAAGTGGGTCGTTCAAAATTGGTGCAGATTTTGATTTAAAGGACGAATGAGAAAAAGGAGAAAATTGGCCTTCCGGGGCTACAATCAGAAGGTTCAATTTTTTTTTTCAAGAAAAAGGAGTCGCTATCAACGGTTGGCGCAGAAGAACATCCAGCTTCAGAGGTCAGCATGTGATTCAGCGTCCACCTAACAATAAAGAAACGGTTAGTTTAATTCATCAAAATGTTCAGTCATTAGGAAATGGTGTCGCAGCAGTTGAACACCTTTTAAGTAATAATCCAGAATGCATGTTTCTTTGCATTAGTGAACATTGGAAGAGTGAACAACAACTTCAAATGATAGGTATAAAAAACTTTCGTCTAGCTGCAAGCTTCTGTAGGGAGGAGGCTGAGCATGGAGGCGCTGCTGTGTATGTGAAAAGCGGCCTAAAATACAGTGAAATAAACTTTCCGTGCAATCTATGTGTAAAAGGTGAATTTGAATGTGCTGTCGCGGTTGTGCCCAAAAATCAACAACGGTATATAGTAGCGTCTATCTACAGACCACCTAAGGGAACTCTAGAAATATTTTTTGAAAAGTTAGAATTACTGTTGTCCCATATTTGTATTCAAAGAAATATTGTGTTTTTAGCGGGGGACTACAACATTGATATGTGTAGTAATAGTCGTGCAAAGAAAGATTTATCAATTCTAATGTATTCTTTTGGTCTAATTCAAACTGTGTTTGAATTTACACGAGTAACATATAATTGTAAATCTTGTATTGACAATATTTTTACAAACTGTGATCTGTTTGAAACAGAAGTACTCAGGAGTCATATTTCAGATCACACTGCACAAAAAGTAACATTTTGGTGCTGTAGAGAAAACAGTGTTTTTAATATCAAAAGATTTTTTACACTCAAAAACAAAAATGAATTTTTAGAAACCCTATCTCATCAAACGTGGAGTGGTGTTTATAGCATTCCCAAATGTCATGTTAATCTGCAGTGGCAGTTTTTTATGAATATTTTTATATCAATCTTTGAGCAGCATTTTCCTAAGAGAATTGTAAAGACTAGCGCTAAATACAGCACTCCGCCGTCTGATGAGAACGTGGTAAAATGTAAAAAAGAATTAGATCTATTATTTGTTATGTCATCGCATGACAAAAAGTATGAAGAATTATACAAAAAAGTAAAGAGTGAATGTGATAAGTTGTTAATCTCAGAGCGTGCAAAAATATACTAAAATAGAATTCAAAAATCAGACAATAAAACCAAATGTATGTGGTCAATCTGCAATGAGTTGTTGGGTAAAAATGATGTCAAAAGTGATTTTGAAAATTTGAAATGGAAGGAGACTCTGAACAAATTGCAAATAATCTTAATGATTATTTAGTCCAAATTGTACCTGAGTTACTAGAAGAGTTAGATAAAACTGAATTTAAATGTGAAATTGAGAATAATGCTCAGAGTATCTTTCTTTGTCCTGTTACACGCAATGAATTGTTAAATATGTCAAATAAGTTGAAAAATAAAAATAGCAGCGGTCTGGATGAAATACCCACCTCGATTATGAAATTTTGTTTACCGGTTGTAGCAAATGTTGTTAGTTATATAATTAATAATTCATTTACATTCGCTGAAGTGCCTGACCAATTAAAGGTGGCAGTGATTAAACCCTTGTTAAAAAAGGTGATCCACAACTATTTGATAATTACAGACCTATAAGTTTATTAAACAGTTTTTCTAAGTTATTCGAATTAGCCATGCTTTCTAGATGTTTAGATTTTATGTTTAAGTGTAATATTTTTAACAAGTCTCAGCACGGTTATCTGAGAGGTAGGTCGACATCTACTGCAATTTATCAATTTACCCAAACGATTTTGCAAGAACTAGAAAATGATAATCTTACGATTGGATTATTTTTGGATTTATCTAAAGCGTACGATTCTATTAATCATAAAAATTTGTTATATAAATTAGACAAATATGGAATACGGGGCTCTGCAAATCGTTGGATCCAGTCCTACCTCTCAGATCGGAAACAGATGGTAACTCTAAGGAAAAATAACGTTGTTACAAGATCAGATTTAAAGCAAAATTTTTGTAGGTATACCCCAAGGCAGTATTTTGGGTCCATTTTTGTTTTTGATATATATTAATGATATAGTCGACGTAGCTTCGGAGTTCGTTGTTGTAAACTTTGCTGATGATACTAATATTTTAGTTAGTGGTAAATCAATTAATGAAACTGTAGTCAAAGCTATGTCTGCATATAAAAAAACTAGTGAGTGGTTTAGTACCAACGAACTTGTGTTAAATAAAAGCAAAACAAAGTCCATTTTATTTCGCACGAAACAATCTATGCTCGATAATGTTGAACTGTCATTTCTTAAAGCAGAAATGGACTTAAAATTGCCTTTAGTCAAAGATTGTAAATTGCTGAGTGTACAGGTAGATAAATTTCTTGACTGGAATTCACACATTAATTCTTTAAGTATGAAATTAAGTAGAGTAAACTTTGGTATAAGAACTATTTCTGCGTGTATGTCCAGCATTGAGACACTTAAAATTATATACTTTTGCAAACTTTGAATCCTTGCTCCGTTACGGAATTATATTTTGAGGAAAAAATTCTAACATTGAAAGGGTGTTCATTATACAAAAAAGAACGTTGAGGATGATAAAAAAAATGAAATTTTGTGATTCCTGCAGAGGAATTTTCAAATCACTACGCATATTGACAGTACACACCTTATATATTTTTGAGTGTCTCATGTTTTATTTTAATCACAAAGAGATATTTTCACCTTTGTCCAATAATACGTATTATACTAGAAACATTGATTTAGCTTATTCACTTCACAGATTGTCGCTTACTGAAAAAAGTCCTTTTTATATGTGCATAAAATTTTATAACAAATTACCTAACCATGTAAAGATTATAAAAAATAAGAAAACTTTTAAGCAAAGTATTAAATGTCTGCTAATTGATCTTGAACCATACAGTTTACTAGATTACTTGAATTTGTAAATCTTGTACTTTCTTTTGTTGACGCCCGTTTCTTGTAATATGTAATATGTTCCAAGAAAATAAAGATTATTATTATTATTATTATTTAAGGTGGCATACAGTCAGGGCCGAATTATAGTTGTTAGCGCCTCTAGGTTAATCTAAATTTTTACTCTGCGTCCCCTCCCTTTTCTTAAACTCTATTTTATAGGAAAAAAAGTGCTGCTTTTTTTATTTTATATAATTTATACTTAATTGTTTTTAAGTAACACTAAAATTTAATTTTCCGACACTTCATAGAAGCAAATTCTTTTATGACTGCACCAAAATTACAATTTTTAACCAAATCTGACTGAATAGCTAAAAGTGAAAGATAGATAAGTTTTTCCTGCCGTAATAGACTTCTAAGTAAATTTTTATACGGTTAAGTGTCGCAAATAATCTTTCGTCCGAATAATTTGTAACAGAAATGCATAAAAAAATTTGCAGTGCCACATTAAGGCTGACAGTCCCGTTTTCAAGCATAGGGAAAATCAATGCAATTTTTGACAAGTAATAACTCGTTAACAAATAAATTTTTTTTATTGCGGTTTTCACTATGAATGCACACGCCTTCCTGTGTGGGCAAAATTTGTCAAAAATTATAAAATATATTGAAAAAATAGATTTTTCAAATTTTTTTTACAAAAAAATAGCCTAATCAAAAATTTATAAAATTATGCCCACACTGTTAAATGTATGAAATCCGGGTAAAATTTAAGTTTTTCCAATCAAATGCACAATTAATTAATGGGAACTTGCGGAAGTTTTGCGTTCGAAAATGCATCTATCCTTTATACCTATCCTTCAACAGCGTGGGTCTCAAGTTAGCTCGGGACTTAGGGTGCCGGTTTATGATAGTGTTGTAAATAACGAGGTTTAAAGTCGTTTGTGTACGAAAACATTCATTCAGTAATTTTGATTCGCGATATGAGGATTTTCTGAGCCTAACAAAATAAAGTTAAAATTAATGTTTTATTGTAAAATTAAACTATCGGTAATAAATCAGTAAAATAACCTGTAAAATCAAGATTAATAATTAAATTTTCTTATTGATAATCTGAAAAATAATTAATTGTTTTTAACAATTTTTTTGCTATTTAAAGTGTTGTATTAATTAAAAACAATTGATTGTTTTTATTTATAATACAGCGGCATATTTTACAAAACAATTACGAATTTAACAAATTTAACCGGATTTGTTGTTTGGGAAAAAATGTACATAACAATGTTGATTGAAGTGTCTTCCGAAACAAATTACACGGCAACACCGCCAACTCTAATAGCCTAAAAGAATGATTTTTCGACATTCTACTCCCTTGATAGAAGCAATTAGTTCGGTACTTTAATGAATTTGGTGGTAATGGTAATGGAAGAATGTCATTGGTAATTTTACATTATATACCTACGTAAGTAAAAAATAGTTTCGTCAGAATTTAGAATTTGAATTGCACGTCTCCAGTGAACGCTCCCTAGAAAGCATATGAAGATTCAATGTAAAATTTGACAAAAAAAAAAAATTGTAAATGAAATAATTAATTTATTTGGCTCATTGGCTTCTACTGCGGTTTTATGGCCTAAAAATTGTTACTATATTTTTTACATAGGTTGTGTTAAAATTAACAAAATAACGCATTACCGTGTAATATAATGAAGTAATATAAATGAATACATAGGTATTTATAAATAACATTGCGAAAACTTCTACAGATAGTTTGTAAAGGGATTTATCAGCAGGTAACTAAAACCGAAAGGGTAATAATCTTTTAAAACAGGATATTTGTAATTTGGGAAATTTCGCTTTATCGAGCTAAGACGGAAAACCACCCGTTAATTTTTACAACCTCATTGAAAGTTTATGCAAATTTTTGTATATATTAGAACAAATTTTACCTTTATTTTTTTACATTAAACAATCTGGGTACAATTTGCTAATTCAGTTTTTTTTCGTTTTACATTTTCTGATTCATTATTTATTTATTTGATAAAAATGAAAATAAAAAATGGAAACTCTAAAAACTTTATCCCTACAGAAAAGATATGCATGCGGTCTGGGCCAAGCGGTTACCTACTTTTATTACTTAATCCCTGTATTGTTTGTTTATGACCTACGAAACACGTTCTCTGGAAAGCGGGCTGCAAATGCATTTTAGTTACGTCGTTCCTAGTTTTGCTACACGTCAGCTCTAAATCTGAAATTTACCGCAAACTTTTGGGCATTTCCCCTTTAACATTAGGAAATGTTGACATGACTTTGTTGTTCCTGCCTGAGCTATCATCATACAACGTCTTTGGTAAATTTTCAGTCATTAGCTCGACTTTTATGCAACCCGCCTAACATTGTGGCAAATAAATTTTAAGAATTTTTTTTCACTTATTTAACAAACGATATTCAAATTATTATTTAAAGAGAGATAAAGTAAGCCTTAAAGTTTATTTAAAAATGTAGTTAAAACTATATTTTTTTAACTGTTTTATGTCAATTAATGTCAATTGATTTTACCAAAAGTTTCATTTTTTTAGATATTGATTATGAGTTTGTTATGGATTTTGATAGCTCAGATTAAATTTAGGTTTTCTAAGGATCCAATTTTGAGAGAGAAAATGGTAACCGCTGTAAAGAGGAAAGGTTTTGTGTCATCTTCTGCTTCCAAATTATGCGGCAAACATTAAAAAAAAAAGACTAGGTATATTTCGCATTTTGTTAGAACTCAACTGATTACTAACGTAGTCCCGTCTATTTTTGATTCAGAGGTGAATCTGGTAATTAAACAAAGATACCTTAAACTTACCGATTCGTCAACCATGTACGTTAAATGACTTAAGATGCGTACTTTAATCTTTTTCTGTTTTTCTAGTTGTGCATTTTAACTTCTTTGAAAAGACAAGTTGAAGGATCTCAAACGCCTTCAGCAACACAGTCCAGTAAGAAAATACCACAACTAGTAACTGTAGAATCTATTTCTAACAGGTTTTAAAACATATTTTGTTTTAAATTACTTCTTTTTTAGTACTATTTGCGTTAAATAATATTAATTGTATATGTAAGTTGAGATTATTTTTGAAGGTACTGTACATTTAATTCAATCATTTTTTTAGTAACTCGTTAGGTAAATGTTTTTTTGTTCAGTTACTTAATTAGTATTAATTGTTTTACTGTATAAATAAACGGCTTTATATAATGTTTTCGGATTTTTAATATTTTTTGTCAATTTGTTTGTATTTAGTCATAAATCAAGTTCTCTGCTTATGTCAAATTTTTCTAACCTACAAATTCTACTAAGTGACAGTGCCTGTGGTCACGTGACATTGATCCTGGCACCACTTTTTTTTGTCAAATAGCTATAATGACTCCATCCAGATACCACTGACAGATCAATGCTTCCACCATACTATGGTTATTTTAACTCATTTAAGATGGTACCTACCTATAGTTTCAAAACAAAAAGCTTTTGATGCCAGAATCAGAAAGACGTCTTTAACACCAACAGAAGTAATAGAGACATATAGGCTAGAGCTCCAGAATGTGTTACTTCACTACAGTGAAAAAACTATTTGCAACAGAAGAAAATTAAATTTTATTTCATTTTAAAACCATAATCTATTTTATAAACCCGCAAATCATTGCGTAATCTTTATTTTTATAGCACTGAATTTTTTAAAGTTGCTACGTAACAATAACAAATAAATAACTGTACATTCGTCTAGCTGTTAAATAAACGTGATCAATTTTGTAAACGTCACTTATTACATTAAATAACAGTTATTATAAAAAATCATCATTTATTTCAAGAACAGTTAAACACTACAAACGCACGGAGTGTGACACAACTTTTTCTTGAATTTTGGGCTCTTACCTGTTCTAACATTTCTCTAGAATACAGGTTTTTATCAGTTCTCATTTTGGAAAATCGAAAAACAGAAAATAACATACTGTATCCTGGCAACGACAAGATTCTAATCTATTTAATCTGGATTTTTTTCACAGTTAAAAAAAATACCAGAATTTTAAATATTTTTTTGATTTGAAAAATTAAAACGATCCAAAATAAATATAAAACGTATGTACCACGGGCGTAATTGTCACTAATGGTTCTCAGAAAATTAAAAGCTTTCTTATGTAGGGATTTAAACATTCTATCGTGCCATATTCCTATGATTACGCCCTTAATACATAAATAACTATTTCTAAACTCTATCGTTTTTAAATTACTGTTATACTTATTAATCTAGTCCAATCATTACAGTACGCTAGCACAGCTTGCTCTAATTCAGTTACATTTCGATCTCAGGTTATTTTTTTATATGCAATCAACAAAGCGCTCTGTTTTTCCGTTACCAACCTACAACTTTTAAAGACTTGGGAGGTTGGTAATACCAATGACCCTGTTTTCGCCATTTTTTTTGGATGTAGCGTATAGTCGATCTAGTGAGAAGTCTAAATTATGTTCTATATATATTTTTAAATAAGAAAGTTGTTTATCAAATTCAATAAAAATAACAAAATTTATTTATTTGGATTTATAGCAAGTATGATCTACATATTATTTATTTACATCGATACATCGATTGGCCGAATAATAAATTTTTATACATTTTTAGGTTAAGTAATAATTTAATAGTATTAAAAAAGCAATAATAATTGTTTTATTATAAAACCTTTGATTAAAAAGAATTGTGAGAAGAATAGTTTAGATATATGTACATATATCATTGCAAACAGTGCAATTTTAGAACAAATTTTCGAATTGTCTTTTGGGATCATTATCATTTTCAAAAATTCCATTTAAATAACCAGAGAATTCCATTAATATCTGTTTCTGCAAACTGTTATCTATGCGAATATTGCAATTTTTCAACATTTTCGTTACTAGTTTTGCTCAAACATATTTTAAAATGTCAGGACAATCCTAAGAAGAAACAGTCTACTATTGCTAAAAATCAATGTCCGTATTGTTTTCTTAAAGCAGTCAAAACTGGCAATTTAAGAGATCATATAATAAGAAAACATACAGCACTAGAAAATATTAAATGGTACAAATGTGACTACAAAGGAAAAACAAGTTTAACACAACATATAATGAATCGACATAAACCAATCAACGAGGTTTTGTTTTATTATTGCAATCACTGTGAATACAAATCAAAGTTGAAGAGTAATCTTAAAATACACATTATTGGAAAGCACACACCACAAGAAAATGTCTTAAAATATGAATGTAACACATGCAAGTTTAAAACTATATATAAAAATAGTTAAAAATACCACATTATTTTACGTCATTCAGCCCCGGAAGAAATTCAATGGTATCAATGTGAATACTGTATCTACAGAAGTAAAATGAAATCGACATTAAGAAAACATGTAAATGTACAACACTTGTTAAAAGAAGCGAATAAGTGGTTTTACTGCAATCACTCTGAATATAAATCAAAAAGAAAAGGTAATCTTAAAACACACATTATTTTACGTTACACAACCTTGGAGAAAATACAATGGATTCAATGTGAGCACTGTACATACAAAGGCAAAGTAAGACATACCTTAACACATCTATCTAAAAGTACACAAAAAAGATAATTAGAAGTTATTTTCTAGTACAAAATTTTTGAGAACAAAACTATTTTTAAGAGGATATTAGAAGACACTTTATCGATGCCATACAGTTTCAGAGGACATACAGAGACACTAATGTAAACATTAAATCTACAGAAACAAATAAAGCAGTAATATTTAACACACAATGTAACAGTACTTTACTTATTAAATAATTTTAATATTTTAATAATACTTATTGGAACAGTAACCACTCGGTTATTCGGAATCTGGATTATTCGAAACAAACCTAATGATTGTTTATTAATTTAATTAACTGGTTACAATAAAATGTTAAGTTCATTCCCAAAATATAAAATACGAGGGATGTTTCTAAAGTTCTGTGAATTTAGCTATATTTTTTTATTCTGTTAATTTTCGTCAACATTATGATGTAGTTTTACAATATAATCTTTATTTAACTGAATACGAGTTTCGGGCGGGAACAAATAAAAAAATCATCCTGTATGTACTAAATTACATACACAATTACTTTTGTTTTTAAATAGTTGCTTTACTTTTGTTTGATAGTGTAGAAGATAGAAATTTAAATACTTTAAAGGAAACTATCATCCGGTACAGCCAAAATAAATATTTAACTTTGATTTTATACGATTCAAAGCACGACAATCGGTCCGCCATGCAATAAACGCCACCACAGAAGGCGTGGTTATACCAATATTTCCACGCCTTCCGGTATGGCGTTTGTAGCATGGCGGACCGACTCTCGCGCGTTGAATCGTATTCAGCTACCTTTTAATTATTATTTTTTATTAATTTATTTTATTGGTTTTTATTTATTAATTAAATATTGTGGTACATTTTGTGAATTTTGAATTTTTTATAAACGCATTCACAACACCAGTGCACTGAGAAAAATGTATGGTAATAGCTAAATAATAGATTGGTTTGGCTAGGAAATGTTTAATACTACCTAATAGGTACATAAATATTTTCAAGCAATAACTATTGTAGGTATAATTGAAAAATAACATGTCTATTTTTTCATTAAATTATCAAAATTTTATTATTTAACAAAATGGTTTTTGCTTTGTTATTTAGTAGATATTTAAACTATACATTGTAATAACTAAGTAATAATCTAATAATTGACAAACTTATTTAAATTTGTGTTTAGTCAGTAATATAAAGAGTGACATAAAAGTATGAAATAAAATTCATATTTTCTAACTTAATGTTTTTTTAAAAAAACGCCAAGACAGGTCGATTTTATTTTTTTTTATGCACGTTTTTCACTTGTTTCCAAATTTTTTCGGCCAACTGTTTTATTTGCTGTGACGTAATCGATATTTTTTTTAAAATAGCAACCTCTATTTTTGGTGTTCAATATTGAAACTATTTTTTTTCAAAGGGTCATCAGACAATATCCACTAGGATGTTGAATTTGGACCCCATTTTTGAAATAGGGGACGACAGTATGACCCCCAGGATTGCTACAAATCACAAGTATCTTGTGAACATTCCACCACGTGACAACTGGTGTGAAAAAACAAGCAGCTTCAGAACGGGGGACTGGCTCGTCTGCTATACCTACTGACAGATCGGTTCACCCCAATGGAGCGGGCTCAGGAATATCTATATGTGGGCTCGGTGTTGAAATTTCAATACCTTTGGGCAAACATGTGGACGATTTCCGTGCTGAAATCTTCGCTTTGCTCGCTTGTGTGACTGAGTGCGTGCAGAGGGCTTTGTCAAACAGACGAATCTGCATTTGCACCGACACTCAGGCTTCGCTGCAGGCCTTGCAATCGTGCAGGTACTCATTGAAGCATGTCTGTGGGAATGTCACAACAGATTACAGGAACTGGCGGAGTGCAACAAAAAGGTTGTAGGTACTTTGCTGGGTAACAGGACACTGTGGTCTAAAGGGTAACGAGAGGGCTAACGTTATGGCTCGAGAGGGTTCACAAACTTTATCGGGACAGAACCGGCTCTTGGCGTTACCAAAAGACGACAGAAAGACACACTTCACAAGTGGATAGAATCTCGCCATCTCTCTGAACAGCAGTTTCAAAATGGCATGCGGCAATTTTATTAAATGACCGGACAAGGCACGCAGTAAAAACCTGATGCATCTCAATCGTAGAGACCTTCAGTTAGTGGTAGGCATGTACACAGGACATTGACATTACCTACTAAAAAGACACCTGCACGTCATCGTACTCAGCGAGGACGAGATTTGTAGAGGTTGTGCTGAAGATGAGGAAACTCCTCTTCACATTCTCTGTTACTGCCCTGCATTTGCAGGCATCAGAGATTTATACCTGGGCTCTCGATATCTGAAGCCCAGTGCTATCGACAAGGCTCCTGCAGACAAGGTACTGAGCTTCAACAGAGGCACTGCAGTAGTACTATTCCGAGAGGTAGCATACAATAGGAGTAGGCCTCGGTGTGCGGCTCGCGCTTCGGCCTCCTCTTGTCAAAAAAACTCAAATAGCAGTTGTGCCTTTTTTGAGCTCATCACATTTTAGGACCGTATTTTTTTGACGTCTCTATCTCTAGTAAAATATATATAGAGTAATTCACAGAAAAATATCTCAGTAAATATTTGATTTTATAAAAAAAAGAGCCAATTTATCAGAAAGAGTGTGATAAACATATTATCAATCAATAGTTTTAATAGGGGTTTCTGTATTTTTATAGATGACAGTCGGTTACATGTTAATGAGTTTATTTCGCAAATTTTATTATTCTGTAGAATTTGGCTGGCATTGAGAACATTATATTATTTTCGTTATCTTGTGATTAATTTAGAAGACCAACACAGAAATCGGTTATATAAGACCTAGAGGACAAGCGTCGCTCAGACGCAACATTTGGGGGCATGCGCATGAGCACTGCACCAAAATCTAACCCTGGTGTTTGGTGTTTGCTAGTAGGAGTGCTAGGGCTAGTAGTCAAAGAAAACCAAAAACCTCTCTGTGAATATCGTGAAAATTTAGACTATTTTTATACCTTCTATTGTCGTTCTTTATTATCCTTATCAGCAGCTTGCATTCACAAATCCGGTGTGTATAAATGTAGATAGTTTTGCGATATCACTTTACCGTGTTATTTATTTTTTTACGTGAATGTTTTGTACATTTTCAGGTTTAGTAAATCAACAAAATTTATTAGGATTTTTTAATTGGAAAGGACAAGAGGAAATCTATTTTTAAGTGGGTAGGAAATGTAGATCCTACTTCTTAAAATATCTATTTATTACGAACTATGGGTTTAATATTAATGATAACATCCCAATTAGACAAAAAGTCGCCATAATAATTTTAAAAAACAATAATAATAGTTTTATTATAAAACTTTCAACTAAAATGGATTGTGAGAAGAGAAGTTTAGATATGATATATCATTGCAAAGAGTGCAACTTCAAAACAAATTTTCGAATTTCATTTTGGAATCATTTTCAAAAAGTCCACACAAAAAACAAGATAAGTCCGTCTGTATCTGTCTGTGCAAACTGTTACCTATGCGAATATTGCAATTTTTCAACATATTCTTTATTAGTTTTGCTGAGACATAATTTAAGATGTCAAGAAAATACTAAGAAGAAATGTTTTTTTTATTCACACAGAACAACCCGTAGTGATGTTTTGAAAGAACATATAATAAGAGAACACACAGCACCAGAAAAAGTAGAGTGGTACAATTGTAATAAGTGTGACTACAAAGAAAAAACAAAAGGAAATTTAACACAACATATAATGAATCGACATAAATCAGACAACAAAGTTTTATTACATTATTGTAATCACTGCGAATATAAAGCGAAGATAAAGAAACATCTTAAAAGACACATTCTGGCAAGGCATACAGCACGAAAAAATGTGCTAAAATATGAATGTAATACGTGCATGTATCAAGACAGATCAAATATAAAAAAACATATTATTCTATGTCATACAGAACTAAATAAAATTGAATGGTATCAATGTGAGCATTGTACATACAGAAGTAAAATAAAAGGAGACTTAATAACACATGAAAAAGAAAAACACTTGTCAAATGAGAATAAGTGGTTTCACTGCGATCACTGCGAATATAAATCAAAGACAAAGGGTAATCTTAAAACACACATTATTGCACGTCACACAAGTTTAGAGAAAATAGAATGGTTTCAATGTGAGGAATGTTCCTATAAGAGCAAAACAAAAACAGGTTTATCAGCACATGTGAAAAGGCACCACATGTTAGAAAAAGATAAAAAGATATTTTACTGTGATCATTGTGAATTCAAATCAATGTTTAAGCATAATCTTAAAGAACACATTCGTGTAAAACACACACCACGCGAAAATGTCTCGAAATATGAATGTAACACTTGCAATCATAAAACTATAAGAAAATCACATTTAAAAACCCATATTATTCGATGTCATACAGATCTAAAGAAAATTCAATGGTATCAGTGTGAGCATTGTACATACAGAAGTAAAATAAAAGGAGATTTAACAACACATGTAAAAGAAAAACACTTACTAAATAAAACTCAGTGGTTTCACTGCGATGACTGTGAATTTAAATCAAAGAGAAATCGTTATCTTAAAACTCACATTCTTAGAAAGCATCCACAGAAGAAAATGTGTTAAAATATTATTATTAAATAATAATAATAATATTAAAATTCAAATAGCACATTATTGCACACCACACAAACTCCAGGGAAACTTCAGTGAAATCCAAGAATTTCAATGTGAGCACTGTATGCATGTAACACAGCAAAGGTATATTTAAGGGGATAAAAAAGACATTCATGTGGCTTGAATGTACAATAGCAAATAAAAACAATATTTACCAAATTATGTAAAACTACCTTTCTTATTAAAAAATAAAAAATAATAATAATAATGTAAATATGTAATGAATAATACTCCTATACACTTCCTAACTCTCTTTATTTATTTTCTACATATTGAATAATACGTTGTTTAATCTTCAGTAACATTCTCCATTTTTTTTTTTTTGTAAATACCAACTGAACCTGAAACTTTTTTCAATTATTTTGTATAAAATGAATTTCTATTATCAAAATTTATAGCGGCCGCAAGACATTTGCCATGAAATATAATGCTCGAAATATACATATAGTTTATTATTTTACCACTAATAAATTTCTTAATTACTAATTTAATTACTAATTTTTTACAGAATTATTATTGTATCTACATCATACAAAACACTAGAAGATAAATTTGTCACTTTCTTTAGCTAGCATGTAGTGAATTTGCCCAAAGTTTTTACAAAAATTTAAATAATTATTTGCAAAAACATGTACTCTGATCTATTTAAAATATTATTTTTAGTCCTTTCGTTTTTTGATTCAAAAAAAAAGATTTTCGTTTTTTCTATATTTTGTAGCAGAAACAACTGCTATTTTAAATTTTATATAATTGTTCCGTAATTTTTTTTTCCAAAAAAACCATTTTTTTTGTACGAGCTCCAACAAATACATTTTTCTTATTAAGGGGTTGATCTTCATATTAAGGGTGTTTAATATAACCTTGAGCGGTACCAACCACAAAGAATAAATTTGTTTAAAGATAGGCTTCCTCTGCGAGTAGAAAACGCCGAAAACGGTAATCAAGTGATCTCTCAGGGTTAAGGGTTGCAATCTATGGTCTTTAAGTTTATTGTTAAAAACAAAATACAGTTGTTTTAAAACCAAATAAACAAATATATTAATTAAAGTTGATGATAAAGATAAATGTTTAAGAAAAATTTTTTTTTGTTAAGGGTTCTAAGGATTGATCATATACCTCAAGATCATTTACGGCAATTTTACCACATGACTCTTATTATAAACCGATACTACAACTATAATAATTTAGGCTAAACAAGAAGACTAAGTAGAGTGTTTCTAATTTTTTTTATTGGCGTATTAATGTTTTCTTAAGCACATTTATCATTTTCAGTATCATTTAATATTTAGATCATATAAGCAGTAGGTCCTATAGTGCTAGCATAAAAGCTAAAATTCGTATAAAAAAATCTGAACGCAGCCGACGTTTTGTATGACCGATTTTTCTGTTTATTTTATCATCTAGTCGTCTAGTCAGTCAACATTGTGCAAGTCAGATTGTGTTCTTTATGTAATTTATTCACAATTCGTCATTCTCCTAGAGCTAAATTCTACAAAATAACTAAATTTATTTGGAATTGTAGATGGTAGTATGTAGTATTGTATCTATTTACTTAAATAGCGATTGTATTAATTTTTTTTTCAATTTTTAGGTTAAGTAATCCATCAATAATTATTGTTTTATAAATATTTTGCTATAAAACTGAACTAAATGGATAAAAACATACTTTTTAATTGTGAAAAACGTAGTTTAGAGTTCTATCAATGCCAATACTGCAATTTTACAACAAATATTGGAATTTCTTTTTGCTATCATTTTCAAAAAGATCATGCAACAAACAAGAAGGATTTATTTAAATCTGTTGATGAATGTTATCTATGTGAAAACTGCAGTTTTTCAACATTTTCAATATTAATTTTGCTCAAACATAATTTGCATTGTCAGGACAATACTAAGAAGAGGCAGCTTAATATTGCTAAATATCAATGTCCCTATTGTTCATTTAAAACAGTATATAATAATGTCGTGAAAAACCATATCATATGCAAACACACAGCACCCGAAAAAATAAAATGGTACAAATGTGATAAATGTGACTACAAAGGAAAAACAAGAGGAAGTCTAATACAACATATAATACATCGACATAAATCAGTCAACGAAGTTTTGTTACATTATTGCAATCACTGTGAATTCAAATGCAAGATAAAAGGAAATCTTGATAGACATATTCTACTAAAGCACACAGCACCAGACAAAATCAAATGGTGCAAATGTGATATTTGTGACTATAAAGGAAAAACAAAAACACATTTAATAGAACATATAAAGAATCGTCATAAATCAGAAGAGAGAGTTTTGTTATATTGCCATCATTGTGAATTCAAATCTAGGAACAAGAAAAGTTTTCAAAGACACATTCTGGTAAAACACACAGCATCAGAAAATGCGCCTCAATATAAATGTAGCTTATGCGAGTATAAAACTACAGAAATGCAATATCTAAAAAAGCATCATATTCGACGTCATACAGACAGAATAAAATGGCATCAATGTGAACACTGTTCCTACAGAAGTAAAACAAAGACGTATTTTATACAACATGTAAAAGAAAAACACATGTTAAAAGAAGAGAATGAGAGTGAAACAGTAGAAAATGTGTCAAAATTTAAAGGTAACACACCTTTGAACAAAACTATATTTAAAGAAAATATTAAAAGGCATATCATGAATGCTATACAATTCCAAGGGAAATACGGAGGGACTAGTGTAAAAACTGAACCTACAGAAGTAAATGAAAACAATATTTAGTATCATTGTAACTCAATAATTAAAATGTAATTAGTCAATACTAATAAAACACAATAAAGGCATATGTTCAGTCAGAAATAGTCTTTCTCTACATGTTACAGATGTTTTAGAAGTAAACAGCAATCTCTTGGACTTGTAGGTTGTTTTATTGTTAGTTGTCTTTACTGCCTAATTGGCTTTACAGTCTTAAATTTAATTCTTCTCCAATCTTCTTCTAGCACACGTAACTTCTTTCATCCATTCTACCCCTTCTTTATTTTCGTTTAGCACTTTTATCCTTCCATACTCGCACATTCTTAACTCTACACACTCTGACAAACAATGCTCTATCGTCTCCTTTTCTTCTCTACATAATCTACACATTCTTTCCCAATCTTCACTCCAAAATTCATTTTCCCTTTTTTCATTCCCACATCTGTATCTTGCAACCATTTTTTTATTTTTACTATTTATTTTATGTAGATATTTTGGTAGTTTGGTGGTAACAATTAGGGCATATTTAGAATTGTACCTTGATTCTTTTATACTTGCAATTCTTTCCTGTTTATCTATGTCAGTATCTCTTTGTTTTAGTTCTTCTTCCATTGTTCTTCCTCCTCTAATTCTTTTAATTTCTGCACACGCATACCCATTTTTCTCATAGTAGTCATCTTGTTAAATCCACCTCACATTTCCATTTGCTCTTTTAATTTCAGCCCAGCTCTGTTGTAGTATTCTGCATTCTTGTCGCATTCTTAGATTTTCCTTGAATCTCACCGCTCTTTTTTCTGTTTCTATTCTCAACTTTTCTCTCTTACTTTCTTCTCTTACTATGTACTCTGGCGTTTGTTTATTTAACCCTAAAACCCAATTTATATACTTTTCTTGTACACGCTCAATTTCTTCATATTCCTTCCATCCCCATACTTCTGCTCCATACATTACAATACTTTTTACCAAACTGTTGTAATGACCCAAACTAGGCCATACTACCGCCATAAACCCAAATTTGCGCGCTAAATCCAAATTTAAATAAAAGTGGCCAAAGTCGTGATCGTCGTCTAGTGGAAAGGACCCCTACGTTGTGTTTAACAAAATGGCGACAAAGTTCTTTGAGATGTGACTGTATGAGGGTTCAGTTGGGAGAGTACAATAAAACTACAATTTGGAAGGAGACATTTATTTGTTCATTTCTTGCAGTAAATCATGTCAAAAACATACAATAAACCAAATAAAAGTAAAGCTATGTACAAGAAAAAGACAACCAAACAAAATGCACATCAATAAAAAAATCAACAAATAAACAAAACAATCATAAAATAGGCACATCAAATACACACATAAATAAACAATAAAATAGATGTAACATTTTGTTAGTACATTTACAAACAATTATATCTTTACTGCAAGAAGGACCGGATAAAACCTTCCCAAACCGTGTCCATAAACGATGCCAGTGTATCTTTTCTGACTTCATGTTGACAAATCAATTTATAACAATTTAAAAGGCCTACAATGATTTTAATTTGCATAAAAAAAACATTTAAATGTGGAGAGAATCTATTGTTTTATCATTTAATTCAACAACACAACAAGCAAAAAAAAAACGAATAAAACCCAATGACATGAAATAAATGTGGGAGGATCGGCCACCAAGTACTCATTGTTTTAGATACCTATTCGAATCCGAAAGCTACATAAAAAAAACAACAATAAACAAAATGACTGGTTGTAGTGAGAATACTTAGACCAAGGCAGGTTAGGCATGAGGAGAGTTCCAATAGTTCTACTACTTAACGTCCCCATCCAAATCCTCGTCCCCCCAAGCATTCACTAAGAAACGCAATAGTGGAAAGCTACCAATTGATGGAGTTTTATAGTTACTACTTGTACATCCATCAGAAATACCTTCCCTCCACCACGATCGACTACTTTGAAATAATTATGGCGTCGCGGTAACACACAAAATAAATAAATAAATAAATAAATATAAAATTAATAACAACGCGACCATTAAATTAAATTCTTAAATGGCGAGAAACATGGCGGAAATTTCCACGAATATCTAAGTAACCGACGCCCCCACATAAAATAATTTAAAAAAACCCCTTTTGAATAATCAGAAAAACTAGAATAAAATAAAAATTTACATAACAGAATGTTAAAATCCGAATAAAACACATTGAAATGGTTTTGACCCTGAAAATATTCCGCTGAGTCGCTGACTCAATGTCTGGGAACCACATGGTATACAAAATATGAATTACCTTTGAAAATCCGTGTTTTCGCGAATCATCCACATTTAAATGGTACAAAAATAAGTTCTAAACTGATTTTACAATACCTGGTTGCTAATAGTGGGTGAAAACTCTAAATAAGCTAAAGAAATGCACCTGACACAAAAACAACATGCACTCCGTACTACGTTAGTCTATCGACTCCAAAAGCACAAAAACAATATTTTAAGCAAATTATGAGTAAATGACATTTTTAAACAACATTTAATAATAATAAAAGAGTTCAGATTACCTGTAGAACAGTTTAAATTACATGGAAGTCCATTTTCACTGAACTGGTTTATCACAACAGTCACGACACGTGGGTTTCCATTTATCGACCAAAAATCATGGTTTTTCAAAGCCATCCAAGTAAAACTTTATCAGCGATGGTCTTCCTAATAGTTTCGCAGTATTTTTACGTGGTTATTTCGTTAAAATACCAACAAAATAGCCTTTGTAAATTTTAAACATGAAAATGGCGACGGAACTACCAGAGGTGTGGCTGGGAACTACTCTCGTGGCCGACTGCCTGGTGGGGTGAAAAAGTTATTAGTTATTTTTGTTGACCGACTTTAGAACTGTCAATTTTCTGACGGGAAAAAGTAAATATTCAATCTTCTCGGATTCAAAGCGCATCGGATTTCAAGCGCCCGAAGCGCACCCGCCTCGTGTCATCGCCGCGCATCCATCTCGCTTCTCCAACTTCCCTCCAGCAGCGCTGCCAACCTGCCAACCTTAAATGCACTAGCGAGAAAACCCGGGATATTCAAATTTGAAGTGGGATATTTCACAGTCAAACATTATTATTTTTCTTTTAAAATTTTCACAAAATTTACGTTCTCCTAAACTCCAGAAACTTCCCATTACTTTGTTTGCTTTTTTAAGTACTTCCTTTATTTGTCCTTTGTGTGTCATTCTACTATTTAATACATATCCCAAATATTTCAACTCTTTGTTCTATATTTTTCCTTTCTATTTCCATTCATTTTCTTTTTCGATTCTTACTTTCTTTCCAAACACCATTATTTTTGTTTTATCTACATTAACTTGGAGTTTTTTTGTTTCTTACATATCTTTCCATAACTTTTATTATTTCTTTTATTTCACTCCTGCTTCTTGCTACAATTACCTACTGGGTGGGTTATTTTGGAAAAATGTATTTTTCTTAATTAAGGTTTAAGGGTTGATCTTATAAGGGATGTTAAGTATGACCATGAGCGGTAACCCTAAACTCACAAAGCAAATAAATTTATATTTTTGAACGTAGGCTTTTCCTGCGCTATTTGGAAATTGGGAATTAAATGCTTTAAGGTTTTAAAACAAAATTTGATTATAAAAAAACAAAGATAAAATAACAAATAAACGATAATACAATTTTGATAAAATAATAAACAATAATGGGATTATGATAAAATAATATACGATAATACAATAATTTCTTAAAAATTTGTGAACAAACCAAGCTTGACTTGAAAGTAAAATGTAAACTACGTATTTCAAAACTTTTCAACACGATTTTTAATTATTTCTTACTTTAAAAGGTTACGATAATGTAGATCCAATAAAAGATTTATTAATTGATTAATAAAAACATATTAAAAGTAGTAGAGAATTGTAACGGTTGTTTCCGTGTCGGGTTCTGGGTATCGTAGAGAGAGAGAAGAGCGGCTTTGATGGGGTTTTATTGACAATAATAGCTATGTACAAAATAAAAATAAAATAAAATAATACTTCTGAACAAAACAAAACGAATCTTCTACTAGTATAGACACGGCCTCGTCCCCGGCGGTCCCTCGTCCTCGACTCCTCGTCGTCGGCTTCTCGTCCTCGTCTCCTCGCCCTCGGCTCCTCGTCCTCGACGTGTCGGCTTCGGTGGCTCGCACTTGTAATGGAGGGGAGGTAGGACTCTACCAACGGGATAATGCTCCGTGGGTAGCGGTATCGGAGAGGAAGCCCCTAGGATAATGCTCCAGGGGTGGACGGGTCTGGGGGTGGCTACTTACGAGGATAATGCTCCCGCAAGTATGCAAGTATCGGAGGCGGTAGGCGCAATATATAGGCTTCGTTTGTAGGCGAGGGGTATGGGAGGAGTATCGTAGCGAAGCGTTGGTGGTGGTTCTCGGTGTGGTGGGAATTATACCACCACTACTGGCCTGACGTATACGTATGACGTCGCGGTCACGCGGTCCGAATCAGCTGCTGGGCGTTATCTGGTTTTGTTTACTGAATTATTAGGAATTATTAGAACGCTTCGTTACACCCTCCTCTTCCTTTAAAAAAAAAAACTCTTCATATTATGGAGAGTTTTCCAGGTCTCCATGCGGTGTCTGCGGTCCATTTGCTGTAAGTAGAATATTAAGGGACGGGTTTAGGACTTTAGAATGGATTTTTTTTTTCTTTCTTCTCTTCCAGTTTGGAATCAACTTGGTTTTGCTCGGCTTCCGGAAAACTGTGATTAGGTTCTGCCGGTGTTCTGCGTTTGTGCAAGTGATGTCATCTATGTCCACTTTAGAAAAATTCTTTGCTTCCCGGAGTTTGTCTAAGATGCCGTTAATACGGGGAAGCGGATAGGCATCTTTATGAGGTACGGAGTTGTTTCGGAAATCAATGCAGAAACTATTCTTCTTGCCGTCCTTTTTGTCAGCCAGGACAATTGGAGAGTTCCAAGGACTCTCAGACGGTTCGATGATGTCTTCCTGCATCATGTGGTCGACTTCTTCATCAACAATAGCTTGCGTATCCTTCACAGCTATTTCGCTCTTGATGAATTCGTCTTCTACAGCTGCGGTTTCAACTGTATCGGTAATGGAAATTTCGGTTGACACCTGGGCTAGTGGTGATCCCATGTTCAGCAAAATTCGGCCCTGGTGGGAAATTTCTCCGGATTGAAAATTCAACACCATTTGCTGACCCATGATGAAGTCTAACCCAAGGATTATCGGACTTGTTAAATTCGGACAGACTAAGAAATTCCATTCAAACTTCAGATCATTGGCCTGAAATTTTATGTTGTAGGAAACGTTAGTATCTACAGTTACCCCATTGGCCATCTTCGCCTGCACTCTAGAAGTCAAAACCTGTGGCTGCATCCCTTGGTTTACACAATAATCGGCCGTCTCTTCGCTAATATATGAGAGCACAGAACCAGTGTCAAACAAAGCGGGAATTTCCTGGTTAGCCACGGAGATTTTCCAAATGATGCGATTGTCATTTTTGGGCTGGGGTTGAATTTGTGTTATCGGTTTTGAAGTCTGTGTCGGTAGCATTTCGGTCATTTTGGGAGTCGGTGTCGGTACTATTTCGGTCACTTTCGGAGTCGGTGTCGGTAGTATTTCGATCCTTTTACGAGGGCTGCTCGGAGCCATTTGGGGCACAGTCCCCTCGGAGTTTGTCGTCTTCGTCTTGATACAGTGGCATTGATGGGTCATTACCCCCTGTAAGCCACACCGCGAACAGAAATGTTTTGGGGGTTGCATATAGGTGAACCTCATATTTTCCTTGTCGAATTTTGGGCGAAAACCTGGAATCTGTCGTGGTTCATAAGCCTCCTCCGGAAACTCGGACATCATCCTCGTCCAGTTCGTACTGGCAACCATACAATATCTCGGCTTGAACTTGTTGGCTTTCAGCTCTCGAGCTAGACTCTCATACTCCTGCACTTGGTCCAGCAGGTCCATCAGGGAGTTTACGTCGTTCCGGCGAATGTATTGGCGGTACTCTGGGAGCAGGTGTTTGTAAATGCAAGACAGTTCTTGCGTCCTGCTCCAGCCACCATGTCTTCGGATGAGGGTCTTCAGGTTTATTATAAAATCACGACCATTTTCGTGCGGCTTTTGGAACCTCCGGAAAATTTCTTCTTTCAAGCTTTCTCGGTACTCTCTCGGAAAATAAAACGCTTCGAAAATTTCAATAAAATCGTCCCAAGTGCGGATAGTATGCTTATAATTTCGGTACCATAAAATAGCTTGATTTTTTAACAACACGGGCAGAGCACGTACCAGTTGTTCCTTTTCGATCATGCAGGTCTCTGCCAGCTCCTCGATTCGCTCGATGAAAGCGACGGCGTCGGTTTTTCCGTCGAAGGTGACGTTCCATTTTCGGACTTGGTTCAACAACTCACTACCTGTCCACGACCAGGTCTCCATTTCACCATCTCCTTGGCTGGCTTCTTCACGTTGCTCTCTCGTACCCTGTCTCAATAAAGCCAATTTTCTTCGGACTTTCTACTCGGGCGCCAAATTTGTAACGGTTGTTTCCGTGTCGGGTTCTGGGTATCGTAGAGAGAGAGAAGAGCGGCTTTGATGGGGTTTTATTGACAATAATAGCTATGTACAAAATAAAAATAAAATAAAATAATACTTCTGAACAAAACAAAACGAATCTTCTACTAGTATAGACACGGCCTCGTCCCCGGCGGTCCCTCGTCCTCGACTCCTCGTCGTCGGCTTCTCGTCCTCGTCTCCTCGCCCTCGGCTCCTCGTCCTCGACGTGTCGGCTTCGGTGGCTCGCACTTGTAATGGAGGGGAGGTAGGACTCTACCAACGGGATAATGCTCCGTGGGTAGCGGTATCGGAGAGGAAGCCCCTAGGATAATGCTCCAGGGGTGGACGGGTCTGGGGGTGGCTACTTACGAGGATAATGCTCCCGCAAGTATGCAAGTATCGGAGGCGGTAGGCGCAATATATAGGCTTCGTTTGTAGGCGAGGGGTATGGGAGGAGTATCGTAGCGAAGCGTTGGTGGTGGTTCTCGGTGTGGTGGGAATTATACCACCACTACTGGCCTGACGTATACGTATGACGTCGCGGTCACGCGGTCCGAATCAGCTGCTGGGCGTTATCTGGTTTTGTTTACTGAATTATTAGGAATTATTAGAACGCTTCGTTACAGAATGTCAAATATTCAGTCGCGTATCAATTTCGAAACAAATCTGATATTACAAAAACACAATTCTCCCCTTGCTCTAGAAACGGCTTTTACTCTTCTCGGCATACTCAAAATTATAGAACAAATAAACTCTTGATTGATAGCATGCCATTCTTCTAGCGAGCTATCGATCATTCTTCTAAAACACAAATAAAAAATATTAATAAAAAACTTTTAGTTAAATGATAATAATTAACTTTAAAATTGATTTTTAAAGTTAAAGAAACAAAATTTAATGATAAAATTTAAATAAAAGAATGTTTTTTTAATTAATTAATTAATTAACTACATAATTAAGTAATAAATGCAAACTTAACTTAAACGTTTGCAATTTAAATTAATTTAGAAACAATCAGATATTGTTGGAGAGATGGAAAAGGTCGTTGCACCCTTTACACTGATGCAGGGGGGTAAAGAGTTAAGGTGAATGAACTAATTCGTAAATTAGTTGATGGATCGACTGTATTAATGACTTTTGCTTCTCTGAAGGGAGTGAGCGGTCGCTGTGGCTCTACCAGAGGCTCTACCTTGTCTAGTCGAAATTCAGGTTAATTAGGTTAATTTTGGGTAATGTGGGCAAAATTCTTTAATTAATTTCTTAGAATTTTGGAGTTAAATCAATTAATTAACTAACTTGTCTGTTAAACTAAACTAAAATCGTTAAATGGATTTGCGATTAACTCCAAATCACGAAACGAATTAATTAAATTATTAACTTGATCCGAATAAACAAATTGAAATTAATCAGAAAAAAAAATGAATTGAGTAAAATTACAGCTCCGAGTTTTTAGACACGTTCTCTGGCATTTGATAATAACAATTTAATGAAAAAAATTCTTTTGCGCAAACGGTATATTCTTTCCAGTTTTCGCACATCCGGCACACAGATTTTTTTTTAAAGGGTAATTTTAAATTTTTCGTAGGTCGTAGAAACTTTCTAAACGGCAATAATACGGTCTCTTTTGTGAGTTAAATCTGCATAGCAAATTAAACTAAGTTTTATTTGAAACTCTTGAAATTGACAACTTTATGTATTCGGTTGGGTTTGGCTAAAATTTTCAGAAAAATCACGTTTTAATACTTCCGCACAAAACTGCATTTTTCACGAAATAAAAATATTTACTTATCTCTTAATTTTAATGTTTGGATGAGGATATTACAAATTACAATATGAACTTTTAAATTATGAATTGTTTAACAAGCATCTAGACGATGTTTGTCTTTTAACAACTAGCGATGTTTTCAAATTGTTATCGACAGGTGGGACTTTATTAATCTTTTTTGAATCCATTTTTTATTATATTTATTTATTATAAACATGAAAAGTACAATTACTTAAGTGACTAAATTAAACATTCAAAGATTTCAGATTTGTTTCCTGAACTTCAATACAAGTGGAAACAGTGCCTGTAGAGGCCATTTCAGATTTGCTATTTTTGTCACAGATTCTTCTTTTCTTTGATACAGTTTCTTCTTTTCCCATAATTTTCATCGAAATTGCGTTTTTGCTTTCAACAGAGTTTTCTATGTAACTTTCCGCAACAGAACTCGATAGCCATCCTCCATGTCTTTTGAGTAATGTAATATCTGCTTCTGAATCTGCTAAGTGTGTTGCTGAACAACGGCGAAAGCAGTGCCCGGTATATTCTTTTGCATTTAGAAGGCCGATACATTCTGCAATTTTTTTAGACATACCTTAAATAGTATTTATACCAACGGGTAGCGTACAGTACCTGAAATTTCTATAAGTTAAGAAGAATCTCTGATGTCTCTTTATGAAGAGCTCGAAGCTGTGCGTATTTACGGAAAATCTCTAAAAAACTAATTCCATCTACAAATCCTTGAGTTATTGTAAACGTTCGTGAAATTTTTGTCTTGGTGTTCGGTATCTTCACTTTAATAAAACTTGTACAATCTTCTATATCTTCCACCTTCAAAAACGTAATATCTTCTCTGCGTAACGCGCCAAAAATCCCAGTAATTAGCACAAATTTTGCCAATAAATAGTCTTTGTCATCAGCTGTTTATATAAAACGTTCTGTCTCTTGTTTGGTGAATATTTTGGATTTTTTAGCCCTGTACCCACTGGCATTTCTTTTTAGAAATGCAATTAAGTTTGTAAATTTTTTGATATCTACATTCTTGTTAAGATATATTATAGTTCTTAGCATTGAGTAGGTACTCCATAAAGTAGACGGCTTATACATAGAAGATAATTACGCAAAATAGGCCAAAAGTGCCTTTTCTTCAATACTTGTTACATTTTTTTCCTCACACCAACAACCAAATTTCATGTATGTTTCTTTAAAAATTTTCTTAGATTTTTCAGGCACTAGCGAGGCTAGTACAGCTTCCGTAACATTTTCAATGTCGGAATCAAATTCAGAATCGCTCATTTTTGTGTTCCTTTATTACAGAATTTAAACACAGAACCCAAATTGAGAGTCTGTAATTTTATAAAAACAGTGAACAACGCAATTTACATCCATAGCAACCTGCCGTCTGCCTACTGTACAAAGTGAATGTTCGATTGAGATCATTATTTTTGAAAAAAAAATCTGTTATAAAACGCTGTAACAAAAAATCTTGAATGGAATACATTGCAAAATCGATCTTTTTTAAGTTCTTGACGTAAAGATTCACGTCGTGTGCTTAAAAGACTCTCTTTTTGCAACTTATTGCATTAAAATAGCTATTAAGTTTCTAGAAGATATTAACACAATATCTGAAAAGTATTAAAATATTTAATGCTGCCACACTAAAAACTCATTTGAATATTGTTCACTAAGTAAAATAAAAAAAATTCTAAAAAGTTTATTCTTTATAGGGCGTATATTCAGGCGCAATATACAGGATGATTTTTTATTTGCTCCCGCCCGAGATTTCAAAAATAGGCCACACGTTATAAACACGATAAGCAACTTTGGAAAAACTACAAATGATCCAAATAAACTGACTTTGAAAGCACTGTCAAAGGTATTTTCAACAATGTTGACATTAATTCACAACCCCCTATATGCTTTAATTTTGAAAATTAAATTTTAAAAAACTGGCAAAGTATAATGTGTTTCCTATTTTTAGAGTTTCGGGCAGAAGCAAATAATAAAATCATCTTGTATTTAGATCATATGAGCAGTCGGTTCTAAAATACTTACGATCTGAACGGCATTAAAACGCAGCCAACGTTTTATATGAACGATTTTTGTTTTTATAATCCAGAATCCAGTCTCAGATCCAGTCAGTCAACATTTTGCAAGTCAGATTGTCTACTCTATGTAATTATTCACCATTCGTCATTCTCCTACATCTAAATTTTACAAAATAACTAGATTTTTTTGGAATTGTAGATGGTAGTATGTAGTATCTATTTATATCAATAGAGATTGTATTAATTTTTTTTTAATTTTTAGGTTAAGTAGTCTTAATAATTATTTTACTATAAAACTGAACTAAATGGATAAAGACATAATTTTTAATTGTGAAAAACGTAATTTAGGGTTCTATTGTTGCAAATACTGCGATTTCAAAACAAATATTGGAATTTCATTTTGCTATCATTTTCAAAAAGTTCATGCAACAAACAAGAAAGATTTATTTAAATCTATTTATGAATGTTATTTATGTGAAAACTGCAATTTTTCAACATTTTCAACATTAATTTTGCTCAAACATAATTTGCATTGTCAGGACAATACTAAGAAGAGACAGCTTAATATTGCTAAATATCAATGTCCCTATTGTTCATTTGAAACATTTTACAATAATGTCGTGAAAAACCATATCATATACAAACACACAGCACCAGGAAAAATAAAATGGTATAAATGTAATAACTGTAACTACAAAGGAAAAACAAAAACAAATTTAAAACAACATATAATACATCGACATAAATCAGTCAACGAAGTTTTCTTTTATTATTGCAATCACTGTGAATTCAAATCTAAGACAAAAGCAAATCTTGAGAAACACATTTTGGTAAAGCATACAGAACCAGACAAAATCAAATGGTGTAAATGTGATAAGTGTGACTACAAAGGAAAAACAAAAACACATTTAATAGAACATATAAAGAATCGCCATAAAGCAGAAAAGAAAGTTTTGTTATATTGCCATCAATGTGAATTCAAGTCTAGGACGAAAGCAAATCTTAAAAGACACATTCTGGTAAAACACGCAGCACCTGAAAATGTGACTAAATATGAATGTAATATATGCAAGTATAAAACTATAGAAATAGGAAATTTAAGAAAACATCATATTCGACGTCATACAGACAGAATAAAATGGTATCAATGTGAGCACTGTACTTACAGAAGTAAACTAAAGACAGAGTTAACACATCATGTAAAAGTAAAACACATGTTAAAAGAAGAGAAGAAGAAGTTATTTTCTAATTTATCACTAGAAGCTATGAACAAAACTATATTTAAAGAAGATATTAAAAAGCATATCTTGAATGCTATACAATTCAAAGGGAAATACGGAGGAACTAGTGTGAAAACTGAAACTACCGAAGCAAATGAAAACAATATTTAATATTTTATGTAAAAGTAAAACATTGTAACTCAATAATTATAAAACGTCAATACTAATAAAACAAAATAATATATTCGCTTATAATAGTTATTTATGTATTAAGGGTGTAATCTAGGAGATTATGGCACCCGGGAATGTTTAAAGCCCAATGTAGGAGGGCTTTTAATTTTCTGAGGGCCATTAGTGACGATTACGCCCGTGGTACATACAACGTTTTATTTTATTTTGGATCGTTTCATTTTTTTAAATCAAAGGAATATTCAGAAATCCGGTATTTTTTTAAAAATTGAGAATAAAATCCAGATTAACTGGTTGACTATTTTGTCATTGCCAGGATACTGTATGTTCTTATTTTCTGTTTTGCGATTTTCCAAAATGGAAACTGATGAAACCGTGTATTCTAGAGAAATGTTACAACAGGTAAAAGACCAAAATTCAAGAAAAAGTTGTGTCACGCTCCGTGAGTTTGAAGTGTTTAACAGTTTTTTGAAATAAATGATGATTTTTCATGACAATTGTTATTTAATGTAAAAAGTGATTTTTTGACAATGATCGTCTAGGAATTGTGTTATTTTATTTGGACTCTACGTTTATATTTGTTTGTTCGTTGTTGAATAATAGTTATTTTTACAGACTGTTATGGAAGTGAATGCAAAAATTTTAACCTGAAATACAGCATCACAAATTATAAAAATCTGCAAAAAATTTTTTGTCCTATTTCAACTAGCAAAGGTGTTCCAATCGAACAACAATTGGATTATGTTGGTTATGTTGGTGGCCGAGTGAGAGCCCAAGAGATAACTTTGTTATCCGCCAACATTATTATACCAACTCTCGCTACCTTCCAGCACTCTTCGTTAGATGGCACACTGTGTCTATCTGTACGACTACTATTTCAACTAATAACAAAATTATAGGCCGTCACAGTTGTGTATATAAAAACATTTTTTTGTTATATCTCGAAAACAACTTAACCGATTAATACCAAATTTGGTACACAAATGAAGTTGAGTGTACTCTTTTTACTCCACTAGCAAAATTTTGCTGCACATCTCAATTTCAAGTTACGGCACTTTTTTTCACATTTTTTGTAATTAACCAATTTTCTTTCTATTAATTTCCAATTTTTAAAGCAAAAATAAATATGCCAATAGATTCTAAATAAAAATGCAAGAACGCAATATTTTGCTAAAACGTACCGTTTTCGAGATATTTACGTTTAAAGTATAAAAATGACTTTTAATCTCTAACTTTGGCGTCCTCTAGCTCCTAAACAGTGCAACTTAGTATAGAGGTAAATTGTGTAATTAAATCGTTTTATTTTGACCTGAAAAACCTATAGTTGCCCTTGTTAAAAAAATTTGTTATACACTGCTCCAAGAAATTAACGCACCACTTGAAAATAAAGTAAAAAAATTAAAACTATGTACATTTGACAACTTTGGTTGAGAAGCAAGCTATAATCTAGTTACCCATTGTAATAAAAGTTTTGACATTAAAGTCAGAAATTTGAGTATAATAGTTTTTTAAGCAGAAATTTTAAAATAATTTTCATTTTTAAATTGTGTTAATTTGTAATTTCGTTTTATTGTTATTTGAATTTGCCGTTCTGTGGATAGTTTTTATCATTTGAAACAATAATAAAAACATTATAAGGAATTTGACTCGAGAAGAATGCGCCCAAGCTGTGGTCTTGTTGGAGGAAGGATGGAGCTACAGAAGAATTGGTGAAAGGTTTGGTGTATCTCATACGTCAGTTTCGCGTATGATACAAAGGTACAGAGAGACAGGAAGTCACCTCAGAAGACCTGGGCAAGGAAGAAAAAGGAAAACCACTCCTATTCAGGATAGATTTTTAAGAATATCTGCGCTAAGGGAACGCTTTGTAACCGCCAGGAAGCTACAAACTGAGTTCCGTGACGTAGAAGGAATTCAAATCAGTACCGAAACTGTTAGAAAAAGACTTAAGGAAGATAATTTAACACCCCATATTCCTGCCTTGACTGCAGAACACCGCAGAGCCCGATTAGAATTTGCTAGAGAGCACATAAATTGACAAAGAGAGGATTGGGAGTCTGTTCTTTTTACGGATGAGTCAAAATTTTGCATTTACAATTGCGATAGACGTGTTCGTGTGTATCGTAGACCAAATGAGCGGTACGCACAGTGTAACATTCAGAATACCACATTGTTTGGTGGAGGCTCAGTAATGGTTTGGGGTGGTATTTCCTTACAAGCTCGCACGAAGTTAGTGGTTATAAATAATGGCTCTATAAATGCGGACCGTTACATAACAGACATTCTTGAAGAGCATGTCGTACCATATGCTCCTTATATTGGTCCAAACTTTTTGTTAATGCAAGATAACGCAAAACCCCACACTGCCCGAATTGTTAAAGATTACTTGAATGAGGCAGAAATCAATGTTTTGGATTGGCCAGCTCGAAGCCCTGACCTGAATCCTATTGAGCATGTTTGGGACATTCTCGGGAAACGTTTAAAAAATCTTCCACATCCTCCTGTCCATCTTCAAGAGGTAGGTCCTCAACTAAATGAAATTTGGAATAACTTATATCAAGAAGACATAAGTTCGTTAATTTTGAGTATGGAAGGAAGATCTGCAGCGGTTATTCAAAGTAGAGGTGGAAATACGCGATATTAAGATGTTTTCTGTAACTTTAATAACGGCGTAACTTTAATAAAATTTTGTTTTCGGTTTGTTTTTCTATATTTGGACACATTAGATATTAATTTACTTTAAACAAATGTTTTTGTTAAATTTTTCTTAATTTTGTACCAATTGGTCGAATACATGTTTCAATTTTCAAAAAAATTTAAGTGGTGCGTTAATTTATTGGAGCAGTGTATGTTTTGTAATAATTAATTTTTAGATTATAATTTTGTTATCAGTTGAGCTAAGACAAATTTTTTTGCAGATTTCATTTTTTGTAGTGCTATATTTCAAGTTAGAATTTTTGCATTCACTTTCGTAACATTCTATATAACCAAAGAACAATATATAACTGATAATAGACTATTTAGATCATATGAGCAGTCGATCTTAAAATACTTAGAATATGAGAGGCATTAATATAAAAAAGGTAAAATTTGTAAAAAATCTGAACGCAGCCGGCAGCCCACGTTTTATTTGAACAAGTTAAGTATTCCGTATGAACGATTTTTGTGTTTATCACCCAGCCAGTCAACATTTTGTAAATTAGATTTTCTTCTTAAGTAAATTATTCACGCCTACAGCTAAATTCTACAAAATAACTAAATTTTTTTGGAATTGTAGATTGGTAGTATGTGGTAGTATCTATTTACATTAATAGCGATTTTATTAAATTTTTCTTAATTTTTAGGTTACTTAAGTAATCCATCAATAATTATTGTTTTATCAGTGTTTTACTATAAAACTGAATTAAATGGATAAAAACATACTTTTTAATTGTCAAAAACTTAGTTTAGAGATTTATCAATGCCAATACTGCAATTTTACAACAAATATTGGAATTTCTTTTTGCTATCATTTTCAAAAAGATCATGCAACAAACAAGAAGGATTTATTTAAATCTGTTGATGAATGTTATCTATGTGAAAACTGCAGTTTTTCAACATTTGCATTATTACTTTTCCTCAAACATAATTTAAGATGTCAGGACATTACTAACAAGAGACAACTTAATATTGCTAAGTATCAATGTCTCTATTGTTCATATAAAACAGCTTATAAAAACGTCTTTAAAGACCATGTCATATACAAACACACAGCAGCAGAAAAAATAAAATGGTACAAATGTGATAAATGTGACTACAAAGGAAAAACAAGAGGAAGTCTAATACAACATATAATACATCGACATAAACCAGTCAACAACGTTTTGTCTTATTATTGCAATCTCTGTGAATTCAAATGCAAGAAAAAAGCAAATCTGGAGAGACATATTTTACTAAAGCATACAACACTAGACAAAATCAAATGGTGCAAATGTGATATTTGTGACTATAAAGGAAAAACAAAAGCACATTTAATGGAACATATAAAGAATCGCCATAAATTAAAAGAGCAAGTTTTGTTATATTGCTATCATTGTGAATTCAAATCTAGGTTGAAAGGAAATCTTAAAAGACATATTCGGGTAAAACACACAGCACCAGAAAATGCGCCTAAATATAAATGTAACATATGTGATTATAAAACCATAGAAAAAGGATATTTAAAAAAGCATCTTATTCGGTATCATAATGGTTCAAATCAAATACAATGGTATCATTGTAAGCACTGTACCTATAGAAGCAAAATAAATATGTATTTAACACAACACGTAAAAGAAAAACACATGTTAAAAGAAGAGAATGAGAAGTTATTTTCCAGTGAAACACTAGAAAGTATATTTGAAGATAACGCATCTATGAACAAAACTATATTTAAAGAAGATATTAAAAAGCATATCATGAATGCTATACAATTCCAAGACAGATACGGAGGTACTAGTGTAGTGTAGTGTACTAGGTACTGAACCTACAGAAGCAAATAAAAACAATATTTAGTATTTTATGTAAAAGTAAAACATTGTAACTCAATAATAAAATTATACATTCGATCAGAAATAGTCTCTTTCTACAGCTTACAGGTGTTTCATAAATATCGGCCGTCTTTTAGACTTTTTAGTGTTTAGAATTTAAGAACTACTACTCAGTAGTAGACTGAAAAGTTCGAATTTTTAATGTACATAGTTTAAGAACAATGCAGTCAACCACAGAATGTGAAAAAAAATTAATAAAAATTGTTTCAAAACACAAAAAAATACTGTTACATAGATGATTTTAATTCTTTAAAAATTTGTGCATGACTTGTTTTATTTAAAAATTCTGCGCAAACGGCCAAAGATACAAAAGAATGTTATAAAAAAAAGTTGGAGGGAATTAATTTTTGTTTATTGAATTGCACTGACTCGAAATGGCAGCACCGTTTACATTATTGTGAATAAAGCAACTGAATTTTCTTTTCTGGTTAAAAAAAAAAATGTTTTATAACTGTATTTTGCGTTTTTTTGTCAATCTCGCTCACGATTTAACAAGCAAAATAACTCAAAGTTTTCCACATTTTTGTCCATTTAAATGACTTTAACCAGTGTAAAAGCATTAAAAAAGTGGAGCCTTTTAACGATGACCTTGTCGAAAGTACGAGAAACTACATTTATAACTAAGATTTTTTTCATAATTCTGATGCTGGGGCTTAAGTCCTGAATCCCCCTAAACCAATTAAACTGTGAATCTGTCTACCTATGCATTGTGTTTTTTGGGTTCTAGAAATGATTGGTATTTTTTACAAGTAAAATGTTTTGAATCCACTGGTGTAGATGATTCAAACTGGTCAATTCGAAATTTCACAAAAAACCAAAGTGTTGCTATAGTTATCTTATAAATTTAAACAAATATTTTTTTTCTAAACAAAGCCAAGGGTAGTATTTTTATAATCATGTAATGCCTATATTTTGTTTTTTCAAAATTCCTTATAGTTTAGTCAAAAAACGCTCTGATCACTCGGTATTACAGTTTCCGCTTACCCAAAAAAAACCGCACTTTCGACAAACACGTCTTGCAAAGCTCCACCTCTTTTATTGCTTTGACCGACATTTAATTTTGTTTCGGATGATCTAGATTTTGGGTAATCGGGCGTCTACTGTATTGGGATTTGTCTGTTAAATAGGTAATAAAAAAATTATTAATATATTATAATTATTTAATGTTATACTGTTACATAATGAGCTAAATATTGTTTTTATTTGTTTTTGTAGATGCGGTGCTCATATTATTCCTTTGGAATTTTATGGCGTTAATAATGTGTCTTTTTAAATCCTCTTTAAATAAACTTTTCTTTATGTGTGTGTTACATTCATAATTTGCTGTATTAGAAAATAACTTCTTACTATCTTCTTTCTGCTGTTCTTCTACATACTGTTCTAAGACCGTTTTTGTTTTGCTTGTGTAAGTACAATCCTCACACTGTATTTCCTCCAATATATCCGCAATAATATTCGATGATTTTTGTATAGTCTTGAAGTTGTATATGTTATATTCATATTTTGGCACACTTTCTGGTGCTGTATGCTTTATTTGAACATGTCTTCTAAGACTTTTTTTCGCCCTACATCTGAATTCACAATAATTGCAAGAATATAACAAAAATTCGTTATCTAATTCATGTAGATATTTTATATGACTTTGTAAATGTTCTTTTGTTTTTCCTTTATATTCACACTTCTCACATTTATACCATTTGATTTTTTCTGCTGCAATGTGCTTTGAAAGAATGTGTCTATCAACATATCTCTTTGTCTTTGATTTGTATTCGCAATGACCGCAGTAAAACCATTTATTTTCTTTTTTAAAAATGTGTTGTACTTTTATATGGTACGTTAAAGCGGATTTTATTTTACTTTTGTAGGTACAGTACTCACATTCATACCACTGGATTTCATCTAGATCTGTATGACGTCGAATAATGTGTTTTTTTAAATCTCCTTTACGTATTGCTTTGTACTTGCATGTGTTACATTCATATTTTAGGACATTTTCTTGTGTTGAGTGCTTTGAAAGAACGTGTGACTTGATATTTGTATTCTTTTAAGACAGACTGATGTATCTCTGATATTCTTACCTCTGAGGATGAATGATGTGTGTTAATATGTAATTTTAAATTTCTTTTATATATAGTTTTATAATTGCAAGTGTTACATTCATATTTTAGCACATTTTTTCGTGATGTGTGTTTTGCAAGAATGTGCCTTTCAAGATTATACTTTGCTTTAGATTTGAATTCACAGTAATAGCGGTAATATAACAGGATTTCGTTATCTGTTTTATGTCGATACATTATATGTTGTGTTAAATTTCCTTTTGTTTTTCCTCTGTAGTTACATTTATCACATTTGTACCATTTTATTTTTTCTGGTGCTGTATGTTTACACATGATATGACTTTTCATGACGTCATGTCGGTTTGTTTTGTATGAACAGTAGGAACCTTTGATTATATATACAATATATATAATCAAAGGTAGGAACAGTTATATTCAGCAGTCTTATTAAAATCATGATAAGTAAGGTTATGTCTGAATAAAAGTAATAATGAAAATGTTGAAAAATTACAGTTTTTACAAGTATAACATTTTACAAACAGATGTGAATGAATTTTTCTTGTTTGTTGCATGAAGCTTTTGGAAATGATCACAAAGTAAAATTCTTTTATTTGTCTGGAAGTTGCACTGTTTGCAATGATATTTTATATTATCTAACCTACTCTTCTCACAATCCATTTAATCTACAGTTTTATATTAAAACAAATATTATTTTTTTAAATTATTATGGCGACCTTTTGTCCTGTTAAAATTGTTGACATAGATTGTTAACCCCTTGATAAACCATTTATAAAAAAAATATATTCTGAGAAGTAAGTTCTAAATTTCCTACCCCATTAAAATATAGAAAGTCCTCTCGCAACTAGAAAATCAAAATTTTTGTTGAATTACTTAACATCAAAATGTATAAAATTTTAATATTCAACCAGCGGATATTTAAATAAATTATATGTAAATCGTACCTTTAGGAATTCCAATTTTTTTTGTACAATTTGATACACAAGTTTGATTTAATTTTTTGCCTTAGTTCTATAAATTTAAAGCAATCTGTAGAATAGTTCTAGCAATAGTTTTTCGTCTATTACGCAAGCTCCAAGGCTCCACTTCTTACGGGATCGATTATACACTACATCCAAAAATGGCGTCATTGCCAACCTTAAATATTAACAATACCCTAAAAACTGTACGTTGGTGATGATGACAAAAAGATAAAGAGGGGGGCATTCCATAGACACAGTGCTCAGTAGAGCTAATGTAGTAATGTATAATGTATGTCTATTGTCCAGTGTTATCCGCTTCTCTGGTTATCCGTGTTACCAGCATAAACACAGATAGATATAGATCGCCACACAATAAATGAAATAAAAATTATTTATCAAATTCTATAAAATTAACAAAATTTACTTGGATTTATAAAAAGTATGATCTACATATTATTTATTTACATCGATTGATGAAATATTAAATTTTTATACATTTTTAGGTTAAGTAATGTTACACCACAACTACTGTTCTTCCGGTGGTGTTAAGTTGTTGAGTAAAATGAAAATGCAAGAAAAATTATGTTGATTTCCTAGCTGGAGAGGACGAAAGTATATCAATTATTAATGGAGTAAGAAATTTAGAAAACACTTCTGAAAATATTTATTTTTGTATTAACAGAGCAAAAGGTGGCCATAATAATTTAATAAAAAAAAATAATTGTTTTATTATAAAATTTTCGACTAAAATGGATTGTGAGAAGAGAAGTTTAGATATATATCACTGCAAAGAGTGCAACTTCAAAACAAATATTTTAATTTTATTTTGGAATCATTTTCAAAATGTCCACACGAAAAACAAATTAAGTCCATTTATATCTGTTTGTGCAGACTGTTATCTATGCGAATATTGCAATTTTTCAACATTTTCATTATTAGTTTTGCTCAAACATAATGTAAGATGTCAGGACAATCCTAAGGAAAAACAGCTTATTATTACTAAATATCAATGTTCCTATTGTTCATACAAAACAACCCGAAGTGACGTCCTGAAAAAACATATAATAAGAAAACATACAGCAGCAGAATGTGATCAATGTGACTATAAAGGAAAAATAAAAACAGAGTTGAACCGACATGTAAAAAATCGACATAAACCAGACAACGAAATTCAGTTATATAATTGCAATAATTGTGAATTCAAATCCAAGTCAAAAGTATATCTTGCGAACCATATTTTGGTAAAGCACACAGTAACAGTACCAGAAAATAATAAAGAGTACAAATGTGATAAATGTAATTACACAACAATAGTGAAAAAAGATTTAACAAATCATATAAACAATCGACATAAATCAGAGAGCGAAGTTTTAATATTTTATTGCAGTCACTGCGAATTCAAATCTAAGAGGAGGAATAATCTTAAAACACACATTCTGGAAAAGCACACGTCACCAGAAAAAATCAAATGGTACAAATGTGATAAGTGTGACTACAAAAGTAAAAGAAAAGGAGGTTTAACCAAACATATAATTAATCGACATAAACCAGTCAATGAAGTTCCGTTATATTATTGCAATCATTGTAAAGTGAAATTCAAAGTAAAGAGTAATCTTAAAAGACATATTTTAATAAAACATACAGCACCTGAAAAAATCATATGGTACAAATGTGATGAGTGTAATTACAAAGGAAAATGTAAAAGAACTTTAATAGATCATATAAAATATCGACATAAACCAGATAATGAAGTTTTGTTATATTATTGCAAACACTGTCAGTACAAAGCGAAGGTGAAGAATAGTATTAAAACACATATTTTGGCAATGCATACAGCATCAGAAAAAATCAAATGGCACAAATGTGATAAGTGTGACTACAAAGGTAAAAGAAAATCAAATTTAACAGAACATATAATGAATCGACATAAACCAGACAATGAGGTTTTGTTTCATTATTGTAATCACTGTGAATACAAAACAAAGATGAAGAGTAATCTTAAAACACACATTCTTGCAAAGCACACATCACAAGAAAATGTGTTTAAAATATGAAAGTAACACATGCAATTGCAATTATATAACAGGACATATAGAGAAATTAGAAAGACAAATCATTCGTTGGAATACAGCATACAGTCCCGGGGGAAATACAATAGTTTCAATGTGGGCAAGGTACTTACAAAGGCAAACTAAGATCAGCGCTAGCATACCATGTAGAAGTACATACATCACAAAGAAAATAATAAGAAGCTATTTTTTAGCACAGCACTAGCAAATTTTCGATAATATGTATGCAACACACATATGAACAAAACTGTATTTAAAGAGGATATAAAAAGACATTATCGAGGTCATACAATTCCAGATGAGATGCAAAGAGACTGATGTGAGCGTTGAATCTACAAAAGCAAATAAAAAAACACCATGTAAAAGTACATTACTTATTTAGTTACTAAATAATTTTAATATATTAATAATAGGTACTCTTTATTTTATTTTGGAACCATAATCTGCTTTATACGCCCGCAAATCAGGGCGCAATCTTTATTGTTATAGTACTGGATTTTTTAAAGTTGCTACGCAACAACAACAAATAAATAACTGTAATAAATAAACGTCACTTTTTACATTAATTAACAATTATCATGAAAAATCATCATTTATTTAAAAAACTGTTAAACACTTTTTCTTGAATTTTGGGCTCTTACCTATTGTAACATTTATCTAGAATACACGTTTTCATCAGTTTTCATTTTGGAAAATCGCAAAACAGAAAATAACAATATACCGTATCTTGGCAACTACAAGATAGTCAACTATTTAGTCTAGATTTTTTCTGCAGTTTAAAAAAAATTCCAGAATTTTAAATATTTTTTTTGATTTGAAAAATTAAAACTATCTAAAATAAATATAAAACGTATGTATCACGGGCGTAATTGTCACTAATGGTTCTCAGAAAATTAAAAGCTCTCTTATGTAGTGCTTTAAACATTCTATCGTGCCATAATCCCTTGATTATGCCCTTAATACATAAATAACAATTATTCCTTAACAGACCCCTTGCCCTCATACCCCTCGCCTACAAACGAAGGCTATATATTGCACCTACCGCCACCGATATTTTCATACTTGCAGGAGTATTAACCTTGTAAGTAGCCACCCCCAGACCCATCCTCTTCTGGAGCATTAACCTAGGGGCTTCCTCTCCGATACCGCTACCCACGGAGCATTAACCCGTTGGTAGAATTCTCTCCGAAACCGCTACCCACGGCGCATTAACCCGTGGGTAGAATTCTACTTCCCCTCCACCACAAGTGCGAGCCACCGAAGCCGACACGTGGAGGACGAGGAGTCGAGGGCGAGGGACCGCCGAAGAAGAGGGATCACTGAGGACGAGGTCGTGGACAAATTAGAAGATTCGTTTTGTTTTGTTCAGAAGTATTATTTTTATTTTATTTTTATTCTGTACATAGTTTTAAACTGTAAATAAAATCCCATCAAAGCCGCTCTTCTCTCTCTCTCTACGATACCCAGAACCCGACACGGAAACAACCGTTACAAGACAAAACCTAATACCAAAAAAACGATTAAAATTCCCTAAAAGTTTACGCAAACAATCTTTATTTTTTTGTAAATAATAAACAGATCTGGGTGTGTAATACCCTTCTTGTAAATCAAATTTTTTTAAAGATTTTCATGCATTATGTTATGTGTCTTTTTCATTCAGTTGTTGTTTTTAAATTTCTCAAGATTTTCTAGACTCGTCGTTTTTTAATTTTTTTTTAAGCTTCATTTGTAGATTATGTTCTTTCAATGACGTTTTTTTGTTCTTTTTTTGCTACTTATTGTGTTACAGGTTTAAGGAATTTTTTTTATGATGTAAAATCACCTCTATCACAAATTTTGTTTATACGTGCCTCCTTTTTAATTAATTCACATGCAAAATATTCTCTCTCTTTTGTTCCAGCCAACTCCAAAACAGTTAGAACTCCGTGTTAAAATTCTAAAGGATAATCTAGGAGAGATAATAAATAAAATACTTCTCTTCTAAAAAAGTGATAAAACTATTTAAATCCTTAAACAAATTAGAGTTTTCCTTCAAACTTTCTTTAACAACCGCATTTTGTAACAAATTGTAAATATCGTTGTCTGTAGTGTTGTAGGAATTTGGGGAGTTGAGCAAAACTTAAAGCAGATCTACATCATTTCGTCTAATATCGTTTTTCTCACATCGTAGCTGCATTTAATTCTTTTATTACATAAACATGTTGGATAGCTTTCATAACACAAATAGCATTAAATAATAATTTTCTTAAAATTTTCTAAGTTTTTTCCACTTGCTAGAAGAACGTATCTTTATATAAGCGGCCGGAGACAATGACCAAGTTAGTGAAAACTTGACAAGCAATGGAAGAGTGAGTGGTTCATCAAAAGCGACCTTATCGGCACTCGTAGGCAATCCGTGTGGATATCGAGTTATTTATTCATTAAATTATTGTTCTGTGTATTCGTGTATATACTAGAAATAAATTATTCGTTATTAATCCAACTCTTTGGATCAAAAGAACCCTGAATTTGCATATACATTGCTTTATAAGAAAATTTTGATTATGATGTGTGTAAAACTGTTTTTTTTATTTCTACACAAATAAAAGATTATTTTTAATAAATTTAGAAAAGTATCTAAAAAAAAGCTTTTTTGGGATTAGGTTTTGGCTGTTAAGCAATAAAAATCATAATTAAATTATTAAAACTTATTATTTAATAAATAATATACTTTTACATAGAGATTCGGTGCTCACATTAGTGTCCCTGTATCTCATCTGGAATTGTATGTCATCGATAATGTGTCTTTATATCCTCTTTAAATATAGTTTAGTTTATACTTACCCAAATCCAAAGTGGTTTTTATGATAGGATCTTATTGTATTCAAGATAATGATAGTAACAAAGGAAAGATGCCGCTGGACAATAAAACTATAAACATAAATCATCTTACTAATACCTACTAGCCGGACCTCATCTAAAGGAAACGAATTCGGTTTAAAACAGACTTCGACAAACCTTTTAATAGCACCATTATGACGGCCCTAATGACAATAATAATAAACCACTTTGAATTTGACTAAATATACATATGTGTTATTGAATATTTTGTACTGCTGTGCTAGGAAATAGCTTCTTATTATCTTCTTTGTGGTGTACTTTTACATGGATTGTTAACTCTCCTTTTATTTTGCATTTGTAGGTACAGTGCTCACATTGAAACCATTCGATTTCTTCAGAAGGTGTATGGTGTCGAATAATGTGTTTTTTAAGACTATGCTTTCTCTTTGATATATATTCACAATGAGCGCAGTTAAACCGCTTATTTTCCATTGGAAAATGTACTTCATTTACATGATTTTTTAAATTTGCTTTCATTTTACTTTTGAAGTTACAGTGCTCACATTGATACCATTTGATTTCTTCCGGGGCTGAATGACGTAACATATTGTGCGATTTTAAACTTTTTTTATATATAGTTTTGAACTTGCATATCTTACATTTATATTTTAAAACTGAATTATGTCGAGATTTTACATGTTGTTTTAAATGTATTATTGTTTTTCCTTTGTAGTTACACTCATCACATCTGTACCATTTGGTTTTTTCTGGTTCTGTGTGCTTCATTAAAATATGTGTCTCAAGATTTACTTTTGCCTGGTATTTCAAATCACAGTAATTACAATAATAAAACAAAACTTCGTTCTTTGATTTATGTCGATTTTTTAGATGTCGCATTAAACATTTTTTTAATTTTCCTTTGTAGTCACACTTATCACATTTATACCATTTGATATTTTCTCGTGCTGTATGTTGTCTTATTATATGGTTTCTTAAGATGCTAGCATTGGCTGCTTGATATAAACAATAAGAACATTGATTTTTAGTAATAGGCTGTTTCTGATTAGGATTGTTCTGACATCTTAAAAGATGTTTAAACAAAACTAATAATGAAAATGTTGAAAACTTGCAATATTCGCATAGATAACAGTTTGCAGAAACAGATACAGATAGACTTCTCTTGTTTTTTGTGTGGACTTTTTGAAAATGATCCCAAAAAGAAATCAGAATATTTGTTTTGAAATTGCACTCTTTGCAATCATATTTCTCTAAGCTACTCTTCACACAATCCATTTTAGTCCAAAGTTTTACAATTAAGCAATTACTATTATAGCTAATTGTTTTTTTTAAACTATTACAGCGACCTTATGCCCTCTGGGAATGTCTTAACTTCTAGCTAGTGAGCAGCTGAAACATACTACTTATAAAAGATAAATATTTAAGAAATGAGTTCTAAATTTCTTACCCCACTGAAAAATGGAATTCCTGTTGTCCTCTCCAACTAGTAAATCAACAAGTTTTTGTTCTAAATTACTTAACCTAAAAATGTATCAAAATTTAATATTTGCCCAAATAATAAATAAATAGTATATAAATAATACTTTCTATAAATCCAAATAAATTTCGTTATTTTTATAAAATTTTGATAAACAACTTTTATTTTCTCTTTAGTGCCATGAAATGCTTCAATTTTTTTAATAAAGTGTCGTCAGGTTGGTACCACATTGCATAAGAAGACAAATTTTAGAAACTTTTTGGTAATATTTCAAATTTGAGGTTGGCAATAAGCAATTCACCAAAAATTTGATGTAACGTGTAGTTGATCTAAAAAGTCGGGTCCCATGCGCATGTCTGGAATTTGGAACATTCACCAATGCGAAACTAACCCCGCTTTAGTGAAAATCCATGTGTGAATATCGTGAAAATAGACTATTTTAGTATCTTTAATTGTGGCTCTTTATTATCCTTATCAGCAGCTTCTGTATTGTATCCACACATTAAATTCAATGTGTATAAACAGAAGGGTTATGTGATCTCACTTTACCGACTTTTGTGCGTCCATGTTTTGTGTTCTACAAATTTTACAAAAAAAAATTGGATTTGTAGAAGGTACTGGGGTGAGCCAAAAAAATCAAATATTAAATAACTTCCGACACTGAAAAATTGGTTCCTACTGTTCCTAGGCACATTAAAAAAATTGGGGATTTAGTATGAAATTTTGGTTTGTAAAAATGCGAATATCTTCTAAATGGTTAGAATAATCAATTAACTACAAGAGACCTTTTTTATAGAGCTTCTAATTTCCTACAAGGCTATATGTTGCGCATCTTATAATATTTATTTATCTACAAGTTATAAAATTTAGAAGTAGACAAGAAATTTTTGTTGTTCTTTAAACTTTAACCTCTGATATCTTTAAATGGTAAAAGATATAAAAATATTGTAAGATAACTTTTTGTAGAGCGTTTAATTTCCTACAAAAAATGTAAATACAAATTTTCTATACAATCAAGCAATAACGAGATATGGATTTTACCATATGGAACTGAAAAAAAATGGAAAACTGCGATGAGGGAATCTTTCCTATTAAAATTAAGAGCTCATCCTAAAAAAGCATTTTTTAAAGGTGTCTAAAAATCAATTTTTCAGTGTCGGAAGTTAAAAAAAAATAGTGATTTTTTTGGCCAACCATATATATTTATATGGTTATATTGAAATTGTTGCAAACACATTATTTTACTATTTCAAATATTACCTACTTTACATAAAGTGATGATTTATTTATAAACTAATTTTTACTTTTTCTTTATCAAAAACAAAGTTGATTTGATGTCAGCGTGATATAACATAGGTTACTTTTTGTGTGTTTCGTTATTTTTCGAATGTAGTATCGATTTTTTTTATTCAGTCAGTGTTAACACGAAACTAATAGTCTGATAACGCTTGTTTTGTAGACACATAAAGTCGATATAAGTCGCTACCTTTTCGCAAAGAACCAGCCCTATAACTTAAAAAAAGGTGGAGTTATAAATACTTGAACAAAAAGCAAAATTTTCTGCTTTTTTGGATTTTTTTTGTTACTAATAATCCAATGTTGTCAACCGGTTTTTTGGCACTTTAATTTTCTACAATTTGAATTAATTTTAATTTTCTGAGCAAAAAACTTATGAAGACCACTTTTTGGTTTTAAATGTTAATAACAATTTCCCCTATAACAATTGCGAGTAGATAACTTAGCAGAATATAACTACAGACTATCCTTAATGTGATAGCACACTTGGTGTATTGTTACTATTTTTGTGAAAGAATCATTCATTTTATGCTCTAGTGATTGGCCTATATACATAACCCATTAAATCAGAAACAGAAAAAATATATCTGAAATACTAGACCTCAATCTTTTAAATCTACCTGCTCACTCAGGAACCAACTCAACTCGGTTTTTGACCATACTACTTATAGAGATTAACAAGAATCAAATAATCGGGCTTCTACTGTATGTTAGGCAATAAAGAGCATTATTATTATATTAATATTATTTAATAAGTAATGTACTTTTACATGATTTGCTAAATATTATTTGCTTCTGTAGATTCAGTGTTCCCATTGGTATCTCTGTATCTCTTCTGGAGTTTTATCACGTCAATAATGTGTCTTTTTCCATTCTCTTTAAATATTGTTTGGTTAATAGATGTGTTACATGCATTCTGATCTTGTTTTGCTTCTATATCCTGTACAATAATGTCACTTTTAAAATTTCTTTTAGATGTAGTTTTATAGTTGACTGTCTTACACTCATATTTCGGAACATTTTTTTGTGGTGTGTGTTTTGCAAGAATGTGTTCATTAAGATTATGCTTAAAATTTGATTTGTAATTACACTCATAGCAATAAAATAACTTCTTTTCTTTTTCCAACTTGTGATGTACATTTATATGCCGTGCTAAATCGGCTTTCATTTTGAATTTGTATGTACAGTATTCACATTGAAACAATTGTGTCTTATCTGGGCCGGAGTGGTGTCGAATAATGTGTAATTTTAAATCATACTTTCTTGCAGTTTTGTAATTGCATGGGTTACATTCACATTTTAACACAGTTTCTTCTGGTGTGTGCTTTCTAAGAATGTGTTTTTTAAGATTACTCCTTGTTGTAGATATGTATTCACATTGGTTGCAGTAATGTTCGTTGTCTGATTTGTGTTGGTACTTTATATATGTTAAATTTTCTTTTGATTTTCCTGTGTGGACACATTCATCACATTTGTACCATTTGATTTTTTCTGGTGCTGTGTGCTTTCTCAGAATGTGTGTTTTAAGATTACGCTTCATTTTACCTTTGTACTCACACTGACTGCAATTAAATAATGAATCTTTGTTCTTTAATTTATGTCGATTATTTATATGTTGTATCAAATCTGTTTTTATTTTTCCTTTGTAATTACATTTATCACATTTGTACCATTTTATATTTTCTGGTGCTGTATGTTTTCTTATTATATGATATCTCAAGTTACCACTCTTGGTTGGTTGATATAAACAATATGGACATTGCTTTTTAGTAATAGACTGTTTCTTCTTAAAATTATCGTTACATCTTAAATGATGTTTCAATAAAACTAATAATGAAAATGTTGAAAAATTGCAACATTCGCATTGGTAACAGTTTTCACAATCTGATATTAATAAACCTCTTTGGTTTTTTGTGTGGACTTTTTGAAAATGATTCCAAAAAGAAATTCGAAGATTTGTTTTGAAGGTGCACTGTTTGCAGTGATAAGTATTAAAGTTATTCTTATCACAATCCATTTTAGAGAGTTTTAAAATATAAAACAATTATTGTTTTTTTTTCTTGTAATTACTATAACCACCTTTTGCCTTCTTAAGATGTTGTTATAAATTTTTAACTCTATAATTGAAAATGGCTAATAAATGGTTTGTATTGAATAGCTGTAACAAATGCAATATATAAAAGATATACATTTTGAGAAGTAGGCTTTAAATGTCTTACCCCACCAAAAATGGATCTCCTCTTGTCCTCTCCAACCAGGAAATTAAAAAAAATATTATTATTAGATTATTATTTAACCTAAAAATGTACAATTTTTTTTCTTAATTGATATTTAAATAACTAACATATGTATATATGGTACCTTTGATAATTTAATATAAAACTTTGATTTTATTTATATATTTTAGTCGTCTATAATCCGTTAAAATTGTATTATTATTTAAATACGTAATTTACAAATGGTGGCTGGAGGACACACACACAAAAACCAAGGTATTCTAGATCTCCCAGGTGTGATGGTCGCTAGACGAAAACACGTTCGGTTTGTGCAGTGACGTAGCTCAGTGAGTAAAAACGTCATTACTGTGAAGTGCATAAAAAAGCATTGTGACATAATTAATATATAGTCTGTCTCACGATGTTATCCCTTTTTGTAATAAAATTATTAGAATATGCTTCAATCTACGACGTATAGCTTCGTGTGAATTTGACATTTAGCAGAACACAAATAAACGTAACATTTAAATAACAAAAATATTAAGGAATTATACACAAAATTCTAAGGGGCTGATTTCAAGTATAAGATAATACCGGTAGTATCTTCGTTTCCATGGAAAAATAAACAAATTCGAGGTTGTGATTCGCTGTTGTCATGGAAAAGTATTAAAATTTGCGATACCACCGGTATTATCTCAACTTGAAATCAGCCTATTATTTTTTAGGTATTGAAGTGACATATCTGAGGTCAATGAGTGCGCGTTGGAATGAAAGAATATTTTTTTAAAAAACTTGCAGTTTAATTTAGAAACAACAGTTATTACAATTAAATTACACAAATATAATTAGCTATTCAATAAATTGTTGAGTTTTTTACGGTACAACATCGAGATTGTTAATACGCAAGTAAAAAAATATTTATTTTGGGTTAGAAAGGTTGAAGAGTGTTGTGATAGGTTGTTTTTGTTGGGCTTAAGAAAAATGTAATTTTTCTTATCTTAGATGTAACAGTTAATAAGGCCGTGAACGGTTTCCTATCCAACAGATCCAATTAAATTTATATTTTTGAACATAGGTCTTCCCTGCGATTTAACAACAAAAGGAATATAAAAATATTCAAATTATTAAACCGGAGATCGGGAATCAAATGCTTTAGGGGTAAGGGGTGCAGTCTAAGATCTTTAACTGTCTTAAAATTGAAAACACTGATTAAATTTAATGACAAAATATATTAAAAGAAAATGCTTAGATAGAATAACAATTATTTATATAATATGAAATTATTACTTATACTTAAAAAAAATACGTTAAACAGTGTAAAACAGACAATATTACTTTAATTAGTCCAAAGCTTTTCCAGATATTTCAATAACTTGCTTATTAACGAAACAATTTAAACTTGACATTTTCAACATACTGATAGCGTATGATTTCTCCAAACAACGATACTAAAGCTCTTTTTAAAAAATATTCTGATAAACTAAAGCACACACAGTTATCTTAAACTTAAAATTACATATAAGGATTGCAAATGGATAAAAATATACGTCTATATTTGTGGAAAGAAAGACTAATAGGTAAGCAACCACAAATATCTACTCCTTACGCGTTTACAATAAAGCCTTTCTTTCAAGGTACATTAAGAACCAATCTCTACTTCTTATATTAGTCGTTCTTTCTCACAATTAAATATTAAACTACTTAACAATGAAAACTTGAGTGAAGGGGAGGATTCTATGATACCGAATGACGCTCGACTTTTCCAAACACTTGTCAAAAATCGTCCTGACGTCGACTACCCAACCCTTTATCGTCTTGACAAAGGTCACAATTTAACCCCATAAAGGTTTCAAACACTCAAAGTCGACAATAGCAAAATTAATTCTAAAATGTCCGGACTATCGGCAACAACAACCAATTTTCATTAAAAAGGGTGATTTGTTCAAGACTGTCAAGTACATTCAAATGGCCTCACCAATTCGATAAATGACTCTAAACACGATTTGAGTACAATAAATCTTTTAATTTCTGAGAAATTAAACCATTACCTAATAAAAACCATTTTAAAAACAATTAAAACATTCTTTTACGATATACTAAGAGAATATTTATTTTTCTTCGAGCTAAAATATCATTCTTCAATAAATTTCAACGAGGTCAACACTCAGATGCGAATTTAACAATTAAAGCAATTTAAATACTCTATAACCCTTTTCGAATAGCTAAGATTGTCAACGGAATAAATTTTACCCAAATAATCTCTTAATGACTTATTTCATAGAGAAGTAAAATAAAAATAAGAATTTTTATTGATGACATCGCGTAATTGAACGTAATTGAACTGAGTTACACTTACTGCTTTTCTGCCAAGGTACACTAAGACACTTTCTGGACACTTGAATAATTAACTTAAAATACTTCACTAGTTTTACGCTTATTATTAGCTTCGACACTTGTCGATATTCTAATGAATTGTCACCTCTCTTTAGAGCAATATATACCCCGATTGAAGGGCAACTCTTTGCCACTAGACGAAAACAAAGCTATTAAACAATTCGCCATGGTAATTAAATCATCAAGTTCCGTGTCACCCCACGCAGCTTTGTGTGAGAACAATAATTTTTTCTTTGTCACATTACGTTCTTCCGTACACTTGCTCCCTATGATTCACAAAAATTTGCCAATATTACATATGCGACCTCGTTTTTATTTGATGGAAGAATTCTTTAAAATTTTTTCTTTAATTTTTAAAACAACAAAACTATAAATCATGCTTTTATAGTCTTCTCACTCTTCACGCTTCATTAACGAAATTTAGTTGTTTTATGATTCAGTTCTTTTTGTAAAAATTCTCACGGATCTTATCATGAATAAATAAAATTTAAACTAATTGACAATTAATTTCCAAATATCAAAATCTACCCTTCACAGTGTCACCGGTCCGGCTATCGGTGCAATTTTGTTTTGATTGGGAATTGGGAAATTAAATTTAATTAAAAAGGGAATAATTAAATTGTTAAAACGAAGAAAATAAAATAAAACACAAGTTTAAATTTGGAGACGGCACTGTCAGGCAAACGAGTTACCAAAGGGTTGAATGGGTTGAGAGAGAGATGACGCTGTGATGCGAGTGAGTAACGCGCTGTTACTCCGCAAGGTGGCGCTCGCGAACGAGCAGAGAGAGAAAGAGAGCGAGGTGAGAGAGTGAAAGAAGCACGGATGAAGACAATACTTCATGAACTTGCAATCGACTGCCGACTCACGGTCACTCACTAACTGACTCTGAAAAGCCGAAACGGCGGTTAAAGCGAGATTTTTGCCAGCTTCGAAAAGGTTCGGCAAAGATCGAGAGGTCAAATTGTTTGTCTGCGCGAATCAAGATCGCGAGATACTTGAATCGCGAGAATGAGATAAAGCGTGGGAGGAGCAGAATTGAAAAAGGAATTGAACAGCGTTTGAATCATAATTTTACAACAACCCGTTCATGAGATATCAACGAAAGAAGCTTAATTAACATAATTAACGGTTTAATAATTAATCCGCAACATGCGAGAGGGCTGCGTGATGCGAGGTAGGTCGCGAGAAGCCTACCTGACGAAATGAGAGAAATGAGATGAAATGTATACGAAAAGACTCGAATTAAAAAGAGCTTTTCGATGTATTGTTCGATACGTAGATACCTGTGCAGGTGAACACAGGAGCCGAGATTTCTCGCTTTCTTTTGTTTGACGGCTGGCAGGTAGAAAAATGCATCCGGTCGAGGGGTGACCTTGCATGAAAGTTAGCAAAGAAGGCGACTTTTAACGTTGGAATTTTTCTAAAATACTGTTCAATTCTAATATTACCGATTTGATGGAATTTGTTAATTCAGGCAACACAGAGAATTTGTGAAAACCTAATTAAATAAAAATCGGATTACAATGGTGGTAACAAGAGAAAGTAGAAGAGATTGGGGGTAAAAACTAAAGATTTTACTTTACAGACTTTACTTTCTGATTGGGTTCAAAGCGTTCATTGTTTCTTGTTGTTTTTGTGCTTTTTTCCAATTTATATTCTTTAAATCGGTTCTTTTTAGAACCTAGCAAGGCTGCTTTTCTCTTCAGAAATGAGTTAAGTTTGACGTATTTTAAATAAGTACATACATATAAAAGACACATTTAACCCAAGTCTGTTTAAAAGTAGCAACATTGTTATTGCTAAATAAAACAACAATTAATTTAGTATTTCTACAGAAAATTAACATTAATATCTTAACAATATTGTTATTTCAAAATACATAAATTGAAGACATTTTATTAATCAAAACGTTTTTATAATAATACTTTAGACATTAATAGAGTAAATGATTTAACTCATTTTTCGGTACCTAATTGACAGTTTTTTTTACTGATAAACAACAATAAAAGCACAAACAAAGTATAAAAACTATTAATTTTTTTCTTGATTTCTTTAATTTCTAAGCTTCAACGCAGGTCTAACATGAGCGAATTGCAGCGAACCATGCCGAATGTAAACGAAGTCTCTTCAATTTCTACGCGCAGATTGCTTAATTTTATGTACTAAATAATAAGGCATTGCCAATTATTATCAATAAAGATAACTTTAAAACTATTATTTTATAATAGTTAATGTATATGTATTATAACAACACTTTCATAAATAGTTAATTAGATAATTTGATCGAATCTAATTATGAAGTACTTAGGAAATTTGAAACATTTGCTAATTTATCAAATTCATGTTACTTCTATGAAGATTATTAATTTGTGTTGACCGGCTTCGAGTGTTTTTCTTTTTAAAATTTTAAAACAGCTATAAAAACAAATGAAAGTAAACTATATTGTTTGTTACATGAATGTTGAGGATAATGCTCAGGTAGGAGATATTTCATTACACCGAAAGCTTAGGGTATTTGATCGAGAGGCGAAGCCTGAAGGTTATACATATATACCCCGAAGTGTAAAAAACAATTTCACCGTGGTTTATATGCTTTTATTTGCTGAAGCATCCTTTCTTTCTCGAAGTGGTATGATTTTCATATAAATAATGACAATAAAAATCAACACCGAACCCACAAGTTTTATAAAAATTCTAATACAACAGTAGCAAAGCGCTTTCAGAAACTAAAGTTCTATCTTTAGTGCCAAAATTTTATAAAAAATGAATGAGAATATTAAACAATAAAAATGTGCAATAAACCCCCATAAACAATAATTAGAAGCGTTACAAAATAGGTTTGTTTCGAATAATCAAGATTTCGAATAACCGAGCGGTTACTGTCGAGTTCTTTATGTTAAACAATAAGAAGTAATATTAAAATTCTTTAATAAGTAATAGACTTTTACATTGTGTGCTATACATAACTGTTTTTATTCGTTTCTGTAGATTCAATGCTCACATTGGTGTCTCTGTATCTCATCTGGAATTGTATGGCGTTGATAATCTATCTTTTTATATCCCATTAAATATCGTTTGATTATGTGTGTTACACATTCACATATATATTGTCAAATATTTTTTACTCCAGTGCTAGAAAATAGCTTCTTATTATCTTCTTTGTGGTGTACTTTTACATGGTGTGTTAGGGCTGCTTTTATTTTACCTTTGTAAGTACAGTGCTCACATTGAAACCATTGAATTTCATCTAGATCTGTATGACGTCGAATAATGTGAGCTTCAAAGCTACTCTTACTATTTGATTTATATTCACAATGATTGCAGTTAAACCACTTAATTTCATTTGGCAAGTGTTTTTGTTTTACATGTCTTGTTAAATTCGATTTCATATTACTTCTATAGGTACAATGCTCACATTGATACCATTGGATTTCTTCTGGGGCTGAATGCAGTAGACTTATGTGCGTTTTTAAACTTTTTTTATGTATAGTTTTGAATTTGCATGTATTACATTCATATTTTAACACATTTTTTTCTGGTGCGTGCTTTGTTAGAATGTGTATTTTAATACTAATCTTCTGCTTAGATTTGAATTCACAATGATTGCAATAATAAAACGAAATCTCGTTGTCTGTTTTATGTCGATACATTAGATGTTGTGTTAAATTTGATTTTGTTTTTCCTTTGTACTCACACTTATCACATTTGTACCATTTGATATTTTCTGGTGCTGTATGTTTTCTTATTACATGTCTTTTAAAGGTGTTATTACGAGTTGTTTTGTATGAACAATAAGAACATTGATATTCAGCAGTAGTAGGCTGTTTCTTCTTAATATTGTCATGATAATGCAAAGTATGTTTGAGCAATATTAATAATGAAAATGTTGAGAAACTGCAGTATCTGCATAGCAACAGTTTGCACAAACAGATATAAATGGACTTTTCTGTTTTTATTGTGTGGACTTTTTCAAAATGATCCCACAGGAGAATTTGAAAATTTGTTTTAAAATTACACTCTTTGCAATGATATTTATCTAAACTACACTTCTCACAATCCATTTTGGTCCACAGATTTTGTAGATCACAATTACTGTTTTTTTTTGAGTTTCTATGGCGAACTTTTGACCTATTGGGGTGTTGTCATAAATTTTAGTGACTAACTGAAACGTATCATATATAATAAATAAATATCTTGAGAAGTGTGTTCCAAATTTCCTACACAATTAAAAAATGAAATTCCTCTTGTCCTCTCCAACTAGAACAACAAAGATTTTGTTGATTTACTCAACCTAAAAATGTATAAAATGTTAATATTTGGCTAATTGATAAATAAAATAATAATAATGTGTATACATCATACCTTGTATAAATCCAAATTATTTTGTGAAATTTGTAGAACACAAAAACATGGACGCACAAAAGTCGGTGAAGTGAGATCACATAACTCTTCTGTTTATACACACTGAATTTATTTTGTGGATACAGAACAGAAGCTGCTGATAAGGATAATAGAGAGTGACAATGGAAGGTACAAAAACAGTCTAGATTTTCACGATATTCACATGTTTTTTTTTTTTTTTGGTTTTCACTGACTACTGACATCAAACACGAGGTTAGATTCTGATAGAGTGCTATGCGCATGCCCCAGATGTTGCGTCTGAACGACCTTTGTCCTTTTAGGATTTTTATATTATGACTTGTTTGTCCTCCATCCCTAAGAAGTAGGGTGCACATTATACAGGAAAATATTTTTGATTATGTGTCCAATGAAATGCTTTCTTAGTTACTTACATAATCCATTTTTTTATCAAATTGATTAAAAAAACTTCTCACAAAAATAAATCAAATAAAATTGTTTTCTGTCGATTATTTTAAGGATTATTAATGAATTTTGTCTTTTTTGTTTTAGTTTTTTAAAATTATTTTGTCTTATCTCAACGAATAACCTAAAAATTAATTATAAAACGTACCTACAACAATAGAATTTTTGGGCGATTTAGGAGCTAGATGGCGCCAAAGTTTGAAATAAAAATTTATTTTTATACTTTAAACGGAAATACCTGGAAAACGGTATATTTTAGCAAAAATCTGCATTCTACCGTTTTTGTTCAGAATCAGTTGGCACATATTCATTTTTGCTACAAAAATTCTAGATTAATTAGAAAAAAATTAGATAATTAACAAAAATATACAACGGAAATACCGCAACCGGAAATTAAGTTGATGTAACAAAATCTGGGTACTCTCAATAAAAAGTCTACATTTAACTTTGCTTGTATAACTTCATAATAATCGGTTAAGCAATTCTCGAAGAATACAAAAAAAAAATTTTTAATACTCAACTGTGAAAACCTATAATTTTTTTATCAGTTGAGATAAGACAAATTCTTTTTGCAGATCTTCATTAATTATGGTGCTGTATTTCATTAAAATTGTAATCAAGATTGAAAATCTTGCAATTCCCAGATTTTATACCTTTTTGTTGAGCAATAAAAATGAAGACATTATTTATTTTTTCACCATTTTTCCGGTATTCTGCTAAAATGCAACTTCGGTTAAACGACGTAGGACGTATTAACATTTAGATTTGTCACGTGTTTTTTTTTGTGAAAGGCTCCTGGGTAGTGGGTCTGTAATAGTCATTTATATGTATTATTAGTGGGATAGAAGCATTACACAACGAATGTCTAGATTACAGATAACAAGGGCGTTAGCCCGAGTACCTATCTGTAACACACGAGTTACTGTAATGTGCTCTAGCCCACGTATAATATACAAAACTTTATCTATGACTGCAAAAAAAATTAAGAAAATCTAAAATTTAATGCTGCCGATAACTCCTATTTTTTACATCAAAAGTAAGTGACTTATGGATATGTTCAGTAAGGACTATGGCAACCGCTTACAATTTTTCAAACAAAGCTCGTTATTTTAAGATAATCAGTGAAAATTGTGCTTTGTGGTAAAAATAAGAAAATTGTAAAGATGAGTGACTCAGAAAGTTTACCTTCTGATATCGAAGAAGCGGCGACAAATGCTGCTTCTTGCTTAGTGCCATAGAAGTCTAAAGAAAAGTACGAAAAAATGGCTTTTCAACGGTTCAGTTCATGGTGCGACGGGAAAAATGTTAAAAATATTACGCATGAGAAGGTTCTACCTTCATATTTTGATTATTTATTTAATAAATAATCATCGAGTCTCTGGGCTTTTTATTCTATGATTAGAACAATAATGAAAATGAAGAAAAATGTTGACATAGTAAATACGTGCATTTAATCGCCTTCCTGAAAAGAAAATCTGAAGAATATCGTGCTAAAAAATCGCAAATTTTCACTAAACATGATATTATCAAATTTGTACAAGAAGCAAATGATGATAAATTTTTGTTAATGATGGTTCTGTACGACTCCTTTTATGCATAAATTATTCTTACTAAGTAATGCTAATTTCAAGGTTGTTTTTATTATTGGAGTTAATGGAGCTTGTAAGATCCAAGAACTTACCAACATGCTTTTGGAAGATAGCAAAGATCAGAGACAATGCTTCCATGTTCTAATACCAAACACTAAAACAAAAATATTCAGAAAATTTTTTATTACCTCAGGTGGAATTGATGGAGTCAACATGTTAGAATTAATTCAAAAATATGCTGCACTTCGCCCTAATAACGCCAGTAGTGGACGGTTTTTTTAGGATACAGAAACCAGAGGTGTATATTACCTGTTGATGTAAACACATTTGCTGTTTTCCCCAAAAATATTGCTACTTTTCTTCAGTTACCTAATCCAGCAGGATTTACAGGACCTTGTTATAGGCGCTCGTCTACTTCGTTGCTTGCTAATTCGGGAGCTGATCTTTTAACAGTAAAGCGTCATGAGGGCTGGTGCTCGAATACAGTGTAGGAGGGGTATATAGATACGACAGAAGAAAATAAAAAAAAAATAAAAAATTCTGGGTGATAAAAATACTATCAGTTAGAACTACAGCATCGACAGCTGTCATCAAAACAAATGTATCAAATGGTTTGTCCTACTATAAGTAGGTGTGAAAATTGTGTTATTATTATTTATAACAATAACAGAATGTAATTAAGATTGAGTTTGAAATTAAAACGAATTATTTTAAAGAGTGGAATTTTATTACTTCACTAGTAAAATAATATGTCACTTTACTTCACTCAAATATTCAATATAATATGCAGTTATCAAAGCAGTCATAAATAAAATGTTGAAAAGTGTCCGAATTTTGATGCAAATTTTCTTCAAGCCGGTTCAATTTAAAGAGCAGGACGCTTCGGGATTTTACTAAAAATATATTTATCTACCACATTTGTTTTTTAATTTTGCTTCAATTACCCCAAATTAATTAATATGTCAAAACATTTGAGTCAAAATTTCTCCAAATATATTTAAATTAAAATAATTCTTTTTTACTAAATTAATTTAAATTAATTAAAATTCTTTATTTTTTTAAAAATTACAATTTTTATTTTTGATTGTAAAGAAAATGGCAGTACCTAATAATTCCTATTTTGTTATTTATGATAATTTTTTAAATTTAAAGTTTAGATACTTGTATCTGTTTTGCTTTTGTCGTTGTTGTATATTCATTATTGCACAAAGTTTAGTGAGTTTTGAGCAAAACATAGAAAAACGAAAAACTTTGTCTAAAGCTGAATGCAACAGAGCTATTGGGATGTTGCAGGCTAGCCGTACTCAATCGGATGTTGCTCACACTCTTGGAGTAAGTCAAAGTGTTGTAAGTCGGTTATGGAATCGACACCTGGAAATAGGATCTGCTCGGCAAAGACGCAAAAAAGGAAGACCTCGGTCTACAACCCGAAATCAAGACAATTATATACGCGTAGTGGTAAAAAGAAACCCCACAATTTGGACGTCGGCAACAAGAAATGCTGCGAATAGATCAAGATTAAACGTCCAAAACATTCGAAATCAATTTCGGGAATTCGGGTTGAGAAGTCATTCATATCGACGTCCTCGATTATCACACCATACAGCACGTGTTAGATGGACCACCTTATATCAAAATTGAAATCTGGAATAGAACTTGGTTTTGTTTGCTGACGAATCCAAATTTAGTCAAAGAAGTGACAGTAGATGTATTTGAGTATGGAGAATCGCTGGTGAACAGAATCAGCACCAGTTTATCTGAGAAACCGTTCTATTCCAAAGAGGGTCAATTATGGTATGGTGAGCAATCTGTGTTGGGGATCGCACTTACTTGCACACTGTTGTCAATTTTTAAGCCGCTATTGGTCAAAATTTTGTTTTTATTTATACACTTGATTTCTATGGAATTTAACAAATTTCTCTTCCTCCACGTTTACCGGATTTAAATCCAATAGAGCATGTATGGGACCTTTTAGAAGAAGATTATATTCGCACAGTTCTCACCCCGAAAACTGGAAGGAGCTTACGCAGCTTTTACCCATTCTGTGGTTGCAAATTCTACAGGAACAAATTGATACTCTCCTAAAGAGTATTCCTCGTAGAATTCAAAAGTACTCTCTATTGACTTTAAATTTTTTTTTTATGTAGGTACTACAAATTTATTTTTTAATTTTTTATTTATAAACTTAATTTTTATGAAACTATTAAATTGATGAAACTAGTAAATAAAATATTTTGTTGTTATAAAACATGTTTTTGTAGATTTAATGATCACATTGGTGTTTTCGTATCCCCTCTGGAATTGTATGGCGTCGATAAAATGTCTTTTTATGTCCCCTTAAATATAGTTTTGTTCATATGTGTTACATGCATATTCTCAAAAAAAAAATTATACTGCTGTACTGGAAAATAATAATTCATCGTGATGCACTTTTACATGTAGTGCTAAAGCTGATTTTGCTTTGCTTTTGTAGCTACAGTGCTCACATTAAAACCATTGGATTTCTTCTAAATCTGTATGAGATCCAATAATGTGTTTTTTAAGACCATCCATTTTCTTTGATTTGTATTTACAATAATCGCAGTTAAACCACTTTGACAAGTGTTTCGTTTTGACATGTTGTGTTAAATCTCCTTTTATTTTACCTTTGTACGTACAGTACTCACACTGAAACCATTCAATTTCATTTGGATCTGCATGACATCGAATAATATGTTTTCTTATATTTGATCTGTCTATAGTTTTATAAAGGCACATATTACATTCATATTTAAGCACATTTTCTTGTGGTATGTACTTCTTTTGAAAGTGTTTTGTGACATCTACCTTTTGGTTATCGCAATTAGGTAACTTCTTATTTTCTTCTTTTAATATGTGTTGTACATCCATATGTTGTATTAAGTCTGATTTTGTTTTACCTTTGTAGGTGCAGTGCTCACATTTGTGCAATTGTATCTTTGGGTCTGTGTGGTGTCGAATAATATGTAATTTTAAACTTCCTTTATGTACAATTTTATAATTGCAAGTGTTAGATTCATATTTTAGCACATGTTCTTGGGCTGTGTGCTTTGCCAAAATGTGTCTTTTGAGATCTTTCTTCATCTTTGCTTTATATTTGCAGTGATTACAATAATGTAACAAAAATTCATGTCGATATTTTACATGTTGGTTTAACTCTGTTTTTACTTTTACTTTGTAGTCACACTTATTACATTTGTACCATTTTATTTTTTCTGGTGCTGTGTGTTTTCTTATTATATGATACTTCAAGGTAGTACTACAAGTTGCTTTGTGTGAACAAAAGGAACATTGATATTTGGCAATAATAAGCTCTTCTTCCTTAGTATTGTCCTGACATCTTAAAATATGTTTAAACAAAACTAGTAATGAAAATGTTGAAAAACTGCAATATTCGCATAGATAACAGTTTGCAGAAACAGGTATAAATGGACGTATCTTCTTTTTTATGTGGTCTTTTTGAAAATGATTCCAAAAAGAAATTCGAAAATTTGTTTCGAAATTGCACTGTTTGCAATGGTATATCATATCTAAACTTTTCTTCTCACAATCCATTTTAAAGTTATTATAGCGACCTTTTGTCCTATTGGGATCTTCTCTTAAATTTTAAACCCTTAGTTAACGAGCCGCTGAAACATACCATATACAAAAAAATAAATATTTTCAGTAGTGGACTCTAAATTTCCTACCCAATTAAAAATGGATTCCTCTTGTCCTCTCCAACTAGAACAACAAAAATTTTGTTGATTTACCGAACCTAAAAATGTAGAAAATTCTAATTTTTGGCTAATTAATAGATAAATAACGTTATATCATACATACATTATCGGACAAAAGTAGAGTAACTACACATATCGCCAAAAGTCTTAAACCCCCAGGCTAATGTAAAAATTTTTATTCAAAATGTGAAAGTAAATATTTTATTCTAAAGTATCATTTAAATTTGTGTATTGTTAGTATGTGATTTTGACTTAATTAAAAATGAACGGCCAAAAAAGCAAAAAAAAACAATTTTTTAACAATTGATTGATATTCAATGATTTACAGAAAATGCGAAAAACCATACAGAAAACTGAAACAAAATTGCTTAATACTCTGTGTGTTTTGTCACCGACCCGGCTATCGGTGCAATTTTGTTTGAGTGTGGATTGGGAATGTGGTGAATTAAATTTAATTAAAAGGGAAATAATTAAATTGTTAAAGCGAAGAAAATAAAACACAGGTGTAAATTTTGGAGACGGCACTGTCAGGCAAACGAGTCACAAAGAAAGGGTAAAAAGGGTTGAATGAGTTGAGCGAGAGATGGCGCTGTGATGCGGGTGAGTAACGCGCTGTTACTCCGCAAGGTGGCGCGCAAACGAGCAGAGAGAGAAAGGGAGCGAGGTGAGAGAGTGAAAGAAGCACGGATGAAGACAAGCATCATGAACTTACAATCGACTGCCGACTCACGACTCACGGTCACGACTGACGAGTCACGACTGACTCCCGAAGAGCCGAAACGGCAGTTAAAGCGAGATTTTTACCACCTTTGAAAGGTTCGGCAAAGATCGAGGGGTTCTGATGGTTTGTCTGCGCGAATCAAGATCGCGAGATAATTGAATCGCGAGAATGAGATAATGCGTGGGAAGAGCGGAATTGAAAAAGGAGTTGAACAGCGTTTGAATCATAATTTTACGACAACCCGTTCATGAGATATGAACGAAAAAAGCTTAATTAACACAATTAACGGTTTAACAATTAGTCCGCAACATGCGAGGTAGGTCGCGAGAAGCCTACCTGACGAAATGAGAGCGAGATTAAGCATGTCGCGGTTCTAATTATCGAGAAATGCGTGAGATGAGTTAATTGGTTAATTAATCGTGGTTTTTGATAGGGTTGCCGTAGGAATTACGAGATGAAATTTATACGAAAAGACTCGGATTAAAAAGAGCTTTTCGGTGTATGATTCCATACGTGGATACCTGTGCAGGTGAGCACAGGAGCCGAAATTTCTCGCTTTCTTTTGTTTGACGGCTGGCAGGTAGAAAAATGCATCCGGTCGAGGGGTGACCTTGCATAAAAGTTAGCAAAGAAGGCAACTTTTAGAGATGGAATGTTGTGGAATTCTGTTCAAGTTTTTAAAATTACCAATTTGATGACGTTTCTTAATTCAGGCAACACAAAGAATTTGTAAAAACCTAATTAAATAAAAATCGGATTACGATGGTGGTAACAGTTTTCCTCTCTTCTGAAGCAATGGCATGACAATGCCTGAGCATTGAAACAATGAGGTTATTAATTGTTCCTTAGGGTATATTGTTCCACTCTTCTTGTGCAGCGTTTGTTAATTCTTCAAGAGTTATAGAAGGGTTATTTCTGTGGTGAATAGCGTTTGCAACGTAATCTCACAAATTCTCGATAGGATTCGTATCGGGGGAATTTGCTGGCCATGGTAATCGTTGAATATTTGCATCTTCTAATGCGTCTTGTACTCTTCGGGTGCGGTAAGGCGTTGCGTTGTCATCCACAAAGATGAAATTTTCTCCAATTTCATTAGGTAAGGGATGAATAATTGTCCGAATAATGTTTTCCGCATAAATGTCTCCAGTCATTATACGAGCTATCGGAACAAGCGCTGTACGACGGTTTCACATGATATCGACCCAAAACATAATTGATCCTCCGTGCTATAAGACCACTTCTCTAGGAAATTAAAGTCTTTCTTGCCTACCTGGTGCTCTCCAGTAGGGCTGGGAAAAGTATCGATACTTACAGAAGGTATCGATACCTGCTCAGGTATTGTACACCGATACCGACTGCAATCAGGTATCGAAGTATCGATACTTCCGATACCTCGATATCTCCGATACTTCGATACCTCCAATACCTCAATACTTCCGATACCTCCAATACTTCCGATATCTCCGATACTTCGATACCTGCGATACTTTGATAAAGAGTGGCTATAAATGAACATCCTATTCAGAGTGCTTTGAATGATGGAAACAGAAGCTATTTTGATGAAAACAAACAAATTCACGAGCTATTTGATGCGATATTTATTTATCGCCACCCGATACTTCCGATACCTCGATACCGCGATACTTCCGATACCTCGATACTTCCCGATACCCCTCCGATACCTCGATACGTCCCGATACCTTGATACCTCCGATACCTCGATACTTTGGCAAGTATCGATACTTTGCAGGTATCGATATCCGATACCTAAAAACAGGTATACTATACCCTACAGGTACTATACAGGTATACCCTACTCTCCAGACCCTTAGTTGACGGCTATCACTCACTATTTCAAATTGTGTCTCATCGGAACACATTACGCTTCACCACTGAGGTAAAAGCCAGTTTCTATGCTCCTGTGCCCATTGTAAACGAGCAGCAATATGTTGGGGAGATAGTCTAGGTACCCTTAAACCTCGTCTCGATCTTAAATTTGCAGAACGAAGCCTTTGAGGAAACCGTGGACCTTGAAATTACTGACCGATAAGTTCTCAAAAAAGGATCACGAAAATTTGTCAGGTAACGATCCTGTCTTTCGTTAGTTACCTTAGGACGGCCAGTTCTATGTGTTTGTTCGACGCCTCCGGTTGGTTGGTACAAATAAACAATCCAAATGATAGAACTCCTGGGAATGTCGACCTTCTCTTCAATTTAATAATTTCATAGACTTTCTTTATGTAAAGCCACTATTCTGGCTCTATTGAACACTAAAATCGAATTTCCGGGCATTTTCGAAAAGAAATTTAACACGACAGTGAAATTTGCCATACTGAGTTTAGTCACTTATTGAACACTGTTTAGACTTTTGGGGTTTATTAAGAGATAACTTTTTTAAAAGAATCAATTTCTTCTCAAAAAAAGATTAAAAATAATCCTATAAGGGTGTCCTCCAAGACTCTTGACGATGTGTTTATTCAAAAAAAAGTAATTTTGTATGTATTTCAGTACTTCTTTAAATTATTCAACCAAATGTATTTTTCCTTATTTTGGTATCATGTGTAAAATATAAGAAAACATTTTCATTAGCGTCTATTATCATTTACGATTTTGAATAAATTATCTGTTGAAATGGAGCAAAATTTTACGCGACCAAAGTAAAGCAACTTTTACGAAAAAAGTTTCTTTTACTAAACTACTAAAACTACTCGCCATCGCTCGTTCGTGCTTTAAACAATTTCCTTTATTAATCGCCTTCATTAACAAACTAGTTTATTAAATAACTATTATTTATCTAAATTATTTTTTCATTTTTTTTCCAATTAACTTGTCCATTTTACGCAAAACAACCCCAAACACGAGTCAATACTACCTTCTGGGTCTGGGGGTGTTCTCATCGAATAAAATCCTGATAAAAATCAAATAGTATTTTTTTAATGCCAGTAACCCTCTGTAAAAATTAGATTCGTCTACGACCACCCCTAGATGGAGTGAGTTCTCAAATTTTTTTCTAATATTTTCATGATTCATCCAATCAAAGGGTGGTCGTAAACAAATGAAATTTTAACAGTAGACTATTGGCATTAAAAAAATCATGTGTAATTTTTTTCAGATTCTTTTTTCGATGGAATCACCCCCAGATACAGAAGGTGGTATTGACTAGTTGTGGGGGTTGTTTTGGGTTGTAGACAAATAAAACTTTAACAGTAGGCTATTGGCATAAACAAAAATTCTATGTGATTTTTTTTAGATTTTCATTTCGATGGAAACAGCCCCAAACTCAAGATATTCATCCGTATTCACTGGTTATTTCAGCATCTTCCAATTTTTATTCTATAAAACTTACCCCTTTAACGTTATCATCACTAAACTTAAGGAATACATTAAATATACATTATCAAACGTTACTGTTTATTTAAAAATACCAAATTTATTATTTTTTTACTTTTGTCCGATAGTGTATGTATTAGGGTGGGTCCAAAAAATCGAATTTTTTTTTTTCAACTTCCGACACTGAAAAAGTGGTACCTAGGCATTTTTAAAATATGCTTTTTAAAAATGAGCTTTTAATTTTAATAGAAAGGACTCCCTCATCCCAGTTTTCTATTTTTTCTTTAGTTCTATTTGCCAAAATCCGTATCTCGTCACTACTTGATCGTACAGAAAAATTTTATTTATATTTTTTGTATAAAATTGAACCCTCTAAAAAAGGTATTTTACAATTTTTTTTGTAGCTATTAGCGTTTAGAAGATATCAGAGGTCAAAGTTTGAAGAATTTAACAAAAATTTCTTTTTTATTTCTAAATGTTATAACTCGTAGATAAATAAATATTAGAAAATGCAAAATATATAGTTTTATAGAAAATTTAACGCTCTACAAAAAAGGTCTCTTGTGGTTAATCGATTACTCTAACCACTTAGAAGATATATTCGCATTTTAAAAATTAGAATTTGAAACTAAATCCTTATTTTTTTTTTTAAATGGTTTAAGGAGCTTTTAATTTCCTACAAAATTATATGTTGCGCATTTCATAATATTATATCTTCTAAACGCTAATAGCTATAAAAAAAATTGTAAGATATCTTTTTTAGAGCGTTTAATTTTCTACAAAAAATATAAATAAAATTTTTTTCTACGATCAAGTAGTGACGAGATATGGATTTTGCCAAATAGAACTAAAGAAAAAATAGAAAACTGAGATGAGGGGGTCCTTTCTATTAAAATTAAGAGCTTATCTTTAAAAAGCATTTTTAAAGGTGCCTAGGAACCAATTTATCAGTGTCGGAACTTAAAAAAAAAGTATTCGATTTTTTTGGCCCACCCTAGTATGTATACAATATGTTTATACATCATACCTTCTACAAATCCAATTGTTTTTTTGTAAAGTTTGTAGAACACAAAAACAAAAGACGCACAAAAGTCGGTAAGATGATATCACATAACTCATTCGCGTTTATACACACCGGATTTAATTTATGGATACAGTACAGAAGCTGCTGATAAGGATAATAAAGAGCCACAGTAGAATGTACAAAAATAATCTAAATGGCACGATATTCACAGGGGTTTTTTGGTTTTCACTGACACCAAACACCAGAGGTTAGATTCACATGCAGTGCCATGGGCAATGGGCATGCCCCAGATAGCAGATATTGTGTCTGACCGACGCTTGTCCTCTGGGTTTTATATGACCGATTTTTTTTGCCTGTCTTCCATTTCTAGTAGGGTGCATTCAGGAAAATACAGTGTCAACAATTAAAATGGAACAGAATAACATTTTAACAAAGTTTAAAGTCTTGTAACTCTTACAAAAATTTATACTAATTGAGATGATCTTTTTTCTGGGTAGCTTATTTCTTTTACTTTAAGATGTTTAAAAAAGCGTTTTTTGTATATTTGTTGTTTAAGTTATATAGAGAGTTAAAGACAGACTTTGCAAAAAAGAGTAGTTTAGACTGCTCCTATTTAACAAAAAAAAAATTGAATTTTTTTAATGGGTTCAGAAAGAGCGTTAGACTAAATTTTCAAAACAGTTTTGCAGATTTTGACCTAAGTTTATAAATTAAAGCAAAAATTCAAAAATAGTTATTTAGACAACAAGTGCTAAAAGTTCAACTTTTTTCACTAGTGAGGAATGTTATTATACAAGGCGTAGCCGAGTACAATAATTCACATGCGTGAAAAATGCACTTTAACACGAGATGTTTATAAAAAAAATTAAAATTTCTTTTAAAATTTTAAACTAAATAAATAAAAGAAAGTCTATTCATATCTTGAGATACAAATAATGAGTTATGTGTCTAAATAAACGCTTAAATTTTTATCTTTCTTTTACGAGTATCACACTAAAAATCAACAAAGAATTTGCCCTTCAAATAGTGAATATAAAGTCTGTTTTGGAGGTAACAATAGATCAGATTATTAAGTGTTGAAAGACAATCATCGTCTTGATACTTGAAAAATAATTCAAGTTTTACAAAGTGTTAATTGGGAAATAGCGTCCTATTGGCGGAAAGTAGGGCTAGACGATAGCTGTTTTTAAACTGTCAAAGTATCGTAAGTATCGGAGGTATCGAGGTATCAGGAAATATCGAGGTCTCGGAAGTATCAGAGGTATAATGTATCGAGGTATCGGAGGTATCGCAGCATCGAGGTATCAGAGATATTAAGGTATCGGAAGTATCAGGTGGCGATAAATAAATATCGCATCAAATAGCTTGTAAATTTGTTTGTTTTCATCAAAATAGCTTGTGTTTCCAACATTCAAAGCACTCTGGATAGGATATTTATTTATAGCTACCCTTTATCAAGGTATCGAAGTATCAGAAGTATCGAGGTATCGAAGGTATCGGTGTAAGTATCGGTCTGTAAGTATCGATACTTTTCCCAGCCCTAGCGGAAAGATTGCAACTGTTGCCTAGTTCAATCACGTTTAAGTTCACGATGATATTAACGAAAATTCTTTTCTTTATATTGGTCTATGAGATAAAATTTTAAAAAAGAATAATTATTTACAGTTGTATTTTTGGTGACAATCATGGTTAATTAAAAAGGTTTTCGAGTATGTAATTAAAGGTTGTCTATATTTGGATGAATTTACAAACTAGTTTATGAGAGATTTAACAAGGGTGGTTGTAAAGATAAGTAAACCCTATTGTTACTGAAGCTACCATTAAACAGAACCGTATTCAAATTCAGGGGCTGGGGTTTCTTTATCGGTGAGAGACCGAAAAATTAATTACTTTATCTCACTATGAAATTTATCCAAATATAGACAACCTATAATATCAGCTTGAATTTGCATCTGAGTATTGAAATTTATTGGAGATTGATGTCTCGAAATGAAAAATAATTTTATTTTCTTAATTTATCGGAAAATCATATTTATACATATTTTTAAATAGCCTACTATAATGTCTTGTGCCCAATGCAATGCCTTTTAGTTACTTACATATTCCAATTTGTTTTTCATCAAATCGGTTTAAAGTTTCTCAAAAAAATAAATAAAATGACATTGTTTTTTGTCAACAATCTTTTGGACATTTTATTGAATTTTATGTAAGATTTCTTATTTTTTACTTTTTTAGATTGTTTGTAAAATTCTTTAGTCTTATCTCAAAGTAAAACTTAAAAACTAATTATATAAAGTAGAACAAAAGAATTTTAACATGGAACAACAGGTCTTCCAAATAAAAATAAAGCGATTTAGAATAACTTAATTCTATACCAAGCTGCACCAGGAGCTAGAGGGCGCCAAAGTTTAAAATCAAAATTTATTTTTATAATTTAAACATAAATATCTAGAAAACGGTATATTTTAGCAAAATTTTACATTCAAGCGTTTTTGTTTGTTTAACCATCGTTAAACAGATTATTTCCTTTTTTCTGTAAAACACAAATGCAATAGGTCATTAACTGGGACCTATGGCTCAAGGAAATTGCAACAAATATTTCCACATGTTGAAACAATTTAAACAAAATATGTGTAAGCACAGTTTTGCTTACTTCAGCGGGGGCAAAGTACTATGACAGTTGCACGGTTTTCCAGTGACCGACAAAATGTAATTTATTATACCATTTAAATGTACATAGTATTAATTTAATATAAGTTTTATTTTTGTATTATATTCACTGTAGGTTAGGTTTATATTGTTATGTTTTTGTTTTAATAAAGTTACCCTAGTAGCACAAAACTCGGAACTATGTAGAAACTATATACTTTCTATTCAGTTTTTATGTCTGGAATCAACGTACAATAGACTACATGGTTTCTATGTAGGACGTATATAGCACATCCAAATGTAGTCTAAGCCATGTAGTTGCGACGTTGTTCTAATATTGCTAAACCAGCATTGGATTCGTCTTGTTTGACAATGTAGTTTTTATGCACGATGTATATAGCATATGCAAATGTAGTTTAATCATAGTATTGATCGAAGCCTTGTCTTGTTCTTTACTCACCCCTTAACAAAATCAATCGGGGTATCTATTTTACAACGTTTAGAGAAATAAACAAATTTAATATTACAAATTTAACACTAATTAGCTAATTAATAGTTTTAAAATTAGCTGACAAGTTTGTAAATCAAATCGAAGGAACACAAGTTATGTAAAGAAGAAAAGTGTTAAGATTTGCACTAAAGATTGAACACAGAAAAAAAACCTTTTTTTAAGTTAATAAATTAATTAAGGTAAACTGAAAAATTGACAATTGTAGTAAAGAAAACAAAATTAATAATAAAAATTAAAATAAAATAATAAAATTAAACGTTTACAATTCAAATTAATTTAGAAAACAATCAGACTTTGGTTGTTTTTTAATGGCTGTTGCACCTTTTTCACAATGCAGTAGGGTTGAATTAATGTTAAGTAACTAATTCGTAAATTAGTTGAGGGATCGACTGTATTTTAATATTTCCTATTTAATAATGTTCTCCTTTTAATAGAGTGGGCGGTCGCTGTGACTCTACCCGGTCTAGTCGGCCAGAAAGTAATTTCCCTTTCATTTTTATAACAACACTAACTCATAAAAAAATAAGGCACATAAAAAACAATTAAAGCGTTACACAATAAACAACCATTTAGGTTTCTTTATGTTTAATAATAAAAAGTATTATTAAAATATTAAAATTATTTATTATAAGTGATATAATTTTACATGTGTTAACGTTACATGTGTCTCTGTAGCTCATCTGGAATTTTATGACGTCTTTTTATATCCTCTTCAAATATAGTTTTGTCCATATGTGTGTTATATGCATATTATCAAAATTTTTCTGTTGCAGTGTTGGTGGTGTACTCTTCTTTGTGGTGTATTTTTACATGGGTTACTAAGACTGATTTAACTTTGTTTTTATAGCTACAGTGCTCACATTTATACTACTGTATTTCCTTCGAGGTTGTGTGACGTAAAATAATGTGTTTTTTAAAACTATTCTTTTTCTTTGATTTATATTTACAATATAAGCAGTTAAACTACTTATTTTTATTTGACAAGTGTATTTGGTATACATGTCTTATTAAATCTCCCTTTCTTTTACTTTTGTGGGTACAGTGCTCACATTGAAACCATTTGATTTCTTCCGGGGCTGAATGATTTAAAATAATGTGTGTTTTAAGATTACCCTTTGTCTTTGATTTGTGTTCGCAATGATAGCAGTTAAACCACTTAATTTCATTTGGCAAGTGCTTTTGTTTTACATGTCTTGTTAAAGTCGATTTCATTTTACTTATGTAGGCACAGTACTTACATTGATACCATTTGATTTCATCCAAAGAATGACGTACAATAATGTGTCTTTTTAAATTTCTTTTATATACAGTTTTGAACTTGCATTTGTCACATTCATATTTTAATACATTTTCTTTTGATGTGTGTTTTACAAGAATATGTATTTTAAGACTACTCTTTATCTTAGATTTGTATTCACAGTGATTGCAATAATGAAACACAACCTCGTTGATTGGTTTATGACGATTTATTATATGTTGTGTTAAATTTGTTTTTGTTTTTCCTTTGTACTCACATTGATCACATTTGTACCATTTGATATTTTCAGGTGCTGTGTGTTTTCTTATTACATGTTTTTTAAAGGCGTTATTACGAGGTGTTTTGTATGAACAATAAGAACACTGATATTTAGCAATAGTAGTCTGTCTCTTCTTAGTATTGTCCTGACAATGCAAATTATGTTTGAGCAAAGTTAATAATGAAAATGTTGAGAAACTGCAATATTCGCATAGATAACAGTTTGCACAAACAAATAGACTTTTTTGTTTTTTTGTGTGAACTGTTTGATAATGATCCCATAGGAGAATTCGAATATTTGTTTTGAAGTTGCACTGTTTGCAGTGATGTTCATCTAAACTCCTCTTTTCACAATCCATTTTACTTAAAAGTTTTACAATAAAACAATTATTTTTTTTTGTAAATATTATGGCCACCTCTTGTCCTATTAAGATGTTGTCATAAATTTAAAAACTCTAATTAGTGAGTAGCTGAAACGTACCATAATATAAAAAATAAATATCTTGAGAAGTGAGTTTTAAATTTCCTACCCAATTAAAAAATTAAATTCCTCGTCCTCTCCAACTAGAAAATCCACAAAATTTTTGTTGGTTTAATGAATCTAAAAATGTACAAAGATTTTATTATTCGGTTAAATAATATTTATATAGAGTGACCAAACGAAAACGAAGCAAAGGCTCTCAAAAAAATAAGTTCTCGAAAAAACGCAAAAAAAGGTCTATTTTGTTTGGAAGAGGGACAGCTTTTCGCATAAATTTAACAATTTTGTGTACAAACCCCTAAACAGGAAATTTATCCCTTCAAAAATTTTAAATCGGAAGGAGAGTCAAGTTGCACATCTTTGGAAAGCCCTTTCAATTCTGTACACAGTGGTGGGTGCATAAATTTTGTGGAATGTTAAAGAATATACAATAGAACAGGTTGTGCATTTTGGAGCACTTGTGGAGTAATTTGCCGACATTCGTTTACTATCCGCTGGCGTAAATTTTCCAAAAAGTAGGTTGAGTTGTGTAAATTGTACTTTTTAAGTGACTCCATAAAAAAAGTCCAACGGAGACATGTCTAGGAAACGCGAGGGCCATTCAATAAGTCCTCTCTTTCCAATCTATCGTCCTAGAAATCTCTGATCCAGATACTGCCGTACAAAATGCAAAATGCGGGGATGCGCCGTCTTGTTGAAATATCAACGAATTTTTATCATAGCGTTTATAATTTAGGATATTTTTAGTCAAAACCGGATCAATAACGTTTTCTAAGAAATTTAAATACATTTCGCCATTAAAATTGTCATTAAAGAAAAAAGAACCAACTAAGTTGTAACTAAGATTTGTGTCGAACCAATAGCGGCAGTTGTGGCGATTGACAGTATCGTTTACGAAAAAAGAGCATTCATCTGAAAAGCAGATATTGATTAGAAAATTCTGATTCTCTACTGTCTATTCACTCAGAACTTTACAAAATTGCAGACGATGGTCAAAATCGTCTTCATCAAGTTCTTGTACCAAATGTATTTTGTATGAATGGTACTTATGTTGTTTTAAAATATTTTAAATACTAGATCTTTTAACACCGGATACAGTAGGCAATTTCCTTGTACTTAACGTTCGATCTATTTCAACTTAAAATCGCTACTTCAACACTTTCGTTTCTTACCGGTCTTTTAACTTGGTGTTTCGCATTGGCTACGGATCCCATTTTACGAAAATTTGCGTACTTATTGCAACATGAATTTTCTTCGTGACGAAGATTAAACAATGTGAAAGGCTGTTTTTGATAATTGTAAATTATATTTCTTGAATGGTTTAAATCTCAAATATTTTTGACGAGATTTGTTGGAATTTTTATAAAAAAAAAACGGAATCATATTTCCTCCAAAAACAACTAAATTTCGTTAATAAAGCATGAAGAGTGAGAAGATCATAAAATTATAATTTATTGCTTTGTTAACGAGATCACACATATGAAATATTCTCTAAATTTCTTGTGAATCAGAGATACACATGAACACGTAATATTGGACAAAGAAAGCTCGCTATTCTTATAAAAAGTTACACAATGTGACGCCGATTCTTTTGCTTAATGACCATGCCAAATTTGATTTATTGATTTGTTTGCTTATTGTAATAAAGAGTTTGTCCTTCAAATAGGGTATATAAAGTCTAAATGAGTGGTAATAATAGATGTTAGGGGTTTCCCTTGAAATTTTAATTTTAAGGGTTTCTCTTGGTTTTGTTTGCTTACGCAAACGTCAGGATAGCCGAACACATTGAGGTCATGATGTTTGTCATTACCATCTGTTAAAAGAAGTCATGGTTTTGCAAAGAACACACAAACAATTAGATCATCGTGATGAAATCTTGCTTTGCACGTGTTTTAAAAAAGTCACCAATAAGTGGAATATCAAGAGGTTATAAAAGAAGATCAGTCATTTTTGGGTCAAGCAGTCAAGCTTTGATTACGCTTCCGTGTAGACGTGTACGATATTGGTCATCAAATAAATTCTATCACCAAATTAAATAAACTGTGGTCAAGAAAGTGGGTTGTTTTATTACTGAATTTAACATCAGGAGTGGGATAGTTCCTAAAAGGCCTTATGATGGAAACAACTAATGCAACGTTACAACATCAAGAGGAGCAAGATTGTCGCCCTAAATCGGATGTTGAGGGTACCGATGGCAATGGTTCAAACGACACAGAAGTTTCTAAATCCAAAAGAGCCAAGACAGTTTGGCAAGAAACGCTGGTATCGCTTATGGCCGCTCAGCAGCAACAGTTAATAGAATTATCTCGTCGGACATCAACACCAAATGAGTCTATAAGTGCTGCTGGCTATCCTCAATCAACACCATCTTCCACTGTTTTTTTTTTCCGACTGGCAGAATTCGACCCTGATAAAAGTAATCATGCGATAGAAGAATAGTTGGCTATTGCAACAAAGCTCAAAGAAGAAGAGCATATTGGGGATGCACTAATGATAGCAAGAGCTGGTGAAGCTCTGAGAGGACGTGGACATCGATATTATTGTGACTGGCGACCAGTACAGCGTACTTGGGAAGAATTTTGTAAGGATCTAATAATTGCTTTTCCCGATCCTGAAACAGCCGTGCACGTGTATTTATTGTCGCAACTTTACGAAGTAATGAGTGTGACTCGCTTAGTGACTATGGGATTCGAAAACTCTGGGCAATCGCTCGATTTTATAGTGAGTTCTTGGAAAATTGTTTTAAGTGTGGTTGAATAGGGCCTCGACCATAGCGAAACGCAAGCAGCTATTCGTATCCAACAGCCATAGACCGAGCGCGAACTGCTAAAATTGTTAAGTGAGTACGAAGCACCTCGTCGGAAGTATCATTAAATCAAAATTATCGCTTGGGACGTTATAAGACGCTCTCATTTACGCATTGAAAAGAATGTCAACAGACTGGAATTAGACCACGACCTTCAATGATTTGTTTATGATCCGGAGCATATCGGTTTTGGAGTAATTTTTGTAGTGATTGATGGCGACAACTTGAAAATAAAACTAGAATAGTCATTGGCGTGTTCTACAACTAGACCACCGGATCACATTACGACTGGAAAAATGACCGTAAAACTGCAACCTTGTAACTGTGGAAAATTCAAGACCAAGTTCAAGGGATTTTATCCTGTTTGGAAAGTTTTACCAAATAAACGATCTGCTATTAAGAGAAAAAGACAGCAGTCTACGGTGGCCGCTCTGGAACAACGGCGATGTTGGTCCTCCACTAAACAGTCATAAAGCAAAAGGTATTAATTTTGTAATAATTAATTTTTAAAACACATCAAAATTTGCAATTTGCATTGTAAAGAGAGAGGATAGTGGCAGTACCACTATGCCTAGAGAAGGTGGCAAAACCACCTATGCTGAAATTCTAAATCACTACGCTACTCTATCGGAGTAGCGTAAAGTTACGCTATCTAATATAAAGTTACAATGTTGCCTCTAGCAACTCAAATTACACCGGCGTAAATCTGATTTAGAATTAGGCCCCTAGTGTCTAAGGTACACCGGGCGAGTAGTGGTAGGTACCACTATAGCTAAGGGTGGCAAAACCACCTAGTGTCTACGGTAGGCAGGGCGAGTAGTGGCAGTCCCACTATAGTTAAGGGGTGGCAAAACCACCTTATGCCTACCACAGTAAAAAAAAAGCTAGTAGCAAGACATTTTGGCACTTAAAACCAGTAACAATGATACTCTGTATAATAATTAAAAAAATAGGTTAAAACGAAGATTGTGTTTCGTATTTGTTTAATTGCAAATTGACGAATGGTCATTGACGTAGCGTAGGCACTACGATTGCAGGATGGCCGTGTTAGGAGTTTTCCTTGGAATTTTAATTTTAAGGGTCTCTCTTGGTTTTGTTTGCATACGCAAACGTCAGGATAGCTGAACGCATTGAGGTCATGATGTTTGTCATCACCACCTGTTAAAAGAGATCATGGTTTTGCAAGGAACAAACAAACAATTGGATCATCGTGATGAAATCTTGTTTTACACGTGTTTAAAAGAGGTCATCAATAAGTGGAGTATTCAAAAGAAGATCAGTCATTTTTGGGTTAAGCAGTCGAGCTTTAATTGCGCTTCCGTGTAGACGTGTACGACATTAGTCATCAAATAAATTCGAACACCAAATTAAATAAATTGTGGTCAAGAAAGTGGATTAATACTCTTTGTATTAGATAGCGTAACTTTGCGCTACTCCCATGAAGTAGCGTAGTGATTTAGAATTTCAGCAGTTAGAGGTTTGCAGACAAAATTGTTAAATTTATGCCAAAAGCAATCTCTTTTCCAAACAAAATAGACCTGTTTTTGCGATTTTTCTGAGAAATTATTTTTCTGAGAGTTATAGCCTCTTTACTATCGTTTTTGTTTGGCCACCCTGTATAAATAACAGAAGTGTATACATATCTTTCTAAATAACAGAAGTGTATCCATACCTTCTAAAAATCCAAATTTTTTTTGTAAAATTGTTGAACACAAGAAGATGGACGCACAAAAGTCGGTAAGTTGGCATCACATAACTCATCTACGTTTATACACACTGGATTTAATTCATGAAAACAGTACATAAACTGCTGATAGGATAATAAAAAGCGACACTGGCAGGTACAAAAACAGTCTTAATTTTGGTTTTTGGTTTTCACTGACACTCAGAGAAGAGGAAGTGTTTACTGAATGCTGATTGGCGGATAGCAAACTTCAGCGCCCTCAAGCAATTTTGTGAAGCACTAATGTAGAACCGGAAATTTTAAACGTTAAAATAGCGGGTTTTTTAAAATGATTTTATTTATTTTTATTAAATTTTTATATTTATGATTAGAATTAAACTGGAAGAAGAAGATTTTAACAAACCACATAAAAAATTGTTTATGAGATTTGTAAAATCAAATTTTATTCCAGTGTGACTCCAAAAAAAAAAAAAGGACATTGTAATAAAAAAATAATTATTAAAAAAATATTTTGCCACTACTCTACTAAAAATCAAGTGATTGCGCACTGAGCAGACAATCGAGATCGTGAATTTTACAATCGTACCATTTTTCCCGCACTAGTGCGTGCAAAGAGTGGGATTTTTCTCGGTTAAAAAACCGTTTAGAATTAGATTTGCATATCAGAGCCCAAGTTTATAATAAAACAATGCACTTTACCACTTTTATTCAGATAAAACAACAGAAATGCATTTATAATATTGCATTTAAAGTCCAGTAGGATCACTTGATATACGGTTAGCGCCAATGGAATTCACTAGACGTGGGTTCAAATTAAAGAGATAGCTATTACACGCATGAGTGAAACAAAGATAGAAATAGTTTTGAATGCATTTCTAGGGATTTCGAATTATTATGTTGCCTACATTGGTAATTGGTTTAGTATAGCTCTTTGAGGTATAGCTTTGGTTCAAATTAAAAGAGAGGTCCAAGAGAGAGATAGAGAGTTGGCGCTACCCTTAATTATATTAAGTGACCCTAAAGTCCAGTAAAGTAACTGTATAGATTAATAAATCTATACAGTTACTTTAAAGTCCAGGTTTAAGCAGCGCTATCTGTGAGAAATTGTGTAAAACATTAAAATGTCAAATTTTGACAGTTACTTGCCTACATTATCGACATCAACACACTTGATTTTCTCGATAAATTAAAGATAAATTTTAAAATTATCGTTTTTAGACCTTGTGGAGGATACGCGCAAAAAATAGTATACATGAGACGTGCGGGAACAGTTTTGCATTCGTGCGAAATGCGCACTTGTATAAATAGTCGTACTCATATGCAAAACAATATGTTCCCGCACTTATCATGTAAATAACTATTATTTACTAAAAAAATGTATTTCGACAGGACCTAAAACGCCTAAAAAAAATAAATGTAAACATGGAAATAATAAAAATTTGAAGCTACAAATTCGTAGCCCTTGCGTGTTAAATAAAATATTTTAAAAAATAATAAAAAATTTAAAAAACTAAACAAAAATTATCACTTCTGTCAAAAAAATAAAACAAATTAAATAAAATTCAATAATTAAAAACGAACTATTAAAAAAATAGATAAAATTAATATATAAAACATAAAAAACAATGTAAAAAATAAAAGAAATATTCTTAATAATTCTAAAAAAATGGTAAAATAAATGCTGACACTGCAGAGTGCAGATACAAGGTTAAAAGTTAGATTTCAGGTTTTATATGACCGATTTTTGTTTTTGTCCTCGAGCCCTAGTATAAAAAAACGAATTAAATTAATCTAATCTAATTAACAGTAAACTTTAACAAATGCAGGAGAATAAAGAATTAAAGCTAAGTAACTAATTCGTAAATTAGTTTATGGTTCGACTGTATTAACAACCCTGTTCTCCTTTTAATGGAGTGGGCGGTCGCTGTGACTCCACCTGGTCTAGTCGAATTTTGGGTTACTAAAAGAGTTATTTTTATCAAATAATACATGTATCTATTTCTATGTTTCGCCGCTACCACCGGTTCGTCACTTACTGGCCCATTTCCCTAGTAAGTCTCCTCTCCCAGACCCCGCCACTTACTGGTGCATTAACCCAGTAAGACTCCCTTTCTTAAACCGCTACTCACGGTGCACTAACCAGTGAATACCCTAAGCTCCTATTTTGGAAGTTCTCATATAAATCATATTTATTTACCACATACAATTTTATTGTTTGTTTTAAATATTATGTGGTCTTTTTATATGCAACCAACAAGTTGCTTTTGACTTGTCATCCTCAAATGCTTATGGGGTAAAGGGGTTGCAGTCTAAGATCTTTCAATTTATTTTAAAAATAAAGTCAATCTTAAAATTTATTAACAAATATATTAAAACTATTAACAAATTATTGACAAGAAAATTAATTAAATATAAAGTTAAACAATAAGAGGTACTATTAAAATATCAAAATTTTTCTACTGCTGTGTTGGTGGTGTACTATTCTTTGTGGTGTACTCTTACATGGTATGTTAAAGCTGATTTAACTTTGCCTTTATAGGTACAGTGCTCACATTCATACCACTGTATTTCTTCCGAGGCTGTATGACGTAAAATAATGTGTGTTTTAAGACTATCCTTTCTCTGTGATTTAAATTCACAATAATCGCAGTCAAACCACATATTTTCATTTGACAAGTGTTTTTGTTTTACATGTCTTGTTAAACTCGATTTCATTTTACTTCTGTAAGTACAGTGCTCACATTGATACCACTGAATTTCTTCCGGAACTGAATGACGTAAAATAATGTGCGTTTTTAAATTTCTTTCATATACAGTTTTGAAGTTGCATGTATTACATTCATATTTTAACACATTTTCTTTGGTTGTGTGTTTTACAAGAATGTGTATTTTAAGACAACTCTTCGTCTTAGATTTGTATTCACAGTGATTGCAATAATAAAACAAAACCTCGTTGTCTGTTTTATGTCGATACATTAGATGTTGTGTTAAATTTGCTTTTGTTTTTCCTTTGTACTCACATTTATCACATTTGTACCATTTTATATTTTCTGGTGCTGTATGTTTTCTTATTACATGTTTTTGAAAGGTGTTATTACGGTTTGTTTTGTATGAACAATAATAACATTGATATTTAGCAATAGTAGTCTGCTTCTTCTTAATATTGTGATAACAATGCAAAGTATGTTTGAGCAAAATTAATAATGAAAATGTTGAAAAACTGCAATATCTGCATAAATAACAGTCTTCACAAACAGATATAAATGGACTTCTCTGTTTTTTTGTGTGAACTTTTTGAAAATGATCCCACAGGAGACTTTGAATATTTGTTTTAAAGTTGCACTCGTTGCAATGATATTTATCTAAAGTACTCTTCTCACAATCCATTTTAGTACACAGTTTTTAATAAAACAATTGTTTTTTTTAAATTAATATGGCGACCTTTTGTCCTATTAGAATGTTGTCAAAATTTTAAACCCCTAGTTGGTAAGTACCTGAAACGTACCATACATAAAAAAAATAAATATATTGAGAAATGAGCTCTAAATTTCTTACCCCAATAAAAATGAAATTCTTCTTATCCTCTCTAACTAGAAAATCCACAAAATTTGTGTTGATTTAGTGAACCTAAAAATATACAAAATTTTAATATTCTGCTAATTAATACAAATAAATAAATAAATAACAATATATATATATCAAGGACGTTGTATGACCATTCAACGTCCTTGATATATATACACTATATACCTTCTAACATACATCAAAAACATGGACGCACAAAAGTCGGTAAAGTGACATCACATAACTCATCACAGTTTTGTTTATACACAACGGATCTAATTTATGGATACAATTCAGAAGCTGCTGGTAAGAATAACAAAGAACGACACTCAACGATATAATAAAAAGTACAAAATAGTCTAAATTTTCACAATATTCACAGGGGAGATTTTGGTTTTCACTTTTTGATTAACACCTGCAGCAGACTAGATTCTGGTATAGTGACATGCGCATGCCCAGATGTTGCGTCTGACCGACGTTTGTCTTTTGTTCTCTAAGTGTCAGATAACCGATTTTTCTGTTGGCCTCCAATCTTGATATATTTCAGGAAAAGATTTTTGATTATACAGAATCTTCTAAAGAAGTGTGACATCATAATTATATATATATTTTTAAATAGCATGCTTTAATTTTTTGTGCTCAATGAAATGTTTTTTTAGTTACCTACTGAAATCAGATTTTGGTTGAAAAGATGGTCAAAGCTGTTGAACCTCTTTCACAAATGCAAGAGGATAAAGTATTAAGGCTAAGTAAAAAATTCGTAAATTAGTTGATGGATCCACTGTATTAATAACCTGTCCTCCTTTAATGGAGTGGGCGGTCGCTGTGACTCTACCCGGTCTAGTCGAATTTTGGATTACTAAGTTTAATTTCTAGGCAAAGTTGCCAAAATCTTCTAATTTAGAATTTTGGAGTTAAATAAATAATTAACTATAACTTGTCTGTTAAACCAGACTAAAAAAATCTTCGAATGGATTTGCGGTTAACTCACAATCACAAAAAAACTAATTAAATTACTAACTCTACTCAAATAAGACACATTTAAACAAAAAATAAAAAAATAAAAAAAATTACAACTTTGATTTCTTAGAAGTTGGAAAAACTGCCAAAAAGTCGTAGTAAAAAATATCGTTAATTTTTTCAGAAATAAGACAAAGTGCTAATTAACAAAATTACCTAAATAAATTTTAACTAAATGATTCTGGACATAGCTAATAAAAGAGTAAGCAGAAAAGTGTTAAAGTTCAGACATAAAAAAGTTACTTTTATCAAATAATACATGCATCGGAGTAGTACTATGACACAGTTAACTCAAAACCTGGCGAAACGTATATTAAATACATAAAAAAACTGTCTAACAAACAAAAAAAACTCCCGAAAATGGGACGTAATAGGGAAAGAGTTGCCTTTTCTTTTGACTAACAAAATACTCTTGTAATATTTTTTAATAAATCTCTTTATTCAATTCCAGCTGTTTTATCTTCCTTGATACACAGTGACAGTGCTTAAATAACAAAAGAATACATAACAGTGCATGGCACTGCACCAGAATTTAATAACACAACACACAACAGTAAAAATTTAGAATATTTTTGTATCTTTTATTATCGCCTTTTTTTTATCAGCAGTTTCGTTTATACTAAATTTGATTAACTAAATTAAAACAATAACAGTGACAAATTTAAAAAAATAACACAATAAAAAATTTAAATATTTTTTTTAATTTTTAAAAAAGATCGCTGACCCAAAAAACTGTCTTTTAGGTAAAAACATGTTCGTGTCCAAAACGCAGATTTCCAGTCTTTGACGGGTAGATCGCACCTAAGGCTCTGAACCAGAAATTCGTCTTGAACGCAGATTCCTAGTTTTCGACGGGTAGATCGTACCTAAAGCGAATTTTGCACAACGAATTAACTCTCAGTTAATTAATATTGGTCTCTCAATTAGCTGTCCACAATGTCAGAGAGACCAGAGGACCACCCCCTCGTGGGTTCAAAATAAAAATCGCCCAGCCCTATACGGGAGAAAACAACAACACGATTTCTCGACAACTGCAAGCTGAATACGAGTATACGACAATAAAATAATAATAAGGCGTTTTATTATCGTATACTACCAATATATTTTACAAAATGCCATTAAGTATTCTTTGACTATATTTGAAAATTAAATTATAAACAAAGCCTTTAACTTTTATTAAAAATAATAATAATGTGTTAAAAATTGTGTCGATTTAATTATAGAAATATAAAATAAGTCTTGGCTTTTAACTTGATTTCAAACCCTTTATAAATATTAATTGTTGTTTATTTAATAAAAGACGGATTATTTTTCTTATTATTATTTAATTAATCATCATTAATACCTAAACAAAATTTGTTGAATAAATCTTCTAAATAATTGTTTACAAAAATTTCTTATAAATTAACTTTAATATAAACTGTGACCGGAAATGTCACAAATTTTAATACTTTTCTTCGGCAACAAACAGTCGGAGATTTTGATTCTTCTAATTTTTCATGAAAACGAAAATTATTTGCGATTATCTCAATTTGAATATTTCGGTCTTCAGTTGAGGAGAGAAAACAATCCGGGCCGATCCGACCGTCTCATTCCGTGTGATTAAGATTGTACATGAAGGCTCACCTTATTTTGCCTTTGTAAGTACATACAGTGCCTAGATTAAAGTCATTGTAGTTCCTCCGAGGTTGTGTGACGTAAAATAATGTGTATTTTAAGATTACTCTTTTTCTTTGATTTGTATTCACAGTGATTGCAATAATGTAACAAAACTTCGTTCTTTTATTTATGTTGATTCATTATATGAAATGTAAAATTTGACTTTGTTTTTCCTTTGTAGTCACACTTATCACATTTGTACCAGTTTATATTTTCTGGTGCTGTGTGCTTTACCAAAATATGTTTCTTAAGACTTGCTTTTGCCTTGGATTTGTATTCACAGTCATTGCAATAATATAACGAAACTTCGTTGTCTGATTTATGTCGATTTATTATATGTTGTGTTAAATTTCCTTTTGTTTTTCCTTTGTAGTCACATTTATCACATTTGTACCATTTGATTTTTTCTTGTGCTGTATGCTTTAAAAGGATATGGCGCTCAAGATTTGCTTTTGCCTTGGCTTTAAATTCACAGTGATAACAATAATAAAACAAAACCTCGTTGACTGGTTTATGTTGACGCATCATATGTTTTGTTAAATTTCCTTTTGTTTTTCCTTTGTAGTCACAGTTATCACACCTGTACCACTTGATTTTCCCAGGTGTTGTGTGTTTTCCCAGAATGTGTATTGCAAGATTGCTTTTCCACTTTGATTTGAATTCACAGTGATTACAATATAACAAAACTTCTTTTTTTGATTTATGTATATTCTTTATATGTGATATTAAATTTTCTTTTATTTTTCCTTTGTAGTCACACTTATCACATTTGTACCAGTTTATATTTTCTGGTGCTGTGTGCTTTACCAAAATATGTTTCTTAAGACTTACTTTTGCCTTGGATTTGAATTTACAGTGATTGCAATAATATAAAGGAACTTCGTTGTCTGATTTATGTCGATATATTACATGTTTTGTTAAATTTCCTTTTGATTTTCCTTTGTAGTCACATTTATCACATTTGTACCATTTGATTTTTTCTTGTGCTGTATGCTTTGAAAGAATATGGCTCTCAAGATTTACTTTAGCTTTGGCTTTAAATTCACAGTGATAACAATAATAAAACAAAACCTCGTTGACTGGTTTATGTTGACTCATTATATGTCTTCTTAAATTTCCTTTTGTTTTTCCTTTGTAGTCACAGTTATCACACCTGTACCACTTGATTTTTCCAGGTGCTGTGTGCTTTCCCAAAATGTGTATTGCAAGATTGCTTTTCCACTTTGATTTGTATTCACAGTGATTACAATATAACAAAACTTCTTTTTTTGATTTATGTCTATTCTTTATATGATATATTAAATTTGTTTTTGTTTTTCCTTTGTAGTCACATTTATCACAATAATACCATTTAATATCTTCTGGTGCTGTATGTTTTCTTATTATATGATTTCTCAAGTTGCCATGTTCCGTTTGATATAAACAATACGGACATTTTTTTTTAGTCTTAGACTGTTTCTTATTAGGATTGTTCTGACATCTTAAAATATGTCTAAATAAAATTAATAATGAAAATGTTGAAAAATTGCAAAATTCGCATAGATAACGATTTGCAGAAACAGGTAGAAATGGACGTATCTTCTTTTTTGTATGGACTTTTTGATAATGATTCCAAAAGACAATTCGAATATTTGTTTTGAAGTTGCACTCTTTGCAATGATATATATCTAAGCTATTCTTTTCACAATCCATTTTAGTCGAATGTTCTGTAATAAAACAATTATTAATGTTTTTTAAAATTATTATAGCAACCTTTTGTCCTGCTATTGAGAGTAGCTGAAACATACAATTTATAAAAGTTAAATATTTTGACAAATGCGCTCTAAATTTCCTACCCTGTTAAAAATGGTACTTCTTTTGTCCTCTCCAACTAGGAAATCAACAAATTTCTATTCGTTTTCTTAACCTAATAATGTATAAAAATTTAATACTCGGCTAATCGATAAATAAATAATAGTTGTTAATACTTTCTACAAATACATATAAATTTCGTTAATTTTATAGAATTTGATAAACAACTTTTATTTTATTTATTGCCAAAGAATTGAGGTGCTGCAATTTCTGGCATAGGCACTTCAGGTGGAAGGGTAGACACAATATTTTTTTTCCAATCCCGTTAGTTTCACATCACAACACCAATAGCGCTGTATACCAAAATACACTAGGATCACTTGATATACGGGTAGCGCCAATGGAAATCACTAGACGGGTTCAAATTAAAAGAGATAGCTATATACACGCATGAGTGAAACAAAGATAGAAATAGTTTTGAATGCTTTTCTAGGTATTTTGGATTATTATGTTGCCTACCTTGGTAATTAGTTTAGTATAGCTTGGGTTCAAATTAAAAGAGAGGTCCAAGAGAGAGATAGAGAGTTGGCGCTACCCATGATACTAAGACCAAATAGTAGGGATTTACAAAGAGGCGACAGTCAGACAAGAAAGCAAATTTTAGAGAGAGATACCCTAACAACCCAATTTAAAGGGACAGTCGTTTCTGTTAGGTTCAACTCGGTTAGAGTCGTCGCAGCTTCACTTCTGATTTGTCGAGAAGCACGTGACGAGGATAAAGTGGTTGGTGTATCGTGTTTCTTGTTAATTTTCACTTGAGTATTTCAAATTTCGTGCGCATGCACCAACCCAATTTAAAGGGACGAACGTTTGAAGGTCATAGAATTGTGTTTAAAAAGATCAAAGGAGCCGCTCGAAGTGTCGCCTCTTTATAAATCCCTACTCTTTGCTAAGACTAACAAGATATGATCACTTGACGTACGAATTTTAGACTAGTTTGCGCATGACGTCATCGCGTGACAAAAATGTACTGCGGTATTAGAAAAAACATGCATTTAATAGTATTATTTGAGAATTACTCGGAAAATTACTAAAACTTTTGTTGATTCTAATGTCTCAGATGAATATTATTTAATAATACTTAATAAAAAGACATTTTAGAACCTTATTAAGTTTATTTTTACTATTCAAAATAGGGCGGGTTATTTAAGAATTTTTTTTTTATTAAGGTCTAATTTTTAGGGTGGAATATGACCTAGAGTAGTGCCAAGTGGTGCCACTTTTTACGAGTATGTATAAGCATTCAATAAAAAAATATTCTAAATAAAATTAATTAAACAAGTACTTACATGCAATGTATGTTTTTAACAAATTCTCTCTTTTTTATTCTTTCTTCAGGATCCTTCTGGACAGATGTTTGCAGTTGTGGTGACTTTGGTAAATTATGTGAAGGTATAGCGTCTCGTTTTAACCTCCATTTATTTTTGGACACATGCAATAGTTTTTCCTTCATACAAAAATCATCATGAGAAAAATGTTTTGAACATATTCTGGCATGTTCTGTATTAAAAGCATGCTCTTGAGAGCACTTTTGCACCCACAAATTACAAAGTTTGATATTGGTTGGAAAACTGAACCATCGACAATCGGAGGAACAGTTTTTGCTTTTTTTATTATTGTTGCTGGTACAACCCATCACCGCACAATAAACCATCTTTCACAAAATTAAATAAACAATATTGAATTGCAAAAACCAGTAAAACACTCAAAACAGAGAGAATTTAGACGATAATAGTCACACTAATGACAATTGACACTACGTTTGTCACCACCACCAGATTTGTCACACAATTACGTCAGAGTCGAAAGAGAGAGGGAAAAAAGCTGCGCGTGATCATATTTTGTTTAGTCTTAGTATCATGGGCGCTACCCTTAATTATATCAAGTGACCCTAAAATACACTAGGGTCATTTGATATAATTAAGGGTAACGCCAACTCTCTATCTCTTTCTTGGACCTCTCTTTTAATTTGAACTCAAGCTACAGATCGTTCAAAAATTTTTTAGATCTACTCTTGCTGTGCAATTTGATTTGACAGATTTTTATTTTCTTTGATAGTATCATCGCTTTATTTGATTGAAACTTCAAACGCGTCAAACGTTCGGCGTTTTTTTCGGAAAAAAGTCATAAAAAAGCAATGGTGTTCACTGTAGAGCATAAAACATTTATTATTGAATCATATTTTCGAAATGGGGTTAACATTGACGGAGAATGGAACTTTAACACTGGTGCTTGTTTGGAAGAATTTCGCCAAAAATTTCCTAACTTTATTTTTGTGGTTTCTGATTTTTACAATGTTGTTCGAAATACTGTACAATTAATTGTTTCGTGAAACTGGAAGTGTATATCATAAAAAAGGAGCTGGACGACCAACACTGTGTACAAATGAAGTTGTAGAGGAGGTCAAACAACGGATGGAAAACAATCCATCGACTTCATTAAGACATCTCTCTCAAGAAGTTGGCTTGTCTTTAGGTACCTGTCATAAGATTGTAAAGAAGAAACTCCAATTGTTCCCTTATAAAATGCAAGCATATCATGAATTTTTGCCACCAGATTTTAACAGACGTCTTACATACTGCAGATGGTTTCACGAACATCTCAATGATGAGAACTCGCTAGACTTAACATTCTTCTCAGATGAGGCTTGGTTTCATCTTTCCGGTAGAGATTTTGCAGTAATCAAACAGTACTGACTAACTTTACCGTTATGTTTTTGTAGGTTATGTCAATTCTTAAAATATGCGACTTTGGAGTGGTGAAAATCCACATATTTTTCGTGAAACACCCCTACATCCCATTAAAATTGGTGTGTGGGTAGCAATGTCTCGTAGAACAAAGATACTGAAACAATATCTTAACTGCCTTTGTTGAACAATTACATGATGACGAACTCCAAAACGGATACTTCCAACATGATGGCTCTACATCACACACAACAGAAGCTAATCTTAATTTTTTACGTCAGTTCTTTGATGACAGAATAATAAGTTTACATTCAGTTCCGGAGTACCCACCGAGATCACCAGATTTAACTTCTCTAGATTATTTTTTATTCGGCTATCTAAAAAACACAATTTTTAAAAATCCCATCAATACCATACAGGATCTTAAAGACCGAATTACTGAAGAGTGTTTGTAACAATATAAAAACACGTGTAAATCTGTGTCTTCAAAATAACGGAGAACATTTTCAACAATTTTGAAATTTTTTGAGATTATACTGTTTCACAAATCTGCAAATTTTACTTTATTTGTTTTATGGTTAAACAAACTAAAACTTAAAAAAACACCTGATTATTATGCAACCAATAATACACGACTACAGACAATACGCAAGCGCACTGCGGAGGTCACACCAATATCTTCGTGTAAACTAATCGACATACGTTTCAAATTTCATAGCAAGTAGCAAGAGTAGATCTAAATAAATAATGAACGGTCTGTATATTAAACTAATTACCAATATAGGCAACATAATAATCCAAAATCCCTAGAAATGCATTCAAAACTATTTCTATCTTTGTTTCACTCATGCGTGTATATAGCTATCTCTTTTAATTTGAACCCGTCTAGTGATTTCCATTGGCGTTACCCGTAATATCAAGTGATCCTAAAATACACGCGTTAGAGGAAGGTGGGAATAGAGTGAAAGTAGAAGAGCTTAGGGGAGGGTAAGGTAGGGGAGAGTAGGTTAGAGGACGGTAGAAGTTGGAAAAAAAAAGGGAGCAAAAATTTTGAATTTTTTTTTCTTACCTCTTTTAATAAAGGGTATTTCTTTTAAATTTTAGATATGAGACTTTATAAAGTACCCCTATAAAAAAAACCGCATGATTCTAGCTTAATTTAAAGATTTTCAAAATTTTCGGTAACTTTGGGGGCGGCTGCGAACAGCAGGAGAGGTGGTAGAAAGCAACTAGTATTTTTTGTCTTTATTTGACGTTTATGTTGTAACGAAGCGTTCTAATAATTCCTAATAATTCAGTAAACTAAACCAGATAACGCCCAGCAGCTGATTCGGACCGCGTGACCGCGACGTCATACGCATACGTCAGGCCAGTAGTGGTGGTATAATTCCCACCACACCGAGAACCACCACCAAAGCTTCGCTACGATACTCCTCCCATACCCCTCGCCTACAAACGAAGCCTATATATTGCACCTACCGCCTCCGATACTTTGATACTTGCGGGAGCATTATCCTCGTAAGTAGCCACCCCCAGACCCGTCCACCCCTGGAGCATTATCCTAGGGGCTTCCTCTCCGATACCGCTACCCACGGAGCATTATCCCGTTGGTAGAGTCCTCTCCGACCCTCCATTACAAGTGCGAGCCACCGAAGCCGACACGTCAAGGAGTCGAGGACGAGAAGCCGACGACAAGGAGTCGATGACGAGGGACCGCCGAGAACGAGACCGTATACATATTGTTTAGAAGATTTGTTTTAATTTGAGAAGTATTATTTTATTTTTATTATTTGTACATAGTTATTATTGTAAATAAAACCCCATCAAAGCCGCTCTTCTCTCTCTCTACGATACCCAGAACCCGACACGGAAACAACCGTTACAATGTCTATAAGTTAAAATAAAAAAAATTAAAAATCTGAAAATTTTTTCATCTCAAAGTCCTAAATTTTGGGGGGTGCAAAATTTTTTTTTTTTTAATTTTTGGTTCAAAAATTTTGATAATAGGAGCATAGGAGATATAAAATATAGATTTCTTAGAAATTTTTGTCTTTTACAGAATCCTTATGCGACATCTACTTACTGAGATCTATAGACGTTTAATGGGCACTTTGTAGCGAAAACTTTTTTATTTATAATTCAAAAAATCTGAAATTTGGGAAATACAAAATATAGATTTTTTAAATTCTTTTGGTTTTACCAGAATGTCTTTACGGCTTTTAGTTACCGAGATTTATAGACGTTTAGTGGGGAGTTTGTGGAGCCTAAACGGTAATGCGTATGCACAAATTTTTTTTTAGTAATAAACTTAAGACATGTCCGGCATTTTATTTGAGAGTCTCCGTTTTTCCATTTAAATTTTAGAAGTAAAAAAAATATTAAAGTTAAAAAATGTGATTTTTTCAAATTTCAACCCCATTTTGAAAGGGAGGGAGTAAATTTAAAAAAACGAAATTGTCAAATTCGTAATGCCCGGTTTAAAATACGTAAGAATAAGTGTCTCCTTTTTGTCGTTTGCCATCTCACGTTCTCTATTATTCAAAAGAGATGACAGTTCCCTCAGATGTTTCTGGCAGAGGTAACTGTCATAAATCAAGATCCATCCTTACGGTAATTATTCCTTGTCTATAGTGTACAATGGGGCTACCGTTCGGTTTATAGAAGGGTCTTAAAAAGTCGGCCCACTTAAAGATACAAAAACTGTACAACAAAAATCTCTTTTCGACATTGAAAGTATACGTAAAGTGTCTTTCTGAGCGACACTAGCAGTAGCACTTCCTGAGGATGTTCTGAAAGTTGTAAAGAAGCGTTTTCATATTTACCGACAAGAAAAGACTGATACCGGATCGCGACGTCATCCGAATACGTCATGCCACTTCCAATGCTATGACGTACGCTTTCCACTACCGACAGCTCTCGACCAACGCCTCCCTACTCATTTCCTCTTGTTATATTTTGCACATTGCCGCAACCAGAACTTTACTTATCGCCGCATTAACCTCGTCATTTCCCCAGACCCTGTCATTCACTGGTGCATCAACCCAGTGGATTCCTCCTTCCTGAAACCGCTACCCACGGTGCATTAATCCTACCACTCCTCCTTAACAAGTGCTCGCGGCGCATTAACCCACGAGACACTTAGACTGACCGACATGTGGAAGACCAGCTGCCGAAGACGACTGGGACGGAGTGTCGACTTCAGCAGTGTCACCGTTTTATCGAGAGAGGATTTAGTTGTTTGTTATTAAAAACTATATTAAGTAAAACCTCATTATAGCTATGTCTTTCCCTCTCTTTACGTCACCCAGAACCCCCGCAAAGAAAAAATCATTACAAAGTCTCAGTAACCGATTAAGCTGGTATACGAGGTCGATCACAATTTCCATCGAAAACTTCTCTGCGGAGTCGTAAGTTTCTCGCGGTTGTAGAAACTTCTACAAAATTAATTAATTTATAGAGACCCTATTTAAAGAAATTTGCAATGTGTAAAACCGGAATCCAAAAATTTGGTTTAAATAAAAACAAACAATAATCGATATTTGAAAGTAGTACCTGCTGAGACGGCTTTACAAATGTTTCAGGTAATACTTGTTGCAATAAAATGAATTTGTGAAAACCTATTAATCTATCTATACGAAAGCAGTCATCAGCTATAAGTGAAAGTTTTTACAACGCAGGGTGTGTGAGGGTTGGGTTATAAAAGATGACAACTTTAGTTACTTTTATTTGTTATTGAACCCTGGCATCAACGGGCAAGGTGCTTTTTCCTCCGCGAGCTTGCTAGCTTCGAGTTTCAATAAAAGCGAAATTATGAACAAAAATATATTATTTATTTATTTCAAAAAATTTACAAATTTTAATATCTACTGTTCTTCAAGAACAAGCAGTCGCAGAATAAAATTTTTTAATTTTTCGTGAAAACGAAAATTATTTGCGATACTACTATTATTGCGATATTACATGTGGTGCCTTTTCACATGTAATCTTAAAGCTGAATTTGTTTTGCTCTTGTAGGAACACTGCTTACATTGAAACCATTGTATTTCCTCTACGGTTGTATGACGTGCAATAATATGTGTTTTAAAATTATGCTTGTTGTTCGATTTGTATTCACAATGACCGCAGTAAAATAGCCATTTTTCATCTTTTTTTAACATGTGTTGCCTTTTCACATGTCTTCTTAAATTTGCTTTTGTTTTGTTCTTGTAGGTACAGTGCTCACAATGAAACAAATGTATTTCCTCCGAGGTTGAATGGTGTAGCATAATGTGCACTTTTAAATCTCCGCTATGTATGGTTTTATAATTGCATGTTTTACATTTATATTTTAGCACATTTTCTTTTGGTGTGTGCTTTGTCCGAATATGTCTTTGAAGATTACTCTTCATTTTTGCTTTGTATTCACAATGATTGCAATAATTTAACGAAACTTCCTTCTTTGATTTATGTCGATTCATTATATGAAATATTAAATTTGATTTTGTTTTTCCCTTGTAATCACACTTATCACATTTGTACCATTTAATTTTTTCAGCTGCTGTGTGCTTTACCAAAATATGTTTCTCAAGACTTGCTTTTGCCTTGGATTTGAATTCACAGTGATTGCAATAATATAACAAAACTTCGTTGTCTGATTTATGTCGATATATTACATGTTGTGTTAAATTTTGTTTTGTTTTTCCTTTGTAGTCACACTTATCACATTTGTACCATTTAATATTTTCTGGAGCTGTATGCTTTACCATAATATGTCTCTCAAGATGTGCTTTTCTCTTGAATGTAAATTCACAGTGATTGCAACAAAATAATGAAACTTCGCACTCTGAATTATGTAGACTGTTTATATGATTTGTTATATCATTTTTCACTTTTCCTTTGAAATTACATCTATTACATTTGTACCACTTGATATCTTCTGGTGCTGTATGTTTTCTTATTAAATGATTTCTCAAGTTGCTAGCATATTTTGTTTGATGTAAACAATACGGACATTGTTTTTTAGTATTAGACTGTTTCCTCTTAGGATTGTCCTGACATCTTAAATTATGTTTGAGCGAAACTAATAATGAAAATGTTGAAAAATTGCAATATTGGCATAGATAACACTTTCCACAATCAGATATAAATGGACTTCTCTTGTTTTTTGTGTGGACTTTTTGAAAATGATCCCACAGAAGAATTTGAATATTTGTTTTGAAGTTGCACTGTTTGCAATGATATTTTATATTATCTAAGCTACTCTTTTCACAATCCATTTTATTCGAAAGTTTTATAATAAAACAATTACTGCTTTTTTTAAATTTTTATAGCAACCTTTTGTCCTGTTATTTTGTTTATGTCCAGAGTAGCTGAAACATAATTTTGAAAAATAAATATTTTAAAAAGTGGGCTATAAATTCTCTAACCTATTAAAAATAGTACTATCCAACTAGGAAATCAACAAATTTCTATTCGTTTACTTAACCTAAAAATGTATAAAAATTTAACACTCGACCAATAAATAAATATTATGTAGATCATACTTGCAATAAATCCAAATAATTTGATTATTCTTATAGAATTTGAAAAACAACTTTTATTTTATTTTTATGGCAGTTTATGGCATAGGCATTCCAGAGGTGGCAGGCACTTTATATTTTTACTAATAAACGAATAAACCGTTAGTTTGATATCACAACACCACTAGCGCTGGATACCAAATTTATACAGCCATTGAATAATAAACTTACACCACCTAATTACACTGCTCCAATAAATTAACGCACCACTTGAATTTTTTGGAAAATTGAAACATGTATTCAACCAATTGGTACAAAATTAAGAAAAATTTAACAAAACCATTTGTTTAAAGTAAATTAATATCTAATGTGTCTAAATATAGAAAAACGAACCGAAAACAAAATTTTATTAAAGTTACGCCGTTATAAAAGTTACAGAAAACATCTTAATATCGCGTATTTCCACTTCTACTTTGAATAACCGCTGTACATCATCGTTCCATACTCAAAATTAACGAACTTATGTCTTTTTGATTTAAGTTATTTCAAATTTCATTTAGTTGAGGACCTACCTCTTGAAGATGGACAGGAGGATGTGGAAGATTTTTTAAACGTTTCCCGAGAATGTCCCAAACATGCTCAATAGGATTCAGGTCAGGGCTTCGAGCTGGCCAATCCAAAACATTGATTTCTGCCTCATTCAAGTAATCTTTAACAATTCGGGCAGTGTGGGGTTTTGCGTTATCTTGCATTAACAAAAAATTTGGACCAATATAAGGGGCATATGGTACGACATGCTCTTCAAGAATGTCTGTTATGTAACGGTCCGCATTTATAGAGCCATTATTTACAACCACTAACTCCGTGCGAGCTTGTAAGGAAATACCACCCCAAACCATTACTGAGCCTCCACCAAACAATGTGGTATTCTGAATGTTATACTGTGCGTACCGCTCATTTGGTCTACGATACACACGAACACGTCTATCGCAATTGTAAAGGCAAAATTTTGACTCATCCGTAAAAAGAACAGACTCCCAATCCTCTCTTTGCCAATTTATGTGCTCTCTAGCAAATTCTAATCGGGCTCTGCGGTGTTCTGCAGTCAATGCAGGACCACGAGCAGGAATATGGGGTGTTAAATTATCTTCCTTAAGTCTTTTTCTAACAGTTTCTGATTTGAATTCCTTCTACGTGACGGAACTCAGTTTGTAGCTTCCTGGCGGTTACAAAGCGTTCCCTTAGCGCAGTTATTCTTAAAAATCTATCCTGGATAGAAGTGGTTTTCCTTTTTCTTCCTTGCCCAGGTCTTCTGAGTTGACTTCCTGTCTCTCTGTACCTTTGTATCATACGCGAAACTGACGTATGAGATACACCAAACCTTTCACCAATTCTTCTGTAGCTCCATCCTTCCTCCAACAAAACCACAGCTTGGGCACATTCTTTTCGAGTCAAATTCCTCATAATGTTTTTATTATTGTTTCAAATGATAAAAACTATCCACAGAGCGGCAAATTCAAATAACAATAAAACGAAATTACAAATTAACACAATTTAAAAATGAAAATTATTTTAAAATTTCTGCTTAAAAAACTATTAAACTCAAATTTCTGACTTTAATGTCAAAACTTTTATTCCATGGGTAACTAGATTATAGCTTGATTAAACCTTCTCAACCAAAGTTGTCAAATGTACATAGTTTTAATTTTTTTACTTTATTTTCAAGTGGTGCGTTAATTTCTTGGAGCAGTGTAGTTATTCTATTCACAATTACCATATAATTGAAGTTTTATCCACACTTACAAACCGTATAAAATAACACTTTATCCACTAGTGGAATAATAAAAAAATACAATCTTAAATCAATCGCATTCTATTTATTATTAATATTGACATTAACATTAATAGACATTTCGTTTTTTGTTTTATCATATTTCACTTCGTTTTTCGTTTCCATTAATAAGAATATTGTAGTTGTTATCGGTTCCAGAACGAATAGTAGTTGTAGGAACAATGAACGTCTCCTCTAGTAAGGAACGACTAGTACCAGAAGAACCTTGGATTTTCCTTGCGATATCAAGCTTATTAGATAAAGAATCTTCAATATAAGTTTCTGCTACGGCGGAGCTCCTCCACCCACTCCTCCTCTTTTAATTGTTGTAAGATTAGCACCTCCATTGGCAAGTAAAGTTGTTGAAGTACGCCTCATACAATGGCCGGTATAATCTTCTGCGTTCCCCAGATTTAAAAACGAAGCAATTTTAGAAAGAACTTTCGATAAAGTGTAAATTCCAACAGGTTGCGATTTACATTTTTGATTAGCGTATCGTAAAAATAATCTCTCAATGGATAACTTCTTCGGACGTAAGGACATGTATTTCCTACACTTCTCCATAGTGTTGATAGAGAATCCTTTTTCTATAATTGTGAATTTTCGTAAAACGCCTGTTTTGGTATCTGGTATCGAAACAATGCGCCCCTTACTTCTACATCACTGATTTTCAAATTTGTCAGCTCACAGCATCGATAGCCACCAGACACCACCATTATTAGTGCAACCTAAAATATTCCAAAATTTATTATCTATAATGTCTATGTAATGACAGAGATTATTTTGGTCATCAAATATTCTCTATTGCAAGCCCTTGTCAAAAACTCTTCCACGTGTGCTCTTTCTAATACCGCAGCTTTCTTCGGCCTGTATCCTCTTGACTGATTCTTCAGATGAGCTTACTATATTTTCCAATGTCTATGTTTTTATAGACCTTTATAGCGGCCTTCAGCATGGAGTACCTACTTCGACCACATGGATGAAATTGCATACCTCTTTTTCAAATTTAAGAAATACGATAGCAGAACTTCCTCATTTATTGTCATTACCCTCCGTTCTTCTTTCCATTTATTAAATTCTGAAAATACTTTTTCATAATGTTCTTTGAACTTCGCAGGCAATAACTGGCGAGTCGCTTCTTCAGTTTTCTCAAGAATTGTCTCAGGAACAATATCACTTTCTTCCATTTTCACCAACTTGCACAGCGTTTTGTACAAATGGAGTCGATAAACAATCGAAAATAAATAGCAACGATTCACTACCTCCCATGTTTTTTTAGTTAATTTCAATGATTTTTGAGGTGACATCCGCTGTCAGAGTGTAATGTCAAATCATTTTTTGATAACATGAGACGAAATTTTGGCGATTCTAATTTTAAATCGCTGTAATTGTAGATAAAACGTTATATTGGATTCGTGTTTTAGACGTGTTTTATCCACTTAAGAGTATTAAACGCTCGACTGACGACTGCGTCTCGCGCTTAAACATTCGTGCGTAGATAAAACGCTGTCTAAAACACTTATACAATAGATATAACTATTAAATATTGTAAAAAAAGGTCGAAAACAAAAAAAATTACAGGATAACGGATTATTAAGTGTCAAATTTATGTTAATTCTTTCTAAAAAAAACACACTTTTTAAGCGGTTAAATTTTTTTTTGTCTATTTTCCAAATAGCAACCATTTGTATATTTATTTTACCTTCAGATCGATCAACAACTATTTTGGTAAGAATAACGATTTTTTCCGTTTTTAGAACACATTTTTATTTTTTTACGTTTTTAATTTATTTTTCACAAAAGTGGAAAGAATTTTTACCTCACGTTGCTCAATACAAAGAGAAAGCTTCTTCAAAGGTACTTCAGCCGCTCACATAGAGAGGCTATTGTAGTAACAAATAATGGAAACAACTGCTTTTATTTTCGGAAAAACTTGAACAAAAAGAAGAAAAACGAGTACTCAATAAAAAAGAAAAACAACAAAAAATCCTCGAAAAAACGGTAAAACAAAGACTCGAAAACGATAAAAAATATAAGAAAATTCTGGGAGATCTCGGAGAACTACTTTTAAAAAGAAAATAAAAACAAAAAAAATCTAAAAATGTAAGAAACAATTCTGGAAGAACAAAAAAAGCTTGAGAAACAGCGTTTGGAAAAAAAATATGACGGATGACAACTAAAAGAAAAATACGAGAAACGACGATAGAAAAAAAACAACAGCAAAACAAGGTTCTAGAAGAATAAAAAACAACTCTAAAGAAGCTTAAAAATAACGATTAAAAAGAAAAAAGATGCTGGAAAAAAAGTATAAAAGAATTAGAAGAAATAACGAAAAACTACAACTAGAAATAAAAAAAGTGCAAAAGAAACTTTTAGAAATCTTTAGAAAAAGACCAACACAAAAACAGAAAACTTACTTCGGAAAAGTTGTAGAAGTTGAAGAAAATTTGAAGAATAAGCTCGATGAAACAGAAATAAGAGTCAAAGAATTATGAAACTGGAAGTAGGGCAAAACGAGAACTGAACCAGATGTCGAGGACTTAACTGTTAAGTTTTCTTTTTTTACTTGTGACGTGTGTAAAACTGTTTTTTTTTATTTCTACACAAATAAAAGAGTTATTATTAACAAATTTAGACAAATATCTAAAAAAGACTTTTTGGGCTACTGGTTTTGTCTGTTAAGCAATAAAGAATATTATTAATATACTAAAATTATTTAATAACTAATGTACTTTTACATAATGTGTTAAATATTACTGTTTTTATTTGCTTCTGGGCGTTTTTTGTATCTTCTCTAAAATTGTATGGCGTCTTTTTATATCCAATTAAATATAGTTTTGTCTGTATGTGTGTTACATGTATACAGACTGTTTCACGAGTAGTAATGAGCCAGCAAAGCTGAAAATACAACCAGCAATACAATTCCAGAGTTAACGTAGATGACATTAATTTCAAATTTTATTTGTCAAACCTGTCACCGATGAGTTTGTGCAGACAACGTTTTCCGGGTAGAGAAGAACTCTTGCTGACACCATATTCGAACGACTTGAAACTACCTTAAGAAAAAATTAACCACCTTTGAAAAAGCCAAAAGCAAGAACAGCTACTGGTCCTGTTCACATGTAAGTCAAAGAATGATTTCACAAGCAAGTTGCATTAGTTTGTCTTCAGTTAAATGAAGGATTAAATAATTTTTTATTTAATGTATTTGTAAACAAAACAAAAATAACTACGTTACCTTTGGAATTGTATTGCTGGTTGCATTTTTAGTTTCGCAGGCTTATTAGTACTCGTGAAACACCCTGCATTATTGAAAATTTTCCACTGTCGTGCTGGAAAATAACTTCTTATTTATCTTCTTTGCGGTGTACCTTTACATGGTGTGTTAATTCAGATTTTATTTTGCTTCTGTAAGTACACTGCTCACATTGAAACCCATCTATTTCTTTCGATGTTATGTGGCGTGCAATAATGTGTAATTTTAATTTTCTTCTATGTATGGTTTTATAATTGCATGCGTTACATTCATATTTTAACACATTTTCTTCTGGTGTGTGCTTTCCAAGAATGTGTGTTTTAAGACTACCCTTTGTCTTTGATTTAAATTCACAATGATCGCAATAAAACCACTTATTATTCTCTTCTTTTGGCAAGTGTTTTACTTTTATATGTTTTCTTAAATCTGCTTTCATTTTACTTCTGTGGGTACAGTAATCACATTGATACCACTGAATTTTGTCGGGATTTGTATGACATCGCATAATATGTGTTTTTAAATTTGATTTCTTTACAGTTTTATACATGCACGTGTTACATTCATATTTAAACACATTTTCTTGTGGTATGTGCTTTGTTTGAATGTGTTTTTTGACATCTACATTCCACTGATCGCTTTTATGCTTTATAAGAATGTGGTTTTTGAGATCTGTCTTCATCTTTGCTTTGTATTCACAATGATAACAGTAATATAACAGAATTTTTTTGTCTGATTTATGTCGAAATTTTACATGTTGTATTAAATTTCCTTTTATTTTTCCTTTATAGTCACACATATCACATCTATACCATTTGATTTTTTCTGGTGCTGTGTGTTTTGCCAAAATGTGTGTTTTAAGATTACCACTTGTCTTAGATTTAAATTCACAATGACTACAATAAAATAACGAAACTTCGTTCTCTGATTTATGTTGATATCTTATATGTTGTGTTAAATTTGATTTTGTTTTTCCTTTGTAATAACACTGATCACATTTGTACCATTTAATTTTTTCTGGTTCTGTGTGTTTTCTTATTACATGGTACTTCAAGTTGTAATTATGGGTTGTCTTGTATGAACAATAAGAACATTGATATGTAGCAATAATAGTAGACTGTTTCTTCTTACTATTATCATGACAATGCAAAGTATGTTTCAGCAAAATTAATAATGAAAATGTTGAAAAATTGCAATTTTCGCATAGGTAACTGTCTACACAAACCGATATAAATGGACTTCTCTGGTTTTTTGTGTGTGCTATTTGGACATGATGACACAGGAGAATTCGAATATTTGTTTTATAATTGCACTGTTCGCAATGATATATATCCAAGTTAGTCTTCACACAATCCATATTAGTTAAAAGCTTTATAATAAAATAAATATTGTTATTTTTAAAAAATAATATGAGAACCTTTTGTCCTCATAAGAATGTTGTCATAAATTTTAAACGTCCAGTTAGTGAGTAGCTGAAATATACCATTTATAAAAAATAAATATTTTAAGAAGTGGGCTCTAGATTTCCTACCCAATTAAAAAATAAAATTCCTCTTGTCCTTTCCAACTACAAAATCCACAAAATTTGTGTTGATTTACTGAACCTAAAAATGTACAAAATTTTAATATTCGGCTGATTGATGAATAAATAACATAATGTGTATATATTAGGGTGGGCCAAAAAAATCGAATATTTTTTTTAACTTCCGACACTGAAAAATTGGTATTTTTTAAATGCTTTTTAACGGTGAGCTCTTAAGTTTAATAGGAAAAACCCCCTCATCTCAGTTTTCTATTTTTTCTTTAGTTCTATTTGGAAAAATCCATATCTCGTCACTACTTAATTGTAGGAAAAAAAAATATTAACATTTTTTGTAGAAAATTAAACTTTCTAAAAAAGATATCTTACAATTTTTTTATAGCTATTAGCGTTTAGAAGATATCAGAGGTCAAAATTTGAAGAATTTAACCAAAATTTCTTTTTTATTTCTAAATGTTATAACTCGTAGATAAATAAATATTAGAAATGCAAAATATATAGTTTTATAGAAAATTTAACGCTCTACAAAAAAGGTCTCTTGTGGTTAATCGATTACTCTAATCATTTAGAAGATATTAGCATTTTAAAAACCAGAATTTGAAACTAAATCCTCAATTTTTTTTAAATGGTTGGAGTAATTAATTAACAACAAAAAAATTTTTTGTAGAGCTTTTTATTTCCTACAAAACTGTATGTTGCGCATTTTTAAATATTTATTTGTCTACGAGTTATAAAATTTAAAAGTAAAAAATTTTTTTTGTTAAATTCTTCAAACTTTGACCTCCGATATCTTCTAAATGGTAAGAGATATAAAAAAATTGTAAGATACCTTTTTTAGAGCGTTTAATTCTCTACAAAAAATGTAAATAAATTTTTTCTGTACGATCAACTAGTGACGAGATATGGATTTTGCCAAATAGAACTAAAGAAAAAATAGAAAACTGAGATGAGGGAGTCCTTCCTCTTAAACTTAAGAGCTTACCTTTAAAAAGCATTTTTTAAAGGTGCCTAAGAATTAATTTTTCAGTGTCGGAAATTAAAAAAACATATTTGATTTTTTTGACTCACCCTAGTATATAATACATCATACCTTCTACAAATTCATTTTTTTTTTGTAAAATTTATTATAGAACACAAAACATGGACGCATAAAAGTCGGTAAAGTGACATCACATAAAACTCATCTATATTTATACACACCGGATTTAATTTGTGGATACAATAGAGAAGCTACTGATAAGAATAATAAAGAGCGACAATGGAACGTACAAAAATAGCCTAAATTTTCACGATATTCACACTTGGATTTTCACTAAAGCGGGGTTAGTTTCTCTTTGTAGAGTCTACCTACCGCCCAATGTCACCATGTTTAATTTTATTCAAAATGGCGTCGTTTTACCAACCTATGATATTTTGACGTTTTAAGAACAAGACCCTAAAATTTGTGTTTGATATGTAAAATACGAGAGTATTTTAAGAGTTGCATATAACAAAGAAATTTTGGACGATTTCATTAAAAAATAATTTACTTTTTTTTAGAAAATGACCTTACTCTACTACTACATAGTACGGGAAAAAATTGTAGCTGATATTAGTAATTATACATAAACTTCCTTAATACTAATATTACTTAAAACTTTTAAAAATATTCGTACTAAAACTGCTTGTTTTGAAGTAAATGAGAAAGAAAAAATCGTTGTTTTTGTAATTAATTATACAACACTTTTATTAAAACAACGATTGTAATTTTTTACAGAAGACGACTACCACTAAAAGTATCGATACGGGCTGGAAAAAGTATCGATACTTACAGAAGGTATCGATACCTGCTCATGTATCGTACACCGATACCGACTGCAATCAGGTATCGAAATATCGATACTTCCGATACCTCGGTACCTCCGATACCTCGATACTTCCGATATCTCCGATACGTCGATACCTGCGATACCTCCGATACCTCAATACTTGCGATACCTCGACACTTACGATATCTCGATACCTCGATACTTCCCGATACTTCGATACCTCCGATACCTCAATACTTCCCGACACCTCGATACCCCCGATACCTTGATACCTCCGATACTTAAAAACAGGTATCGACCAGCCCTAGTATACAACATTTTTATTAAACTTTCTAAAAAAAATTTAATTAATAATTAATATTTATGTAATATTTTAATAATTCGTTATATTAACTTTAAAATTAGGATATTCAAAATTGTCAAAAAGCGAAATTAATAATTATCTTGATTTTAAGTACAAGAAAATAGAAAATGTTTTCTTTTTTAAATTCAGTTACGAAAATAACTACTTTAACATGTTATTTCAATTGTCAAATGTTCGTTATTATAAAACTAGTGATAAAAAGAATCTGATTTCATTTATATGAATAAATTTGTTTTAAAATAATTGCTTTTGACAACTCAATTAAAAAAAAATCTTGTATAAAACACGTTGCAAAATGGCTTATAATTTTTTCATAGATGCTGGACCACTCGTTATTTACGTCTAGTGCAAAAATCCCCCTATTTATTTGTTGCATAAATAGCTATTCCTCTTATATTTTGTTTTACGTATACTGTAACGTGTGCTGTAACGAAGTGTTATATAATAATTATTATTTAGAAGATTTTAGTAGACAAGCAAGATAACGCCGAGCGGCTGATATCGGACCGCGTGACCGCGACGTCATTCGTATACGTCATGGGAGCTCTTTTCATGCTCTACTCCCGCCACGTATACTTCCCACCAACGCTTCGCTACATTACTCATCGCTAGTTCCCCTCGCCTACAAACGGAGGGTATAAATACCACCTAGCCGCCGCCAACATTTCATACCTACAGGTGCATCAACCCTGTAAGTAGCCACCCTCAGACCCGTCCTCCCCTGGAGCATTAACCTAGGGGCTTCCTCTCCAATACCGTTACCCACGGTGCATTAACCCGTTGGTAGAATCCTCTCCGAAACCGCTACCCACGGCGCATCAACCCGTTGGTAGAATCCTACCTCCCCTCCACCACAAGTGCGAGCCACCGAAGCCGACATCTGGAGGAACCGTCGACGAGGAGTCGAGGACGCGGGACCGCCGAGGGCGAGGGGGTTTTCCTCGAAGGTAGTAAAAAAATAAGAACATTTTTATATTTGTTCTTACTTGAAATAATATAAAAGCTTCCCCTTAAAATTGGCTTTGATACATAGTATGTCTTAATAATTTAAAAATGGCTTTAATTATTCTAGTATTTATAGTAATTTACGATTTAGACCAATAAGTAACTAACTCGCGGAATTTTGATAAAAACACACGGCTTCTCTAAAATGTTTCTGTGTATGTAATTGATAGGGAATTGAATTTGCATGTTAATGTTTAATTTATGGTAAATTTATGGAAACTGTTTTGATAATTAAAAGGAAATTTACTGAAAATATATCGGAAAGTTGTGCTTTTAATACTTAAACAGAAATTTTAAAATTGACTTTTGTCTTAAACAGTAGGTATCTTAAAGATCTTAGACTGCACTCCTTTACCATAAAAGCATTTAATTCCCGATTTCTATTCGCAAGAAAAGCCTATGTTCAAATAAATTTTATTCTTTGCTGTTGGGTAACCGCTTAAGGTCATATTAACAATCCTTAAATCTTATATCAGAAACATTTATTTCTCTTAAATAACCCAACACAATAGAAAGAATAGTAAGAACTCACAATCATCCTATTATAAAGACGGAGATAACCCGGGAAGCAAAAAATAGCATATTTTCATCTTTTTTTTGACATGTGTTTCCTTTTCACATGTATTTTTAAATTTGCTTTTGTTTTGCTCTTGTAGGAACAGTGTTCACATTGAAACCATTCTATTTCCTCCATTGGTGTGTGGCGTGCAATAATGTGTGTTTTAAGATTTCTCTTTTCCTTTGATTTGTATTCACAATGATCGCAATAAAATAGCATCTTTTCATTGTTTTTTGCCATGTGTTGCCTTTTCACATGTGCTGTTAAACCTGTTTTTCTTTTGCTCTTGTACGAACAGTGCTCACATTGAAACCATTGTATTTCCTCTAAGCTTGTGTGACGTGCAATAATGTGTGTTTTAAGACTATCCTTTCTCTTTGATTTGTATTCACAAAGATCACAGTAAAATAGCATTTTTTCATCATTTTCTGACATGTGTTCCACTTTAACATGTGTTGTTAAACCTGTTTTTGTTTTGCTCTTGTAGGAACAATGCTCACATTGAAACCATTCGATTTCATCAAGATCTGTATGACGTCGAAGAATGTGTGTTTTTAAGGTATCTTTACGTGGTGTTTTGTATTTGCATGTGTTACATTCATAATTTAAAACATTTTCTTGTGGTGTGTGCTTTGTTAGAATGTGTAATTTTAGATTACATTTTATATTTGACTTGTAATCACAGTGATAGCAATAATAAAACAAAATCTCGTTGACTGGTTTATGTCGATTCTTTACATGCTTTATTAAATATGTTTTTATTTTTCCTTTGTAGTCACACTTATCACATCTGTACCATTTGATATCTTCTGGTGCTGTATGTTTTCTTATTATATGATTTCTTAAATAGCCACTTTTATTTGTTTGATATAAACAATACGGACATTGATTTTTAGCAATAGTAGACTGTTTCTTCTTCGTATTGTTCTGACATCTTAAATTATGTTTTAGCAAAACTAATAAAGAAAATGTTGAAAAATTGCAATATTCGCATGGGTAACTGTCTGTACAAACAGATATAGATATACTTCTCTCGTTTTTTGTGTGAGCTTTTTGAAAATGATACCAAAATGAAATCAGAATATTTGTTTTGAAGTTGCACTCTTTGCAATCATATTTCTCTAAGCTACTCTTCACACAATCCATTGTATTCGAAAGTTTTACAATAAAAGAATTATTATTGTTTTTTAAAATTATTATGACGACTTTTTCTCTTGTTATTGTGAATACCTAGCTGAAACATACAATTTATAAAAAATAAATATTTTGAAAAGTGGGCTCTAAATTTCTTACTCCAATTAAAAATAGATGTTCTCTTCAACTAGAAAATCACCAAAATTTTTGTTGTATTAGTGTATTACTCAGCCTAAAAATGTGTAAAAATTTTATATTCGGCCAATCGATATAAATAAATAATATGCAAATCATACTTGTTATAAATCCAAATAAATTTCGTTATTTTTATAGAATTTGATAACTTTACGTGGCAATGTTTACAATTTAAGGGATATAGGTATGCACCACAGAACGTATGCACTTCGTTTAGGCATTCTATTTATTGATAGTTGTCTCATTAGGCCAAATGTACGCTACATCGAAAAAATGGCGGAAATGGCGTGTAAAATGCAAAATGTGAGTTTATTCCATTTTATGCTCCGGGTCAGCTTCTGGACTTGGGTTCCATCAAATTAAAATCCTATTCTTTTTTAAAACGTTTATTCAATATAAATAAAGAACAGTCCTATAAAATATAAATAAACAAGAAAAGATTAATGACTCCGGGTGGCTAAAACAACTAGTAGCTCCGAGTCTACATAACAAGTACAAAATAATATCTCCGGTTTTCTAAATACACAAACACGAACAATAATTACGCGTTTCTAAGAACAGGAACAATAATTTAATAACTCCGGGCAAAACAAATTACTTAATTCCAAGCAAAAAAAATAGGTATCTTAAAAATCTTAGACTGCATTCCTTTACCCCAAAAGCATTTGATTCCCGATTTCTATTAGCAGGAAAAGGCTATGTTCAAATAAATTTTATTCTTTGCTGGTGGATAACCGCTTAAGGTCATATTAACAATCCTTAAATCTTATATCAGAAAAATTTATTTCTCTTAAATAACCCAACACAATAGAAAGGATAGTAAAAACTCATGATTATCCTATTATAAAGACGGAGATAACTCGGGAAGCAAAAAATAGCATATTTTCATCATTTTTTTGACATGTGTTTCCTTTTCACATGTATTTTTAAATTTGCTTTTGTTTTGCTCTTGAAGGAACAGTGCTCACATTGAAACCATTCTATTTCCTCCGTTGGTGTGTGGCGTGTAATAATGTGTGTTTTAAGATTTCTCTTTTCCTTTGATTTGTATTCACAACAATCGCAGTAAAATAGCATCTTCTCATCGTTTTTTGACATGTGTTGTCTTTTCACATGTGCTGTTAAACCTGTTTTTCTTTTGCTCTTGTAGAAACAGTGCTCACATTGAAACCATTGTATTTCCTCTAAGCTTGTGTGACGTTCAATAATGTGTGTTTTAAGATTATGCTTAAAGTGTGATTTGTAATCACAATGATCGCAGTAAAATAGCATCTTTTCATCATTTTCTGACATGTGTTTCACTTTTACATGTCTTGTTAAAGTTGATTTTGTTTTGCTTTTGTAGGAACAGTACTCACATTGAAACCGTTGTATTTGACCACTGAAAGACATGTGATTCACTTTCACATGTCTTGTTAAAGCTGATTTTGTTTTGCTCTTGTAGGAACAGTGCTCACATTGAAACCATTCTATGTCATCAAGATCTGTATGACGTCGAAGAATGTGTATTTTTAAGGTTTCTTTACGTGGTGTTTTGTACTTGCATGTATTACATTCATATTTTAAGACATTTTCTTGTGGTGTGTGCTTTGTTAGAATGTGTAATTTTAGATTACATTTTATATTTGATTTGTAATCACAGTGATAGCAATAATAAAACAAAATCTCGTTGACTGGTTTATGTCGATTCTTTACATGCTTTATTAAATATGTTTTTGTTTTTCCTTTGTAGTTACACTTATCACATTTGTACCATTTGATATCTTCTGGTGCTGTATGTTTTCTTATTATATGATTTCTTAAATAGCCAGTTTTATTTGTTTGAAATAAACAATATGGACATTGATTTTTAGCAATAGTAAACTGTTTCTTCATAGAATTGTCCTGATATCTTAAATTATGTTTGAGCAAAATTAATAATGAAAATGTTGAAAAATTGCAATATTCGCATAGGTAACACTTTCCACAATCAGATATAAATGGACTTCTCTCGTTTTTTGTGTGAGCTTTTTGAAAATGATCCCAAAAGAAAATTTGAATATCTGTTCTGAAGTTGCACTCTTTGCAATGATATACCATATCTAAACTACTCTTTTCACAATCCATTTTATTCAAAAGTTTTATAATAAAAGAGTTAATATTGTTTTTTTAAATTATTATGACGACTTTTTCTCTTGTTATTGTCAGTAGCTGTAACATACAATTTATAAAAAATAAATATTTTGAAAAGTGGGCTCTAAATTTCTTACCCCAATTAAAAACAGATCTCCTCTTGTCCTCTTCAATCGATGTAAATAAATAATGTTTACAATTTAAAGCATATAGGTATGCACTTCAGGTTCAGGCACTTTATATATCATAGTTGTCCCATAATACACCCTTAGTTTGACATCACAAAACACTAGTAGCACCACAACAGAGACAAGTAAAGTGTCATGCGCATTGCCGTCTGTTGTACCTCATCGACATTCCAATTTTGACTTCTCATTAGACCAAATGTACGCTACGTCGAAAAAATGGCGGAAATAGCGTGATTGCCAACCTCAAATATTTGAGGCTCTTAAAAATTGTGAGTTGGAAAAGTCCGAATTTTGATGCAAATTTTTTTCAAGGCGGTTCAATTTGAAGAACAGGACGTTTCAGGATTTTACTAAAAATATGTTTATCACATCGTTTTTCAATCTTGCTTCAGCTATGCCAAATTAATTAATAGTATGTCAAAAAAATTGAGTTAGCATTTCTCCGAACCTATTTAAATAAATAAAAATTTTAACTAAATTAATTAATTCTTATTATACAGACTGGTCCAACGAAAAGTATGCATCTAGCGTTACCTTTGTGAAATTTAAAGCAGAAATACTCGGACACAATTTTTTTTTTGAAGGAAGACACATTTTAAGAATATTTTGCAACCCATATCTTTAACCTCCTGACAAATGTGAATCACACTCCTAAAATTTTAATTGAAATGTGGGGTCAAGTGACATCATTTTAAAGAGCACAAAATTATTTTTATAAAGTATCCTATTTGTCGTACTGTATAAAAAAAAATTAAAAAATGGTTTATTCAGTTACAATTAATGAGCGGAATCAAATATTTTCTTTGGTGGAGAGCACGACGAGCCATTGATAAATGTTCTAGCGAGCATACTTAGCTCACAGACACCGAATGGTTAGCCAATCACAGAGAGCAAGTTTAGTATCGTGTTGTCATCGCCTTAAGCGTTTACTATTTAGATGGCGTTTTACCACGATAACTCATTACAAAGTGATGTGCCGCTCTGCTCCGAGAAAATATTTGTTTCCGCTCACTAGTTATAATACAACGAGTAGTCAAAGTTATGTCGAATATTGTTGTGGTGGTGTCAGAAATGGTCAATTCCTTGGTATGAACTACAGAGGCTAGAAAACACAGAGGCGACACACTAGTGTATCACTTTTTATTGGTTGGCACGGTCACCAATCACCATGCGCCGTCCGTGAGCTAAACTCGCTAAACACGTGCGTTTGATTATGGTTGCTCAAGTGGAGAAGGAGCTTTGATTCGAACCGATCAAGTAAATATTGTGAATACACAGTTATTAGAATCTTTAAGTAAGGCAACTTCCACGAATATTAAAAATCAAACCCAAAATTAAAAATATTATAAACAGACACATTTTGTTAAAACTTGTCGCCCTACGTCACATTTAATAACAAATCAACCATCGATATCGTGTCAGTTCTCTAATCGATCACATTTGTTACATTCATTGTAAAGATTTCATCGCATTAAAACCATTGCAACGGTTAAATGATGTAACGAAGCGTTATATAATAATTATTATTTAGAAGAATTTAGTAAACAAGCAAGATAACGTCGAGCGGCTGAAATCGGACCGCATGACCGCAATGTCATTCTTAGACGTCATATGAGCTCTGCTCATGCTCTACTCCCGCCACGTATACATCCCACCAACGCTTCGCTACGTTACTCGTCGCTAGTTCCCCTCGCCAACAAACGGAGGGTATAAATACCACCTAGCCGCCGCCAACATTACATACCTACAGGCGCATCAACCCTGTAAGTAGCCACCCCCAAACCCGTCCTCCCCTGGAGCATTAACCTAGGGGCTTCCTCTCCGATACCGCTACCCACGGAGCATTAACCCGTTGCGTTGGTAGAATCCTCACCGAAACCGCTACCCACGGCGCATCAACCCGTTGGTAGAATTCTACTTCCCCTCCACCACAAGTGCGAGCTCTAGCCTCTGTAGTGCGAGCCACCGAAGCCGACACGTGGATGACGAGGAACTAATGAACCATCGACGAGGAGTCGAGGACGAGAGACCGTCGAGGACGAGGTCGTGCACAAATTAGTATAAGATTCGTTTTGTTTTGTTCAGAAGTACCTATTATTTTTATTTTTATTTATTCTGTACACAGTTTTATACTGTAAATAAAATCCCATCAAAGCCGCTCTTCTCTCTCTCTCTACGATACCCAGAACCCGACACGGAAACAACGGTTACAATGACATAAAAAAACGCAAATTAAGTATCAATTGCTTAGGCGAAAATCATAAATTTGAGAGTTATTCATCAGGACATTGTATCAAGTGCAATAAAAGACACCACTGTTTGTTAGGTACATATCGTTAAGTATGATTCTAATGCAAATCAAGATGTTCAACGTACATCGAGAAACTGCGCGCAATTAAACAGTGAAAATAATATAACAACAGCCTTTGTTAAGGAAGTTCGGTAGTTAGTTACGCAAACTAAATCCGCTATAGGGGCGCTAGTAGTTTCAAATAGAATATTTTTGCTTGTACCGCCTACCGGTTGGACGATAGAGAGAGTCACATAAAGAACTCGACATTAATCGCGTGAAATATTAGCAACACTTAGCTGAGCGGATTCGTCCCACATTTGCGATTGTTTTGACTACCCCACTCTAAAAACTCTTTTACTTAGAATCTAAACCAAGCGAATTTCGATGAAATTGTATAAAAACATTTTAGGTATTTATTGTGCTTGCGTCTAAGGTGTGAGGTAATAATCATGCCGAAAGCCAGAAAATGCTTTTCACGATTAAGAAAGAATTCGAAACGAACTTCTCAGATTCAAAATTAAAAAAAAAAAAAAAGAATAAGACAAGCTACATATTATTTGATTATTTTTATTGTTTACATTTTTTAATCAATTAATAGAAATGAAAACAGAGAATTTATTGAAAGTGCATCAGCTACTATAACACCAGGACTTTCTGTACCTGACTATTAGCAATGTCAGCAATGAGTATATTGCTCTCACAGCTCACAGTCATTTTGTTAATTATATCCAGTGGTTAGGCGTTGGTGCAGTAATTTTTTAAAATTATTTACGTATATATATATTAGATACAGTATGTCGCATTTAAATAAAGCACCCTATATAACCTTGTTGTTGATAATTTGTTGCAAAAATTTGAGATAAGTTAATTTTCAATTAAAAAAGGCCCCCCCCCCTCCAACTTGTAAGACTAAACTCAATCTTGTCGCCCTAACCTCCTAGCCTCAGCAACCCCCATCTCAAAAATGCTAGATAGCAAGAGGAGTAGAGTGTCCCTTCAATTGAAAGGTTTTTAATTTTCTATGTATACAAATGACCGATAAGGTAACTTTTAAAGGGAAACATGTCCGTTATTTTGTTATTATTCGAGATAAGGCAAAAAATTTATTGCAGATTTTTATCATAGGTGGTGTTGTATATCAGATTAAAATTTTGCTCCAGTTTTTTGAATTACCCCATTTAAAAGACTAAAATATTTCTAAATGAAGTAATTTTTAGAGAAATAAAAAAATGTTTTGTTTTAAGTTTATGTTTAAGAGATATTAAATTCTAATTCAAATCAAAGTTTTTTAGATCAAAAAGGTTAAAATATTTGTACCTGTTTATGAGAAACGCCATTCGTTAGTAACATGCAAGCTTGGCCACTGTTTATAATTTAATAAAGTAACAATTATTAAAAATATAAATTCTTAAATTAATTCTTATTTTAGTGACTTTAAAATGCAGGAAACTTGTGTTTCTTCAAGTTAGTACTTCTTTAAATTTAAAAAGAGCAAGTACTTCTTCAAAAAGGACACACTCACCTGCACCCAGGTATTTTGTAAAATCACCGAAATACAGTTGAACCCAATTATTTCAATGAGTAATTATGATCAACATAATACATGTTACTCCATTAGCTACTGTTGCAGCAACTACAATTTGCAAAAAAACCGACGTCAGATCTTGACTGACAACTAAAAAAGCGTAAACCATCTTTTCTTGTAACTTTTGAGGTTAGTTATTGATTGTAACCGATTGATTATTTGTTAGTATAGATTGTAATCAAAAAAGATATTATTTTAATTGTGCATAAATAAAACAAAAATTAATGGTTGATTTACACACTTCTTTAAAGTCAGTGACAAAGTGTGATGTCCACTTTTTTTACCGCAAATTGTATAAAGTTTCCGTAATGTTTTAACTGCATTAGTGTAACATATTTGTAGTAGAAAATGTATAAATCTTAACAATGTTGAGTGCTACTTGCTAGCAACTTAATAAAGTGAGATTTCCATTTGTTATTTTTATGAATGGGAGAACCAATCTTTTAAACAATTGGTTATTAAAAAGAAAACAAAATTCAGGTATCTACAACGTTTTACGCACAAACTGAAAGCATAAACTTAAAACTCCAAACTTTTGTTAAATAATTCTGTGCCAGTTGATTCTCAAAAGTAACCGAGTTTTTCTATGATATTATGCTCGTGTTGCAAGACAGCGGTCATTTTAATATCTTTTCGGTCCACGGGCTTAATGTTATACATTTTTATGTATTTTTTCGTATAGTCACTACAAGGTCATAGTAGAATAACTATTACACAATATAATATTGTGCACATTGACAAAGCCGCTCTTTTTCGTCTCTAAGTGACATTTTTTATATTTACCAATAAAAAAAAACAAAATCCCATCTCTGAGTGACGTCAGACATCGTTGACAATGGACGCAATATCATTCTTTCCACCAAACTATAGGTGTAAATACATAATTTTGATTCAGTTGTTCGTAAACAAATGATGTTATCTTCGTATAAATGGAGTTGTATGTTGTATTGAAGAATAATAAAATGTTAGTATTTTTTGTTTAATAACCGACACTATTTATTAGAGCCAACCAAAAATTCAATTGGCTTATTGATGGTGATGCAGAAGATTTATCTTCTTTAGAAATAGAAGTGGACAAAGAGACAAAAGTACGTACTCTTTCGGACATAATCGTTGGAAGAAGAATTGTAGATTTAGCTCATGTACTTAGTCAGTATGAAAAAATCATAAATCATTCCCACAAATGTACTATGGGCAAAATGCAATTAGTTTATGAAAAAAGACAAGGACTTTGTTTTTTCTTGAATTTTTACTGCGATTCATGCGAAAAAAATTGTAATAACGACACATCCGTATTTTTTTTTAACGGTTTAAAATTAGATTATTGTATCAAAGCCCAAGTTTATAATAAAACAATGCACTTTGCCACTTTTATTCATATAAAACACAGAAATGCATTCACAATATTGCATTCAAATTTTCTATTCAATATTCCTATTTGCTATTTTTTCTCTTCCTATTATGTTATTATATATTGCTATAAAGTTTTATTATTAAAAATTGCATATATTGAATGTAAGATTATGTATTCAGTTTTTTTCCCATGCTCACTCTCACTCTAATTTTTAAGAAAAAGTCAGTTTTTCCCAACCTATTTATCCCAACCGTACAAAAAAGTTGACAAATTAATTAATATGAGTTACTGTAAACAGTTTCAGTAAAAATTGGATGTTTTACAGAAAAAAAAACCGATTATTATAAATTTTTGTTATTACGTTAGTTTTCAATTACCGTAATTTAATTTAATTGTAACTACTATATTTAATAAAACATTATAAACCATATATCTACCAACTATGTTTTTACTTATATTTTGTAGCTTATATTTTTAAAAGCGATGTTTCTTTTGTTTTGTAATACCCCTATAGGTAAGAATCGATGTAAAATTTGACAAGAAATAACACTAATTTTGGTTTACTCTACATAAAAGAACTTGCTCTTTTTTGGGTAAAATTTATTAGAAAATATTACGAAAATTTCTGTAATGTTTTCCTAAAAACTTTGACAATGTTTTATCAATTAATTGTACGTTTGATTAAAAAAACAAATTTTATCTTTATTCTTTACATTAAACAATGTGGTCATAATTTATTAATTTAGTTCTTTCCATTTTACATTTTCTGATTTATAATTTATAAAGAATTATAGTAGTTATTTATAATTTATAGTAGTTATTATTTATTTATTTGGTAAATATAAATACGTGTAAGATTATAAAAATAAAGAATGGAAGCTCTAAAAACCAATCCTGCAGAAAAGAATCTGTGCATTAAATCGATGTTTATAAATTCAGTTAAAGTTAAACAATATGTACCTTAGTTCTTTAGACCAATCGTAATAACTTAATTATTGGATCAGTGTACACTTTTTTATATTCATGCTACAGTTTGGTTGAGTGTAACAAAATTACAGAGTGCAAGAGTTTGGAAAATTACCTAATCACCAATTTGTAATAAAAGTTAAAAATCAGTGTTCCGTTTGTGATAAAATACATTTTGTTAAATTCTAGTATTATTGAATATAAGCTTCTAACTCCATTTTCTTTTTCCCAGAATTGTTATGTTTTGTTTTCAAAACATTTAGCAAGTAGGGCGGTCATGGCCTTGATCTAACAACAGAACAAGGCGTTACCAAATATTGGGCGGTAACCTAAAGCATTATCCACAGTTTTTCAGTTCCAATTTTGTTAATATATCTAAAAAAAATTTTTTTTTGTTACTAAATTATAAAAAATAAAGTACTAGATGCTTTAACTTACGATTTTTGTGTCATTATAAAAAAATGTGTCTTACAGGAGTAAGAGAAAAGTTCGTGTTTTACAGCAAATTTCAAGCCTTTTATTACCAAAAGTTGAAAGTTTAAAACAAAAAATTCTATGTTGAATCAGAAGATCAAATGTTTACTTTACAATTGCAAAAGCAGAATTTTATGGGTAAATGAATAATACGTGTAGGTGTGAAATAATGAAGCCTTGTTTTTTTAATAAAAAAAATTTTTACAGCTTGTTATTTAAAAAAAAATTTTTAATTATTTTTTCAACATTCTATGAACACTAATGAAGCAAACGCTTCGATTATTTTGGGAAAAAGTTGTTATTAATTTTTGGTACTGAACTCCCTTGGTTATTGATACAGGCGAAAAAATGCACCACTTACGCGCATTACTTGATAACGATTCACAATCGAATTTTATTTCGAATAACGCATGTAAAATGGATTTTCATGTAATACTTAATATTAATGTGCTTGTTATTGCTATTAATCAAAAGACAACAACTATAACCAAATCAACTAAAGTCAATATCAAATCATGTTATAACTCTTTTCATTTAAACTTAACTTTTCAAATAAACTTAACCCGATGAGTGGGAAGAGTCGCATCTGCAATTCACCAAAACCTGGTTTTGTTAGACCACTGTTACTTCTCCATACTGCAGAATACACAGCATACGTGCATCGTTTCTCACTCATCGGTGTTCAATTTTCAGTTTACAGTGTTTAAGAAAAACAGAAGTTAAAGGTTTACGTAAGAAACATAATTTTAATATTTTAAAAACCACCAAAAAACAATTTTTCTACTATTTTATTAAAAATAAAAATTCCAAATACATTTTATGATTTCCCACTTTAAAACCCTATTTTTTCTAAATTTTCTACTCGTAGGCAAATGAAATTTAGACAACTGAAAGACCACATAATTAGCAACATTCACAATTTTTTTTATAATTTTTCAACTGTTAGTTTCATTTTTATTTACAAATATAGAGCGAAGAATTTTTTTCGGTATTTCAGTTTCGGTGGTTAAAAGATTAATAAACTGTACAGCAATCGAAAGAACGGATTATTTTTCATTACATGCAATTTTTTCATAATTTTTTACGCAACGGTTTCACTTTTATTTCAGTTTTTAGAACAGATAAATTTTACAGCGAGCCCATTATGGCGAATGGGCGGAGCTTAACTCCGTGTGTCGCCTCTGTCATTTCAAGCCTCTGTAGGTCTGCCATGCTATCAAAGCCACCGCGGAAGGCGTGGTTATACCGATATATCAACGCCTTTCGGTGTAGCGCTTATAGCATGGCGGACCGACTGTTGCGCCTTGAATCGTATAAACACAAAGTTAATATTTTATTTTGTCTGGAACGTAGTTTTTTTAGTTATTTAAATTTTTATCTTATATAAAATAATGTCTATAATCTATAATAAAGCTGTTTAATAAATCAAACAAATCAGTCACAATTATAAAAGAGACACAGTTCGATAATTTAGCGCATGAGATAAACATTTTTCGCCTCTGTAATATGAACCAAGTGAAATGACCATAAAGTGATACCACCGGAAAAATATTCTACTCAACTTTGACTCGAGTTGTATTCGGAAGACAATTCAATGAACCAAAAAATATTAAAAATACAGATCCTCAAAATTAAGTTACACATGATTTCCATCGCAATCAGCAAACAAATTTTTGTTAGTCGTAATTGTTACCTCAAAAGTTTGGCAAAATGTGTGTTATTCATTTGTTAAAAATATTCACCATTTTCACTAGTGGTTATCTCAGTTGAATACACCATGCGTGGTTATCTCACTAAAATTCGTTGCCATTGGTTGTTGACCAAACAATGTCTTATTTTTATTGGTTCAATTTTTTTTAAAATGATAGGTAAATTGATTAGTCAATAATAGTTGTGCTAGGCTTAGTGCTCGTTTGTTTAAGAACAATCATCCCGATAAAAATGTCACTAATTCATACGTTGCCAGATTAGTCCAAAAATTTGCCATTACTAGATTTGATAAAATTAAAAATTCTATTATTGTATGGAAGCAAATGGGTTACATTTTCAGCATTTTTTAAATTAACGTTATACTAAACCTTTAAAAATATAATTTAACAGTTTATTACTCTTGTAATCTTAAATAAACAATAACACATATATGACACTTAATAATTAAAAGTTACATGCCTTTTTCATTAATACCAAAACTACAGGACTGAAGTTCCTTAGGCGTTTCTGCATTACCTGTTCAACAAAAATACGACAAATGAGGCAATATTTTAAAGATAATATTGTGTCTTTTAAAATGATGTGTCACTCGACCCCACTTTCCAATTAAAATTTTAGGTAGGTATGTGATTCACCCCCATCAGCGGATTGGTATGGGTTGCAAAATATTCTTAAAATGTGTTCCCCTTTAAAAGAAAATTGACGTATACGAGCGTTTTTGCTTCAAATTTCACAAAGGTAACGCTAAGTGTACCTATATTTTTCATTGGACCACTCTATATATGAGAGATTGACAGAGATTCGACAGTAATTTTGAACTTAATAAAGTCGTTTTGTAAATTAATTACAGTTGTTGTTTAATCTTTGATTAAACAGATTTATTCTTTCTTAAATTCTTATAAATTTTAAACGGATGTTGCGTTATTTGTCAGAGCTTTTAGTTACACGTCCTCATTCTCTCGTAATAAATATTAAGCCTTAGTAATCAATTAACCGTAGAGCAATGACTTATTTAGCTTGCATTTAATAACTTCCTTTTTTTACAGCGACTCTATAAATGTTTATAAATCAAATTCAATTCTCTTTGTTTGGAAAATACTTTTTGCGCGATTGGTTGTTTTTATCAGTTTCCTGTGCCTGTTTCCACGACGCGTCGCGACGGTAGGTTGCTGTTACAGGTTGCTACGTGTAACAAAACGGTAAGTAATTCACTTACCGTTCAGTGAACGGTAAGCAATTAAATCTAAAAAAAAAAACAATTTTGCGATTTATTTATTAAAATTAAATGTACAATTATTATAATTAATAGTAGTAATACCACTCGCATTTGAGTTTCAAGTGTTAATAGACAAACTTTCCGACGTAGAAGTCCCAGGTTGTTGTAATAGTCCACCAACATCGCTGTGTAAAATTTTATGAGCAAATTCAATTTTGTTTTGGAGGGAATCTTCCACGTAACTCTCGGCCACCGTTGATGAACGCCACCCACCATGTCTTTTTAGTCCCAACACATCAACTCCGTTATTCGCCAAAAGTGTAGCCGATGTGCGTCGAAACGAGTATCCAGTAAAACCTTCAGGGGCTTGCAACTTTAAATACTTTGCAATTTTTGACGGCCAGCTTCCAATTGTGTCTTTTCCTGTGACTTGCCTAGTGCATTTGCCATTTTGATAGTTCAGAAATAAATGATCTGACGTTGGGTTGCTTGGTCGAATTCTTATGTATTTTCGAAGTATTTCCAAATAATGAACTGCTTCATTTTCTTTATTAGTAACTGTGAACGTTCGTTGAATATTCGTTTTTGTATTTGGAATATTTACTATAAACATTTCTTTATGTTCTTCTATGTCACTCATTTTAATATTGTACAATTCCTCTCGTCTACAAGCGCCCGATACTCCCAATATCATTGCTACCTGCAAATATATTGTTTCCTTAGAACTCAGATGTACCACCTCATCATCTACAACATACCTTTTGAATTAAAAATTATTCGTCTGGTGCTTCATTCAAGAATTTTTCCATGTCTTCTTTGGTAAAAATTTTAGCCTTCTTAGGCCGATATCCAATATTTTTTCTCTTAAGATAAGCAATTAATGTAGCAAACTTAGAAATATCAATAGCATCATGGAGAAAAATTGTACTCTTCAGCATAGAATACTCCGCCCATAAACTGCCTGCGGCCTTCAAGTGTCCACTTCTCACCACAAAATACGCTAACAAGCTCTTTTCATTTACAGAAATCTTCTTTGCTTTACGCCATTCCTTAAACAACTTGTATGTCTGTTCATATCGGGCTTTAGATTTTTCTGGAATTATTGCCGAACATCCTTCTTGCCAAGCGTCTTCTAAATCATCCGGTAGATCATCACTATCGCTCATATTTGCTTCGAAAACGGAACCACAAAACAGAACTATGTAGGAATGATTGTATCAAAAAGACAATTTTACTTGTTTGGAACAAAACCATAGCAACCATGGAACAGCCACCCAAAGTTTTCGGTTTCAATCTTCCCGATAATTACAAATGTATTGATATAAATTATTATTATTCTAGAAACTCCAATCGCGCAAAAAAGTAGTTTAGAACCACTGTAAATAGTTTATATATTGTTAAGTTTATTAATGATTAAAGTAGTATAGAACAAACCCTCAAGTTTTATTACTCCTGCATCATCGAACAGGTGTTTTCATAAATGCAGTAATTTATCTTATTTTTTTCTAAAAATTATGCTTTGTTTTATAATTCATATTATTATTATTATTATTATATTATTGTTACGTCACCCGCTCACTGACATAATTTTTTTTAGGATTTTGCGGCTATTTTTTTAAATGCAATTTCGAGTAAACGGGAAATTAACATTTAGGTTTGTTACGTGTTTTTTTTGTGAGTTAACGTTATTGTTATGATAATGAAACAAAATTTTTTTTCTAAACGTTTCGCTAGTAGCTACCGGCATCTTCACCAGTATTTTATTTAGAAAGTCGAAGCATTTTGTAACTAAACACAAAAATACGACTTTTTACGTAAAATAAGGCTGAAGATGCAAGTGGCCACTGGGGAAACCTCAAGAAAAAATTCTTTCGCCTCATTTTAATAATAACGCTAACTCACAAAAAAAAATAAACCACGTAAAAATAGATAACCGTTTAGGCTTGTTTCGAATAATCCAGATTTCGGATAATCCGGCGTGTACTGTGTTAGGTTTTGGGTTCTCTCTGTTAAGCAAGAAGTATTATTAATAAATTATAAATTTTTATTAAGTAATTTACTTTTACATAGTGTGCTAAGACTGATCTTACTTTGCCTTTGTAGGTGCACTGCTCACATTAAAATTATTGTATTTCCTCCGAGGTTGTATGACGTACAATCATGTTTTCACAATGATCGCTGTAAAATAGCATCATTTCATTTTTTTTTCTGACACGTGTTTCACTTTCACATGTGTTGTTAAAACTCCTTTTATTTTACTTCTGTAAGTACAGTGCTCACATTGATACCATTGAATTTTTTCCGGAGCTGAATGATGTGAAATAATGTGCGATTTTAAACTTCCTTTATATATAGTTTTAAACTTGCATGTGTTACATTCAAAATTTAACACATTTTCTTTTGGTGTGTGCTTTGTTCGAATGTGTTGTTTGATATGTACCTTCCACTTCGATTTGTATTCACAATGATCGCAATAAAATAACTTCTTATTTTCACATTCATATTTTACAACATTTTGTTGTGATGTGTGCTTTATTAAAATGTGTCTTTTAAGATTACATTTTGACTTTGATTTGTATTCACAATGATTGCAATAATATAACGGAACTTCGTTGTCTGATTTATGTCGATGTATTACATGTTGTGTTAAATTTGCTTTTGTTTTTCCTTTGTACGCACACTTATTACATTTGTACCATTTGATATTTTCCGGTGCTGTATGTTTTCTTATAACATGATTTTTAAATGGGTTATTACGGTTTGTTTTGTATGAACAATAACAACATTGATATTTAGCAATAGTAGTCTGTTTTTTCTTAATATTGTGATAACAATGTAAAGTATGTTTGAGCAAAATTAATAATGAAAATGTTGAGAAACTGCAATATCTGCATAAGTAACAGTTTTCACAAACAGATATAAATGGACTTCTCGATTTTTTTGTGTGAACTTTTTGAAAATGATCCGATAGGAGAATTCGAATATTTGTTTTGAAGTTGCACTCTTTGCAATAATATTTATCTAAACTACTCTTCTCACAATACATTCTACTCAAAAGTTTTATAATAAAACGACTATTGTTTTTTTTTAAATTAATATGGCAACCTTTTGTCCTATTGGAATGTTGTCAAAATTTTAAATCCCTAGTTGGTTAGTATCTGAAACGTAGCATATATAAAAAATAAATATTTTGAGAAGTGAGCTGTAAATTTCCTACCCCACTAAAAATGAAATTCCTCTTATCCTCTCCAACTAGAAAATCAACAAAATTTGTGTTGATTTACTGAAACTAAAAATATACAAAATTTTAATATTCTACTAATTAATATAAATAAACAAATAATATAATATGTGTATACATTATACCTTCTGTATATACATCATATATAAAAACATGGACGCACAAAAGTCGGTAAAGTGACATCACATAACTCATCAGCGTTTTGTTTATACACAACGGATTTAATTTATGGATACAATTCAGAAGCTGCTGGTAAGAATAATAAAGAACGACACTCAACGACAATGGAAAGTACAAAATAGTCTAAATTTTCACGAGATTCACAAGGGAGTTTTTGGTTTGCACTACTGACACGAGGTTAGAATGTTAGATCCCGATGTAGTGACATGCGCACGCGCATGCCCAGATGTTGCGTCTGACCCAAGGATACTAAACTAGCGTATAGGATTGCTCAATCCTTTTATGCTGCAATGTTAGCGCACTTCCCCTCATACCATTCGCTTCCATGACGTCAGCCAGAGACCTAAAGCGATTTTCACCGTCTGGCTAAATGCATTAATAACGAGAATAATGAGAGGTTTTTGTAAATAAACAAATTAACAAAGTAAATAATCTTTACCTTCGAGGGTATTTAGTACAAATACCTACACCAACTTTTAGAGATATGTTTAGAATAACATATTCCTTTTTTACGACCTTGTGCTTTGATTATGACCAAAGTTATAAGGGTTTAAAGTTAGAAATATGCAAAGATTTCTTTTTACTGCGCTTTTAATAATAAGCACATATTACTCGCAAACTTTAAGCGTAAGTTACCGATTTTTTTGATAAGTAGAAGGTGTACAACAATTTCATATTGAAAAAATTTAGTTAATTAAATTTTATATATATTCGGTTTATAGCGTCTTGTGTCACCTTCCGATTCCCAATCTCCATTTTTTTCTGTCTAACCAATCTGCTTCAGCTAGATTTCTCTCACTCATGGCCTTGGTGATACCCTATATCCAGTTTTTCCTCGGACATCCTCTTCGATTTCTTCCTTATGGTATCCATTGTAGCACTTGTTTTGGTAACCTTTCTTCCCCCATACGACGTATGTGTCCATACCATTTTAATTGTTTTTGTGCAATCTCGTCAATGACTGTTGTCTTTGTATTCATTATATCTCTTATCTCGTCGTTTCTTTTATGGTCTAATTTTGAGTGTCTGACAGATCTTCGTAATGCATTTATTTCTGTTGCCAGTATTTTCCGTTTGTCATTTTCTGTCATAGTCCATATTTCGGCGCCATATGTTAATACACTTTTTACCACAGTATTGTAGATGTTTAGCTTCCTTTGTCTGTCTATATTTTTTGACCAAAAAATTCCATTAAGTGCTCCTATGATTCTTCTACTCTGGCCTACTCTTTTTTGTATTTCTTTTTCATCTTTTCCGTTTTCTTCGAACGTTATTCCTAAGTACTTGTATGCTGTACATCTTTCAAATGTAGTTCCATTATCTAATAGTAAATTACCATCATTACTTCCTATGCCCATATACTTAGTTTTTTCTATATTTATTTCCATTCCCCAGTTTTTATATTCCTCACATAACTTTCTCGTCATGTATTCTAGGTCTTCTTTTATTTGAGCTACCACTACTTGATCGTCCGCAAATTGCATAGTATAAAGAGTGGTATTGTTTAATTCAACGCCCATTCGGCAGCATTTCTTCTTCCAATTTTTAAGGGCGTGTTCTACATATATCTTAAATAATGTTGGTGAAATGCAACAACCTTGTCTGAGGCCCTTTGATATCCGAAATCCGTTTGACAGTTTTTTGCCAATTTTTATTTGAGATCTCCAGTTATCATACATTTGTTGTACTGCTTTTATTAATGTATTATTTATTTTTGTTTGTTCCAATGCTTCCCATAATTTGATAACTGATACTTTAACGCCTTACTCAGATCAATAAATAATAAATGTGTTTCCCTGTTTTTTGCAATTTGTTTTTCAATTATTTGTTTAATACAAATTAAACTTAAACTTAAGTTAATTAAACTTAATTATGAAAAAAATATTTTAATTGAGAAATTATCGACTTAAATTGTAATGTACTAACTTTGAATAAGCATAACTTTTTATTTCACGACACGAATTTTAAATTTTTTTATACCAGGCGAATCCTTAATGCTTTCGCAACATTTTTATTCGCGGCAGTTGTAAAAAACCTACTAAAGCCGGAATATCAGCAATAATAAATGCAACTTCTCGTAAAAATAATATTTTTATTAAAATAATGCCACAATTAACATTGCTGAAATAAAAAAAAATATATTGATACCGTAAAACATGTTGTCTTATGTACAATTAATTAAAATTTTGAAGATTTAAGCTCTAACAAACAAGATATTACTACTACTAGTTAGCAGGTACAAAGATAAATTTAATACTAAAAAGATATGTTTTGTTTGCAATAAGTCAGGAATAAATAAAAAAAAATTAATTAAAATAAGCACGAAAACAAGAGAGAGTATCAAATAAAAAATCTTACAAACCGCTGAAATTAAAAAAAAAAAAAATAAGATGATAAAATGACAAGATTTATCGAGATCTTGTAATAGACGCTAAATATCATGAGACTTGTAACAATCATTATATAAGCTCTCAAAACCTTATCAAATTTACAAGTCCTGACAGTCTAACATTATATTAGTTACACAAATTTCGACACATACTAATGAATCAACAAATGCCTCTGAAGATTTAAATTTTATGTTTCAGAGATAATTTTAAATGCACAATCGCCTGCAAATGTAAATATTGTCAAAATATTCGGTCATGACAGAAGATGTTGAAGAGGAATTTATTATATAATTTATTTTAAATAAAGTTTATTTATTTTATATTCGCTATTTTATTTAGCGACTTATAAAAGCTAATAAACCTATGCTAAATTTGAGAAAAGTTGTTACCAAATAAATTTAATGAATTGTACACTCATTTTCTATATTTTAGCCCTAAAATTAAACAAAAATTTAAGTATATTTAATTATCTTTTAATTCTACGTTATTTAAATAAACAAAATGTACAGCACGGTGATTATTGAGCGCAAGACAAAATAGCGCAGGACAAAAAATCCAACCCATTTTAGCGCAAGATTTTATTAGCTTAGAATAAAACAGCGCAGAATAAAACAGCGGAAAAACTAAAAAGTGCCGGTACTCAAAAGTACTAAAATAAAATAACGTAAAGATTAAAAAGCGCAGGTACTCAACAGCAAAAAGACACAATAGCGCAGATATTTATCAACGATAAAAAAATTGACACATAATCGTGATTTTAGAAATCAACAACTATATAATATTTTGAATTATTAAAGAAAACTTTATTAAAAAATTAAAAACAAGTAATACAAACTAAATAAAATCTATAAATTTAAATTAAGTGCTACTGCTTCTAAATATTCTTTTATTACACAAAAACTATAATCGCTTGTTAGAATTTTCAAACATTTTGTTAGCTGCAGATATTTGCATGATTGACCAACTTTTTTTCTAAAACCTCCCCTGTATCGATCTGTAAAAAATTCAGTATGACTTTGCTCCATCAGGAATTTCATGACCAATTTGCAAATTGATGGATGATGGCACTCTAGTAAATTTTGGAAAGCTTTATGCCATGCTTCCAAAAAATTATTTGTTCTCGAGCGTTCTTCTTTAAGTCTATCAAAAAGATTCCACACTTTAATAGAGTATCTCGGAGGAATGTTCAAAAGTCTTCGACCTACATAGGTTTTTTCCCAATAATCAGCTATTGGCTTACGGCCAAATTCTAAACCAAATTTACGCCGGTGTAATTTGAGTTGATAAGGACAACGTCGTAACTTTACTATACTCTGTATTAGATGGCGTAACTTTACGCTAATCCGATGGAGTAGCGTAGCGATTTAGAATTCCAGCATTAGTTTCTTCCAAAAATACATCCACCAACAGTTCAAACCCAAATTGAATATCTTTCTCGGGTACAAAACTCAGGGCTAATAGCATTTTTATTTCTTTTCGAAACCTTTCATTTGATTTATACATTTCAACTAGATGATTTTCTTGATCGTTTTTCCACAGATTTTGACTTAAATGAAAAAAACATCCAACAATTGCACAAGTAGGAAAACAGTTTTTTATAGAATTGATGCAAGCTATTTCAAAATCACATAAAATGCTGACAAGATTTAAGGTTGGTTCTATATCTAAAATCATTTCGAAAACCATTTTATAGCTTTTTTTCTTTTTTGTATAATATAGAGAATTGCAATTGATATGGCTAGGGCTACAACTCCAATAAAACGTAGAACATTGGTAAAGCTTCAAAATCCACAAAAGCGTGTACTGCAAAGACCTGTGTAAACAAATTTGGAGCTACATTGAACGTCCCGTCAACGCACCAGTAAGGAAATTCTTTCAGCAAGGACAAATTTTTAAACGTTCCAAAAATTAAGATTCATTCATCATCAGACTTTGAATCCCAAAGCAAAAATTTTTCTCCTTTTTCAGTCTTTTGTAGCTCTTCAGGAACTAAAATTTGGTCAACTTAGCTACAACTATTATTTTTGGCTTGAAGCGTGGTATGTGCACGATAAACCATTTTTTTTACTGCTTCATAACTGGGTATTTGTAGCGATTCTTCAGTGATATGCTTGCCCGAAATACATCTCGCGGTTTCTCGTGAGTACTCTTTGACATTAATTTGATTTTCTCTTTTACAACAACAGCCTTGTTCTCAGCTAAATTTGGAGCGTGATTATGTTGCTTATTTACCTTTTTTGCTTGTCCATCTATTATCAATCTTCCACGACATTCTTGTTTTACACATCTCCAAGATTCTCTTCCTCGAGGTGATGTTCTATTATGTCGGTAACGATAACCCTCAAAAATTACATGCCGTTTATTTTTTTTTGAGATAAAGTGTATTCCATTGTAAAATGTTTTAACAGAATTATTTTTAGAAAATTACTTCTTCTCCTCACTGTATGGCCTCAGCTTCACAGCTATGTAGCCAAATGATGACTAGGTCACCTCGAACCAACCAAAATATGACGTAATAAGAACCCAGTTGACATTGTCCATAGCATAAGTTCTGTTAAAAGGACACACTAGCACTTACTGAGAAAGTTCTAAAAACGTCTACAAGCGATGCACTGAATGAGGAGGATAAAAACACTGAAGTGTTCAAAGGGGAAAGAGAAGGACAAGAGGAAATTATGGAGAGGTTTAAATGCGATTACTTTTGTTTTTTAATTAAAAATTACTTTTGTTTTTTAATTCTAAGCGACTGTAACTAATTGTGTTTTAATCCTGCGCTGTTTTTTCTTAGGAGTATTTTGACTTGCGCTTTTTAGGTCCGGTTTGTTTTGTTTTGAGCTTATTCGTATTACGCTATTTTGTATTTGCGCTGTTTTGTCTTTGAATAATTCTGTTTTGCGCTATTTTTGGTTGTTTTTTTTTGTCCTGCGCTCAATAATTACCGTGCCCAATTAGAGGCATTCACCTTTTTTAAAACATTGTTTTTCTTTTCTCCATAGCTAACTTTCAAATTTTTTTGAGTGACATTATACCCTCTTTTTTTGTAACTCAAATGAAAGCTTATTTAATAACTTTTTTTAGTATAAAGTGTTCACATAACTTTCAGAGCTTTACATTTCGTTACATTAATTATGTAATTAAAAAAGCAATACAATAAATCAAACCATTTTGTATTACATTTTGTAACTAAACACAAAATTACGACTTTCTAAGTAAAATAATAATAATAATAATAATTGATTTATTGTCAAACAGAAAAAAAAATCCAATTAATGACAATAGAAATTAAAATAATAATAGTAATTACAAAATAAACAATAAACAATTTACATAACTTGATAGCTTCTACAGGAAGACAACACAATCTTTATCGAATTAAAAAATAGATCGATAATAATATAATAATAATAATAAAATAAGGCTGAAGATGCAAGTGGCCACTGGCGAAACCTTCAGAAAAAATTCTTTTGACTCATTTTTATAACAATAATGCTAACCCACAAAAAAAATAGACAACCGTTTAGGCTTGTTTCGAATAACCCAGATTTCGGATAATTCGGTGTTTACTGTGTTGGGTCTTAGGTTCTCACTGTTAAGCAATAAGAAGTATTATTAATAAATTACAAATTTTTATTAAGTAATTTACTTTTACATAGTGTGCTAAGACTGATCTTACTTTGCCTTTGTAGGTGCACTGCTCACATTGAAATTATTGTATTTCCTCCGAGGTTGTATGACGTACAATCATGTTTCCACAATGATCGCAGTAAAATAGCATCATTTCATTTTTTTTCTAACACGTGTTTCACTTTCACATGTGTTGTTAAAACTCCTTTTATTTTACTTCTGTAAGAACAGTACTCACATTGATACCAATAAATTTTTTCCGAAGCTGAATGATGTGCAATAATGTGCGTTTTTAAACTTTTTTTATGTATAGTTCTAAACTTGCATGTCTTACATTCATATTTTAACATATTTTCTTTTGGTGTGTGCTTTGTTCTAACATGTTGTTTAACATGTCCCTTCCACTTCGATTTGTATTCACAATGATCACAATAAAATAACTTCATATTTTCACATTCATATTTTACAATATTTTGTTGTGATGTGTGCTTTATTAAAATGTGTCTTTTAAGATTACATTTTGACTTTGATTTGTATTCACAATGATTACAATGAAACCAGCTACTTTCTTCATTTGACAAGTGTTTTATTTTTACATGTTCTTTTAAACCTCTTTTCGTTTTGCTCTTGTAAGAACAGTGCTCACATTGAAACCATTGTATTTCCTCTGATGGTGTGTGGCATGTAATAATGTGTTGTTTTAATATCCCTTTATATATGGTTTTATAATTGCATATGTTACATTCATATTTTAAAATGTTTTCTTGAGGGGTATGCATTGTAAGAATGTGTTTTTTGAGATTAGAATTTGTCTTAGATTTGAATTCACAGTGAGTGCAATAAAATAATGTAACTTCGTTATCTGATTTATGTCGATTCATTATATGTTGTGTTAAACTTGTTTTTGTTTTTCCTTTGTAGTCACACTTATCACATTGGTACCATTTTATATCTTCTGGTGCTGTATGTTTTCTTATTATATGGTTCTTTAAGTTGCCAGCTTTGGTTGCTTGATATAAACAATACGGACATTGATTTATAATAATCATCTGCTTCTTCTTGGTATTGTCCTGACATCTTAAATTATGTTTGAGCAAAACTAGTAACGAAAATGTTGAAAAATTGCAAAATTGGCAAGTATAACGTTCTACAGAAACAAATATAAATGAATGTATCTTGTTATTTGTGTGGACTTTTTGTGAATGATCCCACAGAAGAATTTGAATATTTGTTTTAAAATTGCACTGTTCGCAATGATATATATCTAAGTTAGTCTTCACACAATCCATATTAGTTGAAAGTTTTATAATAAAACAAGTATTATTTTTTAAATTAATATAGAGAAATTTTGTCTTCTTAGGATGTTGTCATAAATTTTAAACCCCCAATTAGTGAATAGCTGAAACATACAATTATAAAAAATAAATATTTTGAGAAGTGGGTTCAAAATTTCTACCCAATTAAAAATAGATCTCCTGTTGTTCTCTTCAACTAGGAAATCACCAAAATTTCTGTTGTTTTACCGAACCTAAAAATGTACAAAATGTTAATATTGGGCTAAATAATATTTAGATAAATAAATAATAACATAAGTGAATACATTATACCTTCTACAAATTACATTATTATACCTTCTACAAATCCAAATTATTTTGTAAAATTTGTAGAACACAGAAACATGGACGCTCCAAAGTCGGTAAAGTGACATCACATAACTCTTCTGTTTATACATAAAGAATTTAATTTGTGGAAACAACACAGAAGCTACTGATAAGGATAATAAAGAGCCACAATGAAAGATACTAAAATAGCTTAAATTTTCACGATATTCACACTTAGAACGTGGTTTTCACTGACACTGACAATAATGGGACGTCGTGAAGATGGCAATAGAAATACATATTTTTGATCTTTCCGCGCAGCATCAAGAGTACAGCCGCCCAACTAAATGTAGTAAAAGCGCTGCCTCGCATGCGCATAGCTACACATATTCCAACCGCATTTAAGCCAAAAATTAAAATTAATAAACAATAATAAGAAAAAATAAACGTTTTCCTGATAATAATTTAAAATTATCTACAATAATTAATAAAAAACACTGCTAAATCTTTAATAATTGTTTCATTTTCACCCATACGTTATTAACTTAAAAAAATGATTTTTTACAATGGGCTACAGAAGCCCTGACGTCAAAACAGCCCAAAATTTTGAAATACCTTGAAAAAGTCGACCTTATTGCACATGTAAATAAGGTTGAATTTATAAAGATCAAATTTCAAGCGATGAATAAATACACTAAATAAAATAAATAAGACCTAAAAATGCCAATATTCGATATCTTAAACATTCTATTTATTGATAAGTCACAAATCACAACAAACTTTCACTTAATAAAGAAATTAATAGAAAATAAATCGTTTGATGCACTAATTTCTTTCATTTCTAAGCTTCAACGCAAGTCTAACATGAGCGAATTCCAGCGAACCATGCCGAATGTGAACGAAGTCTCTTCCATTTCTACGCGCAGATTACTAATTTTACGTATTCGGCCATCTTCGATAGTTGATTTACAGCCGCACAGTGGAAAAAATGACTGAATTAAGTGAACAAAACTCACATTAAAAATGTATTATTTCTTCTCTTAAATACTCTTTAATATAAGTTGAAAGCCGCAATTATATCAATATTTACTTCTTTGTTTCTTTTATAAATGATAGAGAGGGGTAGCAATTTATTTTCGAGGATATGTTATTGTGCCATAAACAAAATAGGGTACTTCGCGCAAATTTGTTCCTGTCTTATTAAGCGAAACTGTGTTCAATGTGGATATTGAAAATACAAGCAAGTACATATTACCAAATATTGTTAAAAATGGTGAATTTTTTTTTAATTTTATTTAAAATTTTTTCACATAAGGTCAAAAGCTGCCAAGCAAATTTTTTCACAATTCTTTTCTTTAAAACATGTATTTTCAGAATCGTTTAGCTTTTTGTAAAATTTTTTGTGATTATTTCGGGTTAAGTGCTCAACATGCCTCCGAAGCAGTTATACGAAAATAAATAAAATTTGAGAAATTTGAAAAATGAAAGACTTTTGAAAGCGCAAAACAAGAATGAAAAAATATTACAAATTTAAAATACTTGAAAAATTCTGTAATTATTCAAAAAAAAATAAGCGAAAGGTGGAAAAAGTACCATAGAAAACCTGCGATTTTTTAAATAAATTTTTAACAAGAATTGAGGCTAGGGATTTTAAATTTTTAATTTGTGAGGTAATAGAGAAATCTACAAATCAAAGTGGAGATCGTCCTGACGAAAAAAAAACGAAAAATAAATAATTTGTTGTCAATAAACAATTAATTGATACAGGCAGTAGAAACTTTACTTTATTCTTCAAATGGGGTTGTGACGGAAGCTTAGTAGTGAACTCGGCTCCACTAAATTTTGTCGCCCTATAAAATTTATGATTGAAAAAGAATCGACTGCGTGTATTCGTTCAGAAACCGATCTTGTAAAAGCACAAATTTGTGATTTGGTATATCAACCACAACTATTATCGATGGAAATGAAATAATGGTAAAACAGCAATTGGCTTTAACTGTGGTGCTATGGTACTAAGTGGCTAATGCTTTAAGAAACACCAAGTCTACTCAAACTTGCTTTGTTTGTCAAGCAACAACCAAATAACAATCAAAAAATAACTCATTTTCTCCCGACAATTAATAATTACAGTTTGGGCTTATCTGCACTACATGCATGGATGTCTTCTTTTAAGTTTCTTCTTGTTATGGTGGGAGGTTTGGATAGGTCGACTGAACAAGACGAGAGTCAGTTGAAGACTGAAGTTTATTTACATCACAATTACAGAAATCTATATACACAATATACAACCAAGCATGCATATGTCTAACACTTCTTAATTTTGCTTATAGATTAGATGTTAAAAAGAAAAGATTTACGACCTTAGAAAAGAAGCGATCCAAAGATTTTAAAAAAATGACAGTTCATGCTGAATTTAAATTTAAACTAAGCCTTAATGTAGATCAGCCAAAACAAGAATTTAGCAATACCAAAATTTTTCGAAAATTTTATTATAAGCGCTTCCATCTCTGGAATAAACGAAAATTTAATTACACGATTTAGATTTAGATTAGAAACTCTTTCTTCAGAATACGATATCAATGTAGAAAAGTTTGAGAAGTATACGGTTGAAACCAAAAATCTTCTAGTAAGCCTTTATTCTTGGTTTGAAATGACTCCAACAGTTCACAAATTACTAGAACAGAGTGTTCAGATTATTCGTCACCATTCAGTGTCTACACTCGTAATAACACCCGAAAATGTTCACAAAAAGCCACAAATCAAGATTTGTTATCAATGCTTTTAGTTTCATCAGACCCAGTTATTGTCAGCTTGAGAAAAAGTGTGCGGAAGAAAACTAAAGCGCTTCATTTTAATGTTACTAATTAGGGCTGGGAAAAGTATCGATACTTACAGAAAGTATCGATACCTGCTCAGGTATCATACACCGATACCGACTGCAATCCGGTATCAAAGTAACCTCGATATCTCCGATACTTCGATACCTCCAATACCTCGATACCTCCGATACCTCGATACTCCGATATTTCCGATAGTTCCGATACTTCGATACCTGCTATACCTTGATAAAGAGTGGCTATAAATAAATATCCTATTCAGAGTGCTTTGGATGTTGGAAACAAAATCTATTTTGATGAAAACAAACAAATTCACAAGTTATTTGATGCGATATTTATTTATCGCTGATACCTCGATACTTCCGATACCGCGATACCTCCGATACCTCGATACTTCCGATACCTCGATACATCCGATACCGCAATACCTCCGATACCTCGATACCTCCGATACCTCGATACTTCCGATACTTCGGCAAGTATCGATACTTTGCAGGTATCGATACCCGATACCTAAAAACAGGTATCGCCCAGCCCTATTACTAATTAAAATGTAGTATACAGGTTGATCAGTTACAGTCATTAAGCATAGAAGATGCTATTGCGGTTAGTGACTCTTTAGATGATGATCATATTGAAGAAGGGACGAACTTTGATACGGATAGGAATAGCTCAGACGATGACTGAATAATATGATCTATTAGTGAAGTGCCGTAAGGTTTATACCTCGGAACCCGAGTCCACTGAACGGATTTTTATAAAACTTTTTGGAATGTTTTTTTAACACTAAGTTCTAAAATGTTTATCTATTTATTTTTACCGATCTGAATTTTTTATTTATTAAAATGAATAATTATTAATTTTTCGGAGTTTTAATTTATTTTTTAATAAAATTGATTTATTATTTAATAAAAGTTTAAAATTATTTCTAGTTAGATTTTACAACGGAAAACTATTACAAACCTGTCTTTGGGGCCTCAAGGGACCTCAGGTAGAAAAGTGAGAAAGGGAAGGGGAATATATATAATTAGAATCGTGAGCTGGAACTAGACCAAATTCAGACTGTTAAGTTTGACATATCCATACGTAAAATAAACCTGGCGTTTTAAATTTGCCAAATTCTTTCTTTAAACCCACTCCAAAGCTCCCAAAATGGGGCCAAAAGTGACAAAAATCACAAATTTTAATTTTGAAAATTTATTTGACCTCCTGTATATTAAATGGAAGAAAGGAGACTTATAAAGCAATTCTTGCACATGTCTTAAGTTTAATAATTTGAAATAATTTTTTCTTCAAATAGTGCCGTTTAGGCTCCCCATCGCTGAAAATAAACCTCTGTGGACCTCTGTAACGGAATGTTGTAGAAAAACTGTAAGGGTACTAGACACCTTAGAAAAATAGGAAATTTATATGCACAAAGTTTTAAATTTTTTGGACTGTAAATAAAAAAGTTTTGGTTCCCCCAACTGTCTACAATACGGATCTTGAGCTGTGCAAGATCAACTAAAAATTGACCGATTTTCAATTTTTTTTTTAATCGATCGCTATAAACGTGGAATAAAAGAGAAAAATATCAATTGCTCCGTCCCCTATTCCTACAGCACCCAGACGTGGCGAAAATTGACGAAAATTTCTAAAATTTATAAATAAATCTAGAAAGCTGTGATTTTTTCAATGGGAGTGCTAATCTAAATTCTAAACACATTTTTATAAAAATTAATTACTCCATTTAATTAGGGAATGAAAAACAAGGGGGTACAAAGTAGCAAAAATTACCTACTTCTACTTTGAAAATTATTTTGAACCTCTGTATATTAAATCGAAAAAAAAACCCTAAAAATAATTTCCGAACTTATTTTAACTTTAATAATTTGAAAAAAATTTGTTTTCGAATAGTGCCGGTGAGGCTCCCTATCGCTGACAATAAATCTCCATGGTCCTCCGTAACAGAGCGTCCTAGAAAAACCGTAATAATTCTGGATACCTTAAAAAAATCCGAAATTTATGTCTCCACAGTTTCAAAATTTTAGGGCCATAAATAAAAGTTTTCTTCCAACCACCTGTTAAAAATATAGATCTTGAGCTGAAATTAAGCGGAAATAAAACAAAACTTGTCCAATTTTAGAAATTTTTTGTTCTTAATCGACAGATATAAATGTGAAATAAAAGAGAAAAATAGTAGTTGCTCTGCTCCCCTACTCCTACAACCCCCAGACGCGGACAAAGTTGACAAAAATTTCTATTATTTATAATTAAATCTAGAAGACTACATTTTTGTTTTATTGAAGTACCGTGTATAAATTAATATTAAAGTAACTATAAAACCATCATTTATTGTATATAAAATTGAGATCTTTACTGCATATTTTTTTTTATATTTTTTTCATTTTTCACTTAATTTTGTTATAAATTGTTGCAACCGAGATCGGCAAATTTTGATGGGTAAACTTTTTTATTTAAGCTGTCAACAATGCAATTCAAAAGGTTTTCTAAAAATCCATTCAGTGGAACCGGGTTCCGAGATTTTTACATTTTTATGTCTTATGACACTCCACTATATGTAAATATGAAAATTCATTAGTTTTAATTCTTATCTAAAGATGAAAACTTTCTTATCGAAACGCACGTCGTGTTAAGTAAAGTGTTTGGTGTTATAGTGTTTTACGTTCCATTCTACACAGCAATAAGATCCAACAAGAAGATTAAATAGCCTTTTTATATGCAACCAACAAAGCGCTCTGTTTTTCGTTACCAACCTACACCTTTTAGAGACTTTTTAGTAAAATTTTAAAATATTTGAGGTTGGCAATGACGCCATTTCCGCCATTTTTTCGACGTAGTGTACATTCGATTTAGTGAAAAGTCTAGGAAGCCTAGAGTGGTTTATCTGACTATATTTTTAGGTTAAGTAATGCAACAAAAATTTTGTTGATTTCCTAGTTGAAGAGGACAAAAAGAGATCTATTTTTATTTGGGTAGGAAATCTAGAATCCACTTCTCAAAATTTTCATTTTTTATAAATGGTATGTTTCAGCTACTTACAGTAGGACAAAAGGTCGTTATAATAATTGTTTTATTATAAAACTTTAGACAAAAATGGAGTGTGTAAAGAGTACTGTAGATAAATATCATTGCAAAGAGTGCAATTTCAAAACAAAAATTCGAATTTCATTTTGGAATCATTTTCAAAGAATCCACATGAAAAAACAAAGAATTCTATTTATACCTGTTTCTGCAAACTGTTACTTATGCGAATTTTGCAATTTTTCAACATATTCATTATTAGTTTTATTAAAACATAATTTAAGATGTCAGAACAATACTAAGAAGAAACAGTCTATTACTAAAAATCAATGTCCCTATTGTTTATATCAAGCAACCAATAACACCATTAAAAATCATATAATAAGAAAACATACAGCACCAGAAGATATCAAGTGGCACAAATGTGATAAGTGTAATTACAAAGGAAAACTGAAAATAGATTTAATACAACATATAAATAATCGACATAAATTCAAGAACAAAGATTCATTATTTTATTGCAGTCACTGTGAATTCAAATCTAAGATAAAGGGTAATCTTAAAACACATATTGTGACAAAGCACACAGCACCAGAAGAAATCAAATGGTACAAATGTGATCAATGTGACTACAAAGGTAAAAGAAATGGATGTTTAAAAGTACATATGAATCAACATAAACCAATCAATGAAGTTTTGTTTTATTGTTGCAATCATTGTGAATTTAAATCTAAGAAGAAGTGTAATCTTAAATTACATATTATTAGGAAGCACACACCACAAGAAAATGTCTTAAAACATGAATGTAACACATGCAATTACAAAACCATACATAAAGGGATATTAGAAAACCACATTATTGTACGACACACAACGTCGGAGAAAATAAAATGGTTACAATGTAAGGAGTGTTCATACAAGGGCAAAACAAGAATAGCTTTAAGATCACATGTGAATAGGCAACACATGTTAAAAAAAGGTGAAAAGAAGCTATTTTACTGCGATCATTGTGAATACAAATCCAAGCGGAAAGCAAATATTAAAAATCACATTCTAGCAAAGCACATATCACAAGAAAATTTGTTAAAATTTGAATGTAGTACGTCCATATTCAAAACTATACATAAAGAAAGTTAAAAATCGCACAATATTTTACGTCATTCAGCTCCAGAAGAAATTTAATGGTATCAATGTGAGTACTGCACCTGCAAAGGCAAAGTAAGATCAGCCTTAGTACATCTCAGAGAAGACAACAAGAAATAAATTTTAACAAAGTTTAAAGTCTTCTAACTCCTACAAAAATGTGTTAATCGGGATCATCTTTTGTTTCTAAGTATATCATTTCTTATAATTTAAGATATTTAATAAAACGTTTCTTGTAAATTTGTTGTTTATGTTATACAGGGTGTCAAAGACAGGCCCTACAGAAAACGAAATGTAGACATCTTTAATTTTAACATAAAAAAAATTTTGGATTTTTTTAATGGTCCTGGAAGAGCACTAGATTAAGCCTTCGATACAGTTCTACAGATTTTGAGCTACACTTATAAATTAAAGCAATAATCCAAAAAAACTGTTTTTTGCGCATTAAGCAATAATTTTGTTAAATCATGTAAAATATTACCTTTTTTTGGCTTCTTCTAAAGATAAAAGTTCCAATTTGAATTTTGGAAGGCAACGGTAGACATACTGTTAAACTTTTATGTAGAAAAAAACTTCCGAAGATGACTAACTTTTTAAACAGCTCCGAATTTTAGTTTGATGAAAGAAAGATAAAAATTTAAATATGTATTTAGACAGATAACTTGTTTCTTGTATCTCAACATCCTTGTAGCATTACTTTACATAGTATTGGTCGGTGATTAGATCCGGTTCTTAAATAGCTAGTAATGCATTAAGTTGCAAAAAGAGTTTTTTAAGCATGCGACGTGAATCTCGTTGCACTCGTGGTCCAACACGTCAAGAGCTTAAAAGACGTCGATTTAGCAACGTATTGCATTCAAGATTTTTTGTTACAGCGTTTTATAACAGATTTTTCTTTCAAAAATATTGATCTCAATCGAACATTCACATTGTACAGTAGGCAGACGGCAGGTTGGTATGGATGTAAATTTCGTTGTTCACTGTTTTTATAAAATTACAGACTGTCAACATGGGTTCTGTGATAAAGAAACACAAAAATGAGCGATTCTGAATTTGATTCAAACATTGAAAATGCTGCAGAAGTTGTACTAGCCTCGCTAGTGCCAGAAAAATCCAAGAAAATTTACAAGGAAACATACAAGAAATTTGGTAGTTGGTGTGAGGTAAAAAATGTAACAAGTATTGAAGAAAAGGCACTTTTGGCCTATTTTGCGTAATTATCTTCCAAGTATAAGCCGTCTACTTTATGGAGTACCTACTCAATGCTAAGAACTATGATATATCTTAACAAGAATGTAGATATCAAAAAAATTACAAACTTGATTGCATTTCTAAAAAGAAGTAGCAGTGGGCACAAAGCTAAAAAATCTAAAATATTCACCAAGCAAGAGATAGAACGTTTCATGAAAACAGCTGATGACAAAGACTATTTATTGGCAAAAGTTGTGCTAATTACTGGGATTTTTGGCGCGTTATGCAGAGAAGAAATTATGTTTTTGAAGGTGGAAGACATAGAAGATTGTACAAGTTTCATTAAAGTGAATATACCGAACACCAAGACAAAAATTTCACGAATGTTTACAATAACTCAAGGATTTGTAGATAAAATTAGTTTCTTAGAAATTTTTCACAAATACGCACAGCTTTGACTTCCTCATAGTGAACATCAGAGATTCTTTTTAATCTATAGAAATTCCAGGTGCTGTACGCTACCCGTTGGTATAAATATTATTGGAGATATGCCTAAAAAAAATGCAGAATGTCTCGGCTTCTAAATGCAAAAGAATATACCGGGCACTGCTTTCGCCGTTGTTCAGCAACACTCTTAGCAGAGTACACCAGTAAAAGAGTGCAGATGTCAAAATAGTGTCGGACCAATCTCATTTGCAAATTGAAGAGCAGGAAGCCAAGCGGCACGTGGTCAGCGAAAGGTCAGCGGCGTTCGTCATTCTTGGTCATTCTGTTTAGTGTCGTTCGCTGACAGATTTTGATGACCCAACATGCTGTTCTGAAAGTGAACGGACTCTACCTATTACATTATTACTCAAAAGACATGGAGGATGGCAATCGACTTCTGTTGCAGTAAGTTACATAAAAAACTCTATTGAAAGCAAAAAACGCAATTCCAATGAAAATTATGGGAAAAGAAGAAACTGTATCAAAGAGAAAAAGAATCTGTGACAAAAATAGTAAATCTGAAGTGGAGTCTACAAGTACCGTTTCCACTTGTATTGAAGTTCAGGAAAGAAATCTGAGATCTTCGAATGTTCAATTTGGTCACTTAAGTAACTGTACTTTTTATGTTTATAATAATTAAATAAAATAAAAAATGTATTTTTTATTTTTGAGCACTATTGCTTAAACGTTATTCACTTTTACGCACTAGTGCGTAAAAATACGTCATTTAGCAATCAGAATAACAATCAAAAAGTCACTGTTATAAAACGCTGTAATAAAAAGCATATTTTTAGTGATAAATTGAAGTTTTTCTAACTTGGACAGGGACGCTACTGTTAGCAGTGTTAGCTACCAACAATTGTATCATTGAAAACAAGCCGTTTAGATGAGCAAAAGTTAAGAAACGTTAAGATGAACGACTTTTATTTCCGAGCTGATTTCGCTCTACTATACTTTTGAAGCGTGCAGGCTCTGGCGGCAAACCCGATGAACGTAGCGCTAATTTTTATATAAATAAACATTACCTCATTTCCATAACAATAAAGGTAACCAACAAAACAAAAGGGTATCAAACCTAAATGTTAATAAAAATTGCAATTAGCAGAATACCGAAAAAATCGTGATAAATTTAACGCCTCCATTTCTATTGCTCAACGAAACAATATATAATGTGATAATTACAATACGATTGATAAAATATTAATTGTAATTTTTAGTAATTTATTAAATTGTTATTTAATCATATTTTGTTGAAATGTGGTTTTATGCTTTTGAAGTAGAGGCGGAGATGTCCAGACTTGTTTTATCCAATTGATAGTTTGAATTACAATTCTGGGTCATTAAAATTTTGAATTGTGTTGTATTAACTCCACAGATTAAATTTCTAACTAAATTATTTGATAAAATTAATATTTTAACATTGTTTTTGTATCTGAGTCAATATTCAAATCATTAATCGTTTCAAAAGTGGCTATTCGTTGTAGTGATGGACACGAAAGAAGTTAACCATAACACTCCATCAAATGGTGACTAATGACTCTTATGTTTATCAGTGAATGTTTCAGGGGGTGAGATGATAGGGGCGTTAATTGGAACAGTTCTTCATACATAAATTTTTAGAGGTTTTGTTTAGGAAGAGAAAGTGGGTTGGAATGATGTTGGTCAGTAGTTGTATGTGCTATCCACACGTAGATAATAAGAATCGATTGAGCTTCCACCGCTAGGAGGAGGGGAGAAACCGCTAAGAGGAGGGGAGAAACCGCTAGGAGGAAGGGAGAAACCGGTAGGAGGAGGGGAGAAACCGCTAGGAGGAGGGGAGAAACCGCTAGGAGGAGGGAAAAAACCGCTAGGAGGAAGAGAGAAACCGCTAGGAAGAGGGAAGAAACCGCTAGGAGGAGGGAAAAAACCGCTAGGAGGAAGAGAGAAACCGCTAGGAGGAGGGGAGAAACCGCTAGGAGGAGGGGAGAAACCGCTAGGAGGAGGGGAGAAACCGCTAGGAGGAGGGGAGAAACCGCTAGGAGGAAGGGAGAAACCGCTAGGAGGAGGGGAGAAACCGCTAGGAGGAAGGGAGAAACCGCTAGGAGAAACCGCTAGGAGAAACCGCTAGGAGAAACCGCTAGGAGGAGGGGAGAAACCGCTACGAGGAGGGGAGAAACCGCTACAAGGAGGGGAGAAACCGCTACAAGGAGGGGAGAAACCGCTAGGAAGAGGGAAGAAACCGCTAGGAGGAGGGGAGAAACCGCTAGGAGGAGGAGAAAAATAGCATTGAGGCTATTTTCATGACTAATTTTCGTGCCAAAATGTTCTCTACCAATTGTTTTGCTATCATTTCAAGTGGTTTGGTTGAACCGGTAATTTCAACCACTTTTGTACACACCTCTGTAATTATTTCTTTAACTTTTGTAGAATTTAGTTTCAAAATTGTTGTAAATATTTTTGTTGAATGTTTATGTAACTTTTATTTGAAAACATATTAAGGTTTTGTTTGTGGACACGGTTTAGGGCCTTTACTATATTGGGTTCTCTCTGTAAAGCAATAAAAAGTAATATTAATAAATTATAAATTTTTATTAAGTAATGTACTTTTACATTAAAATTAAAATGAAATGAAAATAGCTTCTTATTATCTTCTTTGTGGCGTACTTTTGCATGGTGTGTTAATGCTGCTCTTACTTTGCCTTTGTAAGTGCACTTCTCACATTGAAACCATTGTATTTTCTCCAAGATTGTGTGATGTAAAATAATGTGTTTTAAGATTACCTTTTCTTTTTGATTTGGATTCACATTGATAGCATCTTTTCATCTTTTTTTTAACAGGTGTTGTATTTTTATATGTTTTCTTAAATCTCCCTTTATTTTACTTCTGTAGGTACAGTGCTCGCATTGGTACCATTGCGTTTTTTCTGGAGCTGAATGACGTAAAATAATGTGATCTTTTAAACTTTTTTTATATATAGTTTTAAACTTGCATATATTACATTCATATTTTAAGACATTTTCTTGTGGTGTGTGCTTTGCAAGTATGTGTGTTTTAAAATTACTCTTCACCTTTGTTTTGTATTCACAGTGATCGCAATAAATAAACTTCTTATTTTCACATTTAAATTTTGCCACATGTTGTGATGATGTGTGCTTTCTAAGAATGTGTGTTTTAAAATTACCTTTTGACTTTGATTTGTATTCACAATGATCGCAATCAAACCACTTACTTTCTTCATCTGACAAGTGTTTTATTTTTACATGTACTACTAAACTTCTTTGCGTTTTGCTCTTGTAGGAACAGTGTTCACAATGAAACCATTGTATTTCCTTCGAGTGCTTTACCAGAATGTGTATTTTAAGATTACACTTCTTCTTTGATTTGAATGCGCAATGATTGCAGTAATAAAACAAAACCTTCTTGTCTGGTATATGTCGATTCATTATATGTTGTGTTAAATTTGATTTTGTTTTTCCTTTGTAGTCACATTTATCACATCTGTGCCACTTGATGTCTTCTGGTGCTGTATGTTTTCTTATTATATGATTTTTCAAATTGCCAGTATTGGCTGCTTCATGTGAACAATACGTACAGTTATATTTTTTAGTAATACCTTGTTTCTTCTTAGTATTGTCCTGACATCTTAAATTATGTTTGAGGAAAAGTAATAATGCAAATGTTGAAAAATTGCAATAATTGCAAGTATAACATTCTTCACAAACAGATATAGATGAACTTATCTTTCTTTTTGTGTGGACTATTTGTAAATGTTTCCACAAGAGAATTTTAATATTTATTTTGAATCTGCACTGTTTGCAATGATATATATCTAAGTTACTCTTCAAACAATCCATATTGGTCGAAAGTTTATAATAAAACAAATATTATTTTTTAAAAAATAATATGGAGAAATTTTGTCTTCTTAGGATGTTGTCCTAAATTTTAAACCCCTAGTTAGTAAATACCTGAAACGTACCATATATAAAAAAATAAATATATTGAGAAATGAACTCTAAACTTCTTACCCCAATTAAAAATAGATCTCTTCTTGTCCTCTCCAACTAAAAAATCCACAAAATTTCTGTTGATTTACTAAACCTAAAAATGTAGAAAATTTTAATATTCGGCTAAATAATATTTAAATAAATAACACAAGTGTATTCATCATACCTTCTACAAATCCAATTTTTTTTTGTAAAAATTTTGTAAAAAACGCAGAAACATGGACGCTCCAAAGTCGGTAAAATGACATCACATAACTCTTCTGTTTATACACAATAAATTTAATTTGTGGATTCAATACAGAAGCTGCTGATAAGGATAATAAGGAGTCACAATGAAAGATACTAAAATAGACTAAATTTTCACGATATTCACACTTAAAACGTGATTTTCACTGACACTGACAATAATGGGATATCAAGACAAGATGGTAAGAGAAATACTTATTTCTAATCTTTCCGCTCAGCTTCAAGAGTGCACCCGCCCAGCTAAATGTAGTAAAATCGTCGCCGCCCATGTGCATAGCTGCACATTTTAGGCGTGTTTAGGTTAAAAATTAAAATTAATAAACAATAATAAGGGGAAAAAAACAAATGTTTTCGGTAAAAATTTCAAACAGCAAATTTATGATAATGAATTGAAATTATTTACAATTAATAAAAACACTGCTAAATGTTTGTTTAATTTTCACCCATACGTTATTATTTTTTGAAAAAAATGTATTTTTTGCGCGATCCGTTGTTTTTATCAGTTTACTGTGCCTGTTTCCACGACGGTAGGTTGCTGTTACTGGTTGCTACGTGTAACAAAACGGTAAGTAATTCACTTACCGTTCAGTGAACGGTAAGCAATTAAATCTAAAAAAAACAATTTTGCGATTTATTTATTAAAATTAAATGTACAATTATTATAATTAATAGTAGTAATACCACTCGCATTCGAGTTTCTAGTATTAATAGACAAACTTTCCGACGTAGAAGTCCCAGGTTGTTGTAATAGTCCACCAACATCGATGTGTAAAATTTTATGAGCAAATTCAATTTTGTTTTGGAGGGAATCTTCCACGTAACTCTCGTCCACCGTTGATGAACGCCACCCACCATGTCTTTTTAGTCCCAACACATCAACTCCGTTATTCGCCAAAACTGTGGCCGATGTGCGTCGAAACGAGTGTCCAGTAAAACCTTCAGGGGCTTGCAACTTTAAATACTTTGCAATTTTTGACGGCCAGCCTCCAATTGTGCCTTTTCCTGTGACTTGCCTAGTGCATTTGCCATTTCGATAGTTCAGAAATAAATGATCTGACGTTGGGTTGCTTGGTCGAATTCTTATGTATTTTCGAAGTATTTCCAAATAATGAACTCCTTCATTTTCTTTATTAATAACTGTAAACGTTCGCTGAATATTCGTTTTTGTATTTGGAATATTTACTATAAACATTTCTTCATGTTCTTCTATGTCACTCATTTTAATATTGTACAATTCCTCTCGTCTACAAGCGCCCGATACTCCCAATATCATTGCTACCTGCAAATATATTGTTTCCTTAGAACTTAGATGTACCACCTCATCATCTACAACATACCTTTTGAATTAAAAATTGTTCGTCTGGTGCTTCATTCAAAAATTTTTCCATGTCTTCTTTGGTAAAAATTTTAGCCTTCTTAGGCCGATATCCAATATTTTTTCTCTTAAGATAAGCAATTAATGAAGCAAACTTAGAAATATCGATAGCATCATGGAGAAAAATTGTACTCTTCAGCATAGAATACTCCGCCCATAAACTGCCTGCGGCCTTCAAGTGTCCACTTCTCACCACAAAATACGGTAACAAGCTCTTTTCATTTACAGAAATCTTCTTTGCTTCACGCCATTCCTTAAACAACTTGTAGGTATGTCTGTTCATATCGGGCTTTAGATTTTTCTGGAATTATTGCCGAACATCCTTCTTGCCAAGCGTCTTCTAAATTATCCGGTAGATCATCACTATCGCTCATATTTGCTTCGAAAACGGAACCACAAAACAGAACTATGTAGAAATGATTGTATCAAGAAGACAATTTTACTTGTTTGGAACAAAACCATAGCAACCATGGAACACCCACCTAAAGTTTTCAGTTTCAATCTTCCCGATTATCACAAATGTATTGATATAAATTATTATTATTATTATAGAAACTCCAATCGCGCAAAAAACGTTATAAGCATGTCGAACGTTAAGGATTACCGTTCTCCATACTTAATATACTATTTCCAACGGACTGCAGAAGACCTGACGTCAAAACAGCATGAAATTTTGAAACACTGTCTTTCAATAAAAGTAGCTTGAAAAGGTTGACCTTATTGCAGATGTAAATATAATTGAATTTACAAAGATCTTTCAAGCGATTAATTTAAACACTAAATAAAATAAATAAAACCTAATAATGTCGACATTCGATACCCTAAACATTTGATTTATTGTTAAGTCACAAATCACAACAAACTTACATTTAATGAAAAAATTAATAGAAAATAAAACATTCGATGCACAGATTCATTTCTAAGCTTCAACGCAGAGTCTAACATACTACCTCACTCAATAAGTTTCCGATCTCACATGTAAAATGCACCGCTGTTGACAAACCAATATGATTTCTAGATAGTACCAACCTTTAAACGAAAAGTGTGTTAATATTATTTTATTCCAACTATTACTTAACAAGTTAGGGTTGTTTAAGTGTAGTAACTTTTGTTATTTTTAAAACCATACATAAGAAAGAATTTCGTGTATTGATTAAGCATTGTTTTTTGATGGGAAAAAATACTGTTGAAGCCAAACAGTGACTTGAAAGTGTTATGGGGACTTTGCACCAGGTAAATCAACAATTATTGACTGGTATGCTGAATTTAAACGGTGTCGTACCAGCATCGAAGATGCTGAACGCTCTGGTCGCCCAAAATCAGCAGTTGTTCCGGACAACATAGAAAAAGTCCATAAAATCGTTTTGGATAACCGTAAAGTAAAGTTGCGTGAGATTGCTGATATCTTAAAGATATCGGAAGATTCTGTTTTTAAAATATTACATGAAAATTTAAGCATGCGGAAGTTGCTATCGAAGTGAGTGCCGCGTGTGCTCACACCGGACTAAAAACAACAACGTGTCGACGATTCAGAGCGCTGTTTAACGTTGTTCAAGCGAGTTAAAAAAGATTTTTTACATCGGTATGTAACAACGGATAAAACATGAATCCATTATTACACACCTGACTCAAAAAAATCCTCAACTGAGAGGACAGCAGCCGGCGAAGACCGTCCAAAGCGCTCAAAAACACAAAAGTTGGCTGGCAAAGTTATTTGCCATGGTATTTTGTTTATCGTCTATTTAGAGAAGGGTAAAACTATCAACAGTAAATATTATATAGCCCTAATGGATCAATTGAGTGAAGAAATCAAGCAAAGACGGCCACACATGCAAAAGAAAAAAGTTTTGTTTCATCAAGACAATGCCCCGTGTCACAAGTCGATGAAAACGATGGTGAAATTGAACGAACTACACTTCGACTTACTTCCTCATCCCCCATATTCTCCAGATTTGGCCTCCAGCGACTACTGGCTGTTTGCAGATCTTAAAAAAATGCTCCAGAGGAAGAAGTTTGACTCAAATGCAGACGTGATTGCCGAAACCGAAGCCTATTTTGAGAACAAGACAACTCGTTTAACAAAAAAGGGTCGCTGGAATCAATGTATCGCTCTTGAAAGAAAATATATTGATGAATAAAAACAAATTTCCAAAAAAAAATGTTTTTCTTAATCAGACCGGAGACTTATTGAGTGATGTATTAAGCGAATTCACACACACCATGCCGAATGTGAACGAAGTCTCATTCATTTCTACGCGCAGATTGCTAATTTTATGTACTCGGCCATCTTCGGTAGTTGTTTTACAGCCGTTCGGGTGACTGTGATGGATAAAACAGTTCGACGATGTAAATCTTGCGTAACAAAAAATATGTAAAATCAGGGATACTAGGTCTCACGGTCTTATCCCCATCTGTAAATCTGTAATAAAACCTTCAACACACGTAAAGATTCACGTTCTTACTGCTATCTCTTTCTACATTACAGTCTAAAAAGCAACAAACATAAAACGTATTGTATTAATCATGTTACACTTTTCATCTTTTTTCAGCTCAATGCGTCGACAACAACAGCTTCTAGCTTCTATTCGAAACTCGAATGCAAATCAGATGGTAGCGCAGTCAATGATCTCAGCGTAATTCAATACCTAAGAAATTAAAATTTTGGTTATAAGAGTGTTATTCTTTGTATTCAATTCTGTTGCAGCAACACAGATTTCTGCAATGTACTTTCCAAAATTATAATATTTTTGTTATTTAAATGTTTTGTTTGTGTTTTGTCAATTCCACACGAAGCTATACGTCGTAGATTGAGGCATACTCTAATAATTTTATTACAGATGGAGATAAGACGGTGAGACGGACTATAGCAACCAAATTTTATTCAGATTCCGGATTATCGAGGGTTTACTGTATTGGGTTCTTTCTGCTAAGCAATAAGGATTTATTAATATGTTAAAATTATAAATATTAATAATATTAATAATATAATATTAATATAAATATTATAAATATTAATATTATAAAGTAGTTTTACATGGTGTGTTAAATATTACTAAGTATTTTATAATCTGTCCTGTCTGTCTCATTCTTGCGTTGGATAAAAATGTTTATTTATGACTGCTTTGATAACTGCATTTTATATTGAATATTTGAGTAAAGTAAAGTAAAGTGACATATTACTTCACTAGTGAGGTAATAAAATAAAAATCCACTCTTTAAAACAATTCGTTTTAATTTCAAAATCAATTTTAATTACATGCTGTTATTGTTATAAATATGTATTAAAAACACAATTTTCACACCTACTGATAGTAGGACAAGCAATTTCTGATACATTTTATTCGATAACAGCTGTCAATCCGAGAATTTTTGAAGCAATTTGTTTTTTATTTTCTTCTGCCGTGTCTATATACCCCTCCGCCACTGTATTCGAGCGCCAGCCCCCATGACGCTTTACTGTTAAAAGATTAAGTAGAACGAAGAACGAAGTAGATGAGCGCCTGTAACAATGTCCCGTAAATCCTGCTGGATTAGGTAAGTGAAGAAAAGTAGCAATATTCTTGGGAAAAGCAGCAAATGTGTTTATACCAAACAGGTAACTTTATACACCTCTGGTTTCTGTATCCTTAAAAAAACCGTCTACTACTGGCGTTATTAGGGCGAAGTGCAGCATGTTTTTGAATTAATCCTAACATATTGACTTTATCTATTCCGCCTGACGTAATAAAAAATTCTCTGAATATTTTTGTTTTAGTATTTTGTATTAGAACAAGAAAGCATTGTCCCTGATCTTTGGCATCTTCCAAAAGCATGTTGGTAAGTTTTTGGATCCTATGAGCTCCACCAACCTCAATAATTAAAGCAACCTTTAAGTTAGCATTACTTAGTAAGAATAATTTATGCATAAAAAAAGATACAGTACCTTCATTAACAAAAGTTTATCATTATTTACTTCTTGTAAAAATTTGTTAATATCTTGTTTTTTAACACAATATCCTTCAGATTTTCTTTTCAGAAAGACGATTAAAACGTATTTGCTGATGTCAACATTCTTCTTCATTTTCATTATTGTTCTAATCATAGAATAAAAAACCCAGAGATTCGATGATTTATACTGTTTTAATAAATGATCAAAATATGCAAGTAGAACCTTCAGCTGTGTAATATTTTTAACATTTTTCTCGTCGCACCATGAACTGAACCGTTGAAAAGCCATATAGTACTTTTCTTTGGACTTCTCTGGCACCAAGCAAGAAGCAGCATTTGTCGCCGCTTCTTCAATATTAGAAGGAAAACTTTCTGAGTCACTCATGTTTACAATTTTCTTATTTTTACCACAAAGCACGATTTTCACTGATTTCTCAAGATAACGAGCTTTGTTTGAAAAATTGTAAGCGGTTGCCATAGGGCTTACTGAACATATCCATCTTACTTTTGATGTAAAAAATAGGAGTTATCGGCAGCATTAAATTTTCGATTTTCTTAATTATTTGCAGTCATAGATAAAGTTTTGTATATCATACGTGGGCTAGAGTACATTACAGTAACTCGTGTGTTACAGATACTCAGGCTAATGCCCTCGTTGTCTGTAATCTACACACTCGTTGTGTAAGAATGCCTCTAACCCACTAATAATATAAATAACTATTAAATTTACTTTCAAGTGAATTTTGGTTTGTCCTCTAATTTTTATTGTTTATGAGTAACATTCTATCTTTAAATAATATATTTGTTTTATTTTATCTTTACTTCTAGAATTAGTTTAAAAGATCTTAAACTGCAACTCTTTATCCCAAAAGGAAATTTGATTCCCGAATTCTGCTCACAGGAAAAACCTATTTTCAAAAAATTTATTTCTTTGTGGCTTTCGAGCCCGCTTGCTAAATATAAATATTTATTTTATATATTATATAAATAAACCTAAATAATTGTTTATTTTGAAACGCTTTAAATTGTTTTGGCCAAACATCGAGATGAAGACTTCCTATACCGATCCAAGCCCTGAAAGCTATACAGATTACAGAGTGATTCAAAATTACGTGGTATAATTTTAATGAAATACAGCATCACAAATAAAGAAAAATTTGTTTTATCTCAATTGATAAAAAAATTATAGGTTTTAAAGTTGGGTGGGAAAAGAATTTTTTTGGTATATTTCGGAAATTGTTTAACAATCTATTATTATGAAATTTTGTACGCAAAGTTAAATGTACACTTTTTACTGATAGTAAAGAAATTTTGTTACATCATCTTAATTTCCGGTTGCGATATTTCTTGATAATTATTCAACTTTTCCCTCATTAAGCTTCGATTTTTGTAACAAAAGTGAACATGTCAATTGATTCTGAACAAAACGGTAGGATGCAAAATTTTGCTAAAATAATATACCGTTTTCCAGATATATATGTTTAAAGTATAAAAATAAATGCTGATTTTAAACTTTGGCGCCCTTTAGCTACGGAATGGTGCCACCTACAGAGACTATAACAAGACAGAGGCGACACACGGATCAAACGCACGAATTTTGCCCACGGACGGCGCATTGTGGTTGGTGACCGAGGCGACACACCCGACACACGGAGCAATATAATCAAACGCATGTATTTAGCCCACGGACGGCGCATGGTGATTGGTGACCGTGTCAACCAATGAAAAGTGATACACTCGTGTGTCGCCTCTGTGTTTAGCTATAGCCTCTGTAATGCCACCCAATAGAAAGGATAGACAAACACAAAAATCGGTCATATACATCTGGACATCTGGGCATGCGCATGGCTCTACAGCAAAACCTCTTATGGGTTCTTGTGAAAACGTTGAAAACCAAAAGCCCCGCAGTGAATATTGTGAAAATATAGACTATTTTTGTACCTTCTATTGTCACTCTTTATTATCCTTATTAGCAGCTTCTGTATTGTATCTATTAATTAAATTCAGTATGTATATACGCAGATGAGTTTGTGGTGTCACTTTACCGACTTTGGTGCGTCCATGTTTTTGTGTTCTACAAATTTTACAAAAAAAAAATTGGATTTGTAGAAGGTATTTATGTGTTATTTATTTATTTAACCGAATATTAAAATTTTTGTACATTTTTAGGTTCACTAAACCAACACAAATTTTGTGGATTTTCTAGTTGGAGAGGACAAGAGGAATTTCATTTTTATTTGGGTAGGAAATTTAGAGTCAACTTCTCAAAATATTTATTTTTTATAATTGTGTGTTTCAGCTACTCACTAACAGGTAGTTTAAAATTTATGACAACATCCCAATAGAATAAAATTTTTCCACATTAATTAAAAAAAAAAAAAATTGTTTGATTATAAAGCTTTTGACTAATATGGATTGTGTGAAGAGTAACTTAGATCTATATCATTGCAAAGAGTGCAATTTCAAAACAAATATTCGAATTCTCTTGTGGGATCATTTACAAACAGTCCACACAAAAAAGAAAACAAGTCCATTTATATCTGTTTGTACAAACAGTTATCTATGCGAATATTGCAATTTTTCAACATTTTCATTATTAATTTTGCTAAAACATAATTTAAAATGTCAAGACAATCCTAAGAAGAAACAGTTTTTTATTAAAAATCAATGTCCGTATTGTTTATATCAAGCAGCCAATAGTAGCAACATTAAAAATCATATAATAAGAAAACATACAGCACCAGAAGATATCAAGTGGTGCAGATGTGATAAGTGTGATTACAAAGGAAAAACAAAAACAAATTTAACACAACATATAAAGAATCGACATAAACCAATCAACGAACTTTTGTTTTATTATTGCAGTCACTGTGAATACAAATCTAAGACAAATTCTAATCTAAAAAAACACATTGTTTCAATGCATACACCCCAAGAACATGTTTTAAAATATGAATGTAACAGATGCTATTATAAAACCATGTATAGAGGAAAATTAAAATTACACATTATTCGACGTCATACAGATCTAGATAAAATACAATGGTTTCAATGTGAGCACTGTTCTTATAAGAGCAAAACAAAGAGAGATTTAACAGTACATGTAAATATAAAACACTTGTCAAATGAAGAGAGTAATTGGTTTCATTGCAATCATTGTGAATACAAATCAAATAGAAAGGATAGTCTTAAAAGACACATTCTTACAAAGCACACATCACAACAATATATGGTAAAATATGAATGTGAAAATAAGAAGTTATTTTACTGTGATCATTGTGAATACAAATCCACGTGGATAGTAAATATCAAGAAACACATACTAACAAAGCATCCATCACAAAAAAATGTGTTAAAATTTGAATGTAACACATGCAACTTCAAAACTATACATAAAGAAAGTTTAAAAAAGCATATTATTTTACGTCATTCAGCCCCGGAAGAAATCAAATGGTATCAATGTGAGCAATGTACTTATAGAAGTAAAATTAAATCGAATTTAACAAAACATATAAAAGAAAAACACTTGTCTCATGAAAATAAGTGGTTTAACTGCGATCATTGTGAATACAAATCAAGGTTAAAGTGTAATCTTAAATCACACATTATTCAACGTCACACAACCTCCGAAAAAATCCAATGGTTCCAATGTGAACATTGTACCTATAAAGGCAAAGTAAGATCAGCCTTAACACAACATGTAAAAGTACACCACAAAGAAGATAATAAGAAGCTATTTTCCAGCAAGTAGTAGAAAATTTCTTTTTTGTATTTTTTGTATTTAAATATACAGGGTCGACCAAATGTATGGAACGGGCCGTTTTTTGTCTAAACTATAAATAATTTTGAAAAAACAAAATATAGGCATTAAATGGCTAGAAAGATGCTACCTGAGACAATATTTAAAAAAATTTTATTTGTTTAAATTTTGAAAATAATTATAGCAACATTGTTACATAGTTATCAATTAATCATTGTATGTATAACTGGTTGCATACTCAATCTCTTTTACTTTGTAAATACTTCTGTAAATAAAGTTAGTCTAAGCTCAACTCTGGTATTACTCAGACGCTCCTACCAGTCCTCCTCAAGTCGCACAACAAATAATTAATTAAATAAAACAACCAAACATAACATGGCGCAGTCGGAGTGAAGTAAACAAGTGAAATTAAATAAACAAAAAAAAAGTGTGTGATATTTAAATAATTCAACAAACAAAAAAAAAAAAATGGATCAACGCATTTCCCCCATGGACTTCAGCGGAAATCTAAGTGAAAATTGGAAGATATGGAAACAAAAATTCGAAATATATTCCATCGCAACAAAAGTAAGTAAGGAATCAGAAGAAATACAATGTGCGCAACTTTTACACATGATGGGTGAAGAAGCAATACGAATCTACAACAGCTTTGCTTTCACGGAAGAAGAAATAAATAAAATAGGTCCTCTTAAAAAGAAATTTGAAGACTATTTCGTACCGAAGAAAAACTTAAATTACGAAAGGTACAAATTTATAACTACGGTTCAAAAAAATGAAACCATAGAAGAATTCGTGACAATTCTAAAAAATAAGGCAAATCAGTGCGAATTTGGTGAATTAAGAGATGATCTTATCAAGCTAATTTTAATCGTGGGAATTAAAGATGAACCCACTCGTGAAAAATTACTACAAAAAGAAGAGTTAACTTTAGAAAAAGCAATTGAAACATGTGTCCTAACGGAGAACGCCAGAAAACAATTGAAGGACATGAAAACATCAAACAACAATCCAGTGCACGTGGACGTCATAAATCGACCGACAAAAGGACAACCTTCCAAGAACCCAACATATGGCAGAAGCAACTACAAGAAACCCAACATCCGGTCCGGCACAAGCAATAACCATAACCATCAACGGCAGGCAAAATCCCAAGAAAAATGGATACAAGAATGCACCAGATGTGGACAATCCCATAAAATAAATCAATGTGCCGCCTTCGGAAAGGTATGTGACAACTGCAATAAAAGCGGACATTTCAAAAAAATGTGTAAATCCAATATCGGTAATAAAAATAACAAAATTAATTCATTGGACTTACAAATAGAAACAATAGACGGTAGCGAAATCAATAATATAAACTTAGATTGTTCGGTAGAATTAAAAATTAAAGACAAATTAATAAAATTTAAAATAGACACGGGCGCTAATGTCAACATATTGCCATATCAAACATTTGTACAGCTTGGCATAAATAAAAATTCCTTAAATAAATGTAATCACAATTTATACACATTCACTAAAGAAAAAATACCAATTTTAGGTACATGTGACATTGAACTAGAGCATAACAAAAAAATGCATGTAATCAAATTTCACATCGACAAAAACAACAACGGTTGTATTTTAGGGCTAGACACATGCGTTAACTTAGGTTTAGTTACAATAAATAATAACGCAAATTCTATAAACAAGAAAAATGATTATATGGAATTAATAAATAAATATAAAGATTTGTTTGAAGGTATTGGCAAATTAAACACTCTATATCACATAGAAATAAAACCGGACGCAAAACCAGTAGTACAACCCGTCAGATCCGTACCCATTCCCCTACAAAATGAATTTGAACTATGCATTAAAAAATTAGAAAAATTAGACATTATTGAAAGAGTCACAGGTACATGTGAGTGGATAAACTCATTTGTGTTAACAAAGAAAGCGGACAACACATTACGTTTATGCTTAGATCCTCGCGAATTAAATAAGGTCATAATTTCTCAACCCTATAAGTTACCAAATATTGATGAAATAAGCGCAAAATTAAAAAATTCAAAAATATTTACGACCTTGGACGCGACAAGTGCCTTTTGGAACATACCCCTTGACAAGGAATCTAGTAAATTATGCACATTTGCTACTCCACTAGGTAGATATAAATTTAAGAGACTACCTTATGGAATCAAAACAGCCAGTGAAGTGTTTCAAGAATATTTTAAAGATATATTTTCGATCAAAGGTGTCGAAATATACATTGACGACATTCTCATTCATGCACCGACCAAAGAAGAACACGATGCAATACTAAATAAAGTTTTTAGTTTAGCAAAAATTCACAACATAAAATTCAGACAAGACAAATGCAAATTTGGTCAAAACGAGATAAGATATCTCGGGTATAAATTCAATGAAAATGGCATTCACATTGACGACGAAAAAGTGGAAGCAATCAAAGAAATTCCACAACCCACAAACAAAAAAGAATTACAAAGGTTTTTAGGCTTAGTTACATACGTAGGCAAATTTGTAAATAATTTATCAGAAATCACACATCCGCTGAGACAACTATTAAAAAATAATAATGAATTTATTTGGCAAGAAAATCAAGAAAGCGCTTTTAATCAATTAAAACAATTAATTTCAGAGAAGCCACAATTAAATTATTTTGATCCCGAAAAACACGTGACTATCTCTGTTGATGCCTCAAAAAACGGTTTAGGCGCAGTTTTATTACAAGACGAAAAGCCATGTGCTTACGCATCGCGCGCAATGACGGAAACCCAGCAAAGATACGCGCAAATTGAAAAGGAATTACTAGCAATATGTTTCGGCGTAAATAAATTTCATCAATACATTTTTGGAAGTAAATTCACAGTTGAAACCGACCACAAGCCACTAATAGCAATTTTCAAAAAACCATTAAACGCGTGTCCAGCACGGTTGCAAAAAATGCTATTAACTATACAAAAATATGACTTAAATTTAGTGTATCGTCCAGGTAAAGAATTAATAATTGCTGACAACTTATCGCGGGCTAATTCAAAAAAAGAATATCAGGACAATTTAGATTTAGAATCTCACGTTTGTTTAGTTCAGAAAAATATTTCAGTAACAGATGAGAAATTAAAAGAATTAATAATAAGCACAAAAAATGATGCTGATTTAAATATCATAAAAAACTTGTGCAAAACGGTTGGCCAAATAACACAAAAAAATTCAATTCAGAAATCAAGCAATACCACAAATTGAAATCAGAAATAACCGTAGGGAACAATGAACTGCTATACTGGGGTCAGAGATTAATTATCCCAAAATCAATGAGAGCTAAAATCTTAGAAAATATACATACGGGTCATTTAGGTATACAAAAATGTCAAGAGAGAGCTAGAAATTCTGTTTATTGGCCAGGTCTCTCGGACGACATCGAAAATTTAATAAAAAAATGCTACATTTGCAACAAATACTCTAATTCAAATATAAAAGAACCCCTAAAGCCACATGAAATAATAAAAAAACCTTGGCAAAAATTAGCCTTGGATATATTTTATTTAAATCAAGAAAATTACTTACTTGTTACTGACTACTATTCAAAATATCCAGAATTAGTCAATCTAAAATCAAACACCACGTCTAAAAACGTTATAAATAAATTAAAAGAAATCTTTGCTCGTCATGGCATTCCGAAAATTGTAATTTCTGATAGCGGAACACAGTTGATTAGTAAAGAATACAATGACTTTTCTAAAGAATGGAATTTTAAATTTTTAAATACATCTCCAAATCATCAACAATCAAATGGTCAAGTAGAAAGACACATTCAAACTGTAAAAAAATTGATAAAGAAAACAATTGAGAGCAATAAAGATGTAAATTTAGCTCTGTTAGTCTATCGCAACACTCCCGTCCATCACTCCTTTACTCCAGCACAAATTCTAATGAGCAGAAATTTAAGAGACAATTTGCCAATGCTGGAAGACAAATTAAAACCTAAAGTAATAAACACTTCCATTTATCACGCCAAAATGTACGCGGACCGAAATAAAATGACGATGTACTATAATAAAAAGGTTAGACAACAGAAAGAATATAAGCCAGGCATGAAAATATTTTATCAACACAAACCTAAGAGCAACTGGCAATTAGGCAGAATTGAAAATAAAATTAGAGATAGAACTTATAGAATAAAAAAGGGAGATGGGAGATACATCATCAGAAATTCAATTTATATCAAACCAGCTCATAAAGATATGTATTCCCCTGAACCTGACAATAGTTTTAGATCTAGTTATGTATATGATAGCGATAGTGATGTAGAAAATAAGAGTGTCAATAAGGATAGTGATCAGAACGGAAATGAAACTAATGGACAAAGTGAACAAACGAGTGTTAATAGTGAAAGTGAAACACAAAATACGCAAAAGTTAACAACTAGCGATAACGTAAGCGGTGACGGTAGACCTAGCCGGAAAATAAAATTACCAGCTACCCTAAATGATTATAAGCTGTATTGAACTGTTACATTTAAATTAAATACTAAATAATCAAACTAGCATAAGTTAATTGTCTACCAAATAACTTACCCGTTATTTAATTAAAAAAAAAAAAAAAAAAAGGGAGATGTTACATAGTTATCAATTAATCATTGTATGTATAACTGGTTGCATACTCAATCTCTTTTACTTTGTAAATACTTCTGTAAATAAAGTTAGTCTAAGCTCAACTCTGGTATTACTCAGACGCTCCTACCAGTCCTCCTCAAGTCGCACAACAAATAATTAATTAAATAAAACAACCAAACATAACAAACATGTTTGTTTTTTCGTGAAATTTATTCTTGATTTTTTTTAAAAACAAGCTTTTTTAGAGAAATGTTGCTGTGTTAATTGTTTTAACATTAACTTTATAAATTTTCAATAAAAAAATTAAACATTACCGAACATTAATCCTTAATTTTCGCCAAATCTACAAAATGTTTAGTTAATTCAAGTTATGCATGTTAAGGAGATAACAACAGTTCTTTAAAAAAGTTACAAAAAAATAATATATTTAAATAATTAATAATTTAATACTAAAAATTAATATGTTTATCCTTAATTTTTTATTATTTTGTAGTGCACATTACGAGTATGTTGTAATACTAGGTATAAATATATAAAATGTAAATAATAAATATCAAAAACACCTAAATTTTTGTTTTAATAAATTGTTCAAAAAAAAAAATGTTGTCAAAACTGCCTTCCACGTTTCAAACGTTGGTATTTGATACTAGTTGAGACAACAATAGCAATAGAACAACTCGGGGGTGTGAGAAAACGCCTACTTGATTTTCTTACTGGTGTTTAAAAGGGGGAAGACAGTTTTGACAACATTTTTTTTTAATAAATTATTTAACTAAAAATTCGGATGATTTCGATACTTATTATTTACATTTTTTTTATTTATACCTAGTACTACAACATACTCGTAAAATGCACTACAAAATAATAAAAAATTAAGAAAAAACAAATTAATTTTTATTGTTAAATTATTAATTATTTAAATAAATTATTTTTTTGTAACTTTTTTAAAAGACTATTTTTAGCTCTTTAACATGCATAACTTAAATTAACTAAACATTTTGTAGATTTGGCAAAAATTAAGGATTAATATTCGGTAATGTTTAATTTTTTTATTGAAAATTTATAAAGTTAATGTTAAAACAATTAACACAGCAACATTTCTTTTAAAAAGCTTGTTTTAAATAAAAATCAAGAATAAATTTCACAAAAAAACAAAAATGTTGCTATAATTATTTAAAAAAATTAAACAAATAAAAATTTTTTAAACATTTTCTCAGGTTGCATCTTCCTAGCCATTTAATGCTTATATTTTGTTTTATATATATATATTTTAATTTATTATACACCAAAACCATTATTACCATTGTTTTGTTTAAAAAAAAATTTTGTCACAGCGACCACCCACTCCTTTAAGAGGAGCAAACGTCATTAATACAGTCGATCCATCAACTAATTTACTAATTAGTTAATTAACCTTAACTCTTTACCTTCCTGCATCAGTGAAAGGAGTGCAACGGTCTTTTCCATCACCCCAACCAGAATCTGATTGTTTCTAAAGTAATTTGAATTACAAACGTTTAATATACATATAAGATTTATAGAATTATATAAATTGGATTTATAGAAAGTAGAGTCCGTACACTTTCAGAACAGCGTGTTGGGTCATCAAAATCTGTCAGCAAACCAAGCAAACGACACTAAACAGAATGACCAAGAATGACGAACGCCGCTGACCTTTCGCTGACCACGTGCCGCTTGGCTTCCTTCCTTTTAATTTGCAAATGGGACTGGCCCGACACTATTTTGTGATCTTCACACTTTTATTGGTGTGCTGTTCTGAAAGTGTACGGACTCTATAAGTTGCTTGCATATTATTTATTTACATCGATTGGTCGAATATTAAATTTTTATACATTTTTAGGTTAAGTATAATAATAAAACACACAAATAGTATTACATATATGGTTTAGATGGGCAAATGTATTAATTTTTTTCTAAAAACATGGCTTTAAAAATCTTATTTAAACACGAACTTATATCGAGTAAACTAATGCTGTTCTTATCTTTTACTACCTTTGAGTAATACCATAAGCAAATTAAACTAATAAAAATTATGGTTGTTTTGAATCATTGTAATGAATTTTAAGGACTTTTTGGTTCGGGCAATTTTCTTATTCACATAAGAAAAGCTGTATGAAAATTTACAGAAAATTTAGTGTACAGCGCTACCAGTGTTGTAATTGTGAACTAATGGTTTATATTACGATAGAGTGCTTGAGCTGTGGAATGCTATAAATTATTGTAAAATCACCACCCAATACAAATAAATTGAAATCAAAGTTGTTTATCAAATTTTATAAAAATAACGAAATTTATTTGAATTTGTATAACATAAGTATGATCTACATTTTATTTATTTATAGAGTGGTCGATTATTAAATTTTTATCCATTTTTAGGTTAAGTGATGGAGCACTACTTCAGCTACTGTAGTTGAAGTGGTGTTGAGTAATGTAACGAAAATTTTGGTGATTTCCTAGTTGAAGAAGACAAAAGGAGATCAATTATTAATTGGGTAAGAAATTTAAAGCCCACTTTTCAAAATATTTATTTTTTATAATTGTGTGTTTCAGCTACTCACTAACTGGTAGTTTAAAATTTATGACAACATCCAAAGAAGACAAAATTTTTTCATAATAATTTAAAAAAACAATAACAATTGTTTTATTATAATACTTTCGACTAAAATGGATTGTGTGAAGATTAGCTTAGATAAATATCATTGCAAACAATGCAATTTTAAAACGAATATTTTAATTTCTTTTTGGTATCATTTTCAAAAATTTCACACCAAAAATAAGATCAAACAATTTATATATGTTTGTCCAAACTGTTATTTATGCGAATTTTGCAATTTTTCAACATTTTCATTATTAATTTTGTTTAAACATATTTTAAGATGTCAGGACAATCCTAAGAAGGAACAGCCTAATATTGCTAAATATCAATGTTCCCTTTGTTCATACAAGACAAACCGTAGCGGCTACTTGAAAAATCATATCATATGTAAACACACATCACCAGAAGAAATCAAATGGTGCAAATGTGATCAGTGTGACTACAAAGCAAAAATAAAAGTAATTTTAAAACAACATATAAAAAATCAACATAAATCAGATAAGAAAGATTCATTATTTTTTTGCAATCACTGTGAATTTAAAACAAAGAGAAAAGGTAATCTTAAAATACACATTCTTGCAAAGCACACACCAGAAGAAAATGTGTTAAAATATGAATGTAAAACATGCAATTATAAAACCATACATAGAGGAAAATTAAAATTACATATTATACGACGTCATACAGATCTAGATGAAATACAATGGTTTCAATGTGAGCACTGTTCTTACAAAAGCAAAACAAAAACAGGTTTAACAACACATGTCAAAGTGCACCACATGTTAAAAAATGATGAAGATATGTTTTTTTACTGCCATCATTGTGTATTCAAATCCAAGTGGAAGGGACATATCAAAAAACACATTCTAGCAAAACACACATCAAAAGAAAATGTGTTAAAATTTGAATGTAACACATGCAAATTCAAAACTATATATAAAACAAACTTAAAATCGCACATTATTTTACATCATTCAGTCCCGGAAGAAATTCAATGGTATCAATGTGAATACTGTATCTACAGAAGTAAAATGAAATCGACATTAAGAAAACATGTAAAAGTAAAACACTTGTCAGATGAAAATAAGTGGTTTCACTGCGATCATTGTAAATATAAATCAAAGACAAAGAGTGGTCTTAAAACTCACATTATTATACGTCATACAGCTTTGGACAAAATACAATGGATTCAATGTGAGCACTGTACCTACAAATGCAAAGTAAGACAGGCCTTAGCATACCATATAAAAGTACACCACAAAGAGGATAATAAGAAATTATTTTCTAACACAGCAGTAGAAAATTTTTAAGAAAATGCACGTAACATACATGGTCAAAGCTATAATAAAAGGGTATGAAAAAAGACATATTTTCGACACCATACAATTCCAGAGGAGATACAAAGGTACCAATGTGAGCACTGAATCTATAGAAGCAAATATAGTCTGTCTCACAGTTTTATTCCTTCTTTGTAGTAAAACACAAATAAACGAAACATTTAAATACCAAAAATATTGTAATTTTGGTAACTAAGTTTTAGAAAACTTTATTACCTCGAGGACGATCATGTATCGACAATGCGTTTTGTATTAAAAAAATAATTGAAAAACAAATTGCAAAAAACAGGGAAACACATTTATTATTTATTGATCTGAGTAAGGCGTACGTTAATGTACCAGTTATCAAATTATGGGAAGCATTGGAATAAACAAAAATAAATAATACATTAATAAAAGCAGTACAACAAATGTATGATAACTGTAGATCTCAAATAAAAATCGGCAAAAAACTGTCAAGCGGATTTCGGATATCAAAGGGCCTCAGACAAGGTTGTTGCATTTCACCAACATTATTTAAGATATATGTAGAACACGCCCTTAAAAATTGGAAGAAGAAATACTGCCGAATAGGCTTTGAATTAAACAATACCACTCTTTATACTATGTAATTTGCGGACGATCAAGTAGTGGTAGCTCAAACAAAAGAAGACCTAGAATATATGACGAGAAAGTTATGTAAGGAATATAAAAACTGGGGAATGGAAATAAATATAGAAAAAACTAAGTATATGGGCATAGGAAGCAATGATGGTAATTTACTATTAGATACATTTGAAAGATGTACAGCATACAAGTACTTAGGAATAACGTTTGAAAAAAACGGAAAAGATGAAAAAGAAATACAAAAAAGAGTAGGCCAGAGTAGAAGAATCATAGGAGCACTTAATGGAATTTTTTGGTCAAAAAATATAGACAGACAAAGGAAGCTAAACATCTACAACACCGTGGTAAAAAGTGTATTAACATAAGGCGCCGAAATATAGACTATGACAGAAAATGACAAAAGGAAAATACTTGCAACAGAAATGGATGCATTACGAAGATCTGCCAGACACTTAAAGTTAGACCATAAAAGAAACGAAGAGATAAGAGATGTAATGAATACAAAGACAACAGTCATTGACGAGATCGAACAAAAACAATTAAAATGGCATGGACACATACGTCGCATGGGAGAAGATAGATTACCAAAACAAGTGCTAGAATAGATACCAGAAGGAAGAAATCGAAGAGGACGTCCGAGAAAAAACTGGATACAGGGTATCACCAAGGCCATGAGTGAGAGAAATCTAGCCGAAGCAGATTGGTTGGACAGGAAAAAATGGAGATTGGGAATCGGAAGGCGACACAAGACGCTATAAACCAAATATATATATATTACTGCAACAAAACTCAATACAAAGAATTTTACCTTTATACCCAAAATTTTAATTTCTTAGGTACTCAAGTGACATATCTGAGGTCACTGATTACGCGTTGAAATGGGAGATTTCTTTTTTTAATTCGTAGTTTAATTTATAAACAACAGTCATTACTCATTACACTTAAATTACACAAATAAAAATAAATTAAATTTATTTATTTAATAAATTGTTGAGGTTTCTACGGTGCAACATCGGGATTGTTAATCCGCCAGGTACGAAAATATTTATTATGGGTTACAAAGGCCGAAATAGAAGTGATTTGGGTTGAAAAGTAAAGATTTTAGTTTACAGACTTTATCTTTTGGCTGTATTCGAAACGTTCGTTGTTCCTTGTTGTTTCTGTGCTTTTTTCCAATTTCTATTCTTTAAATCGGTTCTTTTTAGAACCTAGCAAGGCTGCTTTTTTATGATTATAATAATAAAGAAAATGAAGAAGAATGTTGACATCAGTAAATACGTGCATGTTAGAGTGCATAAAATTTAAGGAAAAACAGTGGTCAATAGTGAAGGGAATTATGGAGCAATCCGCGCGTAGGATGAATGTGTGACCTAATTCTGGAATTATTTGATATTCATTATTGGCACGTGGTTTTGAAGAAGCTGTAAGATGACGCAGTTGTTTTTATGAACAAAGGAATGAAATCTGGATCATAGTGGTTTCATGGTCGCACGTGTGTCAATAAGGTCAGAAGGCGTGGGATGGATTCGCTATATATTCCCTTCCGAGCAGAAGAGGGGTACTGTTGATCGGCGTGTGAGTCGATGAGTACCTAAGTACCTGCTTTGAGCACTTGTATTATTATACTTGGCAAATTAATTAATAAAAGTGTATCCTGACACCAGGAGACCGAGTACAAACTTATTTCGACTCGCCAACCTTTTCGAGTCGAAATGTGATGACGTCAAGCGACTCGAACAGTGGCGATTGTAAAATCTCTGGCGACATGTTGAAAACTAGGGAATTTGTTATGCTGCTGTTGCGGTAACATAAAGTTAAGTTGGCAATACTGAGATCAGCTGTGGTTTGTGTATGTTTTTGGTGGTTAGCAGTGAAAGAGCAAAAAAGTACAAAATAGCAACATGAAAAGGTTCAACATGTGACACATTCAACATTCATAAAGCGTCGGGGTACAGGTATTTGTCTACATTTTTTTTCTAATATTTTGCATTGTTTTTAGTTATCGTTCTGTGGAGTGAAAGGTTGTGTGATAGAATAGGCATTCATGACCAAACAATTACAGAAGAACAGAAGGAAGTGCTCCTGGCATTCATGAAGAGCCACCCCGATTTCGCCAGTATGAAATGTGTGTATTTTTGTGAAATTTATTTGTAGTTTTTTGTTTTTAAATAAAGCTCTGATTTACGATTTTTATGTTCTTTTATTTTTAAAATACATTTGAATATATTCGCCTATAGCACCTCCATTTGGTGTAATATTAAGAGTTGCCCCACATACTGAGCCATCTTCCAAGGTTTTGTTCTCACAAACAACACTTTTAAACCCTAAGGTACGCACAACACCGCATACCAAACTTTTAAACCTTATAGCACGCACAACAACACAAACATAACCTAATCTGTCAAACAAATTTCGACTTGACTTGAAAATTTCAACCAGTCGGGAGCAGTTGACCACTTGTCGACGGTGAAAGGGCTAAGTCGAAATTCGATGACGTCAAATACGCATTTGCAGAGAATGCTACTAGGTGGCGTCGAGCAAATCTGGCGACTGTCGAAACCCTTTTCAAGTCGAAATTTTGTTTATAATCGACTTCCTGAACATCTCTGTGTTATTATTATTATTATTTTTTTGTTCTGACATGCATTTAATCGCCTTTCTGAAAAGAAAATCTGAAGAATAACGTGCTAAAAAATCGTAAATTTTTACTAAACAAGATATTAGCAAATTTTTCAAGAGCAAATGATGACAATTATCAACATGCTTTTGGAAGATGGCAAAGATCAGAGACAATGCTTCCATGTTCTATTACCAAACACTAAAACAAAAATATCCAGAAAATTTTCTATTCCGTAAGCCGATAAAGTCAACATGTTATAATAAATTCGAATATATGCTGCACTTCACCCTAACAGTGGCCAGTAGTGGACAGTTTTCTTTAGGATACAGAAACCAGAGATTTATAATGTTACCTGTTGGTATAAACACATTTGCTGCTTTTCCCAAGAATATTGCTACTTTTCTTCAGTTACCTTATCCAGCAGGATATACGGGACATTGTTATAGGCACTCATCTACTTCGTTGCCTGCTAATTCGGGAGCTGATCTTTTAGCAGTAAAGCGTGATGGGGGCTGGCGCTGCGGTGTATAGACACGGCAGAAAAAAAATAAAAAGCAAATTCCTTCAAAAATTCTGGATGACAAAAATATTAACAGCAGTTATCACAAAAAATGTATCAGAAATAGCTTGTCCTACTATAAATAGGTGTGAAACTTGTGTTATTAATTTTTATAACAATAATAGCATGTAACTAAAATTGAGTTTGAAATTCAAACAAATTATTTTAAAGAATGGATTTTTATTTTATTACTTCACTAGTGAATAAAACCATTGTTTTATCATAGGTAATGTATATGACAAGATTTCCATAAATAGTTAATTAGATAATTTAATCGAATCTAATTATGAAGTTGTAGGAATATTGAATCATTTGTTAATTTATAAAGTTCAAACATAAAATTATGTTTTTGTAAATAAAATACTGCTGAAAATACAAGTGGCTACTGGCGAAGCATCCACAAAAAATTCTTTCGTCTTATTTTAATAATAACGCTAACCCACTAAAAAAATAATCACGTAAAAAATAAACAACCCTTTAGGCTTGTTTCGAATAATCCAGATTCTGGATAATGCGGCTTTTACTGTCTTAAATTCTCTCTGTTAAGCAATAAAAAGTACCGGGTTTTCATAAATGATTGAAACATCGTAGGTGGCTGTGAAAAAAATTAAAAATGTTTTGCCTTTAAAAGGCAATAATTTTAGCTATTATTATAATTATTATTAGAGAATTGAGTAACTCCAGGAACCATTCTTTAATATTCCGTTGTGAAAATAGGACATTACAATGGATATTTGTGATATAAAAAATTTCCACAGCCATTTACGATGTTACAATCATTTATGAAAACCCTGTATTATTAATAAATTATAAAATTTTTATTAAGTCATCCACATTTACATGGTGTGTTAAAGCTGATCTTACTTTGCCTTTATAAGTGAACTCCTCACATTGAGACCATTGTATTTCCTCTATCTAAGATTGTGTGACGTGCAATAATATGTCTTTTAAGATTACTTTTTCTTTTTGATTTGAATTGACAATGATCGCAGTAAAATAGCATTAGCATCTTTTCATCTTTTTTAACGTGTTGCCCGTTTACATGTTTTCTTAAATCTGCTTTTGTTTTACTTCTGTGGGTACAATGCTCACATTGATACCATTGAATTTCTTCCGGGGCTGAATGACATAAAATAATGTGCCTTTTTAAATTCTTTTTATGTATAGTTGTAAACTTGCATGTCTTACATTCATATTTTAAAACATTTTCTTGGGGTGTATGCATTAGAACAATGTGTTTTTTGAGATTAGAATTTGTCTTAGATTTGTATTCACAGTGATTGCAATAATAAAACAAAAGCTCGTTGTCTGTTTTATGTCGATATATTATATGTTGTGTTAAATTTGTTTTTGTTTTTCCTTTGTAGTCACACTTATCACATCTGTGCCACTTGATGTCTTCTGGTGCTGTATGTTTTCGTATTATATGATTTTTGGTGCTGCTACTATGGGCTGATTGATATAAACAATAGGAACATTGATATTTAGCATTAATAGACGGTTTCTTCATAGAATTGTCCTGACATCTTAAATTATGTTTGAGCAAAACTAATAATGAAAATGTTGAAAAATTGCAATATTCGCATAGATAACTGTTTCTACAAACAGATATAAATGGACTTGTTTTCTTTTTTGTGTGGACTGTTTGTAAATGATCCCACAGAAGAATTCGAATATTTGTTTTGAAGTTGCACTCTTTGCAATCATATTTATTTAAACTACTCTTCTCACAATCCATATTGGTCGAAAGCTTTATAATAAAACAAATATTATTTTTTTTAAATTAGTATAGGAAAATTTTGTCGTATTGGGATGTTGTCATAAATTTTAAACCTCCAGTTAGTGAGTAGCTAAAACATACCATGCAAAAATACATATTTTGAGAAATGTGTTCTAAATTTCCTACTTAATTAAAAAATGAAATTCCTCTTGTCCTCTCCAACTAGAAAATCTACACAATTTGTGTTGGTTTAGTAAACCTAAAAATGTACAAAAATTTTAATATTCGGTTAAATAATACTTAAATAAATAAATAACACATAAATACCTTCTTCAAATCCAATTTTTTTTTTGTAGAATTTGTAGAACACAAAAACATGGACGCGCCAAAGTCGGTAAAGTGACATCACATAACTCATCTGCCTATATACATACTGAATTTAATTAGTGAAGCTGCTGATAAGGATAATAAAAAGCGACAATGGATGGTACAAAAATAGTCTATATTTTCACCATATTCAGTGCGAGATTTTTGATTTTCACCGTTTTCAAATGAAAAGAAGGTTTGTAGTAAAACAATGGCGTTTGCAAATAGGTCGCGTGCATAGGATTTTACCCCCCCTACACTGGAGGACCAACATAGTCAGCTGATCCATTTGATTAGCATTGAGTTTAGTGTTGTTGAAGTGATTTTTGTTGATTTTTAACGTTTTTTGAACATTCTGGTGTCAGTTTTGTTATTATATATTTAACAGAAGGTTTAGTGAGCATTTTAAATATAAAAAATCTATCTTAATATATTTTTTTAGTGGACTTTTCGGTGTGTTTAATTGGACTTGTTTTTTATCTAAGTGATTTGTACAGAATGAGTGTGTTGCATTAGTTTTTAGGTTTAGTAATTGTTTTAAAATTAATACCTAATTAAAAATATAACTATTTTTTAGTTATATAAATACATAAAATATTAGGTTAAGGATTTTTTGTTGGTGATTATTAGAGGTTACCAATATGTAATTATACTTTTAGGATTTCCCAATAGCTAGTAAGTAGTAAGCACATGGTTTTTAAATAAATACCTAATTTAAAATAAAACAATTTTTCAGTTTAGTAAATTAGATAATCCAATCTATTTTTTAGATTTTTTATTTTTCTGAATTTCTGTTAAAATTCTTAGGTTAGGTAGGTAAGTAATATATAATTATCATGATAGAATAAATTTATTCTCTACAAAGTGGATGAAATACATTTAAAGTTTATTTAAAGTTTTATACAAACGTGTTTCTTCTGTAACAAATAAGTTTGTTATTAATTTTGAATAAAAACCGTGATTGTACCAGTTCTTGTTGTCATTTCTTTACTCCTCACAATTTCATTAATATTAAACAAAACAGCACACACGTGAGTACAGACTTCCCCTAACCCCGCAACACAATCACAGTGGTCTGATTGAATATATCCATTTTTTTACAAATAATCCAAGGATTTAAAAGTTTTTCGTTTAGTCTTTGTGAATGCAATACCTACAATTTTGTAAAGTCAATAAAATTTAATGACATTTTACCTTTCCAATTATTATCAGACAATTATCACCAAATAATTTTACCCCAATTTTCTTCACCCACCCACAAACAGCTTGGTTATAAGCTTCCATGGCCTTGTATGCACACATTTCTTCCTTGGTGTAAGCACTTTTTGTGTTCACCAAGTAATTGACAATATCAGGATATAAGACGTTGGAAAAATCTTTGATTAGTTGACAAACAGTTAATATCCAACATATAGGGGTCTACACCCCCAATAGCATTTATCTTAAAAAGATATCTTTGTTTACTATCTTCATTCAACTGCATAAAGTAATCGCTCATTAAACCGGACATTGTTGTCTATCTGCAATAATTAAAAATTTAGTTACACAAAATAATTAAAATATTTACATACCTTCAAACCTATATGTTAGGAAATCCATAAAAAAACTTCAAAGTATAACTTAATAACCAACAAAGAATCCTTAATCTAATAATCTATTTATTAGTATTTATTTACTCAACTGAAAAATAGTTATATTTTTAATTAGGTATTAATTTTAAAACAATTACTAAACCTTAAAACTAATGCAACACACTCATCCTGGATAATAAAACACAAGTCCAATTAAATACACCGAAAACTCCACTAAAAAATTTATTAAAATAGATTTTTTATACTTAAAATGCTCACTAAACCTTCTATTAAATATATAAAAACAAAACTGACACCAAAATGTTCAAAAAACGTTAAAAAACAACGAAAATCACTTCAACAACAGTAAACTCAATGCTAATCAAATGGATCAGCTGACTTTGTTGGTCCTCCAGTGTGGGGGGGATAAAATCCTATGCACGCGACCTATTCTGGTGTAGTGTCATGCGCATGCCCAGATGTGGCGTCTGACCGACGTCTTCCTCTAGTAGGTCTTATATGACCAATTTTTGTATTCGTCTACCCTTTCTATTGGATGGCACTATTCCGGAGCTAGAGGGCGCCAAAGTTTAAAATCAAAACTTACATTTATACTTTAAACGTAAATATCTCTAAAACGGTATATTTTAGCAAAATTTTGCATTCTACTGTTTTTGTTTAGAATCAATTGATATGTTCGCTTTTGTTACAAAAATTGGAAATTAATAAAGAAAAAAATGGTTAATTAGCAAAAATGTGCAACGAAAATATCATAACCGGATATTAAGATGGTGTAACAAGTGTTTCCTTTTTATATGTTTTGTTAAATCTGATTATCTTTTACTTCTGTAAGTACAGTCCTTACAGTGAAACCATTGTATTTCCTTCGATGTTGTATAACGTGAAATAATGTGTAACTTTAATTTCCTTCTATATATGGTTTTATAATTACATGTTTTACATTCATATTTTAAAATATTTTCTTGTGATGTGTGTTTTCCCATAATGTGTCTTTTAAGACTTGCTTTTGTCTTCGATTTAAATTCACCTGGAAGGCCCTCACACTTTTTTCTCGTTGAGAATTTACAAAGGCTATTTTGTTAAAACTTTAAAGACATAACCACGTGAAAATACTGTGAAACTATTAAGAAGATTTTTGCTGATAGTGTTTTACTTGAATGACTTTGGAAAACAGAGATTCTTGTCGATAAATCGGAAACCATGTAGTGTGAAAAACAGTGAGAAAATGGACTTTCATGTGGTTTTTAAGTGTTCTACAGGTAATCTAAACCCTTTTTACCTTTATTAAATAATATATTTAAATAATATTAGTGAGAGTGGAGATAGGGGGCATTAAGTGGTTGGCCATTGCACTACGCCCTTTGCCTGAGTGTTCGCCCACTTAAATTTATAGAGTTTGTTTAGAAAAAGAGAGTGGGTTGGAATGATATTGGTCATTAGTTTTATATGCTATCTAAACGTACCTAGATACTGACAAGGGGAGTAGGCAATAGTATTGGGCGATTCCGTGACTAATTCTTGTGCCAAAACATTATTTACCAATTCATTTGCTGTCATTTCAAGTGATTTGGTAGTGTGATAGGTTGTTTTTGTTAGGCTTAAGAAAAATGTAATTTTTCTTATCTTAGATGTAACAGTTAATAAGGCCGTGAACGGTTTCCTATCCAACAGGTCCAATTAAATTTATATTTTTGAACATAGGTCTTCCCTGCGATTTAACAACAAAAGGAATATAAAAGTATTCAAATTATTAAACCGGAGATCGGGAATCAAATGCTTTAGGGGTAAGGGGTGCAGTCTAAGATCTTTAACTGTCTTAAAATTGAAAACACTGATTAAATTTAAAGATAAAATATATTAAAAGAAAATGCTTAGATAGTGTTGAAACTGTACAACCCCAAATTTACTCTTTCTTGTACATGGCGCTTGCGCTGCCTCTTTTGTCTGTTGAGGGTTCAAGCCCCGATCTCAAGTTAAGAAAAGTCAGTTCCATGTTAAGTTCGATTGTAGCAGTACAATAATAAAGTATCTCCGAAACCTTCGATATTTTACTTATCCCTTTAACCAAATATAAATCTCAATAGGTTATGGGCCCAGTTCACAAATAACCGGAAAAGTAAAGTGATAAGTGTTTTTTAAAGTGTTTTTTTAAAAAAGAAAAAAAATGGATTTCAAAACCCAAATTGAAAAATTGGAAGGTGCCTCAAACTGGAGTAAGTGGAAAAGGCAAGTGGAGTTGTTGCTACGACACAACGAAGTGCTGGATTTAGCAACGGGAAGACAGGAGACACCGGCGGAGCTTACTACGGAAAGCTCACCAGCGGAGCGACAGGCTTATAAGACATATTATAAGTCGGATGCCCTAGCTCAATTAATCCTCGTTGGGGCGATGAATGATCTAAACATCGACCTGACTTCAACGTGTGAAACAGCGAAAGAGATTTGGGAGAAACTGTCGTCGGTCTATGAGCAAAGTTCAGGACAAAGATTAGACCGACTGATGGAACAGTTTTTTGGCTGTGAAAAAAACCCAACGGAGGATGTTGCCACGCACATTGCCAGACTTCAGAGGAACTTTAGGGAGATGAACGATGAACTGAAAAGACTGTCCACTACAGAGCTTCCTGAACTGTTGTTAATGAGTAGAATCATGTCAACGTTGCCCTCCGAATACTTTGAATTTAAGAGTGTGTGGGAGTCAATTCCGCTCAAGGAGCGGACCATAAATAAATTAACGGAGCGACTACGGTTGATTGAAATGAGACTACCACAGAAATCAAACAGCGAAATTGCTTTCGTAGCTAAGAGTGGTGTAAAGAAAAATCAAGTAAATCAAGTAAACAACAAAAAGTGTTTCAAGTGCCAGGAGATCGGACATTTCGCGAAAAACTGCCCAAAGACAACAACGTCGCGTTCGAAAAAATCCTACGCGAGTACGCGCGTGGAAGGTGACGCGTTCGTGGGTGAGTGCGAATACGCGAAAATCAGAGACGTGTGGCTGGCGGATTCGGGTGCATCGGCACATATGACAAGTAACAAAGACATTTTCGTTGATTATGTACCATTTGCTGTACCAAAATTAGTGCAGATAGGTGATAGCAACAAAATAAAAGCCTATGGCAGTGGGACCATCAACGTGGAAATGCTGATAAGGGAAAAGTGGTATCGAAATCACTTGGCTGATGTGTGGTTTGTACCAGAAATCAGCAGAAATTTATTTTCAATTGGGCGAACAATAAGTAAAGGGAACAAATTCGAGGCTGACAACAAGGGTTGCTGCATAAAAAGAGACGGGAATGTGCGTCTAACGGGAAGAAAATTGCCGAACGGACTTTATGCATTAAATATGCGGGTATGCGTTCCAAAAACGAGTTATTGTGGAGAAAAAGACGGTTTTCGAGTATGGACTGTGAGCGACAATAAAATAAAAGTGAGTCGTGACGTTATATTCGCGAGTGAAACCCTAATTCCATCGGTCACAAAATTAGTGATTAAAACATCAGACTCAGTGGAAGAAGAAATAACTCCGAAAACGGAAACAAATAAAAAGGAAGTAGCGGATAAAGTCCAGGTAGAAAATGAAAGTGAAACGGTCAAGTCCCACAGAGAAAAGAGACCAACAAGACTACCTGCTTACCTAAAGGATTACGCGATGGTGGCTGAGTGCGACACCCCAAACTCCTTTAATGAGGCAATGCAATCCCCTGAAGCAGATCAATGGCGACGTGCAATGGATGATGAAATCTCATCATTAGCTGAAAATGACACGTGGAAACTCGTAGATCGAGAAGATAAAAAGGTGATAGGTTGTAAATGGGTCTTGCGAATAAAAACCAAAGCGGACGGCAGTGTTGATAAATATAAGGCTCGATTGGTGGCAAAGGGATATTTGCAAAAACCGGAAATTGACTATAAAGAGACATTCAGCCCAGTTGCTAGGTTCGACACCATTCGAAGCATTTTAAGTGTAGCTGCGACAGAAAACTTGAAACTAAAACAATTCGACGTAAAAACTGCTTTCCTTTATGGCATACTACAAGAGGAAGTCTTTATGGCTCAACCTGAAGGTTACGACGACGGAAGTGGCCGCGTGTGTCGTCTCAAACGCAGTCTTTATGGCCTCAAGCAAGCTCCGAGGTGTTGGAACATAAGACTGATCGAATTTATGAAAAATCAAAACTTCAAGTGCAGTGATGCTGATCCCTGTCTGTTTGTTCGTGTTAAAGACAATAAAAAGTTAATAGTGGCGATTTATGTGGATGATGGACTGTTAGCCGCGAGTGATTCAAGTGAACTATTGTCTTTCATTGATGAACTTAAACGACAATTCAAAATAACCGCGGGACCCCTAAACAGTTTTCTCGGAATCCGGGTAGAAAAAACCGTAACAAATTCAGTGTTTATTGGTCAGGACGGATACGCCAAAAGGATTTTGAAAAGGTTTGGGATGGAAAACTCCAACTCCGTCTCTACCCCCTGTGAACGAAACACGTGGGACGAAAACAGTCCAGCCCTCGACAAACAAGTACCCTTCCGAGAAGCCATAGGGAGTCTAATATATTTGGCAACCGCCACCAGACCGGATATTGCTTATGCCGTTAGCCTGGTTTCGGAGCATCTGGAACATCCCAAGCAGGACCACTGGGGGGCTGTAAAACGGATTTTTAGGTATATAAAAGGAACGTTGAACTATGGAATATTTTACGATGCCCAGTCGGCAACATCAAATTTCCAAGGGTTCAGTGACGCCGACTACGCAGGAGACCAAAAAACAAGACGGTCACGTACAGGCGTTGTCTGTATAAATGCAGAGGGAGCAATTTCATGGGTAACTCAGAAACAAAGGAGTGTAGTTTTGTCCACAACCGAAGCTGAATATATAGCCGGAAGCGAGGGAGCAAAGGAGGTGATTTGGTTAAGCCGCCTCATGTCGGAAATCACCAAAATAGACTACGTCCCAACCTTGCAGATGGACAATGCCAGTGCCATAAAACTTTCGAAGAACCCTGAATTCCATAAAAGGTCGAAACACATCGAAATAAAGTTTCATTTTCTCAGGGAGAAAGTTCTTGAGGGAACTTTACAAGTAAAACACGTCGCAGGAGAGAACCAAATTGCGGATATTATGACTAAACCGCTTTCCAGGCCGCGTTTTGTTTACCTGCGAAATAAGTTAGGATTAAGGGAAATAACCGAGTAGGATGTGTACGATTAATAGTTTATTAAGTAATTTAAATTTGTGTTTGAGAGGGAGTGTTGAAACTGTACAACCCCAAATTTACTCTTTCTTGTACATGGCGCTTGCGCTGCCTCTTTTGTCTGTTGAGGGTTCAAGCCCCGATCTCAAGTTAAGAAAAGTCAGTTCCATGTTAAGTTCGATTGTAGCAGTACAATAATAAAGTATCTCCGAAACCTTCGATATTTTACTTATCCCTTTAACCAAATATAAATCTCAATAGATAGAATAACAATTATTTATATAATATGAAATTATTACTTATACTTAAAAAATACGTTAAACAGTGTAAAACAGACAATATTACTTTAATTAGTCCAAAGCTTTTCCAGATATTTCAATAACTTGCTTATTAACGAAACGAAACGAAATTTTTCCAAACAACGATACTAAAGCTCTTTTTTAAAAAATATTCTGATAAACTAAAGCACACACAGTTATCTTAAACTTAAAATTACATATAAGGATTGCAAATGGATAAAAATATACGTGTATATTTGTGGAAAGAAAGACTAATAGGTAGGCAACCACAAATATCTACTCCTTACGCGTTTACAATAAAGCCTTTCTTTCAAGGTACATTAAGAACCAATCTCTACTTCTTATATTAGTCGTTCTTTCTCACAATTAAATATTAAACTACTTAACAATGAAAACTTGAGTGAAGGAGAGGATTCTATGATACCGAATGACGCTCGACTTTTCCAAACACTTGTCAAAAATCGTCCTGACGTCGACTACCCAACCCTTTATCGTCTTGACAAAGGTCACAATTTAACCCCATAAAGGTTTCAAACACTCAAAGTCGACAATAGCAAAATAAATTCTAAAATGTCCGAACTATCGGCAACAACAACCAATTTTCATTAAAAAGCGTGATTTGTTCAAGACTGTCAAGTACATTCAAATGGCCTCACCAATTCGATAAATGACTCTAAACACGATTTGAGTACAATAAATCTTTTAATTTCTGCGAAATTAAACCATTATCTAATAAAAACCATTTTAAAAACAATTAAAACATTCTTTTACGATATACTAAGAGAATATTTATTTTTCTTCGAGTTAAAATATCATTCTTCAATAAATTTCAACGAGGTCAACACTCAGATGCGAATTTAACAATTAAAGCAATTTAAATACTCTATAACCCTTTTCGAATAGCTATGATTGTCAACGGAATAAATTCTACCCAAATAATCTCTTAATGACTTATTTCATAGAGAAGTAAAATAAAAATAAGAATTTTTATTGATGACATCGCGTAATTGAACGTAATTGAACTGAGTTACACTTACTGCTTTCCTGCCAAGGGACACTAAGACACTTTCTGGACACTTGAATAATTAACTTAAAATACTTCACTAGTTTTACGCTGATTATTAGCTTCGACACTTGTCGATATTCTCATGAATTGTCACCTCTCATTTAGAGCAATATATACCCCGATTGAAGGGCAACTCTTTGCCACTAGACGAAAACAAAGCTATTAAACAATTCGCCATGGTAATTAAATCATCAAGTTCCGTGTCACCCCACGCAGCTTTGTGTGAGAACAATAATTTTTTTCTTTGTCAGATTACGTTCTTCCGTACACTTGCTCTCTATGATTCACAAAAATTTGCCAATATTACATATGCGACCTCGTTTTTATTTGATGGAGGAATTCTTTAAAATTTTTTCTTTAATTTTTAAAACAACAAAACTATAAATCATGCTTTTATAGTCTTCTCACTCTTCATGCTTCATTAACAAAATTTAGTTGTTTTATGATTCAGTTCTTTTTGTAAAAATTCTCACGGATCTTATCATGAATAAATAAAATTTAAAGTAATTGACAATTAATTTCCAAATATCAAAATCTACCCTTCACAGTAGAACCAGTAATTTCAACCACGTTTGTTTATTTACACCTGTCACACCTTTGTAATTATTTCTTTAATTTTTATGAAATTTAGTAACCTGGCTTAACATGTTTCCCGCAAATGTAAAATGTTCCGAAATTCTAGCAAATGTTTTTGCTGAATATTTATATAACTTTTATTTGAAAACATATTGAGTTTTGTTTGTGGACGCGGTTTAAGTAGGTTTTTCCGGTCCTTCTTGCGGTAAAAATCTAATTGTAAAATGCCCTAACATGATGTTATTTTTTTATTGTTTATTTATGTCCCTATTTTATTTTATGTATTATTTATTTGTTTTTTTATGGTGTACATTTTGTTTTGTTGTCGTTTTTGTTTATTGATTTACTTTTATTTTGTTTATATTACATGTTTTACATGATTTATTGCAAGAAATAACCAACTAAATGCCTCCTCCCAAATTGTAGTTTTATTGTACTCTCCCAAATGAACCCTCATGCAGTCATTTGGGATTTTTAAAATTTAAAACCCTCATCATTTCCATTTGCTATTTGAATTTAACGCGCAAATTTGAGTTTATGGCGGAAAATATGGCCTAGTTTAGGTCATTACAATTCTTAAGAACAAACAACTAAATACTGTCTCTTCAAAACGGTGACACTGCTGAAGTCGACACTCGTATCGGTCCTTGAGTATCTCGCGAGTTAATGTGCCGCGAACACTCGTCGAGGAGGAATGGTAGGATACCCACGGGTTAATGCATCAGTGGATGACGAGGTTTGGGGGAAGTGATTTACGAGGTTAATGATATCAGCCTTAGTAAGCACGGAAACGCTTTATTCCAATGTAAGAATTGAAAAATAAGTGGGAATTGATTATGCTTTATAAATCGTTAAAAGCATTGTCAATTAGTATCAATAAAAAAAACTTTAAAACTATTGTTTTATCATGGGTAATGTATATGACAAGATTTTCATTAATAGTTAATTAGATAATTTAATTGAATCTAATTATGAAGTTGTAGGAATATTGAAACATTTGTTAATTTATAAAGTTCAAACATAAAATTATGACTTTGTAAATAAAATACTGCTGAATATACAAGTGGCTACTGGCAAAGTGTATGGCAAACAATAACGATAACCCACTAAAACAATAATAAAAGCGTTACAAAATAAACAACCATTTTGTTTCAAATGATCCAGATTCCAGAGAATCGGGCTTCCTGTGCTGAATTATCTCTGTTAAGCAATAAAAAATATTATATAAATTTTTATTAAGTTATCCACTTTTACATGGTGTTGTGAAGGGCCACTGATGCCCTCTTGGTCTTCTAAAAATTATGTAAAGGAAAATCAAATCTAAGGAATTCATTTCGCGATTCAATTTTTAAGTGTTCAAACAAAGCAAAGTCAAAGTAAGGTCACTGGACAGTTTCCCATGAGATTTGACACCAATTAGCCATGAAAAGCTTTTAGCTTATAAGATAAACAAATCTTGTGGAGTTGTGACTCACGCTCTCGTGGAGACAATAGAAATGAAGCATATATATAAGCTCGTCCGATTAATCGGGAGAATCAGTATATGACAAGTTACCAGCGAAGCAGTAATTGATGCTTCCCCGTTTTGAGTTGTGAAGTTAAAAGTAAAAGTGTTTGTTAAGAGAAAAGTTCGTCTCCACAAGATGTTGCTCAGTAAGTCTCTTTTGATTTAATTCTTCTCGGTGTTTTAAACAACCATGGCAGCTTTTCTAAAGTTTCGTTTGGTAATTTATGATTACCAAAAGGTTATGGTTTGGTACGATAGAAACGCAAGTTAAAATGTGAACTGTTCGGGGATGGACCTATTGCTTTTGTAATTTTTGTTGTTTTAATAAGTCATTTTTGTACCGTTTTTGAAATTAGTTTTGGTTTTCCTACCCTCCTTCTAGATTAAGGCAATGCTCGATATAATTATAATATTTTTGTTTATGAATCAACTCTGTCTGCTATCTGCACGTTTAAATTTCAATGATAATCCCGAGAGTCGGAAATGTAAACATTGTAAGCCTGACCAAGGGATTAATGAGCTTAAGATTATTGAAAAATTAATTAACTGTCATAAGTTTTCTTTATAGTAAAATACCGTAAAGTATCAACCATCATTGTAATCTGGTTTTCTTGCACCACATAATTTTAGTAATGCAATAATTTGTAATTTGATAATTAGTCATGCTGTTTGTATCCACACAATTTTTGCTTTCATTTTTGGTATGTTAAATTCTACTTAAATTTTGATAAATTAGCTCATTTTGTATTTGTATAACTTTTATTACTTTTATTCTTATTTTGCTTTTATTAAATTTTATAATTATGTCAAATTCGAGTTTTAATAACTGCTCACATTCCCAATTTTTGCTGTCCCTCAATTCCAACATCTCAAAGGGTTGTTCCTACGAACAAATAAATTTTATTCATTGTAGTGGCAGATCGTGCTCGTGCCTAAATTGACATTTTCGAAATGAAAAACCTGCCACAGTGTGTTAAGGCCGATTTTACTTTGCCTTTGTAGGTGAACTGCTCACATTGAGACCATTGTATTTCCTCTATCTAAGATTGTATGACGTGCAATAAAATGTGTTTTAAGATTACTATTTCTTTTTGATTTGAATTCACAATGATCGCAGTAAAATAGCAACTTTTCATCTTTTTTAACGTGTTGCCCTTTCACATGTTTACTTAAACCTCCTTTGTTTTCCTAAAACCTCCTTAACAATGGTAATATACTTTTTTCATTTATGGCAATAGTTAAGCGCCATAGACAATTAGAAAACACGTGTTTTGGTGTATATTACATTAAAATATATATATATTTAAATACAAAAAAGAAATTTTCTACTGCTTGCTGGAAAATAGCTTCTTATTATCTTCTTTGTAGTGTACTTTTACATGTTGTGTTAAGGCTGATCTTACTTTGCCTTTATAGGTACAATTGGATTTTTTCCGAGGTTGTGTGACGTTGAATAATGTGTGATTTAAAATTACACTTTAACTTTGATTTGTATTCACAATGATCGCAGTTAAACCACTTATTTTCATGTGACGTGTTTTTCTTTTATATGTTTTGTTAAATTCGATTTAATTTTACTTCTATAAGTACAGTGGTCACATTGATACCATTGAATTTCTTCCGGGGCTGAATGACATAAAATAATGTGCCTTTTTAAATTCTTTTTATGTATAGTTGTGAATTTGCATGTATTACATTCATATTTTAACACATTTCTTTCTGGTGTGTGCTTTCTAAGAAAGTGTATTTTGGTGATGTGACGTGTAATAATGTGTTTTTTAAGATTAGTCTTTAATTTTGATTTGTGTTCACAATGACCGCAATAAAACCACTTACTCTCTTCATTTGACAAGTGTTTTATATTTACATGTACTGTTAAATCTCTCTTTGTTTTGCTTTTATAAGAACAGTGCTCACATTGAAACCATTGTATTTTATCTAGATCTGTATGACGTCGAATAATGTGTAATCTTAATTTCCCTCTGTACATGGTTTTATAATTGCATGTATTACATTCATATTTTAAAACATTTTCTTGGGGTGTATGCATTGAAACAATGTGTTTTTTTAGATTAGAATTTGTCTTAGATTTGTATTCACAGTGACTGCAATAATAAAACAAAAGTTCGTTGATTGGTTTATGTCGATTCATTATATGTTGTGTTAAATTTGTTTTTGTTTTTCCTTTGTAATCACACTTATCACATCTGCACCACTTGATATCTTCTGGTGCTGTATGTTTTCTTATTATATGATTTTTAATGTTGCTACTATTGGCTGCTTGATATAAACAATACGGACATTGATTTTTAATAAAAAACTGTTTCTTCTTAGGATTGTCCTGACATCTTAAATTATGTTTTAGCAAAACTAATAATGAAAATGTTGAAAAATTGCAATATTCGCATAAATAACAGTCTGCACAAACAGATATAAATGGACTTGTTTTCTTCTTTGTGTGGACTGTTTGTAAATGATCCCATAGGAGAATTCGAATATTTGTTTTGAAATTGCACTCTTTGCATTGATGTAGATCTAAGTTACTCTTCACACAATCCATATCAGTCAAAAGCTTTATAATAAAACAAATATTATGTTTTTTTAAATTAATATGAAAATTTTTTATCCTATTGAGATGTTGTCATAAATTTTAAACCACCAGTTAGTGAGTAGCTGAAACAGACCATTTATAAAAAATAAATATTTTGAGAAGTGGGCTCTAGATTTCCTACCCAGTTAAAAAATGATATTCCTCTTGCCCTCTCCAACTAGAAAATCCACAAAATTTGTGTTGCATTAGTGAACCTAAAAATGTACAAAAATTTTAATATTCGGTTAAATAATATTAAAATAAATAAATAATACATACCTTCGACAAATTCATTTTTTTTTTCCTTTTGTAAAATTTGTAGAACACAAAAACATGGACGCACAAAAATCGGTAAAGTGACATCACATAACCCATCTGCGTATATACATACTGAATTTAATTAATAGATACAATCCAGAAACTTCTGATAAGGATAATAAAGAGCGACAATAGAAGGTACAAAAATAGTATATATATATTTAAACAATATTTACTGCGTGGTTTTTGCCTTTCACCGTTTTCACAAGAACGCACAAGGGCACAAGATGGTTTTGGTGTAGTGCCATGCGCATGCCCAGATGTATATGACCGATTTTTGTGTTTGCCTACCCTTTCTATTGGCTCCATTCCGTGGCTAGAGGGCGCTCAATTTAAAATCAACACTTATTTTTATAATTTAAACCTAAATATCTCGAAAACGGTATATTTTAGCAAAATTTTGCTAAATTTTGTTACAAAAATCGATGCTTAATGAGAGAAGAGTTGAATAATTATCAAGAAATATCGCAACCGGAAATTGAGATGATGTAACAAAATTTCGTTACTATCAGTAAAAAGTGTACATTTAACTTTGTTTGTGTACAAAATTTCATGGTAATTAGTTGTTAAACAATTTCCGAAATATACCAAAAAAAATTCTTTTCCCACCCAACTTTAAAAACCTGTAATTTTTTTATCAGTTGAGATAAGACAAATTTTTTGTGCAAATTTTCATTATTTGTGATGCTGTATTTCATTAAAATTATACCACGTAATTTTGAATCACTCTGTATAGCTTTCAGGGCTTGGGTCGGTATAGGAAGTCTTCATCTCGATGTTTGGCCAAAACAATTAAAAGCGTTTCAAAATAAACAATTATTTAGGTTTATTTATATAATATGTATATAAAATAAATATAAATAAATATTTATATTTATTATATAAGCAATATTTATATAATAAGCAAGCAGGCTCCAAAGCCCACAAAAGAATAAATTTTTTGAACATAGGTTTTCTCTACAAGCGGAATTCAAATATAAAATATAAAGAATTGCAGTTTAAGACCATTAAGTAAAGACAGAATTAAAATAAAATAAAACAAATATATTATTTAAAGATAGAATCTTACAATAGGACGATAAGATATTTAATTAAATATACAGGGTGTTATGGAAATGATTGCAAATATTTTAACCTGAAATACAGCACCACAAATAATAAAAATCTGTAAAAAAAATTTTGTTTTATCTCAACTGATAACAAAATTATAACCTAAAAATTAATTATTACAAAACGTATAACATTTTTTTTTAACATAGGGCAATCATAGGTTTTTCAGGTCACAATAAAGCGATTTAATACAATTTACCTCTATACTAAGTTGCACCGTTTAGGAGCTAGAGGACGCCAAAGTTAAAGATGAAAAGTCATTTTTATACTTTAAACGTAAATATCTCGAAAACGATACGTTTTAGCAAAATATTGCATTCTTGCAGTTTTATGTAGAATCTACTGGCATATTCATTTTTGCTACAAAAATTGGAAATTAATAAGAAGAAAATTGGTTAATTACCCAAAATGTGAAAAAAAAGTGTCGTACCTTGAAATTGAGATGTGCAGCAAAATTTTGCTAGTAGAAATAAAAAGAGTACAGTCAACTTCATTTGTGTACCAAATTTGGTATTAATCGGTTAAGCGGTTTTCCAGATATAACAAAAAGATGTTTTTTTATACCCAACTTTGACGGCCTGTAATTTTGTTGTTAGTTGAGATAGGACAAAATTTTTTTTACAAATTTTTATTATTTGTGGTGCTGTATTTCAGGTTAAAATATTTGCACTTATTTCCATAACACCCTGTATAAACATTAATTGGATGATGATAAAGGTAAACTTATAATTAACATAACAAAAAAATTGATTAAATAAATAGTTATAAACATTAAAAATTAGAAGACAAACCAAAATTCGCTTGAAAGTAAATTTAATAGTTATTTATAAGTATTATTTGTGGGATAGAAGCATCATTACACAACGAGTATGTAGATTACAGATAACGAGGGCGTTAGCCCGAGTATCTATAACACACGAGTTACTGCAATATGCTGCAGCTCACGTATGATATACAAAACTTTATCTATGACTGAAAAAAAAAAAATGGAAAATTTAATGCTGTCGAAAACTCCTATTTTTTACATCAAGAGTAAGATGACCTATGGATATGTTCAGTAAGCCCTATGGCAACCGCTTACAGTTTTTCAAACAAAGCTCGTTATTTTGAGATAATCAGTAGAAATTGTGCTTTGTGGTAAAAATAAGATAATTGTAAACATGAGTGAGTTAGAAAATTTACCTTCTAATATCGAAGAAGCAGCGACAAATGCTGCGTCTTGATTGGTGTTAAAGAAGTCCAAAGAAAATTACGAGATGGCTTTTCAACGGTTCAGTTCATGGTGCGACGGGAAAAATGTTAAAAATATTAGGTACACAGCTGAAGGTTCTACTTGCATATTTTGATAATTTATCAGAAAATATTAATCATCGAGTCTCTGGGCTTTTTATTCTATGATTAGAACAATAATGAAAATGAAGAAAAATGATATTTATTTGACATCAGTAAACACGCGCATTTAATCGCTTTTCTGAAAAAAAAATCTGAAGGATATCGTGCTAAAAAATCGCAAATTTTTACTAAACAAGATATTAGCAAATTTTTATAAGAAACAAATGATGACAAATGTTTGTTAATGAAGATACTGTACCCTTTTGGACTTGGTGAAGCTTGTAGGATCCAAAAACTTATCAACATGCTTTTGGAAGATGTCAAAGATCAGGGACAATACTTTCATGTTCTACTACCAAACACTAAAACAAAAATATCCAGAGAATTTTCTATTACGTCAGGCGGAATTGATAAAGTCAATATGTTAGAACAAATTCGAAAATATGCTGCACTTCGCCCTAATAACACCAGCAGTAGTAGACAGTTTTCTTTAGGATACAGAAACCAGAGATGTATAAAGTTACCTTTTGGTATAAACACATTTGCTGTTTTCCCCAAGAGTATTGCTACATTTCTTCAGTTACCTAATTCAGCAGGATTTACGGGACATTGTTATAGGCGCTCATGTACTTCGTTGCTTGCTAATTCGGGAGCTGATCTTTTAAGAGTTGTAGAATAAGAATTAGTATAAATGTGGCAACGTTTATGCGACCCTCTGAGGGGTGCGTTGCAGAGAGTTTAGTTTAGTTTAGGAGTCTGTATTCATCCTTGTAAATAAGAAGACCAATATAGGATTTAAGGTTTTCACACGTTTCATTACAATCCCGCTCCTAAATAAATAAATATAACGATAAACGTTACAAGAGTAAAGCGACATGGGGGCTGGCGCTCGAATACAGTGGCGGAGGGGTATATAGACACGGCAGAAGAAAATAAAAAACAAATCTGGGTGACAAAAATACTATAACAGTTAGAACTACTGCATCAACAGCTGTTATCGAAAAAAATGTATCACAAATAGCTTGTCCTACTATAAGTACTTAGGTGTGGAAATTGTGTTATTAATTTTTACAAAATTAACGAAAAATGAAAATGATTAATGAAATTCAAACAAATTATTTTAAAGAGTGGAAATTTATTTTATTACTAGTAAAATGTCACTTTACTTGATTATGCTCTATAAATCGTTAAAAGCATTGCTAATTATTATCAATAAAAAAAACTTTAAACCATTGTTTTATCATAGGTAATGTGTATGACAAAGTTTTTTCATAAATAGTTAATTAGATAATTTAATCGAATCTAATTATGAAGTTGTAGGAATATTGAAACATTTGTTAATTTGTAAAGTTCAAACATAAAATTATGACTTTGTAAACAAAATACTGCTGAATATACAAGTGGCTACTGGCGAAGTGTCCACAAACAATATTTTCGTCTTATTTTAATACCAATAACGACAACCCACTAAAAAAATAATAAAAGCGTTACAAAATAAAGAACCATTTTATTTCGAATAGTCTAGATTCCAGATAATCGGGCTTACTGTGTTGGATTCTCTCTGTTGAGCAATAAAAAGTATTATTAATAAATTATAAATTTTTATTAAGTCATCCAGATTTACATGGTGGGTTAAGGCTGATCTTACTTTGCCTTTGTAGGTGAACTGTTCACATTGAGACCCTTGTATTTTCTCTATCTAAGATTGTGTGACGTGCAATAATATGTGTTTTAAGATTACTATTTCTTTTTGATTTGAATTCACAGTGATCGCAGTAAAATAGCAACTTTTCATCTTTTTTAACGTGTTGCCTGTTTACATGTTTTCTTAAATCTGCTTTTGTTTTACTTTTGTGGGTACAGTGCTCACATTGATGCCATTGAATTTCTTCCGGTGCTGAATGACATAAAATAATGTGCCTTTTTAAATTCTTTTTATGTATAGTTGTGAACTTGCATGTATTACATTCATATTTTAACACATTTCCTTCTGGTATGTGCTTTCTAAGAAAGTGTATTTTAAGACTATCCTTTCTTTTTGAATTGAATTCACACTGATCGCAGTAAAATAACTTATTTTTACATTTATATTTTGGTAATAAGTGACGTGTAATAATGTGATTTTTAAGATTAGTCTTTAACTTTGATTTGTATTCACAATGACCGCAATAAAACCACTTACTATCTTCATTTGGTAAGTGTCTCATTTTTACATGTACTGTTAAACCTCTCTTCGTTTTGCTCTTGTAAGAACAGTGCTCACATTGAAACCATTCTATTTCCTCCAATGGTGTGTGGTGTGTAATAATATGCAATTTTAATTTTCCTCTATACTTGGTATTATAATTGCAAGTATTACATTCATATTTTACAATGTTTTCTTGAGGTGTATGCATTGTAAGAATGTGTTTTTTGAGATTAGAATTTGTCTTAGTTTTGAATTCACAGTGACTGCAATAATAAAACAAAAGTTCATTGATTGGTTTATGTCGATTGATTATATGTTGTGTTAAATCAGTTTTTGTTTTTCCTTTGTAATCACACTTATTACATTTGTGCCACTTGATGTCTTCTGGTGCTGTATGTTTTCTTATTATATGATTTCTGACGCTGCTACTATGAGCTGATTGATATAAACAATAGGAACATTGATATTTAGCATTAATAGACGGTTTCTTCATAGAATTGTCCTGACATCTTAAATTATGTTTGAGCCAAACTAATAATGAAAATGTTGAAAAATTGCAATATTCGCATAGATGACTGTCTCTACAAACAGATATAAATGGACTTGTTTTCTTTTTTCTGTGGACTGTTTGTAAATGATCCCACAGGGGAATTCGAATATTTGTTTTGAAGTTGCACTCTTTGCAATCATATTTATTTAAACTACTCTTCTCACAATCCATATTAGCTGAAAGCTTTATAATAAAACAAAATTATTTTTTTACATTAGTGTGGGAAAATTTTGTCGTATTGGGATATTGTCATAAATTTTAAACCTCCAGTTAGTGAGTAGCTGAAATATAGCATTTCTAATAAATAAATATTTTGAGAAGTGGCCTCTAGATTTCCTACCGAATTAAAAAATGAAATTCCTCTGCTCCTTTCCAATTTGTGTTAATTTACTGAACCTAAAAATGTACAAAAATGTTAATATTCAGTTAAATAATATTAATTATAAATAAATAACACAAGTGCGTACATCATACCTTCTATAAATCCAATTTTTTTGTAAAATATGTAGAAGTAGAAGTTGTAGAACACAATGACATGGACGCACTAAAGTCGGTAAAGTGACATCACGCGTTTATACACACCGAATTTAGTTAGTGGATACAATACAGAAGCTGCTGATAAGGATAATAAAGAACGACAATGGAAAGTACAAAAATTGTGTATGTTTTCACCATATTCACTGCGAACTGCGAAGTTTTTGGATTTTATCACCGTTTTCACTAAGAGGGTTCTGGTATAGTTCGATGCGCATGCCCAGATGTTGCGTCTGACCGACGTTTTTTTCTCTAGGTCTTATATGACCAATTTTTATGTTCGTCTACCCTTTCTATTGGGCGATATCATTCCGGAGCTAGAGAGCGCCAAAGTTTAAAATCAAAACTTATTTTAATACATACTCTAAACGTACCTAAATATTTCTAAAACGGTATATTCTAGCAAAATTTTGCATTCTACCGTTTTTGTTCAGTATCTTTTGCTACAAAAATCGGAGGTTAATAAGGAAAATAATGATTAATTAGCAAGAATGTGCAACCGAAATATCGCAACCGGAAATTGAGATGATGTAACAAAATTTCGTTATTATCAGTAAAAAATATACATTTGAGTTTGTTTGTATACCAAATTTTATAATAATCGGTTAAACAATTTTTGAAATATACAAAAAAAAAATTTTCTCACCCATCTTTAGGAAACTATAGACACTTTTTTTTGCAGAATTTCATTATTTATGGTGCTGTATTTCATTAAAATTGTATCACGTAATTTTGAATCATTCTATATAGCTTTCAAGACTTAGATCTTCATCTGGATTTTTGCTTAAAATAATTAACAGCGTTACAAAATAAACAATCATTTGTATATAGCAAGCGGGCTCCAAAGCTACAAAGGAATAAGTTTGTTGAACATAGATTGTTCCTGCGAGTGGAAATCGGGAATCAAATGCCCTTTTGGGATAAAGAGTTGCAGTCTAATATCTTCCAAACTAATTCTACAAGTAAAGTCAATTTTTTGAAATAAAATAAAACAAATATATTATTTAAAGATAAAATGTTACAATAAGATAATAAGATGATGATAAAAATCGAGTTATATTAATAAAATTAATAAGAGAATTTATTAAATATACTGTCTTTCCCGGCAGATAGATTGACAGGCATGGTATTAGAAATTATTGAATAAGTAGTGTATTTTTACATGGTGTAATGTTTTTAATTGCTTCTATATATTCAACATTAGAGTCTTTGTATCCCCTCTCGAATTAAATGGCGTCGATAATGTGTCTTTTGTATCCCCTTAAGTATAGTTTTGTTCATGTGTGTTACATGCATTTTCGCGTAAATTTTCTGCTACTGTACTAGAAAATAGCTTCAAATGTGTGTTTTAAGACCAGCCTTTGTCTTTGATTTATATTTCTAGTGATAGCAGTGAAACTACTTATTTTCATTTATCAAGTGTCTTTCTTTAACATGTTTTTTGTTTTTTTTTCGGGAGCTGAATGAAGTAAAGTAGTGTGTCTTTTTAAACTATTTTTATGTATAGTTTTAAACTTGCATGTATCACATTCATATTTTAACACATTTTCTTCTGGTGTGTGCTTTCCAAGAACGTGTTCTTTTAAATGACTTTTTCTTTTTGATTTGAATTCACAATGATCGCAGTTAAACCACTTATTTTCATTTAACAAATGTATTTCTTTTACATGTTTTCTTAAATCTGCTTTTACTTTACTTCTGTGGGTACAGTGTTCACATTGAAACCATTGTATTTCCTCTGAAGTTGTGTGACCTGCAATAATGTGTAATTTTAATTTCCTTCTATATATGGTTTTATAACTGCATGTGTTACATTCATATTTTAAAATATTTTCTTTTGGTGTGTGCTTTCGAATAATGTGTCCTTTAAGATTAGACTTTATTCTAGATTTAAATTCACAGTAATTGCAATAATAAAACAAAACTTCGTTGTCTGGTTTATGTCGATTCATTATATGTTGTGTTAAATTTCCTTTTGTTTTTGCTTTGTAATCACACTCATCACATTTGTACCATTTGATTTTTTCTGCTGCTGTATGCTTTGCCAAAATATGGTTTTCAAGACATATTTTTGCCTTAGATTTGAATTCACAGTTATTGCAATAAAATAGTAAAACTTCGTTGTATGTTTTATGTCGATTCTTTATATGTCGTGTTAAAAGAAATTTTGTTTTTGCTTTGTAATAACACTCATCACATTTGTACCATTTGATTTTTTCTGCTGATGTGTGCTTTGCTAAAATATGTCTTCCAAGACTTTTTTTTATCTTAGATTTGAATTCACAATGAAAGCAGTAATAAAACTGAATTTCGTTGTCTGATTTATGTCGATTATTAATATGATTTATTAAATATGATTTCACTTTTCCTTTGTACTCACACTTATCACATTGATACCATTTGATATTTTCTGGTGCTGTATGTTTTCTTATTATATGATTTTTAATGTAGCTACTATGCGTTGATTGATATAAACAATACGGACATTGTTCTTTAGTTTTAGACTGTTTCTTCTTAGTATTGTCCTGACATCTTAAAATATGTTTAAACAAAACTAATAAAGAAAATGTTGAAAAATTACAAAACTCGCATAGATAACAGTTTGCAGCAACTGGTATAAATGAGCTTCTCTGAGTTTTTTTGTGAAATATTTGTAAATGATCCCAAAAGGAAATTAAAATATTTGTTTTAAAATTGCACTGTTTACAATGATACATATCTAATCTATTCTTCTCACAATCCATTTTACTCAAAAATTTTATAGTAAAACAGTTATTATTGTTTTTTTTTAAATATATTATGGCAACCTTTTGTCTTGTTTTTGTGAGAAGCTGAAACATACCATTTATATAAAAAAAAAATTAAGAAGTGGGTTCTAAATTTTTTACCCCATTAAAAAATGGAAGTCCTTTCCAACATTATAAAGGAGATCACCAAAATTTTTGTTGCATTACTTAACCTAAAAATGTATAAAAATTTATTATTCGGCCAACCGATATAAATAATATATAGATCATACTTGCTATAAATCCAAATAAATTTCGTTATTTTTATAGAATTTGTTAACTTTTATTTCATTTATTACGTGGAAAAATGTTATAATTCAAGGCATAGGTTAGGTATGATGCCACTCTACGTCATTGGCTCTACAGTCTACCTACATCGTCTACATCCTCTCCAAGATATCTCTATAACTGGTACACCAGCTCGCCGCCATTTTGTATAATAAAATATGTTCCCGTTAAAGTCCTCAACAGATGGCAGCACCGTATCGCGGACTGTCACGGACTGTCAATTCAAATTGACAACCGCCAAATTAAACTTCTTGTTTTTGCTGAAGTGAAAATTATAAAATCATCGATTATGAAGAAGTGTGCGCTTTGCGGCCACATTAAGTTGCTCCAAACAGATTTATCGTTATTTCAGGTTCCTTCGGTAAATAATTTTTTGCTTAAAAGATTAATACAAAAGCTTCTGCAAAACTTTTCCCTTTTTGTAAGTTTTATTGCTACTTATCACTGTAGAATACACAGAGACTTCAAGAGTGGATTCTAGCGACGGGTGTAGCATTAACAAAAAACAATTTTATTTGCATGAAGCACTTTGCTTTAAAATACATCAAGGAATCATTTTCGGGAGATCATGCAAATAAAGTAGTTCGAAGGACGATAACACTAGATGCGGTTCCTGGCACACATTTAGAATCCACATCTTATCCTCCATCCGCTTTACCATCGCCTTCCACATCGTACCATACTGTTCCCAAACAGTATATTAATGAGAAACGTGAAAAGTGGGTGTTGAATGCATCTTCATTACATATCATTAACTAAATCCTTTTTATATTTTAGTCCCGATTTTCAAACCCAGAAAAATCCTTGTACAATAAATAGAGAAAACTTTCCTGTTTCCTCGGAATATACTCCATTAAGTTTTTATGTTTTTTTAAAAAGTAAATTACCAGAAGTGGTCATGTCCCTACCTTTTGAATGGGGTATCCATCGAAAAACCGATTCAATTATAATGAGTCACATGAGCGATGATAATCAAAAAGTAGACAAAACCATCATAATCAGTGAAAATGACTTAAAAATTTTGGTAACAGTTTACTTTAGCTGACCACACTAAAAATGCATGAAAAAAATTGGTGTTTTCACTAAACTTACGTAGAATAATCCTTAGAACACAAATCCGGTGGCGGAGGTTTAGTTTTTATAATATTTTTTAAAAAAATCCTTGTTTTAGTGAAAAACTTTTGACAGTTCCTGTAAACTTCAAAACTACAGCCGCCCAGCTAGATGGGTCGGAATGAAATAACGTTGATAAAAATACCGCGTAATGAAATACCTTCGCTCTCTATACCTGCCAAAAACATCCTCGATTTTAAGTCAATCCTCGGGCCAACGCTGCTGACCGCTTTTTTTATAAGTTTTTTTTATAAGTTTTTTTTCACGCGGTAGCTTCTAGACCTATTATAAACACCCTCTAAGTAAGCCAATCCTCGGGCTGACGCTATTGACCGACTTTTTTATTGGTGCTTTTTCACGTAGTAGAGGGCTTTGCCCTCTAGACCTATCAAAAACATCCTCGAAGTAAGAAGATCCTCGGGCTGACGGTATTAACCGCCTTTTTTATATGCACCTTTTTCGCGTGGTAGAGGGCTTCGCCCTCTAGACCCATCAAAAACATCCTCGAAGTAAGCCAATCCTCGGGCTGACGCTATTGACCGCCTTTTTTATAAGTTCCTTTTTTCGGTAGTAGAGGGCTTTGCCCTCTAAACCTATCAAAAACATCCTCGAAGTAAGCCAATCTTCGGGCTGACGCTATTGACCGCATTTTTTATAAGTTCCTTTTTTCGGTAGTAGAGGGCTTCGCCCTCTAAACCTATCAAAAACATCCTCGAAGTAAGCCAATCTTCGGGCTGACGCTATTCACCGCCTTTTTTTATAAGGTCATTTTTTCGGTAGTAGAGGGCTTGGCCCTCTAAACCTATCAAAAACATCCTCGAAGTAAGCCAATCTTCGGGCTGACGCTATTGACCGCCTTTTTTTATAAGGTCCTTTTTTCGGTAGTAGAGGGCTTCGCCCTCTAAACCTATCAAAAACATCCTCGAAGTAAGTCAATCTTCGGGCTGACGCTATTGACAGCACTTTTTTATAAGGTCCTTTTTTCGGTAGTAGAGGGCTTCGCCCTCTATACCTGGCAGAAACATCCTCGATTACCTGCCAGTCAATCCTCGGGCTAATACTGCTGATCGGCTTTTTATTAATTTTTGTTTTATTCAGTTTATATTCAATTTTAGATATAACATTCGCTTTTATTTATTTATAAGGTATTTGACAAAAATTGTGCGTAACGGTGTTCTAAAGCATCTATGGTAGCTGGGCCGCTGTAGTTTTGAAGTTTACAGGAACTGTCAAAATATATTTGTCTTGAATATTTTGTCGATTGTGTGTTTGTAAATTATAATTGACAGTTGACATTTGCTTTGTGTTTTAAAATAAATGCAAAAAAGTAATTAAGATTGATTAAGTTATTTAAAAAATTGTGAAAGAGGTTGAAAACGTAAAAAAATAACGAGATATGTACATTACATTCAATTTCCTATTTTTTTTCGTTGTAAAAACCGAACAATTATTTCACCAAAAAAAGGACTTTTCTTAAAAAATATTTAAAAAATGAAACCTCCGCCACCGGATTCGTGTTCTAGGGATCATTTTACGTAAGTTTTGCGAAAACCCCGATTTTTTTCATGCATTTCTAGTGTGGTCAGCTAAAGTAAACTATAACCAAAATTTTTATTAATGGCATAATGCGCGTTTCCAACTTTGTGCCTAATAATTTGCAAGGCTTTTATGAGCTTGTAAATAGTGTTAGTAATATTAATATATGCAGTGGTCCTGGAGAAGGTAAACGTGCTAGTCGCTTTTGTACGGGTGATAACACAAATATAAGAGCAACTCGATGTAGTGCTTGTAGTTCTTTACGAAAGTATTGGATCAGAAAGACGAAAAATTTAGAAAAAAACAAATCAAATTTAAAATTAAAAAAAAAGTTAAAGGCAACAAAGAATTTTTATTTACGAAAAAAACAACAAAAACAAGAGCAACATATTGTCCAGTTACAAAAGAAAATGGCAAGTACTATAAATCAAAATGAGTTGATTGAAAAACTACCAGAAAACCAGCAGTTAGTTGTGCGAATGTGTTTTGAATCAGCAGGTCGATCGTTAACTGGAAGGCGATATAATAAGGACTGGATTTACACATGCGTTCTTATGAGAATTAAAAGTCCTCAATTATACAAACATTTAAGAACCAGAATGCTCCTTCCATTACCATTACCAAGCACACTTTCTAATTACAAAAGACGCATTGATAGCAGTTACGGTTTTCAAACAAAATTATTTGAATTAATAAAAGAAAAGACAAAAAACATGCCAGAATTTGAGCGTCATGGTACTTTAATGGTTGATGAATGTAAAGTGACACCAAGTAAGCATTTTGACAAAAATCGTTTGCAAGTTATGGGTTTTGTGGAACTGGGTGATTTTACACCAGAATCTCAAAGGGACCAGTTAGGTGACCATGTACTGGTTATAATGTTTCAATCATCTGCTGGAAAAAACATGCAGGCTCTTGCTTGTTTTTTGTCAAAGGGAAACGTTACTGGTGATATCCAAGTCAAGCTTATGTTAGAAGCCATTGTTCTATGTGAGGCAGCTGGACTATTTATTGATGTGGTAACTTCAGATGGTGCGTCTTGGAATAGGACTATGTGGAAACATTTGAATGCAAGTAATCCAGATGCACCATGGTGTATTCATCCCTGTGATAATAATAGGACATTAAGAATGTGTTCGGATTATCCTCATCTTTTAAAATGTCTACGAAATCGGCTTGTGAAAAAAAAAGAATTCCATGTTCCTGAAGACATTGTCAAATTAAATGATTTTGAAAATTTAATTGCATTTGATGCAAAAAATCAATTTAAATTAGCTCCAAAACTTGCTTTAAAACATGTTCATCCAAAATTACATGAAAAAATGACTACTCGGTATGCCTTTCAACTTTTTAGTGGAACTGTGGCTGACGCTTTGTCATTATTACAAGAAAAAAATGAACCTGGATTTGAAAACTGTGAACCCACAATACAATTTTGCAGACGTGTGAATAAACTATCAGATATTCTCAATTCAAATAGTTGCCTAAATGCCTTAAGACCAAATTCAGAAGAACAAGAGGAGTTAGAAAATTTCATTATTTTCATGGATTTATGGAAGTCTTGCTCAGAACCCAATTATTTTTTAACAAATTCAACTGGAGATGGTCTAAAAAGCACTATAAACACTACATTAAATTTATTAAAATACTGCACACAAGAACTGGGTTTTAAGTACCTTATGACATCACGAATGAATCAAGATCCTCTTAAACATTTTTTCGGATTATTGCGAGCTAATGGAGGAGCAAATAATAATCCTGAATCAGTGCAAGTTGCTCAGATTTTTCGCCTCATGTCACTCTATTCACTTGTGAAACCTCCCAAAGGTAGTAATGTAAGTGGAGGCAATTTACTTGAAGCCTTGGTTAGTGATCCAAATGAATTATTCAGATATAGTACTTCACCAACCAATTATAAACTTTCCAAATCTGAAATTGACTATCAATTAGATAAGGCCCTAGAAGAAGACATCAGTTGTGGTAGTGTCATTATATTTAAAGATAATGAAGAAGCATTTGCTTACGTTTGTGGTGCCATTGCACGAAAGTACAAATCTTTAGATTGTTCTGTTTGTCGAGAGACAGTTATAGGTGATGGAGTTGAATCATTTAATGCATTCATCGCTCTAAGAAACAGAGGACATTTAACATTCCCATCTGTTGATTTGGTCCTTCTTCTGCAAGAAGTGGAATCCATTATTTCGGAGAATCTTAGGCAAAATATAAGAAAAAATACTTTTATAGAAATTTTGCAGAACATCCAGAGAACAAAAATTTATGGTGTTGTAGGTTGCGCGGAGCACAAATTAGATTTATCCAAGAAAATAATTTTTTTATTTTTAATTATAAAAATGTCGTTTTCTTGTCAAACAGAAGCAAGAAAAAGAAGTGCTGAAAACAGCAATAACAAGAGATACGCTAAGTTATCCAAATTAGTTTAAATATATTATTATTATTATATAAAATTGATTTCTTACCTTTTCTATATAGTTTTCTTCGTAAATTTTCTTAATTAATGAGTTAACAGAAGCATAGAAAGTTAATGACAACCATACAATTAATGTTTATATATTATATTAATGTTTAATATGTTTATATTAATGTTTATACATTAATGTTTGACAACTGACAAACACAGTGACAGTCCTTCGACCCCTGGCGACATCTATCGGTGACTCTAACTGGCACATGATTTATCAACAACGCGCTACTAGAAAGCTGGCGTACCAGTTATAGAGATATCTTGATCCTCTCTAAATTTTTTTATCTAGGTAGTCATTACCGGCATCCGGCATTATTTGTTATAAAACTTACAAAACATACCATGATAGGGTAGAAAAGTGTAACGTCAAAAATCCGCGAAAATTCGAAGCACTGTCATTCTAAAAATACCTTTAAAAAGTCGCCCTTATTGCACTAGTACATATAAGGTTGAAATTACAACAGCTAAACTTTGACCGAATAAGAATCACATTTGGAAACACAAATAAGGCATAAAAACACTCTTCTCCAATACTCTAGACATTCTAGTTTTAATCCAGTCAGAAGTTACAAATAATTCGCGCATAATTGATAAATTAATCGAAAATAGAAATTACTATGAAGCTTCGTGCTCCTAAAGTCACCTGAACGGCTGTAAAGCAACTAGCGAAGATTGCCGAGTACATAAAATTAGCAATCTGCACGTAGAAATTGAAGGGATTTCGTTCACATTCGGCATGGTTCGGTGGAATTAGCTCATGTTAGAGCTGTGTTAAAGTTTAGAAATAAAGAAAATCTGTGCATCGAACATTTTATTTTCCATTAATTTCTTCATTAAAACTAAGTTTGTTGTGATTCGTGACTTACCAATGAATGAAATGTTTAGGGTATCGAATATCGACATTTTTAGGTCTTATTTATTTTATTTAGTGTATATGTATATTCATCGCTTGAAATTTGATCTTTGTAAATTCAACCTTATTTACATGTGCAATAAGGTCGACTTTTTCAAGGTATTTTTATCGAATGACAGTATTTCAAAATTTCGCGCACTTTTGACGTCAGGACTTCAGGACTCCATAAATACGACAATAAAATATTTAATAATATGTCGTTTTATTATAGTCATAAAATGCCAATAAGTATCCTTTGACTATATTTGAAAATTAAATTATAAACAAAGCCTTTAATTTTTATTAGAAACAATAATGAGACAAAAATGTTTTGCTTTTACAAATACTTTGATTTAATATGCAACTAATATAAAAATGTAAATCTTATACTGACGAGTGTAAATATTTTGTATAATATGCTAACACAAATAAACATTATTATTATTACTATTAATTATAAAAATACAAAATAAGTCTTGTCAGAATGAGTACTGCTGGCTCACCAATGCAATCCGGGCCGATCCGACCATCTCATTATGTGTGATCAAGACTGTACATGAAGGCTGATCTTATTTTGTCTTTGTAAATACAGTGCTCACATTAAAGTCATTGTATTTTTTCCGGGGTTGTGTGATGTCGAATAATGTGTGTTTTAAGACTACTCTTTGTCTTGGATTTGAATTCGCAATGATTGCAAGAAAACCACTTATTTTCATTTGGCAAGTGTTTCTCTTTTATATGTTTTGTTAAATCTGCTTTTATTTTACTTTTGTAAGTACAGTCCTCACATTGATACCACTGAATTTTATCTGGATCTGTATGACATCGAATAATATGAACTTTTAAATGCGATTTCTTTATACTTTTAAAACTGCAAGTGTTACATTCATATTTCGGGACATTTTCGCGTGGTGTGTGTTTTGCAAGAACGTGTTCTTTAAGATTACACTTAATCTTTGATTTGTATTTACACTGATCACAGTAAAATATCTTTTCAACTTTATTTAACATGTGGTGCCTTTTCACATGATTTGTTAAACCTGTTTTTGTTTTGCTCTTATAGGAACACTCCTCACATTGAAACCATTGTATTTCCTCCGAGGTTGTGTGACGTGCAATAATGTGTGATTTTAAGTATGATTTATCTAATGTTTTGTACTTGCATTTGTTACATTCATATTTTAAGACATTTTCTTGTGGTGTGTGCTTTGTTAGAATGTGTCTTTTAACAACCACTTTCCACTTTGATTTGAATTCACAGTCATTGCAGTAAAATAGCTTCTTTTTGTCTTCTTTTTTCATGTGTCGCGTTTTCACATGTACTCTTAAATTTGATTTTGTTTTACTCTTGTAGAAACACTGCTCACATTGCAACCATTGTATTTCCTCCGACCTTGTGTGACGGAAAATAATGTGTGATTTTAAGCATGCTTTATCTAATGTTTTGTACTTGCATTTGTTACATTCATATTTTAAGACATTTTCTTGTGGTGTGTGCTTTATTAGAATGTGTCTTTTAACAAGTTGCTTCCATATGGACTTGTATTCACAGTGATTGCAATAATGTAACAAAATTTCATTGTCTGATTTATGTCGATATATTACATGTTGTTTTAAATTTGTTTTTGTTTTTCCTTTGTAGGCACATTTATCACATTTGTACCATTTGATTTTTTCTAGTGGGGTGTGTTTTCTTATTATATGAATTGTCAAATTATTATTATGTTTTGCTTGATATGAACAAGAGGGACATTGATATTTTGCAATCGACTGTTTCTTCTTAGGATTGTCCTGACATCTTAAAATATGTTTAAACAAAACTAATAAAGAAAATGTTGAAAAATTACAAAACTCGCATAGATAACAGTTTGCAGCAACTGGTATAAATGAGCTTCTCTGAGTTTTTTTGTGGAATATTTGTAAATGATCCCAAAAGGAAATTAAAATATTTGTTTTAAAATTGCACTGTTTACAATGATACATATCTAAGTTATTCTTCTCACAATCCATTTTACTCAAAAATTTTATAATAAAACAGTTATTGTTTTTTTTTTTAAATATATTATGGCAACCTTTTGTCTTGTTTTTGTGAGAAGCTGAAACATACCATTTATATATAAAAAAATTTGAGGAACGGGTTCTAAACTTTCTACCCCATTAAAAAATGGAAGTCCTCTCCAACAATTATAAAGGAAATCACCAAAATTTTTGTTGCATTATTTACTTAACCTAAAAATGTATAAAATTTTTAATGTTTAATCAACCAATATATATAGATAATAAATAATATATATAGATCATACCTTCTACAAATCCAAATATTCTTTTTTGTAGAATTTGATAACATAACTTTTATTTCGTTTTTTGCTCTTACAAAATTATAACATTAGTTCTTCTTGGCTTCCTTAAGTGAGCGTTAGTTTGCAACCACAACACTAGTGGCGCTGTCATCAAATATTCTTTTAAATATTCTCAATCAGATATTTATTTAAAAATTTTAAATATTTTTCTTGTTGTAAGATACCTATAACTTTTAACTTTGATAACTTCTCTAGAAGTTGAGACCATCCAGGTCTGGATAGCCTTTTAATATATGCAACCAACAATACGGCGACATTATTTTAATGTTTTATTACAGGAAAGGGTTGGTAATAGCACATATAAATGAGATAGGGTTGTGCTACATTTTTTGCACTTTTATTTGGTAATTGTTGTAGTTAAATTTAATGTGTATAACTGCTTTATTTAGCCTACTAATTTTTCAACACTTTAGTGAACAACAATTATACTAATTATTGTTTTAACAGGTGAATATTGAGTGGACGATGTTCAGTATTATTGTCTACTTATTTATAATCGTAAATAAGTTTATTTATCTCGGGCCCGAGTATTATAATTTGTTGTTTTCACTTCCACAGCTTCTTTTTTAACCATTCAACCCCGTAGCGAGTTATCTATCAAGATAAACTTCATGAAAACAGGATAATTAACATTGTTATTCATCCACATATTACAGGAACCAAATAATTGTTTATATTTTAGTTAAATTAAGAATATTGGAGTTGAAAATCGAAGATTTTGGAAGGCAGAACGAATCGCCGTTCGACGGAAGCAGGGGCGTGAAACTCACCCATTAAGAGATTAGCGACGGATGGGGGACAGCTAGCCACAAAATCTTTTGGGTCGAAAATCATCAAGTTTTTAATGAAAGGAAAGCCATAAGAACAAACTCTTCTTTGGTCCGAAATCGCTAAAAACTAATAAAAATTCCAAGAAACTGTGGAGACGCACAAGCAACCCCTGCGAACAGTCACGTAGGCACCTTCGACGTCATTGAAAATTTGGATATAAAAGGAACCCCCAGAAAAGCCATCGTCAGAGAGTGCTTAGCCATTCTCCAGGTTGATGAGAGCCCCTCTGTCCGTGACGAGTTGAGCATCATTAACTATTCTGCGATAAACTTATTTTTTTTCTTTATTGGAAAAGACTGTTTATTGCACCTGTTGTCCAAGGTGGAGCCCCTCTGTCTGTGACGAGTGAGCACGCCGCGGATAACCCTTTGAACGCACTTCACCAATTATTTTCGTTCTTGTTGACGAGAAATTGGTTACCTGTTGTCCAAGGTGGAGCCCCTCTGTCTGTGACGAGTGAGCACGCCGCGGATAACCCTTTGAACGCACTTCACCAATTATTTTCGTTCTTGTTGACGAGAAATTGGTTACCTGTTGTCCAAGGTGGAGCCCCTCTGTCTGTGACGAGTGAGCACGCTGCGGATAACCCTTTGAACGCACTACACCAATTATTTTCGTTTTCGTTGACGAGAAATTGGTCACCTGTTGTCCAAGGTGGAGCCCCTCTGTCTGTGACGAGTGAGCACGCTGCGGATAACTCTTTGAACTCTCTTAACCGATTATTTTCGTTATTTTCGACGAAAAATCGGTCATCGATAGGGAAGTCCTTTCCCAAAACCTCCACTAGGGGATAAACTCGTATAGTAATACCTAATTTCTTTTGTTAACAGATCGTGAGGCCTCAAACAGCCCGAGGACCATCCTTCCACGGTTTGTGAGCGGTCATCAGTTCCTGAAAGTGACCAGACCCTCGTAGCTGTCCACGATGTTAGGGGAGCCAGAGGACCACCCTTTCGCTGTCCACGAGCAGTTATCATCAAGGTGACCAGATACTCAGAGGTCGGTATCAAAAGGGGTAAAGCCTAATTTGATCACTTTATGTTTGTATTCAACCACTTATAATCACAGGGGAGTCCCTGTTGTTTATGATCAAATCATTCAATTGTTATTTTGTTAACTCTTTCATTTTTATTATTATTGTTTACTGATTAAGTTAGCTCCGCGTATCATTTGTACGTGTCTAACTACTAACGGCCTTTTGCTGTAATTAACCAATAGTTGATTACGCTCATCTGACTCATTACTTGCACTTTAATTGCAAACTCTTTACTATTCTCCTGGCCAAGCCAGGGACCACTACCACACCACGGGAAAAGACTAAGCCAGCCCGGGTGTAGTACTATGGCACACTTAAAACCTGGCGATAAAAAGACTGCCTAGCTAATTATTAACAAACAAAAGACCCCCGAAAATGGGACATATTAGGGAAAGAGAGTACGCGGTAGTTGGTTCTTTGGGGAGGCTTCTACGCACTCTTATCTATTAATTTTCTGAGTCGGAGGTGTTTTAATCAGCTCTGCAATTAACTCAGGGTTTAACCCTTTTTTGGCCTGCAGTGGTTTTGACACCGGAATAGGTGTTGTAGCCCTTCAAGGGATGCAACGTATTCTGGGTTGTATAACTTCAAATAAGATTTGAATTGTATAACGGGTTGCCTAATCTTAGACAAACAATATACACTTGAAATAATTTTGAATAAATGTCTTTATTCAATTTCAGCTGTTTTACTCTTCCTTGATACACAGTGCTTAAACAACGAACAAATAAATACAAAACACAACGTAGAGTCCTAATAACAAACATACTAGACGATCATTCAAAAATCTAATTTTTGAACAGGCCAGGCCATAGAAGTGTCACAAAGTACAAAAAAAGATTTTGAAAGAGCTTGAAAAGCTGCCTCTGAAAAAAAGAAGGAAAATAAGAGACGACAAAAAACAGATTTCGAGAAATGACGATAAGAAAAAAAACAAGAGCTGAAAAAAGTTCTCAAAAACAAAAGACAATTCTGAAGACGCTTAAGAAACAATGATTAGATAAAAAAGAACAAGATAAATAAACAAAAAAACATGATGGAAACGAAAAGTATAAGTAAATTGGGAAAAAACTGTTAAACTAAATCCAGAAATAAAGAAAAGCAACAAAAAGTTTTAGAAAACGACCATCAAAAAAACAATATCTTCGAGAGATGCGTTTCAGAGAGAGACACGAGAGATAAAAAAAATTGAGAACGTTCTACAAGTTGGAAAAAAAATTGAAGAAAAAGAGAAATAAAAGTCAAAAAATTAAGAAACTGCAAGTGAAGCAAATTATGCAGATCGCGATGATGTCAATGATGCTCAATTGTTAAGTTTTTTTTTACTTATGACGTGTGTAATAGCTATTTATTATACAAGTGTCTTATAAGGCAAATAAGTCACGAAAGAAATGTTTAGTCACGAGAGCTTGCTCGAGTGGCCTAATTTTTCATAAGTGACTTATTTGTTGTTAAGACATGAGTACAATACATAATTTTATCCAACAACTCTCTCTGTAAGAGTTCTTAAAAAATCATCAAACTCAAAAATTTTATATCTACAAAAATTAGTAGTAGTCTATGATTTGATTGCCATGTTTTTATTATTTGAAAAAAATTTTGCAAATAAACTGTTTCGGCGCTTGTAACATTGTTGGAAATGAAAAGTAATTCTCTTCCTGAAAAAATTGTGAAAGATGTTGAAGAAGTCACATCGAGTTTGCTACCCAAGAAATCCAAAGATGCTTATTACAAAGAATTGAGTGAGTTCAATAACTAGAAACAGGAAAACAATGTTTGTGGGATAAGCGAAAACGTGCTGTTAGGTTACTTCTTTAACGCCAAAAAAAAAAAAAATATATTCGCAGCCTCTTCAATGTGGACGAAAAACAGCATGTTAAGATCGACATTAAAGCTTCACGAAAATACAGATATTTCACAATCAATATGAAACACCCAATAAAAAATATTTGATGTTGAAGGTAGGTCGATTTTGTTATCAGAGAATGAAATCTAATTTTTTTACATTACCTACAGGTCGCACCAATTTTTGATGTGTCAGGTGCGTGTCGATGTTGTGAATTATTGAACATGTCAATCAGTAACGTAGAAGATAAAGGATCTTATATGTTGGTATCTGTATCAGATACTAAAACATAATTATGTTTCACGTAGCTTTACGATTATGGAAGATGGATTTGCAGTTAATGTGCTGGATATTTGTAGAAAATATATGTCTTTCCGACCTAAGAATATTTCTTACAACAGGTTGTTTTTGTGCTATAGAAATGAGAAATGCACAATACAGTCAGTGGAAATAAATAGTATATCCAAAATACCATCAGTAGTAGCTAATTTTTTGAAATTACTAAAATCAGAGTCTTACACAGGACACAGTATGAGACGCACATTAGCTAGTTTATTGTCTAACGCTGATTAGGTACGCTGAAGCCGATCTTGGTATGGTCCAACGTCATGGCCGATGGAAGTCGACAACCGTGGCACAAGCGTATGTCAAAGAGTCAATTTTGAGCAAAATAGACATTGCTAAGAAGATACTGGGTGGAAATTCAGAAACAGAAGGCAATGTTATTGTGAATACTGAGAAGCAAAAATCGAATAAAAATAAAGTTATATCTTTTAATATAAATGTTAACGTAAATCTCAACAAATGATTTTATCTGAGATTCCTGTTTCTTATAATTGTAATTTTATGTATTGTACTTTTGATGTTCAATAAATTGTTCTATTTTCTGTAAACTGTTCAATTATATAATAGTACATTATAGACCAAGGTAGAGAAAACACTTTTTATAGCTGAGCGGGTTTAGTGCCCAAGATGCGTAGCATCGAGGGCAATAATAGATGCGAGGCTATAATAGTTTTCTCTACCGTGGTTTATATATGATTTTTTTCACTACTAGCACATTAATTTATTGTCATATAAAAATATAACCTCATTTAACGAGCACACATCCAGACTAAACATAACGTGTCTTTATTTATTGTCGAAAAGTAAATTTGATGAATATAAAAACGATTGATATTTTACTACTTACGTTTTTCTACTTCGGAAATTTAACTTCACAGATAAAAACCGAAAAGGACACGTTATTGTAAGCATCTTTTAGGTAAGCAACTATTTATGTACTGAAAAACAAAATAGCGTAAATTTTTCATCAACTGAAATCTTCAGAACCCCTAGTTCAGGATTTAAGTTGACAGCCCCCGCTTTCCTGGTCGGAAACTTGAACAATGGAATTTGCAACAACACATATGGTCAAATTAACTATACATAGGGCTCCACACTTGACGTGTAACCTTATGAAAGCCCATTTTCATTATTTACAACTTTAATAGCAGTTATTTTTATTAATTCTGCATAAATTATAAGTAAATTTTCTGTTCTTGAGTTTGAGGTTATGTTATTTACAACTTTATTTACTTACTTTGATCACTGGTTGGTTGAAGCATGACTACCTACCTTTTTCAATTTTCTTGGTTTAAAAATATTTCATTATTAAAACATCAACGTTTTAATTATGCGTTTATTCTGCTTTTTAACGTTTGGCATAGATTTTATCAAGACTATGATCTGTCTAACACACACTTGACATTTGAGAAGATATTTCGCGCAAGCGCACCATTTTGTTTTGGCAGATTAGAGATGAGGTGCGGTGTTAAACAAACTTGCCTTGAAATCACAAATATTAAATAAACTGTTTATTAGGTATTTCTAGTGCACCTAATTTCGGACATTATTTTTTCGGTGAACACTTATATCTATCGTTTATAAAAATTGCGAAGATATTATTCGCATCAGGCAACACAGTTAAATGTCGGTATCCACTCAACTCTAGCACTTTATCTCCCTTGGTTTATAATCATTATTGACTACTAGGAGAGAAAAACAACTTCACACCCTCTCGACAAACTAAATAATGATGTCTTCTGAGACTAGTAGTAAAAAAAAACAGTTTTATTATTGATTCATAAAACCCCTTGTGTTTCATAGACCCCATAATTCAATCAAAAACGTCATTTTTATAACGTCATGATAAAGAGGTGTTAGAAAAAATTGTTTTTTTTAAATTTCTACACAAATGTAGGATTATTATTATTATTATCAAATTTAGAAACATGTCTTAAAAAGGCTACGTCACAATTTTTCATGATTTTTTCGCTGTTCTACTAAATGCAAGTGAAACTAGCAGGCAAAATTAACTCGTCCACTGGTTTTAGGTTCGTCTGTTAAGCAATAAACAGTATTATTAATATACTAAAATTATTTAATAAGTACATAATGTTAATATAGTTTTGTCCATATGTGATGTGTTATCAAAAATTTTCCATTTCTTTGTGGTGTATTTTTATATGGCGTATTAATTCGGCTTTAATTTTACTTCTGTAAGTACACTGATCACACTGAAACCAATTTATTTCCTCCGAGGTTGTGTGATGTGCAATAATGTGTGATTTTAATTCCCTTTTATGTATGGTTTTATAATTGCATGCATTACATTCATATTTTAACACATTTTCTTTTAGTATGTGCTTTCCAAAAATGTGTGTTTTAAGATTATCTTTTCTACGTGATTTAAATTCACAGTAATTGCAGTAATGTAAAAAAACTTCATCTTCTAATTTATGTCGATTCTTTACATGTTGTATTAATCTTCCTTTTATTTTTCCTTTGTAGTCACACTTATCACATTTGTACCATTTGATTTTTTCTGGTGCTGTGTGCTTTACTAAAATGTGTGTCTCAAGATTTGCTTTTGCCTTGGATTTGAATTCACAGTGACTGCAATAATAAAACAAAACCTCGTTGACTGATTTATGCCGATTCATTATATGTTGTATTAAAGTTCCTTTTGTTTTTCCTTTGTAGTCACACTTGTCACAGCTGTACCATTTGATTTTTTCTGCTACTGTATGCTTTAGCAAAATATGTTGGTTAAGATTTACTTTTGTCTTAGATTTGTATGCACAGTGACTGCAATAATAAAACAAAAGTTCGTTGATTGGTTTATGTCGATTCATTATATGTTGTGTTAAATCTGTTTTTGTTTTTCCTTTATAATCACATTTCTCACATCTGTACCAGTTGATATCTTCTGGTGCTGTATGTTTTCTTATTATATGATTTCTTAAATAGCCAGTATTGTTTGCTTTATATGAACAAGAAAGACATTGATTTTTAGTAGTAAACTGTTTCTTCTTAGGATTGTCCTGACATCTTAAAATATGTTTAAACAAAACTAATAATGAAAATGTTGAAAAATTGCAATATTCGCATAGATAACAGTTAGCACAAACAGATATAAATGGTTGTATTTTGTTTTTTGTGTGGCTTTTTTGTAAATGATCCCAAAATAAAATTTGATTATTTGTTATAAAGTTGCACTGTTTGCAATCGTATATTATATTATCTAAGCTACTCTCCTCACAATTAAAAAATGGGTCTTCATCCATTTCAGTTGAGAGTTGTATACATATATAAAAAAATTAATATTTTTAGAGAAGTGGGCTCTAAATATCCTACTCCATTAAAAAATGGATCTCCTTTCCAACAATAAGAAATCAACAAAATTTATGTTGGTCTACATAACCTAAAAATGTATAAAATTTTAAAATTATTCACTTAATCGACGTTTAAATAAATAAAAAATGTAGATTATACCTTCTTCTAGAAATCCAAATATTGTTTTTTTAATATTTTAAATTCAAGCAATTTACAGCAATGGTTTTCCTCAATGACGCAGTAGTTTACAACCACAACACCAGTGACGCTGTACATCAAATACATTCTTCTGTGAATCCAGCGTTTTCACATGACGTCATACAGCAGCCTCAGGACAACATTCCTGATGCTTCTTATAGCGAATAAATTTTGAGAACTTTTTTCACTTATTTAGCGAACGATATTCAAATTATTACTCAAGGTGGCATAAACAATGGGATTAAGCCTATTTAATAATGTAGTTAAAACTAAATTTTTTTCAACTGTTTTATGTAAATTAATAATTATTAAAAGAATAACGTGGAAAAATTGAAATTTTACTTTGTTTCAGCGTTTAATAAATATTATTAAATTAAATATTAATTTCTTAAATATTAATAAATTCCAGAGGTGGCTTTGTAATACTTGAAGTAAAATAATATAAAAAATTTTTTTGGAGACGTCGAATTGTGATTGACGTTTGTGCCAACAATGTAATCCTAAAAAAATACTGATTGAGAGTTTAAAACTTTCGTAAATACAGATTAATATTAATAAATATTGAGGTTTATAGTCTTTTTGAGTTAGAACAGCTGTCATAATACATAAATAAACACACAATTTTGACAGATAAATTTGAAAACAGTTGTTAAATAGTTGGAAGTTCTTAACTTCAATTAATTACTTTCGGACAAATTTCACTAAAACAGAAAATGGTTTTTTCCATCTATTTTCTCAAAATAGAATTTAATTATTTGTATTAATTACTTAAAAAAAATCGTAGACCAATTTCTTAAATATTTTTTGCGAAATTTACTGTCACAAATAACTCCATATTATAAAAACACTTAGGTACAACTATAGGGTGAAAAGAGACTTACAATAGAAATAAAATTGGTACATCCTGTATATAAACAGAGACTTTAGAAAATGTAAACAGTTTTTTTTTGTGATTACGTAAAATGCTAAGAGATTTTTGACGTACCTAAATACTAAAATACATTTTGGGTTTATTATTTAAACTAATTGCTTACATAATACAATGATTCAGTACTCAAAGACACAAAGGCGCTTCGACATTCGGTGATGTAATAGACATTTTTTGTTGTCTTTTGCAAATTTATTGATATTTCCTTTTGTGGTGGGGTAGAAAAACTACCCTGTTTAAAGTCTTTAAAAATTCATTACATTGTGTTGAATTATTTTTATATATAAAAATTCCATATCAACCAGAGAACAAAGAAATGCGTCATGCGAAAGCGACCCAGACTTTTATGAGTTTAACATGGTCAAATTTTTATGAGAGCACGCAGTTTCTTTCAAGGCTAGTTCACAAAAATAAGTTTATAATTTTTTCAATGAAATGACTCCTCAAAGTCAGATGACGAATTCAGTCGAAACAAAGAAAATTGAGATCATCAGGTTCAAAAATAAGTCTACATGGTCACAATGACGCGGTTTCCCACGTGTGGCCTTACTTGGAATGATATAAAAGCTTCCACCCAAAAGTGAGATAACAATAGACCTCCAAGTGTGGTTAATATGTGCACTTCTCCTCAATTATCTTAAATAATTAAAAAAGTTCATAAATGTGTGTGCAATAGAAGCCAATCCGAAAAGTCATCCAAGCCCAAGTGTCACCTGGTGATAGCCGTAAGTCCAAATTGTTTGACTTGAACCGATGTTTTTGTAATTCAAAATTCTAACTATGGCTTTAGAAGCTAAACTGATTTTTATTCTGATTTATGAAATGGCTTTAAGTAACTTATTCACGGGATTTTTGATAATTACACATAGTTTTTCGAAAAGATTGTTGAATATGTAATTGTTTTGAGACTGGATTTGCATCTGAACGTTTTTGAGTTGAATATTTGATTTTGGAATAAAAAGTTATTGGTAACTTCAGTTTTAATAGTTAAAAGATGCTTTGTTTATTGAAAATTAATTAGAAATTAATTATAAAAGAGAATTTTGTTTGATAGAGAAATTATTTGATTTTTAACCACTCATGACCTTTGAATTAGAAGAAAAGTCTGATTTGATTGAGAGTTGTTATTGGAACTGTGTTTGTACTGTCAGGCCAGCCGAATACGGGTTGCCTACGCTCCTATAAGTTAGACGTCCGGAGGGAAATTCAACATTCGGGTCTGGGCGCTTGTCTCATTAGGTTCTAAGCCAGACATGTATCATTAAGACAATATACAGTGTTATAATTAAAAGTGTCTTATTAAACCTCCAACACAACATGGTGGCAGCGGTAAACGTGTATTAGAATGAGTGATAGTGATGAGGATATAGAAAATCTGTCTCGTTTTTTTTGGTGAAGAACACGAAAGTTCGCAAATACAACATACAGATACCCTAAGTGCAAGGGAAAATATCCAACAGGTCAAAATGCAAGCTCTAAACGTTAATGTATCTCCCCCGGAGAAATTTACCTTCCTGAATCCGGAAGCGTGGCCGCAATGGAGGAAGAGGTTCGAAAGGTACATGATAGTATCAGGCCTTTCCGCAAGAAACGATGAAGAGAAAATTAATACTCTACTTTACATCATGGGGGAAGAAAGTGAAGCTATTGTAGCTCAATTTCCAAATACACCTGCAACGTTTGCAGATATAATGGATCAAATGGAAAAACATTTCATCCCAAAAAGAAGCGTAATTTTCGAGCGATTTAAATTTAATTCGAGGACGCAAAGACCTGGAGAAACTGTCGACACCTTCATCACAGCATTGCATGAATTGGCAAAACATTGTGATTACGGAGCTTTGAGGGACGAGCTAATAAGGGACCGAATCGTAGTTGGAATGCTGGATTCCAAAACTAGTGAAACAATCCACTTGAAGGGTGACCTAAGTCTGAAAGAAGTGATTTTGATGGCCAGGAGAGCGGAAGATCAAGCGAAACAAAGTCAAATCCTTCGGCAAGAACAAAAGGCGTCGGTAAATGCGACAGTCAGACAGTTTTCCGAAAGAAAAAAATCGCAGAAGCCGGTAAAAGTGTCAGGAAAAGGCGATGCGGAAGTGAAGTGCAAATATTGTGGTCGTAAACCACATCTGCGGGAACAGTGTCCAGCACGTGAAGCAAAATGTTACACCTGTCAGAAGGTAGGGCACTACAGCAGTGTTTGTAGACTCAAAAGCAAAAGGACCGTCAAGAACATCACCATTCAGCAGCAGGAACAAAGAGAGCAGCAGGACTCCAAACCTGAAGAGAAATTTTTGGGATCGGTTACAATTGATAACATTAACGATCAGTACAAAATCGATTTATTTGTGTGTAATTTAGGTAAAGAAATTACATTTTTAATTGATACCGGAGCTGACGTAGTTTGTTTACCTTTGTCATTTTTAAAAGAAAATATGATAAATTCAATTAAAAAGTGTAACACGACTATTTCAGGCCCGGACGGTAATTCTTTAAATGTTATTGGTAAACAAATTGTAAAGGTACAGTACAAAGGAAATTCAATTTATCTGGAGGCTTTTATAATTAAAGGTTTAAAAGTGCCGATATTAGGTAGGCCCGGGATAGAAAAATTAAATATCATTAAAATGGAAAAAAGTCGGGTCATCGGTCAAGTTTCAGATAATAACATTACAAACAAAAAATTTGGATGAATTAACTCCGCGATTGCAGCGATTTCGAATTAGATTAATGCGTTACAATTATTCTGTGGTATACACGAAGGGTAAAGATTTAATTGTGGCTGATGCATTATCACGTAATCCTGTGGTAAAAAATAATACAACTCAAGAAGAGTTAGCGGAAGAAGTTGAAGCGCACGTACGTTTAATTTTCAAAAGTTTACCAGTAAAAGACAAATATTTGGAGAAAATTAAACAATCGCAAAAAGAAGATCCGATTTGTAAAAAATTAGCTTTTTATACATCTACGGGATGGCCGGGAAAAAGTCAATTGCCAGTGGAAATGGTGCCGTATTATCAATACAGATTTGAAATTTCAAAGGTTCATGGCTTTTTGTTAAAAGGATGTAGAATGATAATACCACCTCCGCTACAATTAGAGGTATTGAACTTTATTCATTTAGGTCATCAAGGGATAGTTAAATGTAGAGCCAGAGCAAAAATGTCAGTGTGGTGGTTAGGGTTATCAACACAAATCGAACATTTGGTTCGAAGTTGTCCCAATTGTGTTGAACAAAGGGTAAATATTAAAGAACCTTTTGTAAAGGACTCACATCCAACGAGAGCTTGGCAGAAAATCGCGATAGATCTATTTAAATTAAATTCTTGGTACATGATAGTTACGGACTATTATTCCAGATTCTTTGAAATAGTTGTTTTGGGAAACGATTTGTCTACAAGAAAAATAATTCTGAATTTATTGAATTTGATTGGTCGTTACGGCATACCTGACATTGTACGAACGGACGGTGGTCCTCAGTTTAGGACAGAATTTCAGAATTTTGTGGATGAATTGAATTTCCAACATATTGTATCTAGTCCTTATTATGCACAGTCAAATGGTGCCATAGAGGCGGCAGTTAAAACAGCCAAATCTTTAATAAAAAAGAATGGCACAAATGAAAAAGAACTACAAATGGCATTGTTGGCATATAGGGTTACACCGTTAGAGAATGGATTTTCTCCAGCTGAATTATTAATGTCTAGGAAACTGAAATCACAGCTTCCTATGTTGCCGGATAAATTAGACAAAATTGTAAATACAAAATCTAGCATTCTAATTGAAAGTCGGAGAAAAGCCAAACAAGCAAAAAATTATAATAAACGGCATAACACAAAAACTTTGTCAGATTTAAATGTAAACGATAGTGTATGGGTAACGGATATTAGAACATATGGAAAAATTGTTAGAGTACTTAATGATCCTAGATCTTATATTGTAAAAACTAATGAGGGGGAATATAGGAGAAATAGGTGGTACTTAGTGAGTGCTCCATATCAAAATCGTGAAAGTGATCTACCGGTAATAGTGAATAGTGGTAATTACGTCAGTGATGGACACGAAAATGAGGAACATCCGAGTGATGTAAATAACGAAGAAAATGCGGTAGATATTAGTTATAACAGTCCTAAGGTAGCGACGCCGAGTTCTGACAATAAAGAACTAGTAAATCCTGAAAAGGAAATCACAGTTGCTAGACCTCGGCGTGTGATCCAAAAACCTGTATGGTTAAAGGATTATGTTTAAGTTAAGTTTAAGTTCTTTATATTTGAGTTTAATTAAGATAAGAGAACTTTTGTAAGTTTTTAAGAGACTACATTTATTTAAGTTGTGTTCTTATATTATAAAAAGGGGAGATGTACTGTCAGGCCAGCCGAATACGGGTTGCCTACGCTCCTATAAGTTAGACGTCCGGAGGGAAATTCAACATTCGGGTCTGGGCGCTTGTCTCATTAGGTTCTAAGCCAAACATGTATCATTAAGACAATATATAGTGTTATAATTAAAAGTGTCTTATTAAACCTCCAATACAACAGTGTTAAAGTAATTTTGAGTTTTATACATACTAAATTTTGAGTTTGAGTAATGAATTTGCGTATTTAATTACATATCCGAAACGCATTATCCTCTCCTTTACTTAAGGTTATTTTTGGTTTTAATATTTGTAGGAGTAAAGAAATAATCAGTTGTAATAGAAGAACGATTAATTTAAAGTAGAATCAACTTGGTTTACTTGTTTTTGAATTCGTTTATTTATTGTCAGATTAATTGCTAAATCGTAGTTGATTAATCATTCTTTTATTAATTTCAAAACTTATAGTTTTATTGTTTATGTAACCGCTTAGATATTTAAGACAGTTAAAATGTGCTTTAATAAATTCAGTTTTATGAAAATTAATGATTGATACTCTCGAATTTTCAAGTGATTATTTTGTTATAAATTGAGTAAACAATATTGGATCTAAATTTTTGTAAACATTTAAAATAGGAAAAATGCTAGAGATCGTGTTAAAAAGTTTAAAAACCTTTACATTTGTTTGTCATAATTTGGAAGTAATTTTAACGGTTATAGATTTTATTATGTTATATTATAGTTTAATTTTATATTTAAAGAGTAACAAATTGATTAATCACGTTTCGTTTATGACTAAAAGTTTTATTTGAGTTTTGTATTAATGTTTAAGATTTTATCAAAATTATGTCATTATTTAATTTGTTGTATTAACTAAATATCTTTTAATATATTTTGTATTTAATTTAAAAACTGAGTCTTGTTTTTAATTGATGGTAAAGATATTAGACTGCACCCCTTACCCCTAAAGCACTTGATTCCCGACCCCCGGGTTGGTATTTTTATAATATTAAACCCCAGGGAAGGCCTACGTTCAAAATATAAATTTATTAGCTTTGTGGATTAGGAACCGCTTAGGCCTTATTAATAACATCTCTTAAGATTTTCCTTTAAGTCTTAAGTAAAGTAAAAGTTTATTTTTCCTAAAAAACAACCCTACCACATTTTGTTTTAATCAGTCGAGCACCAGCTTTCGAACAGGATGCATCACAGCCTCTCTAAAGCTGCGTACATTTATTTATTATTAATTATTAAACAAAATATATCGGATTTTGTTTAAACAAATACATTTTTGCAATTTCAGATTACAAAATAACACAGAGATAAACAATTTTAAATACTATTTTTATTTGTAATTGTTTTAATAATAAATTCACGCGTTTTATTTAGAATTCTTTTGCATCCCCCTTTTGTAAAAATTAAATAATTGATTTCAAGTAAATTTCTTTTGTTTTATTAGAGTTTGGGAAGTAAGTTTCAAGAATAAATCTCCACATAGGACAGAAGAAAAAGCATTAATTTCAGGATTAAAGGTAGGTTTGAAAGAAGCAGTGTGAAGGGTAGATTATGATATTTGGAAATTAATTGTCAATTAGTTTAAATTTTATTTATTCATGATAAGATCCGTGAGAATTTTTACAAAAAGAACTGAATCATAAAACAACTAAATTTTGTTAATGAAGAGTGAGAAGACTATAAAAGCATGATTTATAGTTTTGTTGTTTTAAAAATTAAAGAAAAAATTTTAAAGAATTCTTCCATCAAATAAAAACGAGGTCGCATATGTAATATTGGCAAATTTTTGTGAATCATAGGGAGCAAGTGTACGGAAGAACGTAATGTGACAAAGAAAAAATTATTGTTCTCACACAAAGCTGCGTGGGGTGACACGGAACTTGATGATTTAATTACCATGGCGAATTGTTTAATAGCTTTGTTTTCGTCTAGTGGCAAAGAGTTGCCCTTCAATCGGGGTATATATTGCTCTAAAGAGAGGTGACAATTCATTAGAATATCGACAAGTGTCGAAGCTAATAATCAGCGTAAAACTAGTGAAGTATTTTAAGTTAATTAATTATTCAAGTGTCCAGAAAGTGTCTCAGTGTCCCTTGGCAGAAAAGCAGTAAGTGTAACTCAGTTCAATTACGTTCAATTACGCGATGTCATCAATAAAAATTTTTATTTTTATTTTACTTCTCTATGAAATAAGACATTAAGAGATTATTTGGGTAGAATTTATTCCGTTGACAATCTTAGCTATTCAAAAAGGGTTATAGAGTATTTAAATTGCTTTAATTGTTAAATTCGCATCTGAGTGTTGACCTCGTTGAAATTTATTGAAGAATGATATTTTAGCTCGAAGAAAAATATATATTCTCTTAGTATATCGTAAAAGAATGTTTTAATTGTTTTTAAAATGGTTTTTATTAGGTAATGGTTTAATTTCGCAGAAATTAAAAGATTTATTGTACTCAAATCGTGTTTAGAGTCATTTATCGAATTGGTGAGGCCATTTGAATGTACTTGACAGTCTTGAACAAATCACGCTTTTTAATGAAAATTGGTTGTTGTTGCCGATAGTTCGGACATTTTAGAATTAATTTTGCTATTGTCGACTTTGAGTGTTTGAAACCTTTATGGGGTTAAATTGTGACCTTTGTCAAGACGATAAAGGGTTGGGTAGTCGACGTCAGGACGATTTTTGACAAGTGTTTGGAAAAGTCGAGCGTCATTCGGTATCATAGAATCCTCCCCTTCACTCAAGTTTTCATTGTTAAGTAGTTTAATATTTAATTGTGAGAAAGAACGACTAATATAAGAAGTAGAGATTGGTTCTTAATGTACCTTGAAAGAAAGGCTTTATTGTAAACGCATAAGGAGTAGATATTTGTGGTTGCCTACCTATTAGTCTTTCTTTCCACAAATAGAGACGTATATTTTTATCCATTTGCAATCCTTATATGTAATTTTAAGTTTAAGATAACTGTGTGTGCTTTAGTTTATCAGAATATTTTTTAAAAAGAGCTTTAGTATCGTTGTTTGGAGAAATCATACGCTATCAGTATGTTGAAAATGTCAAGTTTAAATTGTTTCGTTAATAAGCAAGTTATTGAAATATCTGGAAAAGCTTTGGACTAATTAAAGTAATATTATATGTTTTACACTGTTTAACGTATTTTTTAAGTATAAGTAATAATTTCATATTATATAAATAATTGTTATTCTATCTAAGCATTTTCTTTTAATATATTTTATCATTAAATTTAATCAGTGTTTTCAATTTTAAGACAGTTAAAGATCTTAGACTGCACCCCTTACCCCTAAAGCATTTGATTCCCGATCTCCGGTATAATTTGAATATTTTTTATATTCCTTTTGTTGTTAAATCGCAGGGAAGACCTATGTTCAAAAATATAAATTTAATTGGATCTGTTTGATAGGAAACCGTTCACGGCCTTATTAACTGTTACATCTAAGATAAGAAAAATTACATTTTTCTTAATCCTAACAAAAACAACCTATCACAGCAGAAGAAGAGAATTCGCCAGTCATCAGTTGTGCCAGAGAAAAATGCTTTAATTAAGACTTTATGTATAGTTCATGACTCTGTTAAACTTGCTGATCTCTGTTTTAATTTATAATTTTTTATTCAAAATTTTGAGTTTTATTTTAAAATCAATTTTTTGAAATTTATTTTTTATGTAGGTATAGTGAATTTTAACAACTTTTCTGTTCAAGTTTTGGTAATTCCTTGTTTCGGGTTATAGTAATTTTTCTGTTTCAAGTTTTTCTAATAATTTTTCATTTTTAGGTTTATCTACTAATTTTTCCCTTTCTTTTCAGATTTTCGTAATTTTTCTATTTCAAGTTTTTCTACTAATTTTTTCTTTCTGTTTCAGATTTTCATAATTATTCTGTTTCAAATTTTTATACTAATTTTTTTGTTTCAAAAATTTTTAATTTTTCTCTTTCTGTTTCAGATTTTCGTAATTTTTTTATTTCAAGTTTTTCTAATTTTTCTGTTTCAGGTTTATAGGTGTTTCTCTGTTATTCGAAATTTAATTGTTTTTTTCCAGTACTACTTACAGGTATACAATTTTTTTGTGCAAAAAAGATTCTAAAAACATAAAAACAATTTTGAAAAAACAAAAGAAGATTTTGGAAGAGCTTGAAAAACAGCGTTTGAGAAAAAAGTATGAGACATCAATAAAAAAAAAGAATTCGAGAAACGTCAATTAGAAAAAAACAAGAGTAAAAGATTCTAGAAGAACAAAAGACGATTCTAAAGAAGCTTGAAAAACAACGATTGTAAAAGAAAAAGAAATAAAAGAACTGGCAAGCATAAATAATTGAGCGTCTTCTAGTTTTTGGGGTATGTCTCTTAAGCAATAAAGAATATTATTAATAAATATACAAAATTATTTATTTAGTCTACTTTTACATGAGTGTTAAATATTACTATTTATATTTATTCATTTTTTAACAGATGGCAGATGGCGCATTTTCACATGTAATTTTAAACCTGATTTTATTTTGCTCCTGTAGGAACAGTGCTCACATTGAAACCACTGTTTATCATCTAATTCTTCTTCTGTATAATTAGGAACGGTTTTGAACTTGCATCTATTACATTTGCATTTAACTACATTTTCTTTCGGTGTGCGCTTTGCCAAAATGTGTGTTTTAGTATTACTTTTCTTTTTTTGTATAAATTCAGATTGATTGGAGTAATTTTGCAACACTTCATTTTCTGATTTATTTGGTGTGTGCTTTGCCAAAATATGTGTTTTAAGATTACTTGTCCTTTTCGATTTAGCTTCAGAATGATTCGACCAGTTTTGCAACACTTCATCTTCTGATTTATGTCGATTCTTTACATGTTGTTTTAAAATTCCTTTTATTTTTGCTTTGTAGTCACACTTATCACATTTGTACCATTTGATTTTTTCTGGTTCTGTGTGCTTTACCAAAATGTGGGAATCGAGATTTCCCCTTGTCTTAGATTTGAATTCACAGTGATCACAATAATAAAACAAAAGTGCGCTCTTTAATTTATGACGATTATTTTTATGTTGTATTAGAGTGCCTTTCATTTTTGCTTTGTAGTCACAATGATCGCATCTGTACCATTTGATATTTTCTGGTGCTGTGTGTTTTCTTATTATATGATTTTTAATGTTGCCACTATTGTCTGATTGATATAGACAATAAGGACATTGATTTTTAGCAATAGACTGTTTCTTATTAGTATTGTCCTGACATATTAAAACATTATCTGAGTTACTCTCCTCACAATTAAAAGATGAGTCTTCATCCATTTCTAGTTAGGAATTAGCTGAAACATAACGAAAATACAAAAATAAAGATTTTGAAAAGTGGGCTCTAAATTTTCTACCCAATTAAAAATAGATCTCCCCTTGTTCTCTCCAACTATTTAAGAAATCAGAAATTTTTTTGCTTTGTGCTGGATTACTTAACCTAAAAATGTAAAAAATCTTAATATTCAACTAACCGATATTTAAATAAATGAAAAATGTAGATTATACCTTCTAGAAATCCAAATATTGTTTTGTAAAATTTGATAAAAGAACTTTTATATCGTTTTTTGGCGTTATCATAAGTTCAGGCAATCTATCTCCCGCCAAAAATCGAGTGCGCTTCAAATCCGAGAAGATTGAATTTTTTTAAGCCAAAAAATTGACAGTTCTAGAGTCGACCAACAAAAATATCTGACATACTTGTTCGAAAAAGTTATTAGTTATTTTTGTTGGTCGACTTTAAAACTGTCAATTTATGGGCGGAAAAAAATTCGTTTTCCGGATTTAAAACGCATCGGATTTCAAACGCCCAAAGCGCATTAAAAAAAAGCTATGAGGTAGTAAATAACAGTTTTTTTTTGTTTTTCTCAATAAAGCATTAGTGTTAGTTTGCTATCACAACACTAGTAGCGCTGTACATCAAATATTCTAATTTTTTTGTTAAAAGATATCTATAACTTTAATTTTTTTAAGATATATGTTTTTGACTCGAAAGAATTATATTTACCAAATTTTATTTTTCATATAACTTAATATTGGATGTAGGGAAGTACCCAGTAAATTCTGGTTGGCTTTTCAATGCAACCAACAATACAGCAAAATTATTTAATATATTAGCAATTTATTTATTATTTAAATAAGATATAGAGATGTGCTACAATTTTTTGAATAATTATTGTGTTTAGTAAAAAATTGGGTAAACAAAGTTATATTCGCATCTTAAAAACACGTCTTAAAACACGGAAAAAAATTATGAAATTTATATATGAGGTATGTACCTTAAATTGATATCAAATTTACCCTAAAAATTTTTTTGTTCTAGCAATTTATTTGGCCTATAAAATTGAAGAAAAATGATTTTAATCAAAAATCTTACGTCAACAAAACTCGAAGAAAGCCATAATCCCATAGCTAGAGAGTGCTTTGACACGCTCCAAGCTAGTCGGCTTATTTTTTTAGAAATAACAGATTCTTAGTCGCCGACGAGTAGATCGTACCGAGGGCCACCAAAAAAAATTCCTAGTTTTCGACAGGTAGTTCGCACCTAAAGCGAATTTTAAACTAGCAATCTTACACCTACCTTTAGATTCCTAGCCTTTGACGGGTTGACCGCAAATTAACGTAGATTGACTAACAAGTTAACTCTCGTTTAATTAATAATTTTTTCAGAGAACAGAACAGAACAGAAGATTACCGTTTTGTAGTTCGTAAGCAATCACCATCACCCGAAGATTTCTGGATTCTCGATTCATAAAATTTCATAATTATAAAAACAGATAAATGAAATTGTGTAGTAAAGCACAAAAGCGAATTAAATAATTTTTTTTAGTTATTAGCTCATTACATAAAAACATTAAATTTACTGTAGAAATCAGAAACAACCTCTTGCATTCCATTTTTAGTCCTTAATATATTTAGAAAAGAATTTAATTTTTGCTTTTAAAATTTATAGAAAACCTACATCAACTGATACTGTATTTGCTCCCGATTCAAAATATTTTGTTATTTTCACATCGTAGCTGTTTTTTAATTCGTTGTATTTACACTTTTTCAATTTCTTTTAAATATAAAATAAATATAGTAGTGAATAATCACGTTGGAGAGTTGGCTAATAAAATAGGGTTGAATATTACACATTATTGCCATATTACATGTCAAGTTAACTGGATGGTGTTAAGCAACAATGTTGTTAACCCACAGCCGCATCGAACCGAGATAATGCGTATGAAAGTTTCGTACCGCTTAAAGAAAATCTTGAATATTTGAACATAAAAATGTTCTGCGACTACAACTATTTAGGAACCAAAACGTAAAGTGAGAGATAAAGCTAAAATCGAAGTTAAAGTGTGGTTTAAACCTTTGGTGTTATTTAAAAATTCTGAAATAGCGTATTACCGTGAAATGGTTTTTAGGCCTAATCTTAGTAAGAATGTAATTAATATAGCTGTAAATAATTAGTATAGGCCGTAGTTTAGTCATTTCCTAGCATTTAAGTGTTAAACCAGAGTAAACCTTCACACATTGACGTCATGGAAAACCAATGAGATTCTACCATGACGGCATGGAAAGCCAATCAGATTCTTCCCTCCACTGATGCTCAGTCAGACACTGACAGGCACGCCATTGGCTGACGCGCTCTGCGCAGCCGGCTATAAATATGGCCCGGTTTCTGGCTCAAATCAGTCCCCGATTCATGGTCCCCGAGGAATTGTCTTCAATGATGATGAAAAGTCAGAAGTCTTTGCCGATAGTTTGGAACTGCAATGCAGGGCCAACATCGTCAATGCAGACTTAGACCACATTGAAGACATCGAAGATCAGGTCGCAGACCTCCTTGGAGAGGATCCTCCAAACCTCATCACTCCCACTTCTCCGGACGAGGTGAAGAAAATCATCCAAGGACTCATCGTCGCTTTCACGACCTTGGTAAATTCAATTTTTCAGTTCAGGCATTTTCCCAGTCGCTGGAAATCAGCCAATGTCATCTTCATTCCAAAGCCCGGAAAAGATCACAAATTTCCCCAAAATCATCGCCCCATCAGTCTCCTCTCTGCAGTGGGGAAAGTGGTAGAGCGTCTCATCCACACCAGACTTTCAAAAACCATCCAAGAAAACCATTCAATTCCAGATGAACAATTTGGCTTCAGACCCAAACATTCCACAAACGAACAACTGCTTCGTCTCACAGAATTCGCCTCCATCAGTAATGAGAGAAAGCAAGTTACCGGAGCAATCTTTTTAGATGTTTCCAAAGCTTTTGACACTGTCTGGCATGAAGGACTTATTTATAAGCTCTCTCAGGCTGGCGTGTCTCTTGCGATGGTTCAACTTATCCACTCATTTTTGTCCGACAGAAACTTCAGGACAAAAATTGGAGATTCTTTTTCTACCCTACATCCAATCGAAACAGGAGTTCCACAAGGTTCAGTCTTGTCCCCTCTTCTCTATGCTGTTTTTACAGCAGACATTCCAAAACCCCCCAGAGCAAAGCTGGCTGTCTATGCAGACGACACAGCAATCCCAACGACACAGCCCGTTCTAAACAGCCCAGAATGGTCGCTGTTTATCTCCAAGAGGCAATTGATGCTCTTCAAACTTGGTTCAGGCGTTGGAGAATCAATGTCAACCCCGAAAAGAGCTCTGCTCTTCTCATCGCCCGCCGTCATGTTCAGCCCGAAGGCTAAATTCAGATGTTTGGTCGTGCCGTTGAGTGGAAGGATCAGGTCAAGTACCTGGAAGTTCTACTCGACAAGCGACTATCCTTTATTCCGCACATCGACAGCGCCCTGTCCAAAGCCAAGATGGTCGCAGGTCAACTTTTCTCACTGACCTGTCGAAAGAGCAAAATCAGAACAAGCTCATCCTCTTCAAATCCATCATTCGTCCTACCCTCACGTATGCTTCCGCTACTTGGAGTCACGTTTCATCGACTCAGATCAAAAAGTTGGAAGTCTTTCAAAACAAATTTCTCAGACAGGCCTTCAATGCCCCCTGGTTCGTCAGAAATTCCCAACTTCATCGAGAAGCCAAATTACCTTCCCTCAAAGAATTTCTTTTTGAGATTGCTCTTCGAACTTTTCACAAAGCTGAGGAACACCCCAATCCGCTCGTCCGTCAAGCAATTGATTACGACGAAAACAGCCCTTCCCGCCACAAAAAACCCAAGATGGCCCTTTTGTCCCTCGATCCGACATTTTTGCCCTAGGGCAAATCCCCCTCCCCCCAGCGCTCCAAGCGCCAACGCCAATCCGATCGCACTGCATCAGGCGAGAGGATGCAGGTAAGCCCCTTTTATTATTATTTATTCACATTTCCAATTTCCATGTCCGATTTGGTGGTTCAATATGCACGCACTGAATTGGCAGTGGCCCATTGGGTTGACACATTTTTGCCTCAAATAAAGACGATTTTTTTCTAACATAATACTTGTCCTGACTTGTCTAACTCATTTTTTTCAATTTTGTGGGTTAACCACATTGTTGCTTAACACCGGCCAACTATTTATTTATTGAAAAAAATTGCACAAAAAAAGCGACTATTCGATGAAAGAGAACAATAAAAAATTCTAGAAGAAATAGAAAACCGAAGACTTAAAGACGACGAAAAATATAAAAAGATTTAGAAAGATCTCAAAAAACTACTTTTAGAAAAAAACAAAAGAAAGTTCTAAAAATGTAATACACAATTCCGAAAGAACATAATATTTTAAAGGAGTTTGATAAACGGCGTTTAGAAAAAAAAAAACAGAATAAGAAACGACCATTAGAAAAGCAAAAGAAAATTCTGTAAGAAGTTGGTTAGAAGATTCTAGAAATGCAAGAAACAATTCTAGAAGAACAAAAGAAGATTTTGGAAAAGCTTAAAAATCGATGTTTAGAAGAAAAAAATATAAGAAAAAATTTAAAAAAAAGAATTCAAGAAGAGCAATAGACAATTCTAAAGAAGCTAAAAATTAACTACTGGAAAGAGAAAAAGAATAAAAAAAAACGAAGAAAAAAGACTGGAAAAAGTATGAAAGAATTGGAAATAAAAAGCAAAAACTACAATTAGAAATAAAAAAAGCAAAAAAAACTTTTAAAAATGACCAGTAGAAAAACAGAATATCTTCGAGAAATTTAACACTTTGGAAAATGTTTTCCAACGAGATGACCCGTAGGTGAAAAAAAAAAAGTTCTACAAGTTGAAGAAAATTTGAAGAAAAATATTGATAAAATACAAATAAAAGTCAAAAATCTCAACAAAAAAAAATTAATGAGATAAAAAATTGAGAAACTGGTAGTAGAGCAAATTACGAAAATTGTTAAGTTCTTTTTTTAATTATGACATTATTTTTTTTTAATTTCTACACAAATAAAAGATTATTAACAAATTTAGAAAAATATCGAAAAAGGCTTTATGTATTTTTTTCGCTGTTCTTCTAAATACAATTAAAACTGGCAGGCAAAATTAACTAGTCTACTGGTTTTAGGTTCTATTTTTTAAGCAATAAAGAGTATTATTAATATACTTAAATTATTATTTAATAAGTAGTGTACTTTTACATAATGTGTTAAATATTACAGTTTTTATTTGCTTCTATAGGTTCTTTGTATCTCATGTGGAATTATATGTCGTCGAAATATTATCGAAAATTTTCTAGGGCTAAAAATAACTTCTTGTTAATCTTCTTGGTGTGTTTAAATGAAAAATAAAACGTAAAAGACCAACTAACACCAAACTTCTTTACTTAATAGGACGCACGTTTCGACAACAAAGTTGTCATCCTCAGGTAGAAAATAAAACTTCAGTCCTAAAGATAACAGCTTTGCTGACGAAACGTGCATCGTATCAAGTAAAGGAGTTTGGTGTTAGTGGGTATTACGTTTCATTTTTCAACTTCTTATTAGGTATCTTCTTTGTGGTGTAGTTTCACATGTCGTATTAATTTAGATTTTATTTTACTTTTGTAAGTACACTGATCACATTGAAACCAATTTATTTCCTCTGATGTTTTGTGATGTGCATTAAAGTGTGATTTTAATTTCCTTTTATGTATGGTTTTATAATTGCATGCGTTACATTCATATTTTACCAAATTTTCTTCCGGTGTGTGCTTTCCAAGAATGTGTGATTTAAGATTACTGTTCCTTTTTGTTTTAAATTCACAATGATCGCAGTGAAACCACTTATTTTCATTTAACAAATGTATTTCTTTTACATGTTTTCTTAAATCTGCTTTTACTTTACTTCTGTGGGTACAGTGCTCACATTGATACCACACTATTTTGTCTGGGGCTGTATGAAGTCGAATAAAATGTCTTTTTAAAATATCCTTATGTATAGTTTTGAAATTGCATAAGTTACATTCATATTTTAACACATTTTCTTTTGGTGTGTGCTTTGTTAGAATGTGATTTTTGACATGTATTTTCCACTCTGATTTGTATTCACAATGATCGCAGTAAAATAGCTTCTTTTTATCAATTTTTAACATGTGAAGCCTCTTGATATGTAATTTTAAACATGATTTTGTTTTGCTCTTGTACGAACAGTGCTCACATTGAAACCATTCTATTTCTTCCGATCTTGTGTGGCGTACAATAATGTGTAACTTTAATTTCCCTCTATATAAGGTTTTATAATTGCATGCGTTACATTCATATTTTGAAATATTTTCTTGTGGTGTGTGCTTTGCAATAATGTGTAATTTAAGATTACATTTCCTTTTTGATTTAAATTCACAGTAATTGCAGTAATGTAGTAAAACTTGATCTTCTAATTTATGTCGATTCTTTATATGTTGTATTAATAGTTCTTTTATTTTTCCTTTGTAGTCACACTTATCACAGTTGTACCATTTAATATTTTCTGGTGATGTATGCTTTACCATAATATGTCTTTCAAGATTTGCTTTTGTTTTTAATCCGAATCCACAGTGATTGCAATTATAGAACAAACCTTCTTTGACTGATTTATGTCGATTCATTTTATGTTTTGTTAAATGGTCTTTTGTTTTTCCTTTGTAGTCACAGTGGTCACATCTGAACCATTTGATGATTTCTGGTGCAGTGTGTTTTACTAAAATGTGTCTCTCAAGATTTACTTTTAGCTTGGATTTGAATTCACAGTGATTACAATAATGTAACAAAACTTCGTTGTCTGATTTATGTCGGTTATTTATATGATTTATTAAAATTTCTTTTCTTTTTCCTTTGTAATTACATTTATCACATCTGTACCATTTGATATTTTCTGGTGCAGTGTGCTTTACTAAAATATGTCTCTCAAGACTTTTTTTTATTTTAGATTTGAATTTACAGTGATTGCAATAATATAACGGTACTTCGTTGTCTGATTTATGTCGATTTATTATATGTTGTGTTAAATTTCCTTTTGTTTTTCCTTTGTAATTACATTTATCACATTTGTACCATTCGATATTTTCTGGTGCTGTATGTTTTCTTATTATATGAACTTTTAATTTATAACCATCGCTCGCTTTATATGAACAATAAGAACATTGATATTTAGTAATAGAAGACTGTTTCTTCTTAGAATTTTTCTGACATCTTATATTATGTTTGAGCAAAACTAATAATGAAAATGTTGAAAAATTGCAAAATTCGCATAAATAACAGTTTGCAGAAACAGGCATAAATAGAAATATCTTGTTTTTTGTGTGAACTTTTTGAAAATGATTCCAAAATAAAATTTGAATGTTTGTTTTAAAATTGCACTCTTTGCAATTATATTTTATATTATCTAAGCTACACTTCTCACAATTAAAAAATGGGTCGAAATCCATTTCACCTTATGTTTTATATTAAAATAATTATTGTTTTTTTTAATTTAAAATGGCGACCTTTTGCAATTAGCTGAAACAAAACATATATAAAAAAATAAATATTTTGAGAAGTGGGCTCTAAATTTCCTACCCCATTAAAAAATGAAAGTCCTCTTATCCTCTCCAACTAGAAAATCAACAAAATATTTGTTGCATTATTTAACCTAAAAATGTATAAAATTATAATATTCAACCAACCGATATTGTAATAAATAAAAATGTAGATTATACCTTCTAGTAATCCAAATATTGTTTTTTGTAGAATTTGATAAGACAACTTTTATTTAATTTTTTGCCCATCCTAAATTCAGGCATTCCGTTATATTAGTTCTTGGTTTGGGTGCGCTTCGGGCGCTTGAAATCCGATGCGCTTTGAATCCTAGAATATTGAATTTTATTTTTTCCCGCCAGAAAATTGACAGTTCTAGAGTCGGCCAACAAAAATAACTGATAACTTTTTCGAACAGGTATGTCAATTATTTTTGTTGGGCGACTTTAGAACTGTCAATTTTCTGGCGGGAAAAAGACAAAATTCAATCTTCTCGGATTCAAAGCGCATCGGATTTCAAGCGCCCGAAGGGCACCCTCTTGGTTTTCCTCAATAAAGCGTTAGTTAGTTTGCTATCACAACACCAGTAGCGCTGTACAAAAAATATTTTTTTATAATAATAATTTATAAAGTGTTCAACTGAAAAGTTCATCAAGTTAACTTTGATATGTAAAATCTCTCATGTATTCTTATGAGAGATTTGACAAGTCATAGTGTGACACTTCTAAGGCCTGGCCTGTTCAAAAATTAGATTTTTGAATGATCGTCTAGGATTTTTGTTATTTGGACTCTACGTTGTGTTTTGTATTTATGTGTTCGTTGTTTAAGCACTGTGTATCAAGGAAGAGTAAAACAGCTGAAATTGAATAAAGACATTTATTCAAAATTATTACAAGTGTGTATTTGCTTAGCCTAAGATTAGGCAACCCGTTATACAATTCAAACCTTACTCGTAGTTATACAACACAGAATACTTTGCATCCCTTGAAGGGTTACAACACCTATTCCGGTGTCAAAACCACTGCAGGCCAGAAAAGGGTTAAACCCTGAGTTAATTGCAGAGCTGATTAAACACCTCTGACTCAGAAAATTAATAGATAAGAGTGCATAGAAGCCTCCCCAAAGAACCAACTACCGCGTACTCTCTTTCCCTAATATGTCCCATTTTCGGGAGTCTTTTTGTTTGTTAATAATTAGCTAGGCAGTCTTTTTATCGCCATGTTTTAAGTGTGCCATAGTACTACACCCGGACTGGCTTGGTTTTTTCCCGTGGTGGGGTAGTGGTTCCTGGCTTGGCCAGAAGGATAGTAAAGAGATTGCAATTAAAGTGCAAGTAATGAGTCAGATGAGTGTAATCAACTATTAGTTAATTACAGCAAAAGGCCGTTAGTAGTTAAACACGTACAAATGATACGCGGAGCTAACTTAATCGGTAAAATAATAAAAATACAAGGATTGATAAATTAATAAATAAAAAGTTCGATTAAAACTCCCAGGGACTCCCCTGTGACTATGAGTTTTTAGATACAAGCATAATGTGATGAAATTTAGTCTTTACCCTTCTTGATACAGACCTGAGAAAATCTGGTCACCTTCTGGAGAAGATGGCGGTTCGTGAACCGCGAACGGGTGGTCTTCTGATCCCCCTGACATCGTGGATACCTGTCTTGAGAGAAAGGTTAATTAAACTTGCAATTTACGCCAATTCGCGATCAGACCCGTCGAAGACTGGGAATCTGCAAACAGGTGTAGAATTGCTAAGTCAAGAATTTACAGTTCGAGCCCTCAGCGCGATCAACCCGTCGGAGACTAGGAAATCTGCACTTTAGACAAGACTGTGTAATGAGTTCAAAGAAATTCGCCTTAGGCGCGATCAACCCGTCGAAGACTAGGAAATCTGCACTTCAGGTGAATTTACAGTTCGAGCTCTCAGCGCGATCAACCCGTCGGAGACTAGGAAATCTGCACTTCAAACACGACTGTGTAATGAGTTCAAAAATTTAGCTAGTAGACAGTCTTTTGGTCAGCGATCTACCCGTCGAAGACTAGGAATCTGCTATTTCCAAAAAAATAAGCCGACTAGCTTGGAGAATGACAAAGCACTCTCTCAAGATGGCTTCTTTCGGGGTTCCTTTTATATCCAAATTTTTAGTGACGTCGGAGGTGGCTACGTGACTTTTCTCAGGGGGTTGCGTGTGTGTTCCCACAGTCTGGGAATTTTAATTAATTTGTGGCGATAAGATTATGTTCTTTTGGTCTTTTTCTCGTTATGAATTTAGTGATTTTCGACCCAAAAGCGTTTGTTTGGAGCTGTTACCGGTCTGTCATCACTCCCTTGATAAGAGAATTTCAGGCGCCAGCTTGGTCGAACCGCGACTCGTTTTCACATCTAAAATCTTCGATTTTTAGATTAATTTAGCTAAAACATAATCGATTAACCGGCCTCTAGAACAATTAAACAAATAATTATGTTAAATATCTTGTTCCCATGATGTTGGCCTTGATAAATAACTCACTCCGGGGTTGATTTGCTAAAAGAGAAACTGTGAAATCAAAAACAACAAATTACAACACTCGGGCCCGAGATAAATAAACAATTTGCAATTTTAAATATGTAAACAATCTTGCTGGACATCATCTCCTTCATGTCCACCTGTTAAACCGACAATTAATAGTGTTATTGTCTCTAAGAATGCTAAAAAATTACTAGGCTTATCAGATAACAGTTATACACATGAAATTTGCATAAAAACAATTACCAAATACAAAGTACAAGAAATGTAGCACAACCCCAACTCATTTGTATATACCATTACCAACCCTTTCCTGTAATAAAACATCAAAATCATGTCGCTGTATTGTTAGTTGCATATATTAAAAGGCCAGCCAGACCTGGATGGTCTCAGCACAAAAACTTAATACAAATTTAATTTAATTTACAAATTAAAATTACAAATATTAGTTTCCGTAACAATTCAATTCTAAATTAACTTTAAAGTCCTCTTGTTGTTCCCACGCTATTTGGTACTTTTGGGCATACACACGTTTTCTTTTTTTTTGCTTCAATAACACGGCTTCTTCTTAAGAGGAGTATTCATCAACTTTTGAAGTTGATAGTTGTGTCGACATTTTTAAAATCTAGAAAATATTTTTAAGATGAACAAATAATTTAAAAAAATTGATATTTCTTTATTTTTAAACTTTTTAGAAAACTCAATTTTTGAAACGTAATTGCGACGAGAAATAGATGTAAAAACATTTGAAGGTATATTTATAACTTCAGGGTATTGTGGAGGGATTTTTAGGAAAAAGAATATTTTTCTTATGATAACTTTTAATAAGTCTTTTAGGTAGATTGTTGTTTTACCTGGCCGAGAAGGCAACTCCACTATAAAACAAATAAATTTATATTTTACGTAGATTCCATCCCTTGTGATGGTGTAATAGAGGAAACAATTGTTTTTGGGTAATGTGCAGTCAATTGAAAAATCAAGTTTAAATAGAAAAAGTAAATTTAATAAGATAAATATGAGAGTTGTGATATTACATATCACAACGATTAATTGTTACATAATTCGTTTAAAAATCCCCTTTTAGCATTACATTATAAAAATCTATTTATGTGATTACAAAACATAACTATTAATTCTTAACAAATTTGGCTTGTAATCCCATTGTTAATGATTATTATTATAGAATCCTTTTCTGAAATAAAACTCAATTCTAATTTTTATTTTAGGATTTACAACAGAAAATTTAAATTATTTAATAACAGACTTGAAGGCTTTTGTTCTTAAGTTTTCAACAAAGGTGCTCATCGATCGTTAATTTACCTTACTTTTAAATTTTACAATTCTAAATCAATTAAATAATAGGAAAGATTAAAGAAACCTTCAAGCTGTTAACGGATGAGTCGTTGCCGTCACTTCAACACATCAATCTTATTCTAATCGTTGTTTATTTTACATATGCCACTTTATGAAGTCGGGAGAGATACGGCACAAGCTAATTGAGACATTTGATATTACGATGAAAGTCTCTAATAATTCCGTCAACTGATAGATTATTTTATCCAATAAATAAAATATTACTTTGGTTTAATTAATTTTAAATAATTTTGTATGAACTTTACCCTTCGGTGCGCTAAGCCCAATTTACTCAAATCGTAATTAGTTACATTTTTAGAAATATTAATAAATTCAGAATTTTTAACCAAGGACTGTAAACCAAAATTACAAATAAGTAAATAAACAACATTTTTAAACAATAAGCGAAGTTAAGGCCAATTTCTAGTACTTACAACAAGACATCTTGACTTTCGGGACTTTAGAAAATAAGGTGGACTGGAAACTCGAAGTATCTTCTTCTTGAACCACTAGTTTGCACTTTTACTGCACTTTTTAGAGTTTTTAGCTCGATCGAAAGACTGTGTCGATATGATGTCTCCAAGCCCTTTTATTAACTTTAATCTATCCTCTGGGTGGATCATTGATATTAAAATTTAGTTATAATTGGCCAAAATAATTAGATCATGTTTTGGATATCCCTACTTAGTTCGTCTATGATTGGTCAACAGTAATGAGAACACTGTTGTTGTTTTTTCACTTATTTGTTCATAACATGTCAAAATATTATGGAAAGATCAGTTCCGTTCAAAATAATTTAGATGAACTTTAGGGTCAAAATTAAGGGATTTTGAGTGTTATTCTAATCAGCTTGTTGCGCCTCAATGCTTGATAAGATGACTTAAGAGTGTTATTTTTACAAGTATTTATCTTTCACCACCCTTAATTTGTCACCTGTATTGGGGTAGTGCAATAGGGCACTAAGCAGGCGAAAACATTAGGTGAAATAATTAAATAACATTCTTAAGCCCATCACAGTATCACGTGGTTCGGGGATTTACTCAAAAGGAATTTCTTTCAAAAAACGGGGATTCACTAATGTGATTTCCAGCAATTCGTTACGGTAAATCGTGTTTCAAGTCTTTTTCGCTTTTCATCAATAGATGGCTAAGATCTTTCGATTAATTTTGGAGATATTTGAAAATATGAGAATTTCTTAAGTCCTTTTCAGCGTTTTCCGTTAATTTAATAATTTTTGTCGTATTTGGGAAAAAGGTGTTTTCGTTGTGTGAAAACTACAGATTTGACAATGGTTTTAGAGCAGTTTTGAGGTAATTTTAATTGATTTTTGCGTGCGCCAATTGGTTTGGTCCAGAAATAAAAAGATATTTTTGGGGTGTCTAAAATCAAGGCATTTTGTAAGTTTTTAGATCTTTTTCGGATGTTTATTTTTGGGAAAACATTAAATTTGTAGAATTCTAGCCTGTTTTTCGTGTGCCCAACGTTTGGTAGTCTTCACATATTTGGGTAATTTGGGGTGGATAAAAATTAATGCTCTTTGAGAGATTTTAGGACATTTTTGGTTGTGTACTTTTGCGAAAACAGCTAAATTTGTATGATTCTGCCTTGTTTTTTAAGACGCCAAATATCCTGGTCCAGAAGAAACATTTTATACTCTACTAAAGGTCACTACCGAATATTAGAAACGTCTCGTCCCTGGATATATATGCTGCCAGGATTAAAATCCGACTGAACTGAAAGAAGGCGATGACTAATTGAATTGTACATTATAAAAAAAACTTAAATAAAAAAGACACTGATAAGGTGTTTATTCCATTTGTGTTCTTTTCTATTTTCCTAATAAACACAGCAAGTCTAAAAGCAATTTTTTACTTATAAAATACATAAAACAATCAGAATTTAATTAATTTTTAATTAAGCACAGTGCCGGACTAAAATAAAATTTTATTTCTATGAAATTTAAGCAAAACAAAGTTTCACATTAAATTTTCAAATCTCTTTTAAGCTCCTACATCCCAAAAAAAAAACAGAAAAATAATTTGACACAGAACCGGATTTAAAATATTTTAATTTCAAAGTGATATCGTGTAATAGTTCGTTTTTTTAAACTACTGCGGTTGTGATAGGTTGTTTTTGTTAGGCTTAAGAAAAATGTAATTTTTCTTATCTTAGATGTAACAGTTAATAAGGCCGTGAACGGTTTCCTATCCAACAGATCCAATTAGATTTATATTTTTGAACATAGGTCTTCCCTGCGATTTAACAACAGAAGGAATATAAAAATATTCAAATTATTAAACCGGAGATCGGGAATCAAATGCTTTAGGGGTAAGGGGTGCAGTCTAAGATCTTTAACTGTCTTAAAATTGAAAACACTGATTAAATTTAAAGATAAAATATATTAAAAGAAAATGCTTAGATAGAATAACAATTATTTATATAATATGAAATTATTACTTATACTTAAAAATACGTTAAACAGTGTAAAACAGACAATATTACTTTAATTAGTCCAAAGCTTTTCCAGATATTTCAATAACTTGCTTATTAACGAAACAATTTAAACTTGACATTTTCAACATACTGATAGCGTATGATTTTTCCAAACAACGATACTAAAGCTCTTTTTAAAAAATATTCTGATAAACTAAAGCACACACAGTTATCTTAAACTTAAAATTACATATAAGGATTGCAAATGGATAAAAATATACGTCTATATTTGCGGAAAGAAAGACTAATAGGTAGGCAACCATAAATATCTACTCCTTACGCATTTACAATAAAGCCTTTCTTTCAAGGTACATTAAGAACCAATCTCTACTTCTTATATTAGTCGTTCTTTCTCACAATTAAATATTAAACTACTTAACAATGAAAACTTGAGTGAAGGGGAGGATTCTATGATACCGAATGACGCTCGACTTTTCCAAACACTTGTCAAAAATCGTCCTGACGTCGACTACCCAACCCTTTATCGTCTTGACAAAGGTCACAATTTAACCCCATAAAGGTTTCAAACACTCAAAGTCGACAATAGCAAAATTAATTCTAAAATGTCCGGACTATCGGCAACAACAACCAATTTTCATTAAAAAGCGTGATTTGTTCAAGACTGTCAAGTACATTCAAATGGCCTCACCAATTCGATAAATGACTCTAAACACGATTTGAGTACAATAAATCTTTTAATTTCTGCGAAATTAAACCATTACCTAATAAAAACCATTTTAAAAACAATTAAAACATTCTTTTACGATATACTAAGAGAATATTTATTTTTCTTCGAGCTAAAATATCATTCTTCAATAAATTTCAACGAGGTCAACACTCAGAGGCGAATTTAACAATTAAAGCAATTTAAATACTCTATAACCCTTTTCGAATAGCTAAGATTGTCAACGGAATAAATTCTACCCAAATAATCTTTTAATGACTTATTTCATAGAGAAGTAAAATAAAAATAAGAATTTTTATTGATGACATCGCGTAATTGAACGTAATTGAACTGAGTTACACTTACTGCTTTCCTGCCAAGGGACACTGAGACACTTTCTGGACACTTGAATAATTAATTAACTTAAAATACTTCACTAGTTTTACGCTGATTATTAGCTTCGACACTTGTCGATATTCTAATGAATTGTCATCTCTCATTTAGAGCAATATATACTCCGATTGAAGGGCAACTCTTTGCCACTAGACGAAAACAAAGCTATTAAACAATTCGCCATGGTAATTAAATCATCAAGTTCCGTGTCACCCCACGCAGCTTTGTGTGAGAACAATAATTTTTTCTTTGTCACATTACGTTCTTCCGTACACTTGCTCCTTATGATTCACAAAAATTTGCCAATATTACATATGCGACCTCGTTTTTATTTGATGGAAGAATTCTTTAAAATTTTTTCTTTAATTTTTAAAACAACAAAACTATAAATCATGCTTTTATAGTCTTCTCACTCTTCATGCTTCATTAACAAAATTTAGTTGTTTTATGATTCAGTTCTTTTTGTAAAAATTCTCACGGATCTTATCATGAATAAATAAAATTTAAACTAATTGACAATTAATTTCCAAATATCAAAATCTACCCTTCACACGGTGCAAATAAATGTCACTCTGTTATTGTTTTTTTTGACAACGTAGTATTTTTAATGTATTTATGGTATTATTTGCACCACAATGGTTAATAAAAAACAAATATTAGATACATTTAAAAGAAAATGTAAAAGATAAAAAGTGTGTTTTCCTGCCTGTGTAAATACCGCAATAATATTACCAAATAAACTACAAAACTCTGTGTAAAAAAATTATTTTAGTAACAAGAACAGTTTTTGTTAAAAAATTTTAATTAATTACATAAATAATTTAGTTTTGTGAGGTTGGTAATCACAATACTAAAAGCAAAAATAGCAAGTAATGTAATTATGTATATATGAAACTTTTTTTTTCTTATTTTCTTAATACATTTTGTGGTCGACGACTCTGGATAACAACGAGAAAATGAAAGTAAAAGAAAATCTAAAAAAAGATAATAAAATTAGAACAAAGAAAAAAAACTCGACAAAAAGGCTAATAAAATAGAAACAGAAAAAACAAACTACAAAAATCGAACCAGCATCACAACAAATGAAACCTTTGGTATTTGGCGGGCAAGCATCGTGGCAAATGTATGAAAGACAATTTGAAACGGCAGCGAAAACAAACAGCTAGAATAAAAAAGCAAACTGTGCCTACTTCACATTTTTTTACGTTTTTTCCGCTGTTCTGCTGAATGCAATTTCGAATTGAAATTGGCAGGCGAAATTAACTAGGCGTCTACTGGTATTTTATTAGGTTCTGTGTATTAAACAATAAAGAGTATTATTAATATATTAAAATTATTTAATAGGTAATGTACTCGTACTTTTACATAATGTGTTAAAATACATTGTTTTCATTTGCTTCTGTAGATTCTTAGTATTCCTTTTGGAATTATGTGGCGTCAATAATGTGTCTTTTTACATCTTCTTAAATATAGTATTTGTTCATATGTCTTACACGCATATTCTCGAAAACATTCTATTGCAGTGTTGAAAAATAGCTTCTTATTATCTTCTTTGCGGTGTGTTAAAGCTGATGTTACTTTAGAGTCGTATAAAGTTATTGTATTTCTTCCGAGGTTGTGTGACGTAAAATAATGTGTGTTTTAAGACTACTCTTTCTTTTTGATTTGTATTCACAATGATCACAGTTAAACCACTTATTTTCATTTGATAAGTGTTTTTCTTTTACATGTTTTGTTAAATCTCCTTTTACTTTACTTCTGTGGGTACAGTGCTCACATTGATACCATTGGATTTCTTCCGGAGCTGAATGACGTAACATAATGTGCGATTTTAAACTTCCTTTATATACAGTTTTAAAATTGCATATGTTACATTCAAATTTTACTACATTTTCTTTTGGTGTGTGTTTTGCTAGAATGTGTTTTTTCATATGTACCTTATACTTGGATTTGTAATCACAATGATCGCAGTAAAATAGCATCTTTTTTAACATGTGTTGCACTTTTACATGTGTTGTTAAATCTATTTTTGTATTGCTTTTGTAGGAACAGTGCTCACATTGAAACCACTGTATTTCCTCTGAAGTTGTGTGACATTCAGTTATGTGTAATTTTAATTTCTCTCTATGTATAGTTTTAAAATTGCATATGTCACATTCATATTTAAAGACATTTTCTTCAGGGGTGTGACGTGCAATAATGTGTGTTTTAAGATTACTTTTCCTCTTTGATTTGTATTCACAGTAATTGCAGTAATGTAGCAAAACTTCGTTTTCTGATTTATGTCGATTCTTTATATGTTGGTTCAAATCTGTTTTAATTTTTGCTTTGTAGTCACACTTATCACATTCGTACCATTTGATTTTTTCTGGTGCTGTATGCTTTACCAAAATATGTCTCTCAAGATTTGCTTTTGTCTTAGATTTGAATTCACAGTGATTACAATAATAAAACAAAAGCTCATCGATTGATTTATGTCGATGTACCATATGTTGTTTTAAATTTGCTTTAGTTTTTCCTTTGTAGTCACACTTATCACATTTGTACCATTTTATATTTTCTGTTGCTGTGTGCTTTAAAAGCATATGTCTTTCAAGATTTAGTTTTAACTTGGATTTGAAATCACAGTGATTACAATAATAAAACAAAACTTCATTATCTGATTTATGTCTATTCTTTATATGTTGTGTTAAAATTCCTTTTCTTTTTCCTTTGTAATTACATTTATCACATCGGTACCATTTGATTTTTTCTGGTGCTGTATGCTTTACCAAAATATGTGTTTGAAGACTATGTTTTGCCTTGTATTTAAATTCACAGTGAGAGCAATAAAACAGAATTTCTTTGTCTGATTTATGTCGTTTATTTATATGTTGTATTAAATCTATTTTCATTTTTGCTTTGTAGTCACAATGATCACATCTGTACCATTTTATATTTTCTGGTGCTGTGTGTCTTCTTATTATATGGCTTTTCAAGACATCACTACGAGTTGATTTATATGAACAAGAGGGACATTGATTTTTAGTTATAGACTGTTTCTTCTTAGTATTGTTCTGACATCTTAAATTATGTTTTAATAAAACTAATAATGAAAATGTTGAAAAATTGCAATCTTCGCATAGATAACAGTTTGCACAAACAGATATAAATAGACTTTTCTGTTTTTTTGTGTGGACTTTTTGTAAATGATCCCAAAATAAAATTCGAATATTTGTTTTAAAGTTGCACTCTTTGCAATGATATTTTATATTATCTAAGCTACTCTCTTCACAATTAAAAAATGGGTCTTCATCCATTTCTGTTGAGAGTTTATATTATAATATTTTTTTTAGTTTATTATGGCGACCATTTGTCTTGTTAGGATGTTTTCAAAAATTGTAAACGCCTAGTTAATAATTAGCTGAAACATAACATATAAAAAATTTTTTGAGAAGTGGGCTCTAAATTTTGTACCTCATTAAAAATCGATCTCTTGTCCTCTCCAATTAAGAAATTAACAAAATTTTTGTTGCATTACTTAACCTAAAAATATATAAAAATTTAATTTTCGACCAATTGATGTAAATAAATAATATGTAGATCATACCTTCTAGAAATCGAAATAAATTTCGTTATTTTTATAGAATTTGATAAACAACTTTTTTTATTTCATTTATTATTGCACTTATTGCATTGAGATGTTACAATAAATTGGCATGGCATACGCATGCGCTCCAGTACTCCACTACTCCAGTTTCAGACGCTCTAAAAGTTTTCACCGTTAGTTTACCATCACAACACTAGTGGCGCTGTAAACCAAATTTTGTTAGGATCACTTCAAGGTTACTTAATAGTAAGGTTTGCTGTTCTCACGGGCGGAACTACGTCATAAAGTTCTCCACAGCCAACTCCTAGCGCGCTAAATTTAAAATTTATGTGCAAAGTCACGGTAGTACCTTTTGTAGTAAGGGGAAATTATGCTTTACAATGAAAATTACAAAAATACAATCATTTTTTTATTAACATTTTCAATTTACGTAATAATTTTTTTAATTTTTGAATTTTGTACAACTTTTTTTTTACACTCTTTGAGTTTATTATTTAAAAAATTCATTTTGATGAATACTCTTTGTCTGAAAAAGCCGCGGACAATTTCCTCAGGAATATCCACAATACTTTTATATTTTTTCGTTAAAGTGGCCACAATTCTTTTCTTCACAAAAAAATTGTTTTTGTTTGTTTTTTTGAATTTATGGTTTAAAAGTTTTATAGCGGTTTTTAATTTCTCAGTTGGTTCCGTCAAACCTCCATATGACACATGATGCACCCATGGTGGAAGTGCATATGAGTGTTCTTGCTGCAGCATGTATGTGTATTGTCCAAGGTATGGATATGAATTCTTAAATTTTTTGACCAGCCATCCAGCAATGTATTCTAACCCATCATTCTCAACATTGGGTTGAGAATTGGACAAGCCAATTCTTGGTTTGTCCAAACAACTCGTTTTTTTGTTTTTCTTATCAGATCAATTTGATTTGGAGAAAATGTACCAGACAACGCTTTTTTTATAGCAGCATCCAATTGTACTTCTTTTTTGGTTGATGCTTCTTTTAGATCAGCAAGCTCTCCTTCCAAGTCATTTATTTTTAACTTCAGTTGGTCGATTAATTTGATGGCCTCATCATATTTTTTTTTTAGTTCTTCATATGGTGGAGAAATTTCCATATCCATCGAAAACGTTTTTAAAACACTTTCAATATAGTGTTGGTCACGATTCCTTGCAAAAATGTTGATATTTTTTTTATCTTCGTTAGTAGAAATTGTTGGGACAACTATAAAAGAATTGAACAGTGATGTTAACTTGAAACTTTCGATAATACTTTATTACATACCATCAGGCTTTAACTTTCGTTTGGTAGAGCAATTCAATAATTCTTTCTTAAAATTTAGTTCAAAATCATCTGCTCTGAAATGTTCAGAGCAAATAGTGTTGTGCTTTTTTGGTTCCCAATTTTCGCCTCGCTGACAAAAAGTAATCCATAACTTTCTGATAGTAGCGGTTTTGGGAAAAAGATGGAACGAGTATGCACTTTCCACACTTGATTTGTTTTTACAAAGTGAAACTGCACACGTGTGACCAACCATTTTCACAAAATTGCCCACTGGTTTTGATAAAATTTCGCGAGACGCGGAAGTCTGATGGGTCGAAATAAAACAAATAACAGAAATAACAATAATAAACTCCCAAACTTAACCTAACTATATTGAAAAAAGAATTAATGTAAATAAATCAAAACTAGCTAACCGCTAAACTTATTATTAAAAATCTACTAAATTAAAAAACTTTAATTCAAAATTAACAGCAAAACTAGATAACACAAAATGAATTAAATGCAAAAACGAACCGTATACGAAACCAGCAGACAAAGCAGTGACTTATGGCAATGACAATGGCGCGATCAGTTGATGCAGTTGCCATGCTGTCATGTCAGCCAACCGGTTTTAGTTCGAAATCTGTGATGCACGTTGACCAACACCTGATAATATAATTCTCTAGAGAATTGAGAACTTTATGACGTCACATCCGGAACAACAGCAAACCTTACTATTAAGTAACCTTGCGATCACTTGATATACGGGTAGCGCCAATGGGCTGGAGAAGTGTGTCGTAATTTTAGCGCGAACGTTTGAAGCACTGTCATTCTAAAAATATACCTTAAAAAAGTCGCCCTTATTGCACTAATACATAAGGTTGAAATTATAACAGCTAAACTTTGACCGAATAAAAATCACATATGGAAACACAAATAAGGCATAAAAACACTCAACTCCAATACTCTAAACATTCTAGTTTTAATCCAGTCAGAAGTTACAAATAATTCGGGCATAATTGATAAATTAATCGAAAATAGAAATTACCGTGTAAGGTTCGTGCTCTCAAAGTCACCCGAACAGCTGTAAAGCAACTACCGAAGATGGCCGAGTAGCGAAGTAGCGCGCAAACGCGTGGACAAATGAAGAAAATCGTTCACGTTCGGCATGGTTCGCTGGAATTCGCTCATGTTGGACCTGCGTTACAACTTAGAAATGAATGAAATCTGTGCATCGAACGTTTTATTTTCCATTAAATTCTTTATTAAGTGTAAATTTGTTGTAATTCGTGACTTATCAATAAATAAAATGTTTAGGGTATCGAATGTCGATATTTTTAGGTCTTATTTATTTTATTAAGGTCGGGTTTACAGAAAAAAATTTAATTCCGAATTAAGTTAATGACGAAATTAACTTAACATCGTCATTAAATTAATCACGGTGTACATATACGTTTTATGTCAAACTTAATTCGTGATTAACTAATTCAAATTAAAGTGACATTTGTGGCGGTTGGTACTACCTGAATGCCTAAAATCCCTATTAGCGGCGATTTGATTTTCGTAACCTTAAAAGCAGACTGAAAATATTTTCTGGTCAAAATTGTGTTTTACTGTGCTTGTGCAAATAATTAATATTAGGTATTATGCAGAATTCAGAAAAATATGCGGAAGAAAAACCGCATCGAGAACGAAGCAAAAATTTCACCGAAAGATAGAAGGAAATTGCCCTTGAAATAATTAAAAGGTATGTACGAATTTTGACATAAATTAACGATTGTTGTAGGTCTAAATTCACCTAGAATTTAGTTGCCTTCCGTAGTTTTATAGGCCAATTTTAATTTTTATCAGATTTTATAATTATATTCACTTATGCAATTATAGATTTGTTCCTAATTTATTAGTTATTCCGTACTGCATTTTGATCCGATCTTTCCTGTAAATACCAAATTATCCCTTAAAATTTACTCCATCCTCTATTTTCCCTTTCCTTTAGATATCAGGACAAGGTGAAAAACAAGGAAACTGATGGCTCTTCGGTAAAAGAGAAAAAAAAGCATGGGAAAAAATTACTGAAGAGTTCAATTCAACAGCCACAACTGCCCCAAGATCGGCCAAACAAATCAAAGTGTTATGGTCAAATGTACGACGATCAGCAAAAAAGGCAATAGCGGGAGAAAATATAAATAAATTATACTTTATTATTGGTATAAGTAATTAAAATATTACATATTTTTAGAAAAAGAAATATTTAGACAAATTATCATCGGAGGACAGTGAGACAAGAGGACTGACTGAATCATTGGACTAGCTGAAACGAAAAAAAAATGAGGATAGGGTTGGTTTACAAGATTTATTAAATTTAATAAAAACTATGATTATCTATTTTAGAAAAACATTTTGAAAACTGGCGGTGGGACGTCCAGGACTTAGTTAACCGAAGTTGAAGCAAGGGTTTTAGCCATGGTGGAAGCACAGGCAAAGCCCTTAACCAACATATATGATGATGATAATATTTATCATAAAGGTACATAAAACTTTTTTTATAACAATTATTATAGATTCACTTAACATTTATTTTAATTTTATCTAAAATAATAATTCTTAACTTTCAAATAAATTATAAAATTTTTAGATATAATATTATCACCAAATCAACGAGTTTCCTCGCCCACTCCCACTATGAAAGCAATTATTGCTGAACCAGTACCAGTGGCTGGACCTTCAACTAATCCCGAGATCTCGATTATTTTTGAAGACCTGATTCCTCAACCTCCAATTGAAACTCCTGTCCTTGAATTCCCCGAAACTCAGCTCCAACCAAAACGAAAAAAATTCAGCCCTCCTAAAAATAAAATTCTCAGAAAAAAAAAAACAACAATGTCGATTTGAAGAGAAAGTTGTACTTAAAACGAATTTAGCTAGCTGACATAAAAATTGAGTTTAAAAAAAAATTATATAATTTAGAATTAAAAATAAAAACCAAAGAATTAGAGAAACTAAGCAAAAATAGTTAATTATAGGTTTTAAATCAAAAAAATATTATTTGTTTAAATTATTAATTAGGTTATTTATGTAATGTATATGTTAGAGTATATTTATTTCAATTAAAATGAGTTCTTATTAGAGCTGTACGAACAGCAGTGTTTTCATTATTGTTATTTCTAATCACAGGTATATCAAGTTCGATGGGTATTTCAACTTTAGGATCTCTTAGTAGTTCCTCATCGTTTGCAAGAATGGCAATGTTATATAACACGGCACAAGCTACAATTGTTGTTAATGTTGTGTCCATTTTAGTTCTCAAAACAACAGAGAGACAGGGAAAACGTCTTTTCATAATACAAAAACACTTTTCAATAGCATTTCTAGTGGTTCTGTGGGACATATTAAAGGCTTCTTCTGAAGCCGTTCTTGGATTTAGTACCGGAGTTAAGAGAAAGGGACGACAAGCATATCCACTATCTCCTAACAAAAACCCATTTGCATAATCTTCTCTTTCTAGCTGTGCACTGAGAGACGAATCGTTAAATATTGTGCTATCATGCACACTCCCTGGCCATCTAGCTACAATATTTCTTATTTTCAGATCTGCATCACATACAGCCTGGACATTTATGGAGAAGAAACCTTTTCGATTTCGAAAAATTTCAGCGTTAGGGCCACCCGGCGATTCAATTTTTATGTGGGTGCAATCTATTGCTCCTATTACCCTTGACATTCTTCTAACACGATAAAATTTTAGCTGTACATTACGAAGTTCTTTATTGTTTGGCATATTTATAAAATGAGGTTTTAGTTGAGCTATTTTGTGTATAACTTGTTTTATGACGATACACACTGTCGATTTATGAACCGCAATCGTATCCCCCAATAACTGTTAAAATGCATCGGTTGCTAAATATCTCATAGTTAACAATATTTTATTTAGCCCCGTCAAAGATTTTCTCCTTTTCGTAGCCGGTTGTAAGTCATGACCAATTAGCTCATTTAACCACAAAATTGTAGCTTTTGAAAACCGAAATCTCATTTTAAATTCTTCGTCGTCATAAAGCTCGAAAGGATTTCTCCGGTTTCTTAACGGACGGTACCTTCTTGGTATTTTTTCCACTTGTTCGTCATCGGAACAATCTGATGTTAGTGATACATCAGACATCTATTATTAAAATTGTATTTATATAATAAAAATAAAACTACAAAAATATTTACCTTTTTATATTTTTTTTTGTCGAATTACCACAAATAATAAAAATTTTCAAGTTTTCTTAGGTTAGAATTGACCAAAATTAAAGTTAATTGAAGTACCTACCTTCATTAGTTTAATCACATATTAATGTCAAATTTAATCGCAATTAACTTTAATTTAGGTTCTGTAAACCGAAATCTTGACTTAATCACGCTTTAACAACGAATTAGTTTAATCGCGATTAAAACTGTTTAATCGCGATTAGTGACGTCACGACATTAAGTTAATTCGACATTAACTTTTTAATCTCGAATTAAATATTTAATTTACTTTCTGTAAACCGGCCCTTAGTGTATTTATTCATCGCTTGAAAGTTGATCTTTGTAAATTCAACCTTATTTACATGTGCAATAAGGTCGACTTTTTCAAGGTATTTTTATCGGATGACAGTGTTTCAAAATTTCGCGCATTTTTGACGTCACGGCTTCTGGAGCCCATGGAAATCACTAGACGGGTTCAAATTAAAAGAGATAGCTATATACACGCATGAGTGAAACAAAGATAGAAATAGTTTTGAAAAATACGAGAGGAACCGTGGCTTTTGCGCACGTGCTTCTGTAAGTTGACATTTATGATCTGATCAACACAAACCGCAAATGGTCTAAACTTTAAAATAATGGGAGGAATGGGGGACTTACGCGTATATAATAGTGGTATATTTTCTAAGTTAGTAGTAAAAAGACGTTATTTTTATTCGAAATTAAAATTTTCTCCAACTGGTTATTTACCGGTCACTTTTCTGCTTATCACCAACTCAGATCTGTTATATGAGTTTTTATTCAGTAATTTTGCAAGGAAAAACCTTTTCGTACATATTTGTACCACAATCTGTTCGTTAGAATTAACTCGCCTTTAATACTTATTAAAATATTGTTATTATTATTTAATATTTTTAACAAAATTGTGCAAGTGTTTTAGATCAATTGCAGATAATGCATGTAACAGCAAAGATGTGCCCACATCGAGGCCCACATGTAACAAGGTTTACGGCTCTTGAAAAATCAAAAATCAACATATCAAAAAAGTGCATAAAATGGTTCCGGAAACATCTGCAAAGAAATGTCGCATCATATGCCCACTGTGTGAAGATCGAACCGAATTAAAAGAAAATTCTGAGGGGTCATCTTGCAGATTAACTTTTTATTATTTTTTTTTTATTACAAGATTGCCTGTCCTATTTTTCCAAAAAAAATGTACCTAATTGTATTTTTCCAATAACAGACATACTTCAAAACATTTTTTTTAAATGAAATTACCAATTTTAGCCAATGCAACAAAAGTCAGAAGTTGATCCCCTCTGTAAATTTAATCGCAATTTCATAATATTTAATACCCCTATTAAAAGTGCCTGCGTGCTTAAAAGTTTTGGCTCGAGTTTTGGTTTCCCGTGGATCTGTTTTTTGTTAAATTAATTTTTTCAACTATGTTAAAATACGTCAAACTAAATTCCAATTACTTTGTGTTGTTTAGACCATATATTTCAACCAATAGACGCACATGCGCAAGAGCCACGGTTCCTCTCGTATTTTAATGTAGTCTGTTTTGAATGCATTTCTAGGGATTTTGGATTATTATGTTGCCTACCTTGGTAATTAGTTTAGTATAGCTTGGGTTCAAATTAAAAGAGAGGTCCAAGAGAGAGATAGAGAGTTGGCGCTACCCTTAATTATATCAAGTGACCCTAAATTTTGTTAGGATCACTTGATATACGGGTAACGCCAATGGAAATCACTAGACGGGTTCAAATTAAAAGAGATAACTATATACACGCATGAGTGAAACAAAGATAGAAATACTTTTAAATGCATTTCTAGGGATTTTGGATTATTATGTTGCCTACATTGGTAATTAGTTTAGTGCGGTCCGTAAGTCTAACCAGAGTGAACCGTGGTTGCGGTTAGGTGGTCCGTAAATACCGGTAACACTTTGACAGCTGGTGAATCCTGAAAGACGGTTAACATTACGGGACGCGGTTTCCTGAAAAAGTTCATTAAATCGCTTACCGGACTTACCGATGTAACCGTCCTCTAAACTACGGTTTCGTGCGGTGACTGTTGACAGAAGTGACGTTTGTAAACAATAACATAACCCAAGATTTATTAATTTAATATTATATTAATTTTATATTTATTTATTATTTATATTTATTAATTTTATATTAATTAAGTAATCTTGAACATAATTTTATATTTATTAATTTTATATTAATTAAGTAATCTTGAACATAACCCTGCATAGAAAATTAACATGGAAATAGCTGAGCCAGTGGGCCCTATTGTAAATAAACATAATACATAGTCGAAAAATTTTGGTTTTATTTCAGTGAAACACTTAACTACAAAACTCCTATAAGCTAAAAAAAAATAAAATAACCTAACAACTAAAAAAATATTAAACTAACTCAGTAAATTTAAATACTGACAAAAGGTATATCATAAAATATTGCATTTGGTAAATTTTAAATTTGATTTAAAATCTGTGCACGCCACTTTGCGCATGCCATGTATGACCAACCAGAAAAGCGGTAAATGACGTCATTTGACATTACCGCTCGTAAACCAAACCGGTTACTCTAGTTAACTTACGGACCGCACATTTAGTATAGCTTGAGTTCAAATTAAAAGAGAGGTCCAAAAGAGAGATAGAGAGTTGGTGCTACCCTTAATTATATCAAGTGACCCTAAATTTTGTTAGGATCACTGAATATACGGGTAGCGCCAATGGAATTCACTAGACGTGGGTTCAAATTAAAAGAAATAGCTATATACACGCATGAGTAAAACAAAGATAGAAATAGTTTTAAATTGGTTTTAAAAATGCATTTCTAGGGATTTTGGATATATTATGTTGCCTACCTTGGTAATTAGTTTAGTATAGCTTGGGTTCAAATTAAAAGAGAGGTCCAAGAAAGAGATAGAGAGTTGGCGCTACCCTTAATTATATCAAGTGACCCTAAATTTTGTTAAAGCCACTAGATCTACTGGCTTTAAATTTTGTTATTACAGTAACTAGATAAGTTTATCGTCTTATCCTCATTTCTAACAAAACCTTCAACGCCAAGTAAAGATCCATGTTCTTATTGCTATCTCTTTCTACATCATGGCTTAAAATGCAACGAATACAAAACGTATTGTATTAAGAACGTCGCACATTTCTATCTTCTTTTAGCTTAAAGCGACGACAAAGACAAAGCTTCTAGTGTAGTATTAGAAACTCGAATGCAAACCAGATGGCCGCAGCGTAATTCAATACCTAAATAAGAAATTAAAATTTTGGGTATAAAGTATAATTTCTTGTATTTAGTTCTGTTGCAGTTACAAAGGTTTTTGCAATGTAGTTTCCAAAATTACGTATATTTGTTATTTAAATGTTTCATTTGTGTTTTGTCAAATGTCAATTTCACACGGAGCTATACGTCATAATTTTATTACTAATGAGGATAAATCGGTGAGACAAACTATACATTCACGCTCAATAGAAGTACCTAGTTAACAAAAACATTATACTCTTTCTATTGGTTACCAAAATGTTGTTATTGACAATAACTTCTAAACTTAAAAAAAAAAACTGATAATCATTGTCAATTTATTAATTATCGCGTTAATTATTTGACAACTGAATAGAAGTTGTCAAGTTTTTCGATTTCTTTCTAAGGCGCAAATGTAAATTGTAAAATTCAACAAAAGCCAATATCCAAACAAAAAAAACAAGATATTTTTAAAGACTTTCTTAAAAATTACCGAAAAAAATGGGCAAAATTTGAATAAAACTAAAATTGTAGATTTGGCTCCAGAGATTTTTTTCAGTAAAAGCAATTTCAGTCAATACAAGTGTTAGGAATTTCCACCGTCCTTATAGCAGGGTGATTTTTTTTGGGTCCGACTGTGTGAGTAGAGTAGGAGTAGAAGTAAAATAGAAGTAGAGTAGAGGTAGAGTTGAAGTAAAGAAGAGGTAGAGTAAGAGTAGAGGTAGAGGGTAGAGGTATAATAGAGGTAGAGTAGAGTAGAGTAAGAGTATGTAACGTGTAAATTTAAAAAATAAGCAATAGTTGAAAACAACGTTGTCAGGTCGTCGCAAAGGTAAACAAAAAAGAAACAAAAAGAATAAATTGTGGGTGTGGTTAAGAGAACACACAAGAAAAGTTGGAGAGAAGAGTTTTGTGATTGCTCGCGTAGAGAAGGAAAGTGGAAAAGAGAGTTTTCGTGGTATCTGATTAAAAAGCAACTTCATAAATGTTTATTGTGCTTTATTGGAGACAATTTGTACAATTGTGTGTTTTTTTTTGATTCCACCTTTTTGTAAGTGTCGTGTTCTTGCCTCCGCCCGAGCCCTTTGTAGTTGTAGCTTGCCGCCAACCCTCAGCGTTCACCAATTACGTGGCGTTTTTTACATTTCCATCAATAGAACCCCGCCGTCCCACTGAAAAACCAGCGACGCTGAAAATCCACTGCGAGGCAAGAACCAAACTCAACGACAGAATAAGTGCGCTATAATTAAAGTAGAGTAGAGTAAGATTAGAGTAAAGTAGAAGTAGATGAGGAGTAAATTAGAGTAGAGTAGAATAGAAGTAAAGTAGATGTAGAGTAGGAGTAAAGTAGAGTCGAGTAGAAATAGAGAAGAACAGAGTAGGAGAAGAGTAGAGTAGAGTAGAAGCAGAGTAGAAGTAGAGTAAAGTAGGAGCAGAGTAAAGTAAATGTAGAGTAAAAGTAGAGTAGAAGAAGAGTAGAGTCGAGTCGAGTAGGACTAAAGTAGAGCAGAGTAGGAGTAGATTAGAAGTAGAGTAGAAGAAGAGTAGAGTAGAGTAAGAGTAGGAGTAAAGTAGAGTAGGAGTAGAATAGTAGTAGAGTAGAAGTAGAATAGGAGTAGAGTAGACTAAGAGTAAAGTAAGAGTAGAGTAAGAGTAGAGTAGAGTCGAGTAAGAGTAGAAGTAGAGTAGGTATAATAATAATATATTTAATGCATGTTAAAATACATAAAGTATTTACAGATGTCATTACCATACTAAAGCATAGGTTTAGAAACTCTTCAAAAGTATATGCTTTCTCAATTAATAACGCTTTAAATTTTTTAATGGCTATATTAGTTAGAGTTTGTTTATTCATATTTGAAACTACATTATAAAATTTTATGCCATAGTAATTTGCATCGTCCTGAGATTTATTTAATCTTAATACTCGGTGACATGTGACCTCACTTCTTGTATTATAATTGTGTAACGCATAGGAGTAGAGTAGAATAAAGTAGAGTAGAAATAAAGTAGATAAGAAGTAAAAGTAAAGTATATTAGAAGTAGAGTAAAGTAGATGTAGAGTAGAATAGAAGTAGAAGAAAGTGTAAATAAAGTAGGATTAGAGTAGGTAGGAGTAGAGTAGGACTAAAGTAGAGTGAAGTAGGAGTAGAGTAGAAGTAAAGTAGAGTAGGAGTAGAGTAGAGTAGGAGTAGGAGTAGAGTAGAGTAGGAGTAGAGTAGAGTAGGAGTAGAGTAGAGTAGGAGTAGAGTAGAGTAGGAGTAGAGTAGAGTAGAAGTAGAGTAGAGTAGGAGTAGAGTAGAGTAGAGTAGAGTAGAGTAGAAGTGTAGGAGTAGAGTAGAGTAGAGTAGGAGTAGAGTAGAGTAGGAGTAGAGTAGAGTAGGAGTAAAGTAGAGTAGGAGTAGAGTAGAGTAGGAGTAGAGTAGAGTAGAAGTAGAGTAGAGTAGGAGTAGAGTAGAGTAGAGTAGGAGTAGAGTAGAGTAGGAGTAGAGTAGGAGTAGAGTAGATTAGGAATAGAGTAGAGTAGAGTAGGAGTAGAGTAGATTAGAACCCACATGGCAGAAGCCAAACTGCTACTGGGCGCGTCCCCCACGTGGCGGATAGGGGAATACCCTCACCGGTGTGCCGGCGGGTAGTGGTAAAATAAAATAGCCACCGTGGACCAAATAGAGCACCGGAGGAGACAACCTCCAGCAATAAAAAACTCCATATTGCTTTTTTGTATAAAGATGTCAAACAGTAAAAATATTTTACCCTCGTTAGGGTAAAGTATTGTTGTAGAATATTGTAAAGAGTCTACTGTATTGGGTTCTGTCAAAGAGCAATAAAGAGCATTCTTAATGTATATTATAATTATTTAATAAGTACACTTTTACATAATTTGGTAAATAATGTTTTAATTTACTTTGTAGGTTAATAAGTACAACTATATCTTGTCTGGGGCTCTGTATGACGTCGAATATATGTCTTTTTAAACTTCGTTTATAGAGTGTGTTTCAGCCAACTGGAGTAAATTCAATAATAAATAAATAAGCGCGTGTTCGAGAAAACACTCGGACAAGTCGATTAGTATTTTTAGTTGCGCTTTTTTGAGTGTGCCATGTGGCTGTATGTGACTGTATAGTTTTATACATTTTCTTAGTGTGTGCTTTCTCCGAATGTGTTTTTTCATATATTCCTTCCATTTAGTTTTGAATTCCAACAATCGCAATAAAATAAGTTATTTTCGTGTTGTACTTTCACATGAGTTATTAAGTTTACTTTGTATTTGCTTCTGGAAGCACAGTGCTCACATTGAAACCATCGTATCTTATCTGAGTGCTGTCGAATAATGTGCTTTTTTAAATATACTTTACTTATATAGAGTTTTATAATTGCATGTACTACATTCATATTTTACAACATTTTAAGTGTATTTTAAGACTACTTTTTGCTTTAGATTTGTATTCACTGTAATAATAACAGTGATAACAGTTTGATTTTTTCTGCTGGTGTGTGCTTTAAAAGAATATGTTTCTCAAAAGTTTTTTTTTCCTTGGATTTGAATTCACAGTGATTGCAATAATAAAACAAAACTTCGTCAACTGTTTTCTTGTTATGTCTATTCTTTACATGCTTTCTTAAATATGTTTTTGTTTTTCCTTTGTAGTCACACTTATCACATCTGTGCCATTTGATTAGTTCTGGTGCTTCAAAGCTGGTGTGCACTGCATCAATATGTCTCTTAAGACTTTTTTTTGCTTTGGATTTGAATTTACAATGATTGCAATAATGTAACTGAACTTCGTTGTCTGATTTATGTCGATACATTACATGTTGTAATAAATTTTGTTTTGTTTTTCCTTTGTAGTTACACTTATCACATCTGTACCATTTAATATTTTCTGGGGCTGTATGCTTTACCAAAATATGTCTCTTAAGATGTGCTGTTTTCTTGAATTTGGATTCACAGTGATTGCAATAATAAAACAAAATCTCGGTTACTGGTATATGTCGATTATTTGTATGTTGTTTTAAATTTGATACTGTTGTTGTTTTGAAGTCACACTGATCACATTTGTACCATTTGATTTTTTCTGGTGCTGTATGCTTTACCAAAATATGATTCTTAAGATGTATTTTTGCCTTGAATCTGGATTCACAGTAATTGCAATTATAAAACAAAATCTCGTTGTCTGATTTATGTCGTTTCATTATATGCTGTATTAAATTTACTTTTATTTTTCCTTTGTAGTCACACTTATCACATTTGTACCACTTGATTTTTTCTGGTGGTATATGCTTTACCAAAATATGTTTCGCAAGATTTGTTTTTACTTTGCATTTGTATTCACAGTGATTACAATAATGTAACAAAACTTCATTGTCTGATTTATGATGATATTTTAAATGTTGTGTTAAATATGATTTCATTTTTCCTTTGTAATCACATTTATCACATTTGTACCATTTGATATTTTCTGGTGATGTATGTTTTCTTATTATATGGTCTCTTAAGTTGCCATTATGTTTTGCTGTATATAAACAATAAGGACATTGATCTTTAAGAAAATGCTGTTTCTTCTTAGAATTGTCCTGACATCTTAAAATATGTTTAAACAAAACTAATAATGAAAATGTTGAAAAACTGCAATATTCGCATAGATAACAGTTTGCAGAAACAGATATAAATGGACTTCTCTTGTTTTTTGTGTGGACTTTTTGAAAATGATTCCAAAACGAAATTCGAGTATTTGTTTTGAAATTGCACTCTTTGCAATGATATATCTTATCTAAGCTACTCTTATCACAATCCATTTTATATAATACTTTTACAATATAAAACAATTATTGCTTTTTTCCTAATTACTATGACCACCTATTGTCTTGGGATCTTGTCATAAATTGTTAACCCCCAGTTAGTAAGTACCTGAAACATACAATTTATAAAAAATAATTATTTTAAGAAGTAGGCTCTAAATTTCCTACCTCATTAAAAAATAAAATTCCTCTTGTCCTCCCCAACTAGAAAATCACCAAAATTTTTGTTGATTTACTTAACCTAAAAATGTATAAAAATGTAATATTCAGCCAATCGATGTAAATAAATAATAGTACATCATACTTTCTGTGTTTGTGGAAAATAAAATTCGTTATTTTTATAGAATTTGATAAACAACTTAATTCGTTTATTGTGTTGCAATGTTTTTACAATTTATAGCATATGCATTCAGGCACTTCATGGTAGCACAGCAATGGATTTCTTCTATTTCTATGGTTTTCCCCGTAGATTTAAAAAACATAGAATAAACTGTTAGTTGGGGATCAAATCACCAGTAGCGCTGTACATCAACAGACTTTTATGCAACCCACATAACGCCTGTAAAAGTCACTCCAAAAAATACGATAGAAAGCCAAAAAAATTACAAGTGTCAGTAAATGAAAGTGACTTTACTAGCTTCTGTCAAAATCAATCAAAAGTTATCAAAAAAATTTGGTTGAATTTGAAAATTAACGAGTTTTAATAATTTACATAAAACAATGGCGTGCACAAGCCCTGTGACGTCAAAACAGCGCAAAATTTTAAAACACAGTCATTTGATAAAAGTACCTTAAAAATAAGATGAAACCATTTTTTCACGAAATAGTAAATTTAAACACTTTTTCAATTAACCTGAAGATGACCACGATTGTAAGTCGAAACATGTAGCTTTTAATAAAATAGAATTTTGAAAGAGAAAGACCACTTTATTATCTTGACAAAATTCATATAACCTTTCACAATGGATCCTAACAACTTAATCTTTTCTTTCTGATGTGTGACATCATGCTGGGAACAACTATTTTCATTTATTTACAACGATTATTTTCTCTGGAAACAGCTAAGTTTTGTAACATTAACCTAGAGTCTATTTCGTCATCAGTTACATTCTGTTTTTTTTTCTCTTCTTCTTTTACTAAAGTTTGTACACTATTTCAAAAAGCATTTTTTCCAGGATACTCACAATTAGCTATATAAATAACTCAATTACGTTTTTTGATCATTTCTTAAAACCATTTCTGATATTTTCCTCATATCATTAAACATCTAGCCTTTATTTTAATTTGGATTATTGCTCTATCTAGGTGTCCCAAATCCCAAATGTTTTGCTAAAACTTTAATAGGCAATAAATCTGATTTATTTTTTATTTTGTACTAAACGAAGTGTTTTTATTTAAAATTTACTTGTTAAATAAATCTTTAGAAATTCTTAAAAATCATAATAAAAAAAAATCTAATATACAAAATTTTCTCAGTGGTTTACCTCCCATTTATTGTAGTTCTCGACGATTTTTTTTATTTCCCACATAAATACTGTCACAGACCATTACAGCATTGTCGTCTTCAGCAGTTTTTTATTTAGAAAGTCGAAGCATTTTTTGTTATACAAAAAAAAAAATATTTTTAAAATAAAACACTGGTGAAGATGCCCTTGACCACTGGCAAAACATAAAAAAAAAATTTTTTTTTCGTCTATTTTGATAACAATACGCTAACCCACAAAAAATAAACCACGTAAGAAATAAGTGTTACAAAATAAACAACTATTTAAGTATGTTTCAAATAATCCAGATTCTGGATAATCGGACGTTTACTATATTGGGTTCTGTTAAGCAATAAGGAGTACGTATTATAAATTACATTTACATTATAATTCTTTAATAACTAATATGTTTTTTACATGGTGTGTTTAATATTATTGTTTTTGTTTGCTTCTATGGATTCAGTGCTCGAATGTATACCACTGTATCTCCTCTTGTGTTGCCTCGTATGGCAACAATAATGTGCGTTTTTATATCCTCTTTAAATATAAAATTGTTTATACGTGTTTTACAGGTATATTCTGGAAAATTTTCTATTGATGTGCTAAGGCTAATCTTATTTTGCTTCTGGAAGTACAGATACAGTGCTCAAATCTACACTCGACCGCAAAATTAAACGGACACTAAGTTTTTTGGAAAAATTTCAGTGAGAAAATATAAATCAAAATAATTTTAATTGAAAATGTGCAAAGATGAACATTTAAATTAAAATCAAGATTATTTTGATTAATAATGTTCAAAAATAAATATTTATTTACAAATTAACACATTCGCTGCCACAGCGGTCACCGGTGTCTGCTCAGTAGGGCGCCACGGCAGACACCGGTCTCCGTCCGACACTTAGCCGGTTCACGTCTAGCGGACGCATATTCTAGCTCAATACCACATATGAGTGTCCGCTGTGGCACACTCTGCAATACAACTTGGCTATAGTTTGGTGCTGCAACTCTTCTTTACATGTGCAACGAAGTGTCCGCTTCGAGTGTCTGCTTTGGCGTGTTAAGACATTGCTGAAATATACTGCGCCACAGCGGACACAATTTAGTTAAAAAAAAACGCAAAAATTCAAAATAAAAATTTATTCTTTTATAACGTTATGATGTGTTCAAAACATATTTAAAAAACAAAATTCTTATTAAGATAAACAATAATTATTATTTATGATACACATTGAAACATTCGAGACAGTATCTGGGCTTTCCAGGACAGTTCTCACAATAAGAAGTAACTTTTCGAACTTTAGATTTAGCAATCTTACCTTTTATTTTTTCTGGTAACAACCTCTACAATACCTTCTGCCAATACGTGAAGTTCCTGGATTTTTTCTAAAAACATGTTTTTTTAGATTGTTTGGTGCTATTGCTAGATGACTTGTCGGTTGGTCTTTCTGAGCAAGTTTATCTACTATCTCTTCTCTAAATCTTATAATTGAAATGTTATTTCCTGTTCTCTTCATATATAAAAATCTTGCATTTACAATTGCCGTTCCAAGTATTATTTCTACAGCAAGCTTACGGTACCATTTGATGGTTTTCCTGAAACAAGAACCGTAACTGGCAAACTGGTCTGATAGATCTATTGGCGCTTTGTCTTCATTATAGTAATATACAACATCAGGTTTTGTTATGTCTTTTACATACTTCTGTTTTCTCACCATTCTATCGTCGTGTTTTGTTGACAACATTAAGACGTCACGCTTGTTTTTCCACTTTAGCACGGTAATGTCGTAACATTTTTTTGACACAACTTCTCCTTTTTTTATTTTTTTCTGTATTACTTCTGCTGGATTACCTTTTCTATTACTTCTCAAAGTTCCTACCAAATGCGTTTTTCTTGAAAGTAGTTTTGTTGCAAGATCTACACTTGTGTAATAATTATCCGTTATAATCGTTTTTCCTACATCGAGAAGACCCTCACTGAGAGACATAACAATTTTTGTAGGAACCGAGATTTGTTTATCAGCATTTTTTCCTTTATATACTTTAAAATTCCAGATGTAGCCTTCATCGCTACACAATTTAAAAACTTTTATTTCATATTTGTGAACTTTGTATGGAATATATTGTTTTATAATCAATCGACCTCTGAATTGTATAAGATTTTCATCTATACAAAATGAACTTTCGGGTGTATAGACAAGTTTTGAATTTTTTATAAATAGGTCTAGTAAAGGCTGTATTTTGTGAAGTCGATTTTCTGTGTTTTTTTCGTTGTCGAGCGATTAGCTCCCAGTCATTCAGCAACGCCTGTTCCAGCACAACTGTTGTATGAAACTCGCCGTAGTTCTGCCTAATCCTTTTCGCGAGGTTATCCCATATGTGCTCAATGGGGTTTAGGTCAGGGCTCATAGGTGGCCACCTTAGCATCTGAACATTAACGTCGTGAAGGTACTGACGCGTAATCTGGGCTATGCGAGGGCGCGCATTATCTACATTAAAAGAAACTCTTCCCCTACAAATGGCGCAAAAGGAACCACATGCTCTTGTAAACACTCCCTAATGTACCAGTCAGCGTTAAAGCTGCCTCTCCGCACCGTTACAAGAGCTGTATGAGCCTCCAAAGAAATCCCTCCCCATACCATTACACCTCCACCACCAAATGCTACTCTAGGCGCAAAGCAACACTGGGCATACCGCTCCCCCGGGCGTCTAAATACTCGTTGACGACGATCAGGTGAATACTTAGTGAAACGCGACTTATCCGTAAAGAGAACGGAGCCCCATTCGTCCATATTCCATTCAACATGATTTCGCGCAAATTCCAATCGCTGTCTGCGATGATCTGCGTTCAACTTAGGGCCAGTAGCAGTTAAATGTTATGTCAAATTGTTTTCCTTCAACCTTCTTAAAACAGTATCAGGAGAAATCATGGTTCCATGAACATCCGCCAGTCTCCTGGCCAAAGCTGTAGCAGGAAGAGTCCGTTGTCGCAGCATTTGTAATCGAAGAAATCGGTCTTCCACTTCATTTGTTACTCGTTTTCTGCCTTGTCCAGGTCTTTTGGAATAGGAACCCGTTGCCCTCAACCTTTGTATCGCATTGGATACCGTGCTTTTAGGAAAGCCAAGCACATATTTGCAATAAATCGTATGCTGCGTCCATCATTATGTAAAGCAACAGCCTGGGCAGCTTCTTCGGGACTCATTACAATATGAATCGCTTCTACAACAAATCTCTTCCCCAAAAAGCCAAATTAAGCAAACCAGAACCAGCTATCGACACAAATTTGACAGACGTGTAAGACAAACAAAACCTTTCTGATTGGAAGCAGCGTAATTAAGAAAATAGTTACAAAAAGTAATCTGCCTGATAGGGGTTAACCCAAAAAACTTGAATATCCTTTCTTTCAGTTATTTTTTATGTGTAGCCATATAAAATAAATGTAGAGAGCGTTTTCGCAAATTTACAGAACAAAAATCAAGTGTCCGGTTAATTTTGCGGTTGAGTGTATTTAATTCGAAGCTGTATACGGTCGAATAATGTGCTTTTTTAAACTTTGTTTATATATAGTGTTGTATTTGCATATGTTACATTCATATTTTGCCACATTTTGTTGTTATCTATGCTTTGTAAAAATGTGTTTTTTAAGATCATGCTTCTTCTTTGCCTTGTATTCACAATGGTAGCAATAAAACCACTTAATTTCATTTGACAAGTGTTTTACTTTTACATGCTGTGCTAAATCTTATAAATGAACTTTTCTGGTTGCTTGTGTGATCTTTTTGAAAATGATCCCAAAAGAAAATTCGAATATTTGTTTTAAAATTGCATTTTTTGCAATGATATATATCTAAGCTATTCTTCTCACAGTCCATTTTAGTCAAAAATTTTATAATAAAACAATTGGTTATTATTGTTTTTTAAAATCATTACGGCGACCTTTTGTCCTCTTGGGTTGTCTTATATTAACTTCTAGTCGGTAAGTAGCTGAAACATACAAATATATACCAACATATAAAAAAAAAATATTTTGAGAAGTGAGCTCTAAATTTCCTACCCAATTAAAAATAGATCTCCTCTTGTCCTCTCCAAGTGGGAAATGAACAAAATTTTTGGTGAATTACCTACTCAACCTAAAAATGTTTAAAATTTTAATATTTAACCAACCGATATTTAAATAAATAAATGCAAATCATACTTTTTATAAATCCAAGTAAATCTCAAATCACAACACCCGTAGCGCTGTAAACACACCATTCTTTCTGTTAATTTTCATAATTAGGCTTTTTAAAATGACGTCATACGGCAGCCTCAGGACAGATCCCAATGGTTTCCTTATGGCCAATAAACTTTAAGAATTTTTTTCGCGTATTTGGCGAACGATATTCAAATTATTACTCAAGGTGACATAAAGGAAAAAGCCAAGTCTATTTGAAAATGTAGTTCAAACTAAATTTCTTTCAACTGTTTTATATTAAAAAAAAGTAAATTATTAAAATTTGCTAATTTTCAAATTTGCGCACATTTTTTTAATAATTTTTGATTGCTTGTGAAGATTGCTTTTGACAGAAGTTAGTAAACTTTACTAATATTTTTTTTTGGTTTTTTCACCGTATTTTTTGAGCTTTTAAGTGACTTTCTGTATTGTTTAAAGTAATTAGTTAGAAAAGCCTTGTAAGTATAACGTCAATTAACTCCTATATCTGATGATGAATGATGTTTCCGTTTTATATTTTAGAGACAAGTGGAGTCATTATTCGAACGTTTATTTGCAAAAAAATTTCATTTCACAAATTTCATTTCACGGGTAATGGATGCTTTCTTAGAGCTATTGCAAATATGAGTTAAATTTTTCGCAAAAGCGGTGACTGTTTACTGAAGCCACTACAGCTGAAAAATCACAATAAAGTAGACAAACCTTACTTGTGCTTTTTCGATCCCAGTCGGTTTAAAAGCACAGTTTAATTTGTTAATTTTATTATCCAGGAAAGTAAAGCCAAGTCTGCAAAAATTTTACAGAAAAATATATTGATGAAAATCTAATTACCACTATTCATCACATTATCAGGAATTATTATTTTATAGCGCCAGCTACTAAAGATGTGGATATTATTAAAACAGCACGTAGTTCACACAAAGTACGTTTTATTAGAGTTTTTTAATTACCAACACTGATTTGTTTTCCTTGTATGCAAAGAATGTTATGCCTACTATTAATTACACATTCACATTATATATTTTTTTTCTGTTGTTCATTGACATATGAGAGTCAAATAGAATGCACTCCAAGCCGTTCAAAGAACTTGGTTAAACACCTCTATTAACAACTTGTTAATACCAACCATACAAACCAAAGTTTTGACATTTATAAACTGTCATAATTATAAAAAAATATATATAAAAACGGTATGTTTGAATATACGTTGGCTCTTTCTCGTATCTCTGGTGAAGTGAGATTTAAAATTTCTGTCATATTTTTAACAATAACAGCATTATCAAATAATAATGACAGCACTATAAAACTAATTAATATTAATGACAACCAAGGTTACTTAATAGTAAGGTTTGCTGTTGTTCCGGATGTGACGTCATAAAGTTCTCAATTCTCTGGAGAATTATAGTGTCAGGTGTTGGTCAACGTGCATCACAGATTTCGAACTAAAACCGGTTGGCTGACAGCATGGCAACTGCATCAACTCGTCGCGCCATTGTCATTGCCATAAGTCACTGCTCTGTCTGCTGGTTTCGTATACGGTTCGTTTTTGCATTTAATTCAGTTTGTGTTATCTAGTTTTGCTGTTAATTTTGAATTAAAGTTTTTTAATTTAGTAGATTTTTAATAATAAGTTTAGCGGTTAGCTAGTTTTGATTTATTTACATTAATTCTCTTTTCAATATAGTTAGGTTAAGTTTGGGAGTTTACTATTGTTATTTCTGTTATTTGTTTTATTTTGACCCATCAGACTTCCGCGTCTCGCGAAATTTTATCAAAACTAGTGGGCAATTTTGTGAAAATGGTTGGTCACACGTGTGCAGTTTCACTTTGTAAAAACAAATCAAGTGTGGAAAGTGCATACTCGTTCCATCTTTTTCCAAAACCGCTACTATCAGAAAGCTATGGATCACTTTTTGTCAGCGAGGCGAAAATTGGGAACCAAAAAAGCACAACACTATTTGCTCTGAACATTTCAGAGCAGATGATTTTGAAGTAAATTTTAAGAAAGAATTGTTGAATTGCTCTACCAAACGAAAGTTAAAGCCTAATGGTATGTAATAAAATATTATCGAAAGTTTCAAGTTAACATCACTGTTCAATTCTTTTATAGTTGTCCCAACAATTTCTACTAACGAAAATAAAAAAAATATCAACATTTTTGCAAAGAATCGTGACCAACACTATATTGAAAGTGTTTTAAAAACGTTTCCGATGGATATGGAAATTTCTCCACCTTATGAAGAACTAAAAAAAAAATATGATGAGGCCATCAAATTAATCGACCAACTGAAGTTAAAAATAAATGACTTGGAAGGAGAGCTTGCTGATCTAAAAGAAGCATCAACCAAAAAAGAAGTACAATTGGATGCTGCTATAAAAAAAGCGTTGTCTGAAAATCAAAAAATCAAATTCATCTGATAAGAAAAACAAAAAAACGAGTTGTTTGGACAAACCAAGAATTGGCTCAAGCGTTTATACTGAGGTAATTTTTGTTTCAACAACTCACTTTTATACCATCTCGTGTGTTCAAATAATTGTTCTCTTGTAGGTATTTCAGTAGCAGGGCTTACATATTTTTGCGAAATAATAAATTTTCTCTACTCAATCTAAGCACACTCCGGAAGTATGCTGGAAAAATTACCTTACAAAATGGGATTCTAACAAGCTCATTGAATTTTATGAAAATCAAACGGCACTCTCTTATGAATAAAGAAAGTCTGGTTGTTCTTATGTTTGATGAGATGCGAGTGAGAAGTTTGTATGAATACAACAACAAAGAAGATGAAATAGTTGGTCCTCACAAATATCTTCAAGTGGTGTTGGCTCGTGGTTTGTGTGGCTCCTGGAAGCAACCTGTTTTTATGGGTTTTGACCAAAACATGTGTGTGGATATTTTGCACAGCATATTTTGATATTTTGCAGATATTTTGCAGCAAGAACACTCATATGCACTTCCACCATGGGTGCATCATGTGTCATATGGAGGTTTGACGGAACCAACTGAGAAATTAAAAACCGCTATAAAACTTTTAAACCATAAATTCAAAAAAACAAACAAAAACAATTTTTTTGTGAAAAAAGGAATTGTGGCCACTTTAACGAAAAAATATAAAAGTATTGTGGATATTCCTGAGGAAATTGTCCGCGGCTTTTTCAGACAAAGAGTATTCATCAAAATGAATTTTTTAAATAATAAACTCAAAGAGTGTAAAAAAAAAAGTTGTACAAAATTCAAAAATTAAAAAAATTATTACGTAAATTGAAAATGTTAATAAAAAAATGATTGTATTTTTGTAATTTTTATTGTGAAGCATAATTTCCCCTTACTACAAAAGGTACTACCGTGACTTTGCACCAACAGCTGATTTAGTCCATCACTGGGCTGATGCGGAAATAAAGTGCCAGGTATCGCGAATAAATTTTAAATTTAGCACGCTAGAAGTTGGCTGTGGAGAACTTTATGACGTAGTTCCGCCCGTGAGAACAGCAAACCTTACTATTAAGTAACCTTGAATGACAACTAAAAAATTTGTTTAGGTGTTTTGTAGCTAGGTAACAGAAAACAATCTAGATGTGTTACTAGTTAGTTAGTAGAGAGATACAAGTTAAAAAAATTTAGAATAAAGTTTTTCAAGTTTATTGTAATATACCTAAGCAACAGAAAAACATTGTAATGAACGCTTTGGCTTCTATTACAGCGTTAGCTTCACTCACGCGTTAAAATATCTCGGTTATTAATGGCCTTCATTAACAAACTTGTTGGTTAATTAATTAACTATTAATAACTAATAAACTTTTACGTGGTGTATTAAATATTGTCTTTATTTGCCTTTGTAGATTCAGTGCCCAACTTTGTACCAATGTACCTTCTCTGTAATTTTTATATCCTTGTTAAATATATAATTGTTCATACGGGTTTTACACGTAGGTATATTCTGGAAATTTTCTACTGATATGTTAAGTCTGACGTTATTTTGCTTCTGTAGTTACAGTTATAGTGCTCAAATCTATTTAATTCGAAGCTGTATGACGTCGAATAATGTGCTTTTTTAAATTTTCTTTATGTATAGTGTTGTATTTGCATGTGTCACATTCATATTTTGCCAGATTTTGTTGTGATGTGTGCTTTGTTAAAATGTGTCTTTTGATATCTTTCTTCATCTTTGCTTTGTATTCACAGTGATTACAATAATGTAGCAAAACTTCATTAAATGATTTATGTCGATATTTTACATGTTGTTTTAAATGTCCTTTTGTTTTTCCTTTGTAGTCACACTTATCACATCTGTACCATTTGATTTTTTCTGGTGCTGTGTGCTTTGCTAAAATATGTCTTCCAAGACTTTTTTTTGCCTTGGATTTGAATTCACAGTGATTACAATAATGTAACAAAACCTCATTGTCTGATTTATGTCGATTAATTATATGTTGTGTTAAATATCCTTTCATTTTTGCTTTGTAATCACACTGATCACATTTGTACCATTTGATATTTTCTGGTGCTGTATGATTTCTTATTATATGATTTCTCAAGTTGCCACTATGTTTTGCTTGAAGTAAACAATACGGGCATTGTTTAGTAATACCTAGTTTCTTCTTAGTATTTTCCTGACATCTTAAATTATGTTTTAGCAAAACTAATACTGAAAATGTTGAAAAATTGCAAAATTTGCATAGAACAGATATAAATGAACGTATTTGGTTTTTTGTATGGGCCTTTTGAAAATGATCCCAAATTTTACAATGATATATATCTAAGCTATTCTTCTCACAATCCATTTTGATCGAGAGTTTTATAATAAAACAATTATTATTGCTTTTTTTTAATCATTATGGCGACCTTTTGTCCTCTTGGGTTGTCTTAACCTTAAAGTTCGTGAGTAACTGAAACATAATATTTATAAAAAAATAAATATTTTGAGAAATGGGCTCTAAACTTTCTACCTCATTAAAAAACGGAACTCTTCTTGTCCTTTCCAATTGACAAATCAACAATTTTTTTGTTAAATTATTTAACCTAAAAATGTACAAAATTTAAATGTTTGGATAATTGTTATTTAAATAAATATATGTACATATAAATTATGCCTTCAACACAAACATTTTTATTTTGTAGAATTTGATATACAACTTTTGTTTCATTTATTTATATTTTATTAACCCTCTAATGTGGCCTGTCACTTCAAGAGTGCAGTTCATGATGTAATGATAATATGGTGGATCAACTCGTATATTTTGCCATAGCAACGAACGGACTGAAATTAGGGGCAAGAATTTTTGTGCACGAGATGTCGCCAGCGTAGGCAACGACTGTCACTTTGACGTAAAGTAAACATAACCTATTTTAATGTTGTGTATGAATGAATTTTTTTCTACATAACCTAGACTACTTAGAGGATTTCGGTTGGACAATTTCTCAAACAAAATTAAAGCAACACATAAAACAAAACAAACGCGCAGGTAGGAAATTGTGTTTAGTAGAACTGTTTATGTTTTTTTGGAAATGGTACTGCATTCGATCTTACTAAGTTCTGCCAGTTTGGCGTGGTATTTCGCCTTTGCTTGTGTATGGCTTCGCTCTCTTGAGCTTCTTTTTTGCAAGAAAAGAACATTAAAGGACAATATATTTTTTTCTAATAAAAAGCTTTACTGATGGCACCTGAAAGAGGGATACATCTGTATTAAAGCTTTACACGTCCGCAAATTGCACATTGACTCATCTTTTAAAAAATGATATAAGTTTTAGCATGAAGCGCGAACATTTAAAAATGTTAAGATGGCTTAATATGCAGGCAAGGTCATTTCATTTGTCAATGTGACAGACGTACACGACGGTAGCGGCATCTAGTGAGGTTTTGATCTGGAGCCAGTTTTGAACGCCAAAATGGCGGCTAAGTGGATCCACCATATAATCATTACATCATGGTGCAGTTCTTTACTAGAAACACATTATAGTTAACTAACTGCTTAGTAGATGTCGCCCCAGTCACTAAATACTTATAGTCACTAGACTTAAGTTTGTATCCCTTTTTGTAATAAGACCTTAGAGTTTACAACGCAAGTAAAGATTCATGTTCTTATTGCTATCTTTTTCTACATCATGACCTAAAATGCAACGAACACTAAACGTATTGTATTACGAATGTCACACTTTTCTATCTTCTTTCAGCTTAACGCGACGACAAAGACAAAGCTTCTAGGGTAAGTGTAGTAGTATTACCAACTCGAATGTAAACCAACATTCTAAATAAAAAGTTACCAAAACATAGCGCTCTACTATTGTTATTTAATGCATTCTACTGTGTTAAAAAATGTGTTGTTATTAAAAATTAAAATTGGTTTTCCATATTTTTTATAAACTTAAAAATTAATTAGTTAAAAAATTAGTTAAATCATTTACTCTATTAAGACCCAGACTTTTATTGTAATATCCAGTCTAAATGTTTTTTTTTTTTAAACTAAAAACATTTTGCTTAATAATATATTTTTATTCTATGTGTTCTGAAATAACAATATTGTTAAAATATCAATATTAATTTTCTGTAAAAACAGTAAATTGAAATTGTTTTTTCGACTGGTTTTTGAACTTAAAAGTAGACTTTTTAAGTGTCATTTGACATTCGAAAGTTGACACTTGCCACAAGGCAAGCGCAATCGCCAATATTGCCACTCTCAAGCGTTTTTGCTTTCTACCAATAGTAACAAACTTTGATTGGATTTGATTAACTGTTAGAAATTAGTTGAGCTGGCAACGGTATAAATAAAAATTAATTGTGTTGGCAACGGAGTAAACAAAAATTTATTTATAGCAATGCATAAATAGCCAGATTGTTCAGTGTTATCAATGAAAAAATTCTTATGACGTCTCTGATAGTTATTTGTATTAAGTGTGTGATCAGTCGTCGAAAAAATAGCGTGTTTATTTTAAGCAAAAAGCATTTTTGACCCTCACATATAATTTTCATGCACGAGCGGCAAAAATGTACTTTTTGCTCTTAATATTCAATATACTATTATTTAGCAGTAAAAGTGTTGCTACTTTTAAACAGACTTGAGTTATACATAAAATATGTGTCTAAATAAAGCGAAATCGCAATGTAACTGAATCAGAGCAGGCTGTGCCAGCGTAACTGTAATGATGTGTCTAATAATCTGTGCCAGCGTAACTGTAATGATGTGTCTAATAATCATTACAGTTACGCTGGCACAGCCTGCTCTGATTCAGTTATATTTCGATCTCAGATTACACACAAGTTTCCTTTTACGACCGTGATTAGTTCGAGTGCGCAGCCACACCCCTTTGTAGGGATACTGCAAAATGTAATGTTGGTAGTCATGGCATCTATCTTTCCTTGTTTGTTTTATCTTACCATACTGTACAACAGAGATAAAGCTAAAAAGATAACGTGAAGAGAGAAATATGTTACTTTTGTTGTTCAAAAAAGTAACTAGATTCGAAAATGTAGGTAGAAAAGACCACATTATTAACAACATTCACAATTTTTTAACAGTGAGTTTAATTTTTATTTACAAATATAGAATGAAGAATTTTCTTTGATATTTCAGGTTTTGGTGTCTCAAAGATTAACAAACTGTACAGCAATTAAAAGAACGTATTATTTTGCATTACACGAAATTTTTTCATATTTTTTTACGCAACGGTTTTACCAGAGAACAATAGAGAAGCGTCAATTGTTTTACAGCATGTTAGAAAATTCGGCATAGTTTAAAACTAAATTAATCTACCTTCTATTTTTTGTACAAAATAGAAAGAATAAATCCTATTCTATGAAATTTACGTCCCAATATATGCCTAATAGATATAATATTCCGTAAATTTTAAATTTACGAAATGTTCGTATGTGAACATATCTTTTTAACACCAGAAATTCGTTAAATATGGTTGACCTTAAGACGACCTTGAATTTTTAAATTAAACTGTTGTGGCAAACCTTCTTTATCTACCAATATCGTACTAAATGTTACTAACTTTTGACAGTTCTGAAATGTTTATCATTTTTATAACCTCAATTTAATAAAAATTAATTTGTTTTTCTGGTTTAGGTAAAATAAATAACTTACAACGATAATCTTTAATACATTTTATTAGGTAACAAAACGACAATACAAAGTTTCTGTAAAGAGTCGCTAATAACATTGAAAAATCCAAATCAACAAATTTTTAAATACACCAATTTATAGGTTCTATAAATGGAAAATACAGTAAATTAGTTGATTACACTTCGAACAAATTTGAAATTTGGTTATCCTAATCAACTTGATTACAGTAGGTGAGTTATAGTAAAAGAAATAGATACATGAAACTCAATATAAAAGTCTGATGATAAGTGCACAATAGTTTATGGTCAGAGAATTATTGGTGGCATAAATAAATGACAAAACACCAGGCGCTATCTCCATATTCTTGGGTAGACGGATGAAGAAATTGTTGTAAAATTTGTCGCCTAAGTGCCTGTTTTCTAGGCGTGTTTGATGATAAACTAGCACCAGTTTGTGTACCACTGCTGCTAAAAGAAGTTGACGGGTACATATCTTCATCTGAAAGTATTTTGGAAGATGTGGAAGGCATCACCGATGTCGAAGGCATCACCGATGTCGAAGGCATCACCGATGTCGAAGGCAACAACGAAGTGAAAGGCATCAACGGCAAATCTGTCTGTCCTTCAGAGGTAGAAGGAATTTCAGTCGCTCCTCCTAAAAGTTAGAAATACATTTACATATTACATTTCACTATTAAGTTACTAAACTATATAAATATTTTAGATTTAACAGAAGAATTGCGAAGAAAATAATAAATTATAGTCACCTATCACGTGTTTCGTGGGAACAGCATCAAATTGGAGCCTATTTCTTTGCGGATTGGAAAACATTCTATCTTCAAAGTGTGCTGCACAAATTTTGTACCTTCTGAAATATTTTTCGTCTTTGTCTAACAAATCTCTTCTACCACATGCTAACGCCCATACTTTGAATCTGTTAATAGATAGACAAAGTGTTTACTTAGCTGATACATACAATGAATTGTTTTTAAGTAAGGTGTTATTAAATTTAATTATTTATTACAACTGTATTAATATTTTTCTGAAATAAGTATGTAAATACGTACAGTCACGTGTGAGAATATTACACCACTCGACAAAAAAAAATTATGCTAAAAATGTAAAGCTCCAAATGCGTCTATATCGAGTACTATTTTTCAAAAAAATCGTTATTAATTTATAACACAAAAAATGATTGTTGCAGTTTCGGGTCAGTATTTTAAGATCCGAACCGGACTATAAGACTAACAATTTTTACACACGTGACTGTACATTTTACTACAATCACGTAACTTAACAAAATTTTGGCAAATTTGATTAGGTAAATTGATAATTATGCAGTTTTTTCTGCTTTACGTTGTTCAATTTTTCAAATAGCACATTGCATTGAGATATTTGCTAAAATAATTTAATTTAAGTGATTTAAACAAGCCTTTATTGCTTAAGTTACGTTAATTTACATAATTGTAATCAAGGCTTTACGTGTTTGTATCAGTTTGGTTTGCACTTACCTGTAAGGTTTTTTAGGGAATACAAAAAAGCACAAGTTAGAGTTATTTGTAGTGTTTTTGCATAGTGAATCACTTCAATACACAGTATTCTTTTTTTTGTCCATATTGTTTTTGTACACTAACACGAATTTAACACTAATTAAATACTAACACTAATAAAACACAAAATTTATTAGAATAGTTATTTCCTTTGTAATAAAAAGCATTTGACCTTTAATAAAAGTAGTTATGATGATAGTACGTTTTTTTTATAATAGTTTTAATAAAAATAAAACAGAATATAAAAAAAAACAGCCGATAAAAATTGTTTACAATAACCGTTCCTAATAATATATAAACAATAATATGTGTAAGTTACAAGCTTACATTGAATATAAATCAATAATGGTAAGCGTTATTGTATACTATTAGCTGTTTAGGTAGTTCAAAGATTTCTAAATCAGTTTGCAATAATTTTGAATTTAGCGCCACAAAAAGATCGTTGAACACGAAAAGTTTGGTAAAACTTGCGTTTGCATATTGGGGTTTTTGACGCTTCTCTATTGTTCTCTGGTTTTACTTTTATTTCAGTTTTTAGAACAAATAAATTTCAGGTTTGTACACAATGGAGAATGGGCGGAGCTTAGGCTCCGTGTGTCGCAAGTAAGTAAGACAAGCCGGGCAGTGGGCGGGACTTAAGCAGCACCTTTTGCCAATCAATATTTAAATAAAATTCAATTTCAAATAAATTAAACTGTTGAGTTTTACCACACGTGAGAGACAACAAACAAAAAAATCGGTCACGTAAACCAAAAAGTAGATTGAGTGCGACAAAATATAGCGTCGTTGCCAATCTGAAATGTGTTTTAATATTTCTGAAAACTGAAAAGTCCCTAAAAGTTGGTAACGGAAACGTAAAGTGTCTTTTTAGTTCTTTAATTGCATATAAAAAATTTAAAATAATGATATAATACGAAATAAATATTCTACTAAAAAAATAAACTTTTTCATATATTATAAGTATTTTATAAATTTTTAGTACTTCTGCTTAAATAAGTATCTTCTTATTAGTACTTATTACTTTTAAAAAAATATGTAGTACCTACAGCCTACAGCATCTCGTGAGTATCGAGATGAGCGAGGGCAAACTCGAAAGTTTGATAACTTTTGGGCTGATTTCAAGTTGAGATAATACCTGTAGTATCTTCGTTTCCATAGAAAAATAAACAAATTCGGGGCTGTGATTTGCTGTTGTCATGAAAAAGTATTAAAATGTGCGTTACTACCAACATTATCTCAATTTGAAATCAGCCCATTAGACTTAGTATTTTTAATCCAGACAGTTTTTTTTTAATAGAACAAAAGTAATGCGGTAAAACGAGAAAAATATAACTAAAAGGCGCAGCGAAACAGTCAGCAAACCACAAAAGTTGAGAACTAATTAGAAAGTAAAAGCCCGAAATTTTGTGTAAAGTGTGACATTCTTAATAGAATACGTTTTGTCTTCGTTGCATTTTAGGCCATGAAGTAGAAGGAGATAGGAATAAAAACGTGAATCTTTATTTGCGTTATAAGGTTTTATTACAAACAGGGCTAGGACCGTGAGACAGACTTTAATTACATATTTACATTATAATTTTTTAATAAAGTAATGTACTTTTACATGTTGTGTTAAATGTTGTTGTTTTTATTTTGCTCCTCTAGATTCACTGTTCACATTGAAGTCGCTGTATCTCTTCAGGAATTAGATGGCGTCGATAATGTGCCTTTTTATATCCTCTTTAAATACAGTTTTGTCCTGTAACGGTTGTTTCCGTGTCGGGTTCTGGGTATCGTAGAGAGAGAGAGAAGAGCGGCTTTGATGGGGTTTTATTGACAATAATAGCTATGTACAAAATAAAAATAAAATAAAATAATACTTCTGAACAAAACAAAACGAATCTTCTACTAGTATAGACACGGCCTCGTCCCCGGCGGTCCCTCGTCCTCGACTCCTCGTCGTCGGCTTCTCGTCCTCGTCTCCTCGTCCTCGGCTCCTCGTCCTCGACGTGTCGGCTTCGGTGGCTTGCACTTGTAATGGAGGGGAGGTAGGACTCTACCAACGGGATAATGCTCCGTGGGTAGCGGTATCGGAGAGGAAGCCCCTAGGATAATGCTCCAGGGGTGGACGGGTCTGGGGGTGGCTACTTACGAGGATAATGCTCCCGCAAGTATGCCAGTATCGGAGGCGGTAGGCGCAATATATAGGCTTCGTTTGTAGGCGAGGGGTATGAGAGGCGTATCGTAGCGAAGCGTTGGTGGTGGTTCTCGGTGTGGTGGGAATTATACCACCACTACTGCCCTGACGTATACGTATGACGTCGCGGTCACGTGGTCCGAATCAGCTGCTGGGCGTTATCTTGTTTTGTTTACTGAATTCTTGGAACGCTTCGTTACACCCTCCTCTTCCTTTAAAAAAAAAAACTCTTCATATTATGGAGAGTTTTCCAGATCTCCATGCGGTGTCTGCGGTCCATTTGCTGTAAGTAGATTATTAAGGGACGGGTTTAGGACTTTAGAATGGATTTTTTTTTTCCTTCTTCTCTTCCAGTTTGGAATCCACTTGGTTTTGCTCGGCTTCCGGAAAACTGTAATTAGGTTCTGCCGGTGTTCTGCGTTTGTGCAAGTGATGTCATCTAAGTCCACTTTAGGAAAATTCTTTGCTTCCCGGAATTTGATACGGGGAAGCGGATAGGCATCTTTTTGAGGTACGGAGTCGGTGTTTCGGAAATCGATGTATAAACTATTCTTCTTACCGTCTTTTTTGTCAGCCAGGACAATTGGAGAGCTCCAAGGACTCTCAGACGGTTCGATGATGTCTTCCTGCATCATGCGGTCGACTTCTTCATCAACAATAGCTTGCATATCCTTCACAGCTATTTCGCTCTTGATGAATTCGTCTTCTACAGCTGCGGTTTCAACTGTATCGGCACTGGAAATTTCGGTTGACACCTGGGCTGGCGGGGACCCCATGTTCAGCAAAATTCGGCCTTGGTGGGAAATTTCACCGGATTGAAAATTCAACACCATTTGCTGACCCATGATGAAGTCTAACCCAAGGATTATCGGACTCGTTAAATTCGGACAAACTAAGAAATTCCATTCAAATTCCAGATCATTGGCCTGAAATTTTATGTTGTAGGAAATGTTAGTATCTACGGTTACCCCATTGGCCATTTTCGCCTGCATTCTGGAAGTCAAAACCTGTGGCTGCATCCCTTGGTTTACACAATAATCGGCCGTCTCTTCGCTAATATATGAGAGCACAGAACCAGTGTCAAACAAAGCGGGAATTTCCTGGTTAGCCACGGAGATTTTCCAAATGATGCGATTGTCATTTTTGGGCTGGGGTTGAATTTGTGTTATCGGTTTTGAAGTCGGTGTCGGTAGCATTTCGGTCATTTTCGGAGTCGGTGTCGGTACTATTTCGGTCACTTTCGGAGTCGGTGTCGGTAGTATTTCGATCCTTTTACGGGGGCTGCTCGGAGCCATTTGGGGCACAGTCCCCTCGGAGTTTGACGTCTTCGTCTTAATACAGTGGCATTGATGGGTCATTACCCCCTGTAAGCCACACCGCGAACAGAAATGTTTTGGGGGTTGCCTATATGTGAACCTCATATTTTTCTGATCGATTTTTGGGCGAATACCTGAAATCTGTCGTGGTTCGTATGTCTCCTCCGGAAACTCGGATGTCATCCCCGTCCAGTTCGAACTGGTAACCATACAATTTCTCGGCTCGAACTTGTTGGCTTTCAGCTCTCGAGCTAGACTCTCATACTCCTGCACTTGGTCCAGCAGGTCCATAAGGGAATTTACCTCGTTCCGGCGAATGTATTGGCGATACTCTGGGAGCAGGTGTCTGTAAATGCAAGACAGTTCTTGCGTTCTGCTCCAGCCACCATGTCTTCGGATCAGAGTCTGCAGGTTTGTTATAAAATCACGACCATTTTCGTGCGGCTCTTGGAACCTCCGGAAAATTTCTTCCTTCAAGCTTTCTCGGTACTCTCTCGGAAAATAAAACGCTTCGAAAATTTCAATAAAATCGTCCCAAGTGCGGATAGTATGCTTATAATTACGGTACCATAAAATAGCTTGATTTTTTAACAACATGGGCAGAGCACGTACCAGTTGTTCCTTTTCGATCATGTAGGTCTCCGCCAGCTCTTCGATTCGCTCGATGAAAGCGACGGCGTCGGTTTTTCCGTCGAAGGTGACGTTCCATTTTCGGACTTGGTTCAACAACTCACTATCTGTCCACTGCCAGGTCTCCATTTCACCATCTTTTTGGCTGGCTTCTTTTCCTTGCTCTCATGTACCCTGTCTCAATAAAGTCGATTTTCTTCGTACTTGCTACTCGGGCGCCAAATTTGTAACGGTTGTTTCCGTGTCGGGTTCTGGGTATCGTAGAGAGAGAGAGGAGAGCGGCTTTGATGGGGTTTTATTGACAATAATAGCTATGTACAAAATAAAAATAAAATAAAATAATACTTCTGAACAAAACAAAACGAATCTTCTACTAGTATAGACACGGCCTCGTCCCCGGCGGTCCCTCGTCCTCGACTCCTCGTCGTCGGCTTCTCGTCCTCGTCTCCTCGTCCTCGGCTCCTCGTCCTCGACGTGTCGGCTTCGGTGGCTTGCACTTGTAATGGAGGGGAGGTAGGACTCTACCAACGGGATAATGCTCCGTGGGTAGCGGTATCGGAGAGGAAGCCCCTAGGATAATGCTCCAGGGGTGGACGGGTCTGGGGGTGGCTACTTACGAGGATAATGCTCCCGCAAGTATGCCAGTATCGGAGGCGGTAGGCGCAATATATAGGCTTCGTTTGTAGGCGAGGGGTATGAGAGGCGTATCGTAGCGAAGCGTTGGTGGTGGTTCTCGGTGTGGTGGGAATTATACCACCACTACTGCCCTGACGTATACGTATGACGTCGCGGTCACGTGGTCCGAATCAGCTGCTGGGCGTTATCTTGTTTTGTTTACTGAATTCTTGGAACGCTTCGTTACAGTCCATATACATATGTGCTGCATGCATTTTCTCGAAAATTTTCTAATGCTGTACTGAAAAATAACTTATTATTATCTTCACTGTGATGTACTTTTACATGACGTACTAACTTTGATTTTATTTTATTTCTGTAAGTACAGTGCTCACAATGTGTTTATTTTGAGGCTATATGTTGTGCAGTAATGTGCCTCTCTAAATTTCCTTTACGTATAGGGTGGAAAAGTGTGACGTCAAAAATACGCAAAAATTCGAAGCAATGTCATTCTAAAAACATACCTTAAAAAAGTCGCTCTTATTGCACTAGTATATAAGATCGAAATTATAATAGATAAACTTTCACCGAATAAAAATCACATATGAAAACACAAATAAGGCATAAAAACACTCTACTCCAATACTCTAAACATTCCAGTTTTAATCCAATCAGAAGTTACAAATAATTCTCGCATAATTGAGAAATTAATCAAAAATAGAAATTACCGTACCAGTTTCGTAATGTCAAAGTCACCCGAACGGCTGTAAAGCAACTACCGAAAATGGCCGAATACATAAAATTAGCAATCTGCGCGTAGAAATGGATGAGACTTCGTTCACAATCGGCATGGTTCGCTAAAGATCGCTCATGTTAGACCTGCGTTGAAACTTAGAAATGAAGAAAATCTGTACATTGAACGTTTTATTTTCCATTAATTTCTTCATTAAGTGTAAGTTTGTTGTGATTTGTGACTTATCAATGAATGAAATGTTTAGAATATCTAATATCGGCATTTTAGGTCTTATTTATTCATCGCTTGAAATTTGATTTATGTAAATTCAACCTTTTTTACATGTGCAATAAGGTCGACTTTTTCAGGGTACTTTTATTGAATCACAGTGTTTCAAAATTTCGCACTGTCTTGACGTCAGGGTTTCTGCACCCCATAGTATTACAGTTTCTACTTTTAACATGTCTTGTAAAGTTGAATTTTCTTTCGCTTCCATAACTGCAGTGCTCACACTGGTACCATTGTAGCTTTTCTGGAGCTGTGTGGTGTCGACCAATGTGTAATTTTAAATGATCCCTTCTTATAGTTTTATAAGTGCATGAGTTACATTCATATTTTGGCTTCTTTTCTAGCGCTGTGTGCTTTGCCATAATGTGTCTTTTGAGATCTCTCATTCTTTTTGATTTGTATTTACAGTGATTACAAGAATATAACATAACTTCATTGTCTGATTTATGTCGATTAATTATATGTTGGTTTAACTCAGATTTTATTTTTGCTTTGTAGTCACACTTATCACATCTGTTCCATTTGATATCTTCTGGTGCTGTATGTTTTCTTATTATATGATTTGTTAAGTTGCCAGCATTGGCTGCTTGATGTAAACAATAAGGACATTGATTTTTAGCAATAGAATTCTGTTTCTTTTTAATATTGTCCTTACATCTTAAATTATGTTTTAGCAAAACTAATAATGAAAATGTTGAGAAACTGCAATATCTGCATAAGAAACAGTCTTCACAAACAGATATAAATGGACATTTCTGGTTTTTTGTGTGGACTTTTTGAAAATGATCCCAAAAGTAAATTCGAATATTTGTTTTAAAATTGCACTGTTTACAATGATATATATCTAAGCTGCTCTTTTCACAAATCATTTTAGTCGAAAGTTTTATAATAAAACAATTATTATTATTTTTTAAAATTATTATGGTGACTTGGTATGTTTTTTAATCTCTATTTGGTAAGTATCTGAAACATCATTTATATAAAAAATAAATATTTTGAGAAATGGGCTCTAAATTTTCTACCCCATTTAAAAATAAACCTCCTTTTGTCCTCTCTAACTAGGAAATCAACTAAAATTTTTGTTAGTTCACTTAACCTAAAAATGTATAAAATTTTGATACATATTTGACCAATGAATATTTAAATAAATAAAATAATATGTAGATCTTACTTTCCAAAATCCAAATAGGTTATTTTTTGTAGGATATAATAAACATTTTTTATTTATTTATATACTTTATGCTTTTCAGGTTTAGGTACTCTATTAGTCTGTAACCAAATTTTCCCCCAAATAGACTGTTATAGTTTGACGTCACAACACTAGTGGCGCTGCATTGTAACTAATAATCCTAATGAGTTAGACAAAGACAACACGGTTTTACAACGTATTAAATGGTTGGCAACAAGACGCTATATATTGTTGCATTCGACCAACTTTTTGCGCCATTTTGGTTTATATAACCGATTTTTGTGTTATTCCGTCCTCACGTACTATTCTAAATAACTTAACTAAATAGTTTAATTCATTTGAAATTGAAATTTATTTAAATATTGTTTGTCAAAAAAAGGTATTGAAAGTAGTAATATACTAAAATATTACAATTTTATAACTTGAAATTTTAAGGTTAAATAATCCGACAATAAAACATAAAACTCTGAACTGGAATGGATAAAAAAGAATTTTTCGCTTGTGAGAAGAGTAATTTAGATATACACTGCAAACACTGCAAGTTTAAGACAGGAAATACAATTCTATTTTGGAATCATTTTCAAACGCTTCACGCAATAAAAAAGAAAAATTTATTGCCAACTGTTTATGCAGACTGTTATCTATGCGAATCTTGCAATTTTTCAACATTTTCATTGTTAGTTTTGCTAAAACATAATTTAAGATGTGAAGACAATACTAAGAAGAAAGAGTTTATTATTAAATATCGATGTCCCTCTTGTTCATATAAAGCAACTAAAACTGGCAACTTAAGAAACCATATAATAAGAAAACATACAGCACTAGAAAATATCAAATGGTACAGATGTGATAAATGTAATTACAAAGGAAAAACAAAATCAGACTTGAACCAACATGTAAAATATCAACATAAATCAGCCAACGAAGTTTTGTTATATTATTGCAATCACTGTGAATTTAAATCTAAATTCAAGGTCTGTCTTGAGCGACATATTCTTTTAAAGCATACAGCTCCAGAAAAAATCAGATGGTATAGATGTGATAAGTGTAATTACAAAGGAAAATCAAAAGGAAGTTTAACAAAACATATAAAGAATCGGCATAAATCAGACAACGAAATTCTGTTTTATAACTGCTTTCACTGTGAATTCAAATTCAAAGCAAAACAATATCTTGCGACACATATTCTTTTAAAGCATACAGCACCAGAGAAAATCAAATGGTACAGATGTGATAAGTGTGACTACAAAGGAAAAACAAAAGGAAATTTAACACAACATATAATGAATCGACATAAACCAGACGACGAGGTTTTGTTTTATTATTGCAGTCACTGTAAATTCAAATCTAAGGCGAAGAATAATCTTAAATCACACATAATTAGAAAGCACACACCAGAAGACAATTTGGTAAAATAATGTGTGTTCGTTTAAAAAAAAACTCGTAGCAAGCCATGACATTGTTACGTATGTCGTACATGATCCCATACAACAACCTCCATGACAACAAAATTTTTATTATTTACATTATTCGTGTATTGTTGGTTGCCTACTATACAATTTTATCCGTCACAAATTATCCTAACCTAAAAATGTCTCCTCTTCCCGCCAAAGCGGGCTTGGTCTTGGTGTGTTTTTGTGTGGTTGCCTTCGTGGTGTTTTAGTTTTTCAAACATTCGTTATTTTATTTATCAGTATTTTTCAATACTAAATTTTGTGTTTTCCTTGATTTGTAATCATGGTGTATACCAGTGAACAAAAGACTTTTTTGTTGGAAAGTTATTTCCGAAATGGAGAGAATGTTAACGGTGTTTGGAAATATTCAATTCAGCCGTGCCTGGAGGAGTTTCGAGAAGCTTTTCCTGACGTTGTTGTTGTGTATGAAGGGTTTAAAAACACTCTCCACCGAAGTGTGAATCTGTTCCGTGAAATTGGGGCCATTACACGTAAAGAGGGCAGTGGATGACCAACTAAACGAACAGATGAAGTTATTCATGCTGCACAAGAGATTCTACAGCAAGATCCAAAAACGTCGATTAGACATCTGTCTCAGCAATTTGAACTTTCTGTTAGTACATGTCATAAACTCCTACGAGAAGATTTACATATGTACCCTTATCGTCTCCAAGCCGTTCAAGAGTTACGACCCGTAGATTTTCCTAGAAGATTGCAGTATTGTCAGTGGTTTTTAAATAACATTGCAAATAATAATGAACTCCTTCAAAAAACTTCCTTTACGGATGAAGCGTGGTTTTACCTGTCCGACTACATGAATTCACAAAACATGAGAATTTGGGCAACAGAACATCCTTATGAAATTGTAGAAGAACCTCTCCATTCACAAAAAGTAGGTGTTTGGGCAGCTATCAACAGTTTTTGTAGGTAATAAATGAATATATTTATAAAAATGTATTTTTGTTCTAATTGTCGAAAAGTAAGGTTATGAGATCTGTCAGTTTGACAAGTGTGTAAACGATTAATCACAGACATACAAAACAATTGTTTTTTAGTTTCAAAGCACTCTAGAGTTTTTTTTAAAAAAAACACACGATACAAACGTAATACTTGCAATTATAAACCTATAAGAAATAATCGTTTAGAACAACAATACACCGCTTCAAAGAAATCTATGAAAGTATGAAACTAATGTGAACACTGCATCTATAGAAGCAAAAAAAATTAGACGTAAGACATGTGAACGTGCAGCACAAGAAGATATTAACAAGTTATTTTCCAGCATAGCAGTAGAAAATTTTTGAGGATATACATGTAAGACACATATGAACAAAGCTATATTTAAGAGAACATCACAAGGCACATTATCGACAACATACAATTTCAGAAGAAAAACAGAGACACCAATGTGAACATTGATTATTCTACAGGAACAAAACAAAAACAGTAATATTTAGCACACAATGTAAAAAAATTATAATGCAAATATGTAATTAATGATACTTCTTATTCCTTAACAAAACCGAATACAGTAAACGACCGATTATCCCCGGAATTTGGATTATTCGAAACAAACCAAAATAACCTACTCAACAATTGAAGTGATCCACTCTATAATAAGTGATGTTTTTATTTTCATACATCATATTTTTATAAAAAACCGTTATTAAAATACAAGCCGAGTATAAACAGGAAGGTGCACATACATCGCAACATCGTAAATCAGTATATTTGGTTATTTATTCAACTTTTTACAAAAACAGTAAATACCCCCAGCAATATTTTGTAAACACAGATTGTATTTACATATTTATTTATTAAACATATTGTATAAATTAATATCTAGTAGGACCACCTCTAGCCCTATAGACAGCCATACATCTCCTAGGCATACTTTCTATTAAATTATTGATGACTTCTTAAGGCACTGCTTCCCATTCCTGTTTTAACATGTTTTGAAGCTCCTCAAAAGTTTCTAGTTGGACATCTTGTTCCGATAACCTGTGCTTTATGTACGACCATAGATGTTCGATGGGGTTGCAATCAGGGGAGCGTGCCAGCCACACCATTCGTTCAATACCATGTGCATTAAGAACATTGTTCACAATCCGAGCACGGTGCAGTGATGCATTATCATCCACAAACACAAACTCATTTCCAAAATTATCCCTATAATGTTATGCATTTATTCATAACTCCCTTAGTACCACAATCTCTGTGCGGCCGTTAAAAATAATGCCTCTCCAAAGGGTAACACCACGTGGGCTCTCGCATTTCTTCACGGTATGTCTTGTTCGAGCGTCGCCACACTCTAATATGCCCATCCAAACGATAAAGGGTACATCGAGACTCATCTGCAAACATACAACAGGACCATTCGTCTTGGGTCCAGTTCAAATGAGCTTCCCCTCAATGTTACAAAAACAGTAAATACCCCCATCAACATTTTGTAAACACATATTGTATTTACATATTTAATTCTTAAACATATTGTATAAATTAATAATTTAATATATAGTAGGACCACCTCTAGCCTTCTATTAAATTGCTTACACTGCTATTACACTGCTTCCCATTCCTGTTTTAACATGTTTTGAAGCTCCTCAAAAGTTTCTGGTTGGACATCTTGTTCCGATAACCTGTGCTTTATGTACGACCATAGATGTTCGATGGGGTTGCAATCAGGAGAGCGTGCCGGTCACACTATTCGTTCAATACCATGTGCATTAAGAACATTGTTTACAATACGAGCACGGTGCGGTCGTGCATTATCATCCACAAACACAAACTCATTTCCAAAATTATTAGCAAAAGGCACTACAATCGGTAGAATACACATATCCCTATAATGTTGTGCATTTATGCTTAAACCCCTTAGTGCTATAATCTGTGCGGCCGTTAAAAATAATGCCTTCCTAAAGAGTAACATCACCTCCTCCGAAAGATACCCTGTGCTCTCGCATTTCTGCACGGTATGTCTCGTTCAAATGTCGCCACACTCTAATACGCCAACCAAACGATGAAGGGTAAATCGAGACTCATCTGCAAACAAACAACGGGACTATTCGTCCTGGGTCCAGTTCAAATGTACTTCCCCCCAATGTCGCTGTTGTACTCGATGTTGCCGGGTTAATAGTGGGCATGGCACACGTCTTCTCGCCCTTAAACCATATTCGTGTAGCCTTCGTCGAACTGATGGAGTAGAAATAACTACTCCTATAACTCGTCGTAGCGCGTTATTTAACTGAGTAACGTTGTAGGTAGGGATTCGGCGAGGAGTAATTTGTAAAAAACGAGTTTGTCTTGGAGTTAGACTGCGTGTACGACCTCCACCATATCTGAAACGAGAAGTTCCACAATTTTGAAAGCGACTAATGGCTCTAATATTGATCATCCCATGTGCTACATTAAAAATTCGCGCCACTTCGCGATGAGATATAACCCTTCCTGCACCATGTGAACCACATGCTGCAATTCTTGGTCAGCTAAACGCTGTTGAAGCATTAGAAATTAAGAATAAGTCACCCTCAATGATACTTTTAACGTGTCAGTTTTAATATTACTGAAAAAGACATTCAGTTAAATTCTCATTTTGCTTGTTTTGTCAGATAAAACTGCGAAAAAACCCGTTTTCAAAATTAACATCTAAAAACTATCACTAGATAGACCATAAAATACTTCAGATAGGCAAAAGAGTACAAAAGAACAACAAAAATTCTTCAAAACAAAAAAAAAATAAGAATAAATTCTGTATAATTAACAATTTTTTAACTTAATAAATTTTTTTCTTTAAATATTTGACTGCTGTTTTATGTGTTAAATTTAAAATATGAGATAGGAGTTACAAATGGTTAAATAATAAGTATACATTAAAATTATTTAATAAGTAATGTACTTTTATATTCTTATGCTAAACAATGTTTTTATTTGCTACTGTAAGTTCAGTTTTCACATTAGTATCTCCACATATCTTCTGGACTTGTATAGCGTTGATAATACGCCTTTTTATATCCTCTTTAAATATAGATATATATTCTGGAAGAATTTCTTCTTCTGTGCTGGAAACTATCTTCTTATTACCTTCTTTTAACATGTGCTCGTCTTCTACATGGTGTGCTACAGCTGATCTTGTTATATTTCTGTAGGTACAGTGCTCACATTGTACTTCATCTGACTCTGTATGACGTCGAATAATATGCATTTTTAAATTTTCTTTATGTATAGTTGTATATTTGCATGTGTTACATTCAAATTTTAAGACATTTTCTTGTGGTGTGTGCTTTGTTAGAATGTGTTTTTTAACATCCGCCTTCTTGTTTTTTATTTCTAACATGTGTTGCACATTTATATGTCTTGTTAATCCTCGTTTTGTTTTACTTCTGTATGCACAATACTCACATTTATACAATTGTGTCTTCTCTGGGACTGTGTGGCGTCGAATAATGTGTAATTTTAAATAATCGTTTCTTATAGTTTTATAATTGCATGTGTTACATTCATATTTTGGCACATTTTCTTGTGGTGTGTGCTTTCTATGAATGTGTATTTTAAGATTATTTCTTCTTTTTGATTTGAATTCACAGTGATTGCAATAAAATAATGAATCTTTATTACCTGATTTATACTGATCTGCTTTATGTTTATATAAGATATGGATTCTCAAAGTGTAATTACGGGTTGTTTTGTATGAACAATAAGAACATTGATATTTAGCAATAATAGTCTGTTTCTTCTTAGTAATGTCCTGACAATGTAAATTATGTTTTAATAAAACTAATAATGAAAATGTTGAGAAACTGCAATATCTGCATAAGTAGCAGTCTTCACAAACAGATATAAATAAACTTCTTTGGTTTTTTGAGTAGACTTTTTGAAAATGATCCCAAAAGAAAACTCGAATATTTGTTTTGAAATTGCATTGTTTGCAATGATATTTATCTAAGCTATTCTTATCACAATCCATTTTAGTCAAAAGTTCTATAATAAAACAATCATTGTTTTTTTTTTTAATTATTATGGCGACTATTTGTCCTCTTCGGTTGTCTTAACCTCTAGTTAGTGAGTATCTGAAACATATCATTTATAAAAAAATAAATATTTTGAGAAGTGGGCTCTTAAATTTCCTACCTCATTAAAAAATGGAAATCTCCTTGTCCTCTCCAACGATTATTACATAACCTAAAAATGCAAAAAAATATTATTCAACCAATCTAAATTTAAATAAATAATATATTGAATATACTTTCTGTAAATCCAATTAAATTTAAATTTTTATAGAATTTGATAAAAATAATGTCTTTTATTTCATTTAGGATTTAGGCCCTTTATTTATAGTATATATAGCAACGATATAGGCACTCCATTCTCTCTGTTAGTTTGGCATCAAAACGCCAGTAGCGCTGTACAAATTTTCTTACAGTGACTATTATACTCTATCTCACGGACTTATCCCTTTTTGTAATAAAACCTTACAACGCAAGTAAAGATTCACGTTCTTAGTGCTATTTCTTTCTACATCATGGCCTAAAATTTAACGAACACAAAACGTATTCCATTAAGAATGTCACACTATTCTATCTTCTTTCAGCTTAACGCGACGACAAAGACAAAGCTTCTAGGGTGAGTGTAGCATTAGGAACTCGAACGCAAACAAACTTTCTAAATAGAAAGTTATCAAAATATTGGGACCAGTTTACAAATTTATCTTTATTTAATGCATTTTATGTTAGAAAAAGTGATGTTATTAAAAATAAAAATTGGTTTTTCATATTTTTTATAACTTAAAAGTTATGCAAAGAATTTGTTATAATTTATACTTTGTTTGTGCTTTTATTGCTGAGAGTCTTATTATAAAATCAACTAAAACATTTTGCTTAATAACATATCTTTAATTTATGTGTCCTGAAATAACAATATTGTTAAAATATCAATGGAAATTTTCTGTAGAAACAATAAAGTAAAATTGTTTTACTTAGTAAAAACAATGTTGCTACTTTTAAACAGACTTGAGTTGTGAAGGGTAGCTTTTGATATTTGGAAATTAATTGTCAATTAGTTTAAATTTTATTTATTCATGATAAGATCCGTGAGAATTTTTACAAAAAGAACTGAATCATAAAACAACTAAATTTCGTTAATGAAGCGTGAAGAGTGAGAAGACTATAAAAACATGATTTATAGTTTTGTTGTTTTAAAAATTAAAGAAAAAATTTTAAAGAATACTTCCATCAAATAAAAACGAGGTCGCATATGTAATATTGGCAAATTTTTGTGAATCATAGGGAGCAAGTGTACGGAAGAACGTAATGTGACAAAGAAAAAATTATTGTTCTCACACAAAGCTGCGTGGGGTGACACGAAACTTGATGATTTAATTACAATGGCGAATTGTTTAATAGCTTTGTTTTCGTCTAGTGGCAAAGAGTTGCCCTTCAATCGGGGTATATATTGCTCTAAATGAGAGGTGACAATTCATTAGAATATCGACAAGTGTCGAAGCTAATAATCAGCGTAAAACTAGTGAAGTATTTTAAGTTAATTAATTATTCAAGTGTCCAGAAAGTGTCCCTTGGCAGAAAAGCAGTAAGTGTAACTCAGTTCAATTACGTTTAATTACGCGATGTCATCAATAAAAATTCTTATTTTTATTTTACTTCTCTATGAAATAAGTCATTAAAAGATTATTTGGGTAGAATTTATTCCGTTGACAATCTTAGCTATTCGAAAAGGGTTATAGAGTATTTAAATTGCTTTAATTGTTAAATTCGCATCTGAGTGTTGACCTCGTTGAAATTTATTGAAGAATGATATTTTAGCTCGAAGAAAAATAAATATTCTCTTAGTATATCGTAAAAGAATGTTTTAATTGTTTTTAAAATGGTTTTTATTAGCTAATGGTTTAATTTCGCAGAAATTAAAAGATTTATTGTACTCAAATCGTGTTTAGAGTCATTTATCGAATTGGTGAGGCCATTTGAATGTACTTGACAGTCTTGAACAAATCACGCTTTTTAATGAAAATTAGTTGTTGTTGCCGATAGTCCGGACATTTTAGAATTTATTTTGCTATTGTCGACTTTGAGTGTTTGAAACCTTTATGGGGTTAAATTGTGATCTTTGTCAAGACGATAAAGGGGTGGGTAGTCGACGTCAGGACGATTTTTGACAAGTGTTTGGAAAAATCGAGCGTCATTCGGTATCATAGAATCCTCCCCTTCACTCAAGTTTTCATTGTTAAGTAGTTTAATATTTAATTGTAAGAAAGAACGACTAATATAAGAAGTAGAGATTGGTTCTTAATGTACCTTGAAAGAAAGGCTTTATTGTAAATGCGTAAGGAGTAGATATTTGTGGTTGCCTACCTATTAGTCTTTCTTTCCACAAATATAGACGTAAATGGATATTTGCAATCCTTATATGTAATTTTAAGTTTAAGATAACTGTGTGTGCTTTAGTTTATCAGAATATTTTTTAAAAAGAGCTTTAGTATCGTTGTTTGGAAAAATCATACGCTATCAGTATGTTGAAAATGTCAAGTTTAAATTGTTTCGTTAATAAGCAAGTTATTGAAATATCTGGAAAAGCTTTGGACTAATTAAAGTAATATTGTCTGTTTTACACTGTTTAACGTATTTTTTAAGTATAAGTAATAATTTCATATTATATAAATAATTGTTATTCTATCTAAGCATTTTCTTTTAATATATTTTATCTTTAAATTTAATCAGTGTTTTCAATTTTAAGACAGTTAAAGATCTTAGACTGCACCCCTTACCCCTAAAGCATTTGATTCCCGATCTCCGGTTTAATAATTTGAATATTTTTATATTCCTTTTGTTGTTAAATCGCAGGGAAGACCTATGTTCAAAAATATAAATTTAATTGGATCTGTTGGATAGGAAACCGTTCACGGCCTAATTAACTGTTACATCTAAGATAAGAAAAATTACATTTTTCTTAAGCCTAACAAAAACAACCTATCACAGAGTCAAATATGTAAACATTTATATGTATATAAAAAAATATATTATCTGTAATCTCACTGAAAAAAAAGAGGCGTTGGATAAAAATATTTATGCTTAAAAGTTTGTTTCCATGACACAATCGAATATTTAAAATTAATTTAAATAAAAATATTTATAAAAAAGACTGTACTTATTTGTACTTATTAAAATTACATCAAACTTAACTCATCTCTGAAGAAAAAAGCAGTGTTGCTAGGTTCTAAAAGAATCGATTTGACGAATATAAATTGGAAAAAAGCACAAAAACAACAAGAAACAACGAACGCTTCGAACACAGACAGAAAATAAGATCTGTAAAGTAAAATCTTTAGTTTTCAATCCTAATCTACTTTCTCTTCGACCTTTGTAACCCATAATAAATATTTTTGTCCTCCTGAATTGTAAAGTTGACTTTGACGTATTGTAAACGTTAACTCAAAGTGTCACTTTACGCACTAGTGCGACAAAACTGCAGTAAATTTTAAGTTTTAGAAGATGTTTAAAAAATAAGTTAGATATACGACGATATAGTTAATTACACAAAACTTTACTTTACATAATAAGCAATAAATAAAAAAAGGAAATAAATTTATTATTCTATTTTTTATTTTATAAAATTAGGGCGACATCTATGCGAATTTAAGTAAGTTTATAATTATCTGTATTACCGACATACCGACCAAACACCCGACCAAATGTCAAATATTTTTATAGAGTATAAAAAATACAGTTACACGTGAAGTATTTTTTAGTTTATTCAGTTTATTAACAATAATAGTAATAGTTATAGTTATAAGAAGCACTACTGTATAAAGAAAAACAATTTACAATGGCTGGGACTTGGTTTGTGCTTGTAGTTTTTAGGTACCTACCTAACCTTAAAAGTTGATGTTTATTTTGTAGGACTGTTTTAAATTATAATAATGACCAATTTATAAATCTAACACATTCAAGAAAAACTTAAAACCGTTTCATTCTATTGCTTCCAAATCCACCCAGCATGAATCAATGATGTCTTATTACTTCTCAATTCGTGACGCGACGTGACGAGGACCTGATCGTGATTTTTCAATTTTACAAAAGTGGTAATTTTGTGATAGGTTGTTTTTGTTAGGCTTAAGAAAAATGTAATTTTTCTTATCTTAGCTGTAACAGTTAATAAGGCCGTGAACGGTTTCCTATCCAACAGATCCAATTAACTTTATATTTTTGAACATAGGTCTTCCCTGCGATTTAACAACAAAAGGAATATAAAAATATTCAAATTATTAAACCGGAGATCGGGAATCAAATGCTTTAGGGGTAAGGGGTGCAGTCTAAGATCTTTAACTGTCTTAAAATTGAAAACACTGATTAAATTTAAAGATAAAATATATTAAAAGAAAATGCTTAGATAGAATAACAATTATTTATATAATATGAAATTATTACTTATACTTAAAAAATACGTTAAACAGTGTAAAACAGACAATATTACTTTAATTAGTCCAAAGCTTTTCCAGATATTTCAATAACTTGCTTATTAACGAAACAATTTAAACTTGACATTTTCAACATACTGATAGCGTATGATTTTTCCAAACAACGATACTAAAGCTCTTTTTAAAAAATATTCTGATAAACTAAAGCACACACAGTTATCTTAAACTTAAAATTACATATAAGGATTGCAAATATCCATTTACGTCTATATTTGTGGAAAGAAAGACTAATAGGTAGGCAACCACAAATATCTACTCCTTACGCATTTACAATAAAGCCTTTCTTTCAAGGTACATTAAGAACCAATCTCTACTTCTTATATTAGTCGTTCTTTCTCACAATTAAATATTAAACTACTTAACAATGAAAACTTGAGTGAAGGGGAGGATTCTATGATACCGAATGACGCTCGACTTTTCCAAACACTTGTCAAAAATCGTCCTGACGTCGACTACCCAACCCTTTATCGTCTTGACAAAGGTCACAATTTAACCCCATAAAGGTTTCAAACACTCAAAGTCGACAATAGCAAAATAAATTCTAAAATGCCCGGACTATCGGCAACAACAACTAATTTTCATTAAAAAGCGTGATTTGTTCAAGACTGTCAAGTACATTCAAATGGCCTCACCAATTCGATAAATGACTCTAAACACGATTTGAGTACAATAAATCTTTTAATTTCTGCGAAATTAAACCATTACCTAATAAAAACCATTTTAAAAACAATTAAAACATTCTTTTACGATATACTAAGAGAATATTTATTTTTCTTCGAGCTAAAATATCATTCTTCAATAAATTTCAACGAGGTCAACACTCAGATGCGAATTTAACAATTAAAGCGATTTAAATACTCTATAACCCTTTTCAAATAGCTAAGATTGTCAACGGAATAAATTCTACCCAAATAATCTTTTAATGACTTATTTCATAGAGAAGTAAAATAAAAATAAGAATTTTTATTGATGACATCGCGTAATTGAACGTAATTGAACTGAGTTACACTTACTGCTTTTCTGCCAAGGGACATTAAGACACTTTCTGGACACTTGAATAATTAATTAACTTAAAATACTTCACTAGTTTTACGCTGATTATTAGCTTCGACACCTGTCGATATTCTAATGAATTGTCACCTCTCATTTAGAGCAATATATACTCCGATTGAAGGGCAACTCTTTGCCACTAGACGAAAACAAAGCTACTAACCAATTCGCCATTGTAATTAAATCATCAAGTTCCGTGTCACCCCACGCAGCTTTGTGTGAGAACAATAATTTTTTCTTTGTCACATTACGTTCTTCCGTACACTTGCTCCCTATGATTCACAAAAATTTGCCAATATTACATATGCGACCTCGTTTTTATTTGATGGAAGAATTCTTTAAAATTTTTTCTTTAATTTTTAAAACAACAAAACTATAAATCATGCTTTTATAGTCTTCTCACTCTTCACGCTTCATTAACAAAATTTAGTTGTTTTATGATTCAGTTCTTTTTGTAAAAATTATCACGGATCTTATCATGAATAAATAAAATTTAAACTAATTGACAATTAATTTCCAAAAATCAAAATCTACCCTTCACAATTTTTCTGGAGACTGAATCATTAGTATTGTTAATTTACCCATCTTTCTTTCTAGTATTTTGATAATATTTAAAAAATTATGAAAGATTTCCCATTTTGCTCTAAAATTTGAGGTTATGTATGTTTATTAAATTTATTACAATTAAAAAAAAAAACTGTCGGACAAAAAATGTTATACAAACTTCGTGTGTTAAGTCATTTTACATCGCTCCAGCTAATGAGAAACTCGCCCTACGGGCTCGTTTCCCAAACGAAGCTGTCGCGCTGTAAAATATGGCTTTACCACACTCTAATGTAAATAACTATTTCGTACCTGGCGGATTAACAATCTTGATGTTGTACCGTAGAAACCTTAATAATTATGTCGTAGATTAAGGTATACTCTTATAATTTTATTACAAAAAGGGATAAGACCGTAAGACTATAGATAAATTTACTGTACTGTTACATGTAGTTTATTTAAGTTTTTTTGTAAATTTTTATACAGCCACTAGGTACTTCAAAATAAAATTTCAAAATTTTATACAATTATACCGAGTGAATCAAGTTATATCCGCACTCTAAAAACACGTCTTAGAACACGGAAAAAAATTATGAAATTTACATATATATTACGGTAAATTGATACGTAATTTATATTCAAAAACTTTTTTTTGATTCTAGCAATTTATTTGACCTATAAAACTAAAGAAAAATGATTTTTTCAAAAATCTTACGTCCTGTTTTTTACATCAACTGATTAACAAAAACGTCTAACAAAATCAATCTGCAACATTTATTATTGAAAAAAATGTTAGACTTTGATTAAAACCTATTTCTATATTATTATATTATATTTTTTCAGAATTTTTCCTTAATTAAAGATGGCTGTTTTTGGGTGTGCATAAAATTTGATTCAACCGGTACAACGCTATTTTGTGCTGACGATGATCACATTTTGTTGATAACTGTATTGTATTTATTCTACTTTGTGTATTATATTTATTATATTTTGTAAAAAAAAATATATTAAAAATGTTGCAGCTAGTAATGTTATTAACTATAAAAAAATAACCTTTTATACAAATAACTACATAAGTAGATACCCTATAGTATCACATTTAATGTCTTTTTACTAAAAAATTGACTTTTTTGCACTTCCGAGACTAAAGTTGATACTTTAGACCCTGTTTGCAGGAACTAAAGTGGGTCATTTATTTCGTAGGAATTAAATAAGCTCATTGATTTCAATTTTTCAAAAAGTTTAATTTTTTGGTGAAATGTTAATAGTAATATTATTACAATCAATAAATATCAGACGATTAATTTCCGAAATGATACAGCTGGATATAAAGTTGAACGCAATTCAGTGGCCCATTCAGGTTAATACGAGGGTCCTGGGAGTGAGATAACCAAGGTTATTTAATCACCTCCAATTCCAAAAATTATTTTGGCGATAAGATTTTTATTATTCATTCAGAGAGTTTTTCACATACCCTTCTGCAACAGTTGCATACTTCCATCCCCTATGTCTTTTTAAAACGTCAACAGTCGCACTTGAATCAGCTAGTAGAAATGCAAAGATTCGCCGCCATGCCGCCAACAATGTCCTGTGCATCCTGGTAGGTTTAAAAATGTTACAAATTTCCAAATATATTCTTTCTTTTAGGTTGCACTGTACACTGCTTGTTAACGTAACGAACAAAAAATCTTGAATAGAGAGTTTCGGCTTTTCTCAATGACATATATTTATTGCAGATTATTTTTTTTTATAACAAATGTAACAAATCTGAGTCTTTTACAACGAAGTTTCTCTCTGTTCTATTTTTGGCAGCTCTAATGTTAACAAGAAGTCTGCTGCCCAAATCAGTAATCACTGTAATGAGCGGATCCAATGAGGGAACAAAAAACACTGTGCAGCCGTCTAGCTAACTAGTCGCACTCGCCAAGCGAAAAATCCTTGAATCTTGAATTGGTCGATTGAGGTAGTAATGACGTGCTTACAAGTCATAAGCGTAGATCTCGAACACTTACAATTGTTTTTATTTTGACCAGGGTAAATTCGTGTTTTACACTAACTTTTGATTAATAATTCGCTTTTAATTAAAATATTAAATTGTTAAATTAAATTAATTAACGAAAGAAGAATCCTGCAACCTTGTCGATCGTACCCGCAGAAAGCGATCAGTGCGGCGCCTATGAGCGTGCTTTTCAAATCCCTCCTTGTATCCGATCATTAGTAATCAGTCACATCATTAATTAACAATTCGGTTTAGGTGCGTTTTTGAGAACTCAATGTCTCATCATTAGTGCTTGAACAATAATGTAAAAAAGAAATTGTAAAAAGTTAGAAAAAAATTATTAAACTGTTGTAATTTGATTTTTTTACCAAAAAATTATTTTACTTTTCCTTTTTTGTGGTATTTTGGTGTTAGCAAATTAAAATTAATAAACATTATTGAAAAAGAAAAATAACTAAAAGGTGTTATAAAATTAAAAAATAAAATTATTTTATGTCGTATGCCATTGTACTTAAAATTTATTTTTTAAATGTAGATTTGAAGGCTTTGGGCACACCGCAGAAAAATGTTTTTTGTGCCTTAATTTGCTTATGAAAGTTCACTTTAGGATTATTTCACATCTAATGTACAATTTGAATAGAAGATGATTACTTATTATCAAATAATCAACCAATATAACATTAAAAAAAATATATATCACAACTACAACTTATTTGATATTTGTAATAAAGGCTTTTATCAGTGATAACTCTTTTACGTTTATGATTAGGGTAAGTACAGGAATTACTTCTTTGGAGAGTGCTTCTTCAGGAGTAGAAAGAAAAGTTAGAATTGGTTAAGTAATAAAGAGTATTATTAATATATTATATTTATTTAATAAGTAATGTACTTTTACATTCTGTGCTAAATATTATTTTTATTTGTTATTGTAGATTCAGTTTTCACATAAGTATCTCCACATTATACCCCGATCACTTTTGTAAAATTAAACAACAGTGCATCGACCCAAAATTTTGGCTTTGTGAATTATGTTATATGACAACGTCAACGTGACATTGTCATATAACATGACCTACATTTTGAAAACCCAAATTTGCGGTAAAAAACATAATTCACAAAGCCAAAATTTTGGATTCTTCTTGGGTATATCTTCTGGACTTTTTATATTATAGTTTTGTTCATTGGAATGTTACATCCATAATTTCTTGTGTTGTGTGCTTTAGCAGAATATGTCTTTTAAGATTATACTTTGACTTTGATTTGTGTTTACAGTGATCGCAATAAAACCATTCATTCTCTTTTTTAGTCAAGTGTTTTAGTTTTACATGTTGCGCTAAATCTCCCTTTAGTTTACATCTGTGAGTACAGTGCTCGCATTGATACCATTCAATTTCATCTGGATCTGTATGACGTCGAACAACGTGCATTTTTAAATTTGCTTTATGCATTGTTTTAAATTTGCATTTATTACATTCATATTGCGGCACATTCTCTCGTGGTGTGTGCTTTGCAAGAATATGTTTTTTGAGTTCTAGATTCCGCTTAGATTTGTATTGACACTGATCGCAGGAAAATAGCTCATTATTTTCGTGATTTACATGTTGTATTATTACGTCGGATTTTTTTGATGTTGAGTGGTGTAGCATTATGTGGACTTTTAAATTTCCTCTATGTATGGTTTTATAATGGCATGTGCTACATTCATATTGTGGCACATTTTCAAGTGGTGTGTGCTTTCCAAGGATGTGTGTTTTCAGATTACATTTCTTCTTTGATTTGTAATCACAGTGATTACAATAATATAACAAAACTTCGTTTTCTGATTTATGTCGATAGTTTATATGTTGTAATAAATGATCTTTTACTTTTGCTTTATAATCACATTTATCACAATAATACCATTTGATTTTTTCTGGTGCTGTGTGTTTTCTTATTACATGAAGCTTTAATTTATAACTATCGCTCGCTTTATATAAACAATAAGAACATTGATATTTAGCAATAATAGAATGTTTCTTCTTAGTATTGTTACAACAATGTAAATTATGTTTGAGCCAAACTAATAATGAAAATGTTGAAAAATTGCAATATTCACACAGATAACAATCAGTACAAACAGATATAAAAGGACGTATCTTGTTTTTTGTATGGACTATTTGTAAATGATCCCACAGGAGAATTAGAAAATTTGTTTTAAAGTTGCATTGTGTGCAAGAATATTCTATATCTAAGTTATTCTTCTCACAATCCATTTTAGTCAAAAATTTTATAATTTTTTTTTATTTTAAATTATTATGACGACTATTTTTTGTCCTCTTGGTATGGCTTATCTTAACCTCTATTTGGTATAAAAAGCTGAAACAGACCATTTTTAAAAAAATTAAATATTTTGAGAAATGAGCTCTAAATATCTTACTTATTAAATAAAAATAGATCTCCCCTTGTCCTTTTCTACTAGGAAATCAACAAATTTTTTGTTTGGTTATTACATAACCTAAAAATGATAAAAGTCTAATATTCAACTAATCAATTGTTAAATAAATAATATCTATATCATACTTTTTTAAAAATCTGAATAAATTTATTTTTTTTTATAGAATTGGATAAATAATTTTTGTTTTCTTTAGGTCGTTAACGTCAATAATTCATTACAGTTTATGTATATACATGATATACATTCTAGCCACCTTTGTCCAATATGGTTTAGTTTAGTGTCATAACACCAGTATCGCTGCCATCAAGTTTTTTTTTAAGTAACAGCCATGTATAAACACTTTTTTGTAGAGCATTTGACTTTCTAGAAAACTATATGTAACACATTTTCAAATATTTGTTTATCTACGAGTTTTAAAATTTAGAAGTAAAAAAGATATTTTTGTTAAATTTTTCAATCTTTGACCTCTGATATCTTCTAAACGCTAATACTTAGTAGGCCTGGGAATAGTATCGATACTTGCAGAAGGTACCCTACACCGATACCGACTGCAATCAGGTATCGAAGTATCGATACTTCCGATACTTCGATTCCGCGATACCTCCGATACCTCGATACTTCCCGATACCTCGATACTTCGATACTTCCCGATACCTCGATACCTCCGATACCTCGATACCTCCGATACCTCGATACTTCGATACCTCCGATACTTTGATAAAGGATGGCTATAAATGAATATCCTATCCAGACTGCTTTGGATGTTGGAAACACAAGCTATTTTGATAAAAACAAATAAATTTACAAGCTGTTTGATGCGATATTTATTTATAGCCACCCGATACTTCCGATACCTCGATACCTCCGATACCTCGATACTTCCCGATACCTCGATACCTCGATATCTCTGATACCTCGATACTTCTCGATACCTCCGATACCTCGATACTTACGATACTTTGCAGGTATCGATACCCGATACCTAAATACAGGTATCGCCCAGCTCTAATACTTAGCTATAAAAAAAATTGTAAAATACCTTGTATAGAGTGTTCAATTTTCTACAAAATATGTAAAAAAAATTTCTGTACAATCAAGTAGTGACGAGATATAGATGTTGCCAAATAGAACTAAAGAAAAAATAAAAAACTGAGCTAAGTAGGTCCTTCCTATTAAAATTGAGTTCAGTACCAAAAATTAATAGAAGATTTTTTTCCAAAATAATGAAAACCTTTGCTACAATAGTGTTCATAAAATGTTAAAAAAATAATTAATTTTTTTTTAAATAACAAGCTGTAAAAAAATATTTACCTAAAAAACAGGGCTTTATTATTACACGCCTACACGTATTATTTATTTACCCATAAAATTCTGCTTTTGCC